>JASANH010001537.1:0-600000 GCA_030248295.1 Mesodorylaimus sp. YZB2_4 | reverse complement strand
CGTTTTAGGTGGTGAGTATTTTTATGGTGGCCGCCTTGGGCATTCCAGAGGCCTTGATCCCAGTACAACTGTTGTGGGTGAACTTGGTAACGGACGGTTTGCCGGCCACCGCCTTGGGCTTTAACCCACCCGACTTGGACATCATGGAGAAACCACCGCGATCGGCCAACGAGTCCTTGATTTCGAAGTGGTTATTCTTCAGGTATTTGGCCATCGGAGGTAAGACTGGGAGTAGTGGACACAAGAGCAGTGGTTGACTCAGCTTGCTGTTCAGTGTACGTCGGCTTGGCCACTGTGGGCGGTTCGGTGTGGTGGTTCATGTTCTATGAGGAGGGTCCGCAATTGAATTATTACCAAATCACTCATTGGATGCGTTGCGAGATCGAGCCGGAACACTTTGGAGACATCGACTGCGACGTGTTCACGGATAATCACCCAAATGCGATCGCCTTGTCCGTCCTGGTCACCATCGAAATGTTGAACGCTATGAACAGGTAGGACCTGTGGTGGGTGGTGGGTGCTCGTTGCGATGGAACTGACTTTCTGTTTGTTTTAGTTTGTCTGAGAATCAGTCGTTGTTGGTGATGCCACCGTGGTCGAACGTTTGGTTGGTGGCGGCCATCGCTTTAAGTATGACATTGCACTTTATGATTTTGTACGTGGATATCTTGGCCACCATATTTCAAATAACGCCGTTAACGGTGACGGAATGGCTAGCCGTGTTGAAAATATCGTTTCCGGTGGTCATATTGGACGAGACGATGAAATTCGTAGCCAGGAAATACATTGACGGTAAAAAGGACGCATGGTTTTGGCCAAGCATATTGGCATTCTTGGTTGTGTGGATAGGTTACGGACTGTTCCTAGTTTATCCTTACTTACCGTCTGAGCTTCTGAGCGCGCATGTTGCAATGCCTAACAATGGCAACAGTATCGAACTTTAAATCTATGCTAGACTAGGTCCTGTGTTCGAAACGAGGTTGTGCAAGGGAATGCGTGTGCTGATTGAGCTAACTAATCTTTTCTATGTAATCTTCTCTTACTGACTGTGAGATTCTCGTTAGTACTTATCGCAGCATGGGCACACGAGGTGGGTCAAGAGCGGGATAGGGTGTGTTCGCCAATTTTGTGTCTTAGGGCCTCCCTTTTTATGGATTCATTGGAAAGGGCTTGGTTGAAATTGAGCCGATAGAGAGTTGATATTCTTGCGCTGGTGGGATTTTGGATGTCTTTTTGGTTTTATCTGCATGAAAATGGTTTGTGATAATTGTTAAAATATGGTGGCATTTGATGATGCATTGATTTTTCAATGGCCTAATCCGTCTCTTGAGAAGTGAACTTGTTGATCTTAAGGCATGTTTTTGAAAAAATTATGGAGATTTGTTTGCCTAAAATTATTTTTTGTATGATTTATTGTATGTAGGCGCTTTGTGAGTGATGCCAAGAGTGTAGGAATACGCGAGGCTGTAACAGTCCTATGCACTCGACGGGGCTGACCTGGCTGGTGTGGATAACGAGGAGCGGTCTTGGTCCCTTATTCATATTGTTGTCGTTCATTTTTGGTATAAGAATGCCTCAATAAATATGCCTGTGCTCGACGAGTGCTGTGATACTAACTGCATGGGGAGTCCCCTGGCTGTGGAAAGATGCGAACCGCACGCCCAATCCAACTTTATTTTCTTTTTCAGTGGTGCCCGATGACAAGAAACAGAACTGAACGGGCTGGGGTGCCGATACGATTAGAAATGTCTTGTGTGCAACCTAGTCCCTATCTTCACTCGTGCCGTCCCCGGTTAGCCGCTGGCCACACTCGCGTACTTGGACAACTAGATTGGTTTGTTAGTGCATAGTTGGGTGAGGTTGGTTTGGGTTGCATAGTTGAGCTGTCATTGTACATAAGTCAACGGTGCACCAGAGCAATCGATCATGACTGGACCCGTTCGGTGTCCATTTGGTGTGTACACTGCGATGGTAGACAGGACCAGTAGACTCTTTGGTGTATAGTAGACTAGGCAGTGCGGTGATTGGTGCCTTGCATTTGTGATGCGTAAGGTGGTACCTGCAGTTCAGAGTAGGATATTTGTGAATGTGGGCATTTTGGGATAGTGATCAACTAGGTTTCCACATTTTGTTGTGTGCGATTGCGTGTGTCTTGCTGTCTAATTTTTTCGACATTTTTTAGCTTTGTTAAAAGAACATGATACATGGAGATAAAGCGTCGGGAAATGGCTTCGTATACACCATGAGGAAATTTCTATCCGAAACCATTTTGTATACCCTTTGAAATGATGTGACACTCCTGATCACAAAGCCATGCCTGATCATCTGGGAGCAGCTCCTTGCCTACGTGTATACTACTACGCTATGTCAAGTCCAGTGTCAGTTTTATCTTAATTTCGCCAGACATGAAGTAACACTCTTGCACTGAGTGTAAAGTATAGGTTCAGATAAGGGTCCCAGGTCAGCACTGCGGCGCAGTGCACAGTATAATACAGGCTGGGCCTAGGAGCGGCGCAGCCTTGCTTACAAGGTTTGACTGCTGGCCGACCAATGGCTAAAACGGGTTTCGGCCCACAAAGGCTGGGACCTTCAGAGGCACAAGGTTATTATTGCCAGTTGCAAGATAGTGGCGTGCATTCGCTAGGTGTGTGGTGCTCAACGACAGCACCACCAATTTTGTTAAAGTTCTTGAGAGTTAATAATGACGGATAAAGTTAGATAAGCGCACCTTCAAAATCGTAGTGCGGTCAAGGGATTGGACGGCACGCGAATTAATGAAATCGCTGGGAGAAGAGAGGACTAACATGAAGTTTGTATTTGCATGTATGTACTGCAGTACGACAGTACAGCCTGCTTCGTGTTCCAATAGTCCGTCATTGCGGCTATACAGTATGAGATATGTTATCACTGCGCTTAACACCTGATACATCATTGCCCGTAAATGTTCGTTTACGGTCCTCTTGCCCGACAAGATTTGAAATGTTACCCTACCCAAACACATTAGACACGGAGGAGTGACGACGAAGTGGTATTTCTAAGGAGTGATTCGAAAAGGCGATATTTGATGCTGAGTAGAAGAAAAACGATGCTGAGACACCTGTTTCCTTCGAAAGACTGGTCGTAAGCAGGCACGTAAGAATGAACGTTACTTGGCTCTAGTCCCCATCGAATAAGCGCCCCATCCAGAAAGGATATCATAAATCAAACGAGCGATGCATCAATAGATCGATCCAATATGGTCCTCTACAATCTACCCAACTTCGAAAGAGAACGCAAGTCAAAATCAACGGCTCCAGGGGTCACAAGTGAACATTCACAGAGCGGTCTCGTCTCCAGTTATCACTAAAATCTTGCAGAAGCAGCAAGTACGAGTATGGCACTGGCACTCTCGCCCCTCCTAATCACCCACTTATTTGCCGAAACGTGTGCATTGGCCTTAATTTTGTATTAGCTTCTCTGCCAGCATCTAGTCCAGACCAGCGTCATTGTCAAACACCACCTCGTGTCGCAACAAACACATGACCGCACTGGTGCTCTCATTGTGTTTTCTCACATGCGGATGGAATTTTGGACAATTGAAAGCGAATGAATCGCTTTTCCACTGTTTCGGCCTGTTTTTCTCCTTTCTGCCACTTTTGTGCAGGTTATTGGTGGAGAAGAGTGGCATTAGGGCATGCATTGCGAGACGAGGTCTGGCTAGGAGCAGCTGGGTGTATGCACAACGGGTATCAAGTAAACTGGCCCACCTTGGCCCACCTTAGCTCGCTACATCGAGTCGAGGCTAAGGGCGTTCGAGTGTTTTTTCTATGCTAGTCATAGAATGGTGGTGACTGTTAGAGCAGCTGCTGGGTGGAAACTGGACGAGACGTCAACCGTAATCTGGCCTGGCATTTCGATACGCGCTCACCATTGCCGTATATAGAACGGATACCTGCCCGCGCTCGTGCGGACGATGACTCTCCCAGATGAACGAGGAGACCAGTCGCGGACGGCAAGCGGTCTTGCGTATCTTGTTTGGAAAGTTTCCAATAGCGTCGTAAATTAGTTATAGACGTGTTAGAGCGGATTTAGTGTTTGAACAGGGCGGGTGTGTACTGCCTTGCTGGGAGAGTGCCCGCACAGTCAAGGTGGCAAGGGACCCAAGTCTGGCGTGTCTCTTTGTGGGTAGGGTGGGCACGAGCGGCTGCCTTGAGAACCAGAGGTGCCCAGTCCTCCGTTGGGACTCGAGGATGAAGTAGTAGGATGGCAAGTGCAGCATACTGTATTGCATGCAAGGTCAGGCCAGGCCAGGCTGCTCTCGGCTGTCACTGGGGGCCATCGTGCGCTTGTCAGTTCTGCATATCGCTGGCCTGACCCGCATGCAACGAGGTTAGCCATCGGCCGAGTGGCATTGGCCCTGGATCATGTTTATCGTTCGGAAAACATCTATGAACCTTGTACAAACCAGTGAACGTACTTTGGAAAACTATGATCGTGGACGCGATAGGCGGTACTTAGTAACTAATATAACACGGGCCGTCACTGTGCGTATTTTCAGACTGGTCGATTGATGAATAGGCCAGGAATCAGGTCATCGACGACTCGTATGGAATCTGTGCACAGGGTTTTTAAGTGGTGAATAGAAACGACGGAAGTTTGAAGACACTTTCTTCTCGCCTTGTGGCGTGCTGCGGGGTATCGCCGCCAGGCGGCTGCTCCTTTTCTTTGCTATTTCCAAAGGCCTAGGTGGCTGACGACGAAGTTTTAAGCGCGGCCTGTTGCGAGAACAAAAGTTACCCCATTCTTCCATAGTCTCATATTGTGCTCGGGTCGGGACGCGTCCTCTCCGACGTCCGTCCCGTACCTGTCCAGCAGAGGGCCATTCGGACGGCCTTCTTTGATTCAACCTAATATCTTCCCGATTCGAGAAGAGACCAACATAAATACAAGGAGATTAGAACCACCCCCCCCCTCGTCCATGCAACAGTAGCGGTGTGTGAAACGTGTCAATTTTACTGCCGCATTCGTCAGTTTGTGCTCAACGATTTGGAATCGGTGCCTGCCTCTTCGTCTTCTCAAATTGCCTCTGTCGCCAGTATAAAGACGGTAAGTCGCCTTTTATGGTTGCCATGTCAGGACAGGCACAGAGTCTTGGCTAGGTTGGTTCCCAGAACAGTCGCTAGAAGCATCATCATACCACGCTCTTGTCTTCGACAGTTCTTGGAGGGAAATTCAAATTCAAATTCAAGTTTCAGTTTTTATGTCTGGTTTTTATTCAAATGTGATGTGTCTCAAATTCAAGTTCGAATTTAAAATTTTTAAACTTGCCACTTTTCCAGTGCTTTTTGAGGCGGATATAAATTCTGCTTCTTCCCACGCTGACACCGCTAATCACGAAATGTTTCGAATTCCTACAAGCCTTTATTTTTTGCAGTGTGCTCAAGTATCGGCGTGATGACTCGCCGGTCTTACTACGACATCCTGGGCGTGCCTAAAGGAGCGAATGAACAAGAAATCAAAAAAGCGTAAGCCTCAAAGCCTTTTCTTTTGAAAGCAGGTGCGTTTTAAGCCAGTTGACGCGAAATCGAGGGCGATGACGAGTCGACTTAATCCCAGTAAAAAGATATTTTTAGTCAAAATTGCTACCTTCTTTCGCAGTTTTTTGATCATTTGGGCGACACGAATGGTTATAGCTAGTGGCGCAGGGGAGGGGAGGGGGGTGGCTAGGTGTGATTGACGCAGCTAGCAAGCACGAGGATGGTTTCTTTTTCGAGCTTATTCTCTCAGCACGCTTTAGTTCTTAGTCAGGTATGTGGTTAGTCAGAGGAAAGTGATACGAAATAGACAACTGCTAGGCAAAGAAGAAAGATGAACTCGTGAGGTTATTTTTGCCAAACGCGAATGCCGCCGCAAGTTTTTCAAGTAAAATAGCAGCATTTGCTTCGAAAACTAAAGCTTATTTCTCGTTTTGGAACAATGAATCTTGCGCGACGTTGGAGAGTTTCTAGCGAAGGGGAGTCGGTAGAGGGCACCAGGTGGACAGCAGGAGGGGTGGGGCAAGGCACGAGTGGAAACATGTAAAGGGCCAGGCAACGGGGTGATGGATAGTGGAGGACTTGCGCCTCTGATTAGATGGACGGGCTGGAGAGAGGTCAGAATGAAGCACGACCCACACCGTGGCTGCTGGAACACAGCCCGTTTTAGCTGGCACGACCATGCAGGAAGGTCACAACGGCATCTTCTCTGTTTCCACTCGGAGCACCTCCACACCTGTATGCATAAGGTCATTCTAAACCAGCGCATCGGATCCCTGTCAGTGATCGACAGCCGAACTCGTTTGTCTTCGATCTCTCCACTCACAAAAAGAGCCACCAGAACACCTATACACTGGGTCAGTTACCCACAGCCTGGCATGTAGGGTCAGCCAGTGTAGGTATGGTTTTCCAAACCGACCTATGTCGTCGGTAATGGAACCTGGGACGAGACGACTGCCGAACTACTGCACCAGCTTCTGCACACTCCATGCGTTACGTCCAGACAGCCATCTCCTGAACAGAAATATACACCTCAGTTTCTGTATGTTCAGTTTTGTCTTCTCGACGCCAGGCCAGGCTTGTCTTATTCATTCTGCATAATAAGACCCCGACTGAGTGTCAATGCCGTGCCACTAAGAATAAGATATGCGATTCGACCATGTGGTTTCAGGTACCGCAAGCTGGCACTTCAATGGCATCCAGACAAGAATCCAAGCAATAAGGCGGAAGCGGAGAATAAATTTAAGCAAATAGCCGAAGCCTACGAAGTGCTCTCAGATAGTAAGTCATATAGTGAGGCGAGTGGGCCGAGTGAGCCAGTGTGTTTCAACTTTGCAGAGGCCAAACGTTCTCTTTACGATCGGTACGGAGTGGAAGGATTGAAAAATGGTGCGGGCGCTAGGACGGCGAGTCCTCGACGAAGAAGCGCCTCGACACGTCGTCATACCTCGTTCGATTTCCACCACCACCATCACCACCATCCTCATTTCGACTTTCATTTTCGCTCACCTTTTGATGTATTTCGAGATTTTTTTGGTGGTCGAGACCCGTTTGAAGAATTCTTTAGCAAAGATCCATTTTTTGCTGCTCCATTCGCTTTTCCGCACATCGATCCGTTTGACAGCTATTTTGGAAATGGATTCGTAAGGAGTAAGTGGCGAGTGGAGGGGATGAGGGAGGGTGGGACAGTATTTCCCCGCCTAGAAAGGTGAGAGTGTAAGACAGGTGTTCGCCAGGTGGTCGGAGGGTCTGTCTGGGATTAAAAGGTTCTGTGGCATTCAGGGATCTAGGACTCGTGACTCCCAGCCTGGCCGACTATCTTTTTTATTTAAACTTGAATTCGATTGTAACTTATCTCATCGGGCGAAGTCACATTACACGAGGGCCCTGTCGTCTTTCAGATTCAAGCCTTGGCTTTGTGACCAGGCGGCTCTGGTCATCACTCCTGCCCTCTGGTCCGGTGTGGGACTGGCAGCTGTCGTCCACTGTTGCAGTTTACCCAGGAGATGCGATAAGATCACATACATAGATACAAATCTGTTCCCCCCCCCCCCCCCAGCACGGACTATCTCTTGTCGGTTGCCACGCTGTGACCACTCTTGCCCTCTTTTCATCTGCCATATGCTCTCTATGACCCATTTTGCAGCATGCTCACTGACCTTAGGCGCAATGATATCTTTCCTTTCTGGCGCTCGCAGCATCCCAACTTCTTTTCAGAGCCACCAGCAGCCAAGCCATCACCGTGTCGCAGCTCGCGTTCGAAAGGGGAGAAACCAGAGAAATCAGAGAACACGCACACTGGGGGCCTCTACGATCCGTGGAAGGTTCAAACCAAGATCGTAGCTGATGATGCAGGGTATGTGCTGTGCTGTCTGAGTCTAGCAGTGGCTGCAGCCATTAGCAATGGGCAGATGTAACGTGCACTTCTGTTTCAGGGGTATCTTCACGACGACCAGTTTCTCAAGCAGTAGCGTACCAGGCAAAGCGGCCTCAGTGAGCAAGACATCGACGTGTACGAGAGTAGTGGACGGCAAGAAAATGGTGACCAGGAAGTAAGTGAAAAGAACGAACCAGAAGTTGCAAAGAAAAGGTTCACAAAGGCAGCATTGACATGGACACACTTTTCTGGGCTAGACTACCTGCGCAACAAAGAATGCAATAAGAAGTATCCCCATAGTTCGAGGTATGATGGCACTCATGAATGACGCTTGGATATGGTGAGCCTTCCTCTAAAAAGGCAAAGAAGTAGCTCAGGCATCAAAATTTTTTGTTGTATTTTGACCCTCGAGGCGGCATAAATTAGCAGATCACATTCTTGGTCGTGTTCAGAGAAGAATTGATATTTCACTCGTCAGAACATATGTCGATATTCAGGGGAGGGTTCGAATCCCACATGGGTAAAACATTGTCCCGCCCCCCCCTCGGCTATGCATGTCCGCATTGGCATAACAACCCTGTTGTCCACAGTCCCTTCTCAGTGCTCAAAGATTACACGCCTGTTTGGCCACCCTTTTCAGGACCATTAAAGATGGAATGGAAACGGTGGAAGTACTGGAAGATGGCAAGTTAATGTCTCGCACCATAAATGGTATAAAACAACCGGCTATAGTCAAGAAACCAGCGGCACCAAAGGCTTGATTATGATTAGTGTGCATGTAAGGCATGCAGCGTGTAAAGCTTTCTTGTAGTTGACAGGGATGCGGCAGTATATTTCGTATTCGTATTTTTCCAGGCCTAATATTTTCCGGTTAAGGACCGTGTACAGAAGAAAAGCATGAATGCTTCATTGATGCCCACTCTTGACACGTCTAAGAGGATGCTGGCCAGGGAACCCAGTCTACAATGAATACACACATGTCACTACAGTATCCCATACACAAGGCTAAGCAGACACGACCGAGAATATGAAAGCCGAGAGGAAATGCCAGCGTCAGTCCCAAGAGTGTTACACCATTGTACTTCACCACGTGTGGTATAATCAGGTGTCAGCATCTGTGGGCACCACCACATCTTCCAACCTCACGGCATTGATGATCATCGAAGTAACGAGCGCATTCGACACGGAGCGTTGCTCGTAGGAAGACATGCACTTGGCCAGCCACACAGCCAACACGTGCTTGCACTAAAACGGAACACCATGGTGAAGAGCACGCGAGACAAGTGTGGCTCACTCACCGTAAACCAACTCTCGTCCAGCAAAACTGCAAAGAAAAGCATGACATTAGAGAAGCCCTTTCACTTTGACTAGGACTGCAGATCTGATGGCGTTGAGTTTTTTGGCAGCGGCAAGACGGAATCGGGTTGGCTGTCTGACGGCACCAGAGGTCACAGCGCAGAATACTGAGACGCTTGAAGATAATGAGGATTATATATACCTACTCCTCGGACGTCGTTTGTGCTACTGTACACTATGCTTTGCCGCTGTCGAAAGGTCGAGACAGCTACCCGCTTTCTGTTGTAGGTACGGCTCCTACTACTATCTCCCATGCTACCTACCCTACCAGACCAGTTAATATGCCTGCCTTTGCCATTCAGCGTGTCCTATGCGTTCGCTGTGAGCGAGAAGAGTTGCGGAAGGAAGTATAAGCAAGAGAACATCCAGCCACCCACAAGTATCAGCTTATCACTTCATGACCTGCACCCCTCGCATACTGTAAGTTTGTAAAGTCAGCGCACTCTCCGCCACACTCAATAATGTACCAAGTTTCACCTTGCTTTTCGAACGATTCACAAAGGCAGAAATTCTCGGCAGGAAATAACGAGTACAAACGTCCACTTCGACCAGCCACCTAAAACACAGATCTTCATTCCAATTCCCACAAACAACATCTTGTCACCTCGAACATGGACTTTCCATTGGGGCCCATCACTTTGGTCACTTTTCGCATGTCCAGCAATGCCAGTGCGTGTAACAACGGCTCGCCAAATACAGTATGCAACCTAAATCAAGCCGCGCTTATGCCAGGCCACCCACTATCTTCCCGACAACTCACGCCAGCATCAGATCATCCGACACTGAAATACCAACGTTCTGTATCCCAAACAACGAACAGACAGCCACTCACTTCGCTCTCCCCTCGAGTACGTCTCCGCCACTTCCGCCAACAGCTCCTTGACAATGTGATCCAATTTCAAATCACTCGCCATTTTCAGATCATGCGCTGAAATTCAATCCCACCCTTCATCTGCGCCATAAAGCAAGACCCGCAGAGAACCTGGTCCTCGACCACATGCCATCCATTTCTACTTAAGCCAAATTAATATTTTGCTTGAACACATTAAATTTCATTTGAAGGCATTTCATCACAGCACCGAGAATTAGCCAATTAGTAGAATCCAAATCCCTTCGACTGTTTCTTCATCGCCAAATTTTTCCGATTGTGATGCACGTAACGATCCTTATTACGTTCTTTGTCTTGCCGCTCCTTCCCACCCGTGTAGTCACCACGATAAGGCCGTGATGGCCCGGCACCCGAGCTGGCGCCACCAGCTCGAAATTGCCGTCCATCCGACTCGCCACGAAACGAGCCTCCTTTCTCATCCATTTTCTGAAAAAAGGGATCAAATAAAAGCTAACTTCTGGACGCGTAAAAATCTTCCGTAAGCGAAATACCCCTTCTTCCTAATGGCCCCAGGCACTTCCCGCACCCTCCGCTTACCCCTTGGCCTCTAGCTGGCACTGTTTCGTCCGTGGTCAAGTCGGCCGTCAAATCCACATCATGCGCGTCGTACGTGTCGTCGTACTCATCATCCTCCAAGTCCGTTACCTGTGGGGGTAAAGGAGCGTTCAACGGCTGCACACCAACCAGGGCTTCCCACTCGTTCTCCTCCGTTTCGTTTTGAAAACGTTCATAAAACGTCTTCGTGGCTACCACAGCTGACTTATCCTCCAACACATTCCTTCCACCACGCCTACAAGTAAACCACCATAAGCTACAGTACTCCCATCCCAATTTTTCACAACATACTTGCTACTTTCCCGTAAAGGCACCAAATCCGATTCGCCCGCCGTCGAAGACGATGCTACAGCAGCCTGCTCATTTTCTTTCCTACAAAAGACCAAATCCAAACATTACGCAACTCCCAGAAAAACTAAAACTTACGGCAGCTGCGGAAACTTCGGGGGCAACCAGCCGGACAAAATGGCATTGATGGCATCGTCCACATTGCCTTTATAATGCTGTAGAATAGTCTAAAAATAACAAATCTACTTTCAGATTATCGTATCACAAACCCAAATCTTTCACTCACCATTGCTTGACCCGCGTCGTAATCTGGAAACACTTCACAAATCTGCGCGATATCCGACTGTTGAATCTGCGTATCACTGGTTGTCTCAACTTCTGGTCGACAACTCGATCCATTCGGCACCTGTTAGAACAAATAAGCTCTTTAAAAATAATAATACTGAAGCCCATGCGGGAGCTACTCGAACGCAGACCACGCTACCGCAGTGCGCTTGCTATATTAGGCATAAGAATGCTTCAAAACAACTTTTCTGTGCTGATGCTTCTGTTTTTAAAGAATTCAGAAACGGCTTACCAGCAATTCAGACGTCTCTACATCGAGAGCGGTATTGATAGCATCGCTAATATATTGAATACGATCCATATCTCTGAACGGAGGCGAAATGGAGGACATAAAACTAAGAATAAAAAAGACTTACAACTCGATCCGTCGTGTAATCCAATCATCCATATCATTCGACAAAGGAAATTTAGTCGCATACAAACGCAAAAATCTGAAAGAAAAAAATTTCACGGTAATGCAAAAATCGTGGCATTAAAATCAGATTCACTCACGTTTTCTCATTTAAGCACTCCGTCAAATATCCAAGCATCTCATCAACCGCATGGCCAGCACGCTCCGAATCCTCTTTCGAATCAGGTCTGAAAATAAAAAAAGGCCGAAAACTAATACTTTATGCCAGCCAGATATCTTACTTAATTTGCTTAGTTCCTTCCAAAATGTTGTACTCCAACAAAAACCTCCACAAGATAACCAGTTCCGAGCGTACACCGCCCAATCGACCGATCAAATCGCTAAAAGCGTACAAAATTGGTCGAGATCAAAATATTAAATCGCATTTCCTTACTTTAGCCTCAAACGAAATCCGCCATGCAAATCCCGATCGTACAAGTCTTGCAGCATATCGCCGATAGTCTGCTCAATGAAATGCGGTATTCTAAAAAGTAAAAATCATTAATCGGAATATTTTTTTAAAAGCAGTTAGTCCTCACATATTTGTTAGACCAGCCTCGTGATAATATTGCAAGACTTTTGGGCATAATTTGGCAAATAGGACAAAAGAGAATGTCAAATCGACTAAATAATGTGCAACACTCTCGGCGATACGTTCGTCGTGTTGCGCTGATTTTTTTCGCAATATTTTCACTTTTCGTCCAACAACTCGTTCAATATCATTCTCGCATTTAGCAAGTATCTGCATGGACAATTCCAATTTATGAATTGAAAAAAAGAAAAAAGTTTCTTCTTACTTTTACAAGGACGCTCGAGAACTCCTTCATTTGATCATACAATTTCGGCTGGTTTTTAAAAATAATCTCCAACATACGCTGAACGAGTTTTTTATTGACAGGGCCATATACAGCGCAAATATCGACCAGGCGAGGAATGTCGAAAAGTCCGTAATCCATGATCAGTTTGCCGTGGAATTCAGGGCTCATGTAATGAACACGCTGAAAAGAAAACATTTCATAAATACGTCAACAATTTCTATTTTACATTGCTTACGGAAGCTTCTCTGGCTGTCGCCATTCTAAGAAGAATGAAAAATATATTCTCATACAAATCATTCGATATTTGCTTGATTTTGTCGAACCGCGAAAAAAACGTTAGCTTCATGTCTTCCTTGTCGTGTAGCCTGAAATGAGTCATATTTGAAGAAAATAATCATATCAGAACCGTTTTCCACACCTGGGACAAAGAGACAAATAGGAATCGATCATGGAACGAAAGCTTCTGTCGCCAAAAACAATTTGGGACCAAAATTTGTGATATGGTAATTGCAGGAGCCATTTACACGCGCCGATTAATTCCTCGCAATTACTAACCCAAGGTCGAGTATGCACTTTATTGTCGAAATTAAGAGCAATATATCGAGGAAATATTCGCTTTAAATCACACCAGCGAGCATCCTAAAACCGAAAGAGGTGGTTTAGGTCTGAGGGATCATATGGCCTGCATGGAACGCCTGAAAAATGGAATAGAACGGGCAGCCCCCAGACACATAGCCTACCCCATGGCCGATGTATTGGACAAAGGTTGGGATGCTATGGGGAGGGTTCACCCATATTTTTCACAATAAATATAGGTACGATGAGGGAGCCTGCGATGATTTGTTCTATGAATCGTCGTCTGGGCTGACCATCCGATTCGATAATACCCAGGGGCAGGGGCATGTAGGGGTCACAAAGGGGCCATGACAACCTTAAATCCGACCAAGCTCAGCAGACAAGAGGGGTCCTACGCCCATGCATGTATACAGTAAATCCTAAAAGTGCGGGAGCATTAAAACAGGGGAAGAGCCGAAGCATTTGTAAGTAGGGCCCAAAGAAGCCTTTTTTCTCTAAATTCTAAACTCGCTTGCTCGCTATTTAGGTTGAACAACATGGCTGGTTATAAAAAAATTAATAAAATAGCTCACCAAAGCTGGAATTTCAGTTCCACGATCCGGGCCGTCACCATCGAATTTGAAAGCAGCTTTTTCCAAAGGCAGTGCTCGGAATGAGCCTGATGTTGATTTATCATCGTCCATGATGGCTGTGAAGAAAAAATCTACGAAACAAATTATTGTATTCGATAAAAAGAACTGAATTGCACAATTTGAAATTCGAAATTTCGCAATCCGATTAAAAATTTTGCAGGGAAAATGAAAAATGAGGCTGGCACAGTTCTCGCACTCTTACAGTAACCCATAAAGAGCGGGAAATTTAAATTTAGTAGTAGGAGATAAAAAAACACACAACGACAAAACCCCAACTGAATGATTTGATACAAAGTTGGTCGAAAATACAGTTTTATTAATCTAATAAACGTCATTTCCCACACTGGCGTACAGATATTAATCGATCACGACACACTGCAGCACACTATGCGCAAATAAAGCCAGGCCTTATCACGTATCAAAATCTGTAGTGGACACTGGTCAAGTTAGGCAGCAATGTTAAATCGTGGCAGCTTTTGGCTCTGTTATCACAAGTGTCTTCGAGGGGGCAATCGTTGTCGGCCGGGGACTCGACGTGGACGACGGTGGCCCCTTGTCCATTGCGACGATATGTCGGTTTTCGGCCACCCAGCACGACGTCCATGGACGGGGTGGTGGCCGAGCGAGAGGGTGTATCTGTGGGGGTACTGTAGTAGTGGCAGTAATCGTCGTGGAATCCGGAGTCGCTGCAGTTGCTGCTGTGATTGGATGTTTTGGACGCGTTCCTATCCACGCTACGAGATCGAGTGCTGGCCTGCAATTTGGCCATGCATCGTTTGCTGACTGCTGTGCTCTTCGATTTAGGCCTGTCCTCGCTGCCGGTAGTGTCCGGCTTGACTCGACAGGCACTGCCCATCCTGGGCATGATCTCGTCGCCGTTGATGCTGGATGGATCGGCTTGGTAGGCCAAGGCGTTCATGAGTATACGGTCGGGTACCACGTCCAGGGGGCGTATTTCGTGCATGAGTTGCTGGGCAGTCATCGAGTGGAAGGCGATGTAGTGAGTGAACGGAGCCATCGTACGTTCCAGGTTGCTGTCGTGCGGATGGTAGAGCATGTAGTGGCGACTCCAACGAAGAGCGGCTTGGAATTTGTTCATTTCGCTGGCGCTAAGTTCTTCACGAGACAGGATTAGTTCAACAACGTGGCGGGGTAAGTGCACGAAATCGGCCAGTTGTAACACGTCATCGCCATTCTTGTCCACAAAATCCAAAACCTGAAAACCAACATGTCCACATAAGAGACTGTGGGGTTTCGGATGATCGATTTGCTGATGAGTTAAACAGATCGATCGATTTATCAGCAGATCGATCGACCGATCTGACTGTTCGACTAATCGATCAGTCAAGGCAAGCTGTCTGATCGATCAGTTTGATATCGATCAGCAGGATCAATCTGAACGGTCGCTCTGGAATGGTTCGCCTGATGGTAACTAGTCGAATTATAGTCACTAACGTCCTCCATCGCTCACTGCATTCACTCCCTCTTCTCGACTCAAACTGACAAAAATATTCAACAACTTTTTGTTTACCCGTTGTACAAAAATTTTCGACGACTTGTACTGAATGTAGCGTTCGGCGGTGACCAACAAAGAGCACACCGTGTCCAAATTGATGCACTTTTGTGAATAGTCGGCACAAGCGCGTCTCAGTTCTTCCAAGGCGAAGTGATCAGCCGCGTTTAAAAGACCTGAAAAAAGTGAGCATTCGTGCGTAAAAAGAATTCCGTCTGCCTTTGATGGCTGGGAGGTACACAAATTTGGAAAATGAGGCTGACATATCTTTATGGCATCGCAAGTAAGAGCTGCTTTCCTTTGAAGGTTTAGAGAGAGATAAGTGAGGTGGACTATTCCCATTTTGAGACCCTGATTTTATGTTCAGCGCGTTTTGTGCCTATTCTCAGCCCCGGTAAAGAAGACATGAAGAGCCAATACATTTGAAACCAGTGCAGACAGCATCACCTCGCTAGACAGTTACTGGGGAGTGTTGGTCTGGGCTGGGATCCCTTTGCCCTCGACAGCGCACCCGCGTTTAGTGATATAGAGGAACATTAGCATAAGTATGGGCGGCCCAAGTTGGGGCCCAGGGGCCAGCGTGAAGGCCCGCTAGTGCATGAGTGAAGTGATGAGATTTTCAGGTGGTCAACTCAATGTCCCCTCGTGGCATGGGGTACAGTAAGGACCAAGCAGATTAGTGACACGCTCACCCAACAGGGTCCTCGGTCGAAGTACAACGGCCCCTGTGTGTACATATTCGAGCAGTTGTTTGAATACGTCCGCATCAAAATCGTCCACTTGAACAATCGTCTTTGGACTCGGGTTGCTCGGACCCTAAAACAATTGTGGCTTCTCCAGAAAAAGTTCTTACAGTATATTTTATTCTGGACTCAACCAGCAAACGCGTCATGTTGTAATGATGTCGACAGATCATATCATTAGCAGATGTGGTCAGGCACTCATGCTCTTCGATAATGCGATAGCAATCGCGTGGTCTGCTCGGAACACCTGGCAGTTTGATGCGTCCACTAGCATGCAAACTTACACAGCTGACTAGACCCTACAGCTTGTTCGTCATCATTCGACGGTGGTGTCACACTGCCAGAGTCACTGTCAGGGAATGATTCCTACAGACGCTCTCAGAACACAAAAGTGACCCCCTACTGTAGCTGTGAAGAGTGTTCTGAAGCCACCGTAGACTTGGCATCAGGCCGCGCTCCAGCCAAGGACTACTCTTTGCTCGCTTCCTGCTTTTTCCTGAGGACTCATTCAAGCTTCTCAAGGCGGGTTTACACCAATCGCTCGTCCACACTCCGGCTGGGTTTAGCGGGACGTGGGAAAAGTGGAGTCGGCAGTGGACTTTATATACAAACACAGCCTCAACGAGCAGCCGCCTAGGATTAGTCTTTGAGCAAGTTCAATGGTCTCGTTGACAAAAGAATAACATTCTGCCGCGTTCAAGAGCTAATGCACGGTCGGGGGTGCACTCGAAATGGGGTCCTTTATGTGTGCACAGTCAACATGCATGACAAACAATGCCCCGATCGTGATCTCCTACTCACTCTCTATAAATAGGTAGTCGAACGCGGCATTAGACCGCTATTTTTTACTTTCATCACCATCTACATCCAACCGCCAGCCCCTCCCCTCCCCCATTCTATATCAATTTCGCACGAAAAAGTGAAGCGTGAGCCAATGCCGTTCCTCCAAGGACAACGACTCCGACACGCCATCCATCAACAGACCGCCCCATACCGACTGGCACAAGCCTCGATACCCTCCCTGATAACCCCACTAATCCAATACCACTTCACGCCTTCTCGCCCCTCAGGAATGTGGTGCATGAGAACATCAGGTGCATGGCTCAGGTGGCAGCGAACGAGAGTGCACTGTCTTGGTGCAGCCATGCGCATCGTTAGCAGCGGCTATCAGCACACCCCCCCCCGGGAACAAAGCACAAAAGTTGCCATCAAAAATCACTTAGTACTTGAGGAACACTTACCTGCCAACCAGTCGAAAATGAAGCAGCCGCACGCAAAGATGATTGAGGATTCCGCAAAAATAAAAAGTTCTTTCTTTGCTCGCCCACCTCAGCCCCATTCCTGCCCAACAGTCGACGACCCAATTGGCTGACGGCCACAGTGGCGGAGTTGCTAGAACCGAGTGCTTCAGCGGCCACGAACTTCGATTTGGATCGAGGCCCATAAAGCATTTTGTAGAATACTCTAAAAAGAAAATAATACTGATGGCACTCCGACTGGGAGCGCAGTCAATTAGTTAGCGCCCCAATGATGGGTAGGGGCAGAGGTAGGAGACCAGAATGCAGAGTGAATGCATCACTACTTCCAGAGGGGATTCATTTAATTTTTCGACAGGAACCGAGAAGGCATACTGTACGGCTCAAGAAGACCAGGATGAGATGAGAGCACCAGATTAAATAACCCCGTGTGTATTGGGAAAAGCTCCACAGGAGCACCAGTTCGTGTATCCTGGCCAGCACGTACGAGACGAAGCTCAGAATCTCAGTGATAAGCTGATTTGGTGACAGGGAATCGGAACGATGAGATACAGGAAGAGAACTCCTGCCTGCCTGGCGTGAATGAGACGAAGGAAGATCCCAGTGATAAACAGTAAGCGGACTGACTGACCTGCTGCGTATGGCTAGGACGGCCTTGACGCCGTACATGGCTTGCCTTTCTTCGCCCACAATGAACATGACGTCGCACAGTTCGGGCATGCCGAACAGAAAGCGTAAATCCTGCGATAAGCCAGTTTTATTTTCGAATTGCTGGCAATCGATGTCATCATAGTCGTCATTGTCGGCGTAGGTCTCCTGCTCGTCCTCCAATCCATGATCCGATATTCCACTATCCCTCTCCAACGAGCACACATTATTGCTATCGCCGCTCTTCGACGTGTTCATGACGATCCGACCGTTCGCACTCCTCAAATGCAACTAAAGTGTCAGACTCGACTCGAGAGAACGGACTGGACAGGACTAGAACTGGTCAAGCGCACGCTTTCCCCCCCCCCCCCACCCCACCTCACCACAGTCCAATCTGGCACTGGACAAAGTCAAACTCGAAAACAACATTAGCAAGAAACAATGGCATCGTGTCCGTGGAATCGTGCAGGCCATCTACTATTTTCCTGGTTCAACCAAAATATTTGCACGAAGCCCGTGGGTCGAGGCAGAAATGGCTTTACACGAATTACCCACTTGAACGCACTCGACTAAGTCCTAATCCCTTTTTTGGTCAATACTCGGGCCCATAATAGTGTCTCCCCCCGCCCCCATTCGTTTCCGCTCTACTGACCCTGATGCGCTACGGAGGTGTAAAAGAGTCAAAATCAAAATCAAACAAAACCGTAGTGGCAAGAAGCGGGGAGGGCGTGTTGCATGTTTATTCTCGCCCCATATACACTGTACTTCCGCCTCTGACCCCTCGCCATGTCTGTTGGGTGCAAATTAGGTAATTAGGCTCGTCAAAAGTCGGGCACAAAAAGTGTCTCCTTCCTTATCTCGCACTCGGCCCGCTTCAATGAGTAAATCTTGCGCCGAGTTGAGGCGAGAAGGCGAAAGCGGTCAGCGGGGGGTGGTAATTACAAGGCGAATCTGGGTTCCACTGTTCGGAGGGGGTCTTATGGGGAAGGAGCGAGTGGCCTTTCACCTCGCTTCGACTGATTGCCAAGTCCAGCACCGCTCAACAATGGCCAGTCAGACACGCTCGCGTGTACTCAATTCGGCGAGTCCTTATAAGGCAGTAAACTAGTCAATGTCCCCAACGAGACTGCCCCGAGTACAAAAGAGTAGACATGAAAGAAAATCTTGTCCAAGGTTATGAAAACACTCCGCCAGCCACTGTCTATGATCCAATTTACATCAGGGTCGAACAGGGGCATGCGACTATTACCACTGCCAGTCTAAGACACAGGCCATTTAGGGTTGCCGACACTGAACGTCGACAAATTGTCCATCAATTTCTCGCCCAAACGAGGCGAGGAACTGTTTTTCGAAAGAATAATGAGTTTATGATCGAACTACTCAAAAAACATTCCACGGGCACGATTCAAAAACATCCATAAACTCGATCCCGTATTTTAAAAACAGGAAAGCTTAGAAGTGAAAAGTTTTCAAAACGTGATCTTTTTGAAATATGATTCTAAATTTTGCGGATCGACGCCTTGACGTCACATCAGTAAACATTGAGTTTATCTTACTCCCTGAAAGGTGAGTTTGAAGGGGCGGGTTCCAACCAGCCGTATGTCCGAGCCGGCCTTGAGAAATCGTGTAGTCACGAATGTGAGAAATCGAGCTAAGACCTTGAGGAAGCAGACACGCCGTCGTGCACGCGTGCCACCACTCTTCAACCCTACCCGAATATATTGACATAAAAAGGGACAGAGTAAACAAAATTAAGACGACGCCCGATCGTCATAAAGTGCAATTTTGCACTCGTTCAGCTCCGGTCACTCGCCATGACGAGATCAGGGCAAATACGACCACCCACTCCATGCCCCTCAGCCCCGACAATGAACCTGCGAACAGGAAGTGAGACCATACTTGGACACGCTTTGTGCTGGCCTACCCGTCCCCACAATGGACGAGCAGGAAGTGGAGCCATACTTGGATGGGCAGCACAGGGTACGCAGGGTCCCGCAGGATGCGAGACTATGTTTCCCCACCATGGACACGCCGGGGAGACCGCTCCCCGCAATGGAGTGAGACCGCTTGCACGATGCTGGGACCACAAGGAACCAGTGCACGGGAGGATGACCAACAGAGTACAGTGCCCCTTGTGGGCACACGATTGCATACCCCCGATTCTGCTGTGCATGGGACTCGTGGCGCAGTGGCCGCAGCTCAGGTGGATAGGCCGCCTACACTCGGCCACTCCTGTGCCTTTCTGATACTACTACTCTGCTCACACGGGGTCAGTCGTAATCGCACGTATTGACCAGGTCTCGTATCCGTGCCACGAAAATCACTGTCTTCTCGGACCTTTCTTACACTCACCCCTGTCGCCGCCCGTCCTCCAAAAAAGGACTCGATGCAGCCCACGCTGGCAATTGTCTCCTTCCTCGCTTCGAAACTTAGCCAAAAATCGATGCTGCAGTGCGGCAGGGGGCATTTTTGTTTCTGTGTTCTTTGACCTAGGCCGCATTGGCGGGCGGGCTAGAAGGGCGCAAATAACCAGAGGGATTATCAAATTCCTTTTCCTTCATTACTGAACCGAACCCACGACCACTCGCAAGCCCGCAGAGAAAACTAGTATTCAAGCACAAAAATAGACCCTCTCCCTGGCCATATGCACGGGTTACATCTAGGGCCTACCCGAAATGAGCAGACAGCACGCCGGTCATGTACAGCACACACCATATGCACAAGACCAGACATGATTTGTGAGTGATTGGCAGTAGGTACTCGTCCAGGCTAAGTGGCGCACACCATAAGCAACACTGCGATCCGAGATTCCTGAGAATAGGATTGCATTCGATGGCCGTCTATTTCCGGTGTCCTTTCCTCTCCTTCCTACTTGATACGTTGTCCTGCGGCGGGGTCACGTAGGCGCCCGAGTCGTCGCTGCTGGCCCCTTCATCCGCTTGCTTGACCACTCCATATTTGGGCTTCTCCCGTTTCCTACTCGACGAACTTTTGACCACTGCCGGCCGAGGTGCCAATCCGAGCGCGTTGGCCGTTGATCGATGGTGCTGACTGGCGTGCGGGGACTTGGACTTGGCACCCTTCGACTTGTATTTCTTGGCCTCGTAGATCTTGTCATCGCCCACTGCAGCGTCCATCATTGGCACGGGCACGATGACGGTGGGCGGCGTGCTGACGGCGCCCGACAAGGACAGTGTGTTCGGTCTCTCCCTTTGGAATACGTTGAAGCATCGAGCCGGATTATGCACGTTGGAGGACTTGGACATGGCGTAGTACATACGCCGTCGGTACCAGGGGTTGTCCGAGAACCTGCCCAGCTTCTTAATCATGTAAAAATAGGCCAAGGACAAGGCCAGCATGAGCACGCACACACCGCACACCAGTACCAGCAATGTCTCCAATATACTTAGGTCCCACAACAAATCACCGCCCAATCCGCCTTGCGACTGCAACGAAATCTGTGACCCGCTGGTGGTCACCTTGGAATGGTCGGACTCGAATACAGGCTTCTCCTCGGCACCCTCCTCCTCCGCCGGGCCTGTATTGGCCATGCTATACCCCAGCTCGCTAGCTGACCCGCAGCCGACTCGACATCGCCAGCACGGCCATAAATGGCAACCACCACCAACCGGCCTCTTACGCATCGACTCGCCAGCCGCCTAGCTCTCGTTTAGGTTAGAACAAGCGCGGCAAATACAAATTCGGGACCAAAAACTTTACTCGCGCACTTCCCTGTACACTCAGCCAGTGCTAACGGCAGTATCCTCTGGGCGTGAAAACAATCTCCTACAATTGAAACCAATACAGTTAGAGTGCCCTAAACACGGCCCGAACCGTCGTCACCAAACTAATTCCCTGCCAATCTACTGGTTCAGTCAATGATGCGGGATTCGAACAAACCGGCCCGACTGCAAAAACAATTCCGCGCTGGCCATGCACCCACCGTCCGACTTGTACGGACTTTGCGGTTTAAGAAATTCTTCTGGGAAAGTTGGCGAGGCGGGTGGACCGGGGTCGGACAATACCAAATCATGATAGTTCAAATGATGTTCGTCCTGCAGCTCGTACTCGGACCATTTCCTATTCGTCGGCTCGTCTCGCATGGTCGAAATGAGTATGTCGTATTTCGAGTCGCCTCGGTCAGCGCGATAGCCAGACGCGTACGGCCCAAATAACTAAAAACGTACAATTTTAACTCTTCATAAAACTGTAATAAAACTAAATCTATTAGTTACCATTTCGTAAACTTGTTTCCTCTGTTTCATGTCGTCAACTGGCGTCCACAATTCTTCCACTTGTGCTGGCCTTGTGTAAAAAAATTGCAGCATTTTAATCTTGTCCGATGTTACCCTAAAAACTCATGCCCATATATTCTGATATTTGTCGCCGACACAGACTAACTTACGTCGTACGGTATTCCGTCATAGCTACTTCATCGGAAAATAAATGCCAGGTCTCAAATTTTTCGTTCTCATGAACCCTAAAGTCATCCAGTTCCAACCTCTCGATATCTTCAGCCACCTGCAAATGAGTACTCAGATAAATACCACGACCCAAAATCAGCTGGTTTCCTTACCGTTTTTGCATCCCCGCCATTGCTCCAGTCGTAGGTAACAATCTCCGCGTGGCGACTGCAATATCAAGAACACCTTATGAAGTGAGTTGAATCGGGAACCAGCTTGTCACACCTGGGTAGAAATCGAATCTAGAGGCATGGCAGCGAAGAAAACCAACCTTCTCATAGCCAATTGAAAACAGGGCACCCACCCGAAAAATCCTCAAGCTCAGTCAGATATAAACGGGAGTTTTATAAAAAGGGGAGTTTTATAAAAAAGCACAAAGATCAAATGCGAAAGTAGCGTAAAAGGCAGATCCCTCATCCGCCTGGGCCACACTTTGGTGCATCATACCTGTACTCCTTCAGCCAATTCTTCAGTCCTTTCTCCATGTCCTCCAAATAAGAATAATCCATCACCTCGTTTTTCCATTCCCACGGCTACAGGAAATTGGATTATAATAGCAGACACCATACGAGAGTACCACGTACCTTATGATATTTTTTGATGTTTTCCAAACACTTGGTAACAGGACAATCCAAATAAATGACCAAATGTGCCTCGAGAAGAATTTCCGCTTGAACATAGGGCAATACGAATTTGTGATAATGCCAGCGGACTGAAAAAACAATAATTTTATACCCTAGCATGGAATGAATTTTCAAAAAATCCTGATCGTTTTGCTCCCGTGTGTGCCCATTAGGTGCTTTTATAGGAAAAACTTAAAATGCCGCGACTAGCTTTCTAACCAAACCACCCAATCACCCTGTAATTCACTGCATGTTGTTCCAGGGAGGGGATCGTATTCCATGAGTCTCCGACATCCGTCTACCGATTCATCACAGAGTCTGTTCCTACTGGAACTGGGAAGACATAATTTCGCACTTACAAGGATCGCTCAGATATCCCCTCTTGTACATGGCCTCTACGAACACCTTATCTGTTTGAAAACATCGTTCCAAAACAACGCCTTGTCCTGAAAACGAACAGCATTAGGTGCAGCGCTAGTGGAACTTGGTAATCTTCTGTCTTACCTGTATTCAAGATATGGGCCAACGCATTCGTGAACGCTTCGACGCGACATTGCAATCGTTCCAGCTGGAATAAACCCACGTTTCGATGCCGAGGCTGTTCGTAGAACATTCGCGTATCGAACCGACGGCACGTCTCGGGTAAAAGGTGATAGTACAAGCGTTGATCATCCCCGTACGAATCGATCAGCAAATCATCGAACGGTGGATCGGGGATGTGATAGAAACCGAGTTCGTCAGCCAATTCCTTAGCGAATTTACTTTTTCCCGAGCCCGTATTTCCTTCGACTATGATCAATTTACTATTTTCGCCCAATCGTTTCGTCACACCGAAGTCCAAAAACTGATGCATTAACCTGTATCCTCGCTCCTTGTACGGCCATGGCGGAGGTGCGTGTTTCGCATATTCCGGTACGGCGTATTTGCTGTAAATTGTTCGTTTTTGTTGAGAAAATTGTGGTCCTACCGAAACCGGAACCGATGGCGTCGCGCAGAAAAGGATCGAAGCGACGTGACGCCGACCAATCGCCGTTGCTGCCAACCACATGCTCGATAATTCCTATTTGAAATTTCGCTGTTCACATAGAAAATCGCTATAACATTAGTACAGCAGTAGCTGTATCGATATCGATGTTCTCCGGACTTCTTCGTCCCGCAATGACATTTACGCACATCTACCGTAACCTGCGAGGTTGCACCTGCGCATCACCACCACTTCCCACGTCTTGCGCCAAATTCAAATTCACATTCTCTACTTCAACACCACAATTTTACAACACACACTTTCCAGGGGTATGTGACGACCACTTCAAACATGGGCGAACGTGCTTTGGCATAAATATGAGATTCAATCATAAAAACTCGAAAATCTTCGGCATGTTTTCTTCAGGCTCTTACTGCAGTAAAGCTTTCAATCGTGCATCTTTGCGACTCCTAAAAAGCAAAAAATTCTTATTCCCTATGAAGCCCGAAAATAAATTTAATGCTCGAAACCACCGCATAGTATAAATAAGGAGACCACGGTGGCCTAGGCGGTTAGCACATTGGACTTGGTAATATCTGGGGCAAGGGTTCAAATTCCGGACACAGCTCAAGTTTTTGCACATGAAATTCCCCAACCCATGCGACAATACCACAGCTGCAAGCAATACGTCAGACTAAAGCCAGCCACAGACCAGAATGGACTCACTTTTTGGACACCTTCCTCCCTCCCTTATCCCCGCTTCCGACTGCTCGAGCTCCATCGTTCGCGTACGACAGGTAGACGGCGGACAAATCGGGCGCGTTGGTCACGTTGACGTCGTCCTCGCCCACATCCCTCTTCCTCATATTATTGCCCGTATAGGCTATGCACTTCAACTGCCAGTCGCCGATCTCCTCGTTCCAGTGCACGTAACGTTCAATCATTTCCTACAAAACAGAACAGACCTCACCGTCCCACCCTTCACCAACAGAATAGCATACCTGATACTGGGACGGGACAAAACTATCGATGACCAGCATCTGAAGACTCAGTTCTCGACTCAATTGCCGCACACTCTCCAACAGCCCTTCCATTTCTCGTTGATGCTCCGCCTCCAAATCGTTTTTCTGCAATGCAACAGAATCACTCATATCGGCAGTCCATTCACGACCCAACTCACGATCAGTCAGCCATAACCCAAACAGGAGGTGGCCACACTCTGCTGTGCCCCCAACCCTCTCCAGCCGCCACCTCCAGGTATGGGCAAAAAGGCCTGCGACCCCCACAGACGCAGATTTCAACAAGACTCGCTTCCTACATGAATCGCCAATTGTCGGGCATTCCGATAACTTTTTTGACCCCTATAACCCTTGAGATCCTCTGTATCAGACGCTTGATGAAAAATTGTTCCGTTGTTGAAGCAGAGCAAAGGACGATGCTTTTGGTCAGCAGCCGCCATAGGATCCGTTTTAAAAAGGGGACTTGCAATCCTAGGGCCGCGGGTTCGATTCCCACTCAAGGTAAAAAATTTTGCTGTGGGTCCACTTTTTCTTTTTGACCTACACTTTTCATACTTGACCTACACTTTTTAGGTCAAGTATAACAAGTGTAGGTCAGAACTAAAGTAGGCCCCCATGCGAGTCGAATCTTACAGAGCCACCTGACATGATCACTTATTGGTATCATGCACTCCTCACCTCTGATTCGGCCGCTTTTAACAACGTCCAAATTTTATTCATTTTCTTCGTTTTTCCAGCGGCTTCTTCTTGCAACGACGAATATTTCTCCTCAATATCCAATCTTTCCGCTTGTTTTTGTTCCAATGCTTTTCTTAATTCCGATTCTTTTTTTCGTCGTTCTTCTAATTCTCGATTACTCTCGTCCAATAATCGAGCTTGTTCTTCCATTTTTTCCAATAAGTTCTCTCCGCCAACAATCACTTTCTTTTCGATATGATTCAATTTCTTGAGTAAACGATCGTGTTCGCTTCTGAAAATTACACAAATTTTTTGACAGTCGTTGTACGAAACATTATAGCTAACATACTTGGCCGACTGCAGCTCATTTTCTCTCGTGGCTAACTCACTCGTTAGCTTCCTCCTTTCCTCTTCGGCCATGTCAGTCTGTTCAGCCAACTTTTTCTTGTCCGCTTCTATTTGAGCTTCAATTTCGCGCATTTTTTGTTCCGACAAAGCTGTAACAAAACAATGTTTAATCGAATCGTAGCGAAAAGAGTCCAAAAAAACCAACCGTGAGCTTTCTTCTTTTTCTTCTGTTTCTCAGCTTTGGTCGCCACGGCGCCCTCGACTTCGTTGTCTTCGTCGCCCTCCTCCTCCGATTCACCACCGCTCACATCGCCTTCGTCTCCTGAACAAGAGCCGCACGCTTGTCTGGACCCTATTCCCTCAAATATGCCCCCAGGGTCTTAACTAAAACTTGCGTCTCGCAGTTTCTAAATCTAAGATCCTTCTGGGGGTGAATGGAAGATTCAGGATTTCGCTATGTGCGGAAAAAATTGTTTAAAAACTGTACTGACCTCTATCCTGAAAACTGAAGTCCTCCGTCTAAACCCCAACTAAAATTTCATGCGTCCTGGGGAGATTGTCGAGTAAACACACCTTTTTAAAAAAATTTTTATGGGTTGGGCCCTGCATGTCCCAGTTCCCAACAGGACTTACAACCTGTTTTGCATATAGTCGGCCAGCAGTCATAATAAGCGAGGCCGTGAGGCGACCACCTCTCACGGCAGCTTCCCTCCGTGCGTCTCCACTAGGAGCACCTCTGTACGAGGGCATCATGTGCCAGCACCAGCATGCCAGGATGATACTGGCCGAGAAGGGAGGGACCTTCCTGGACTGGTGTTCGAGAATCAGTTTCCTGATTCTCTACTCGTTAGGGGTCCGGCATTTGCTGGTACCTAGTGTCGCCCAGAGGGGTGTGAAATGCCAGCGATGGACTTACTAAATCGCCGTCGAAAACCGGCTCGCACTCTGAGAACGGGCTTACTAAACTGCCGTCATCAGCCAGAACAGAACTGCGGCCTCCCGGTCAGGGTTGCTGGCCCGAGCAGTGCGGAACCAACGCCTTAACCAACTGGGCCACGGGCAGCTCTACACTAACTAGTTGCCTTGAATTCAGGATCCACTCACCTCCTTCGGCCAACTGCTTCTTCAACTCTTCGATCTCCTGCTGATACTTCCTCAACAAGGCGTCCTTCGGGTCTTCGTTAATATGCGCGTGATTCTTGATATTCTTGGCTCGATTAGCGAATCGCAACGTGCTAATCGTCTCGTCATAATTATAATCAGCCGGACCGAAATTGGCGCACTAAAATACCAAATCAAAGTGATTTGGGCAGAAACTATCGCGCCACTTCGACCGCCTCACCATCAACGTTTTCGAATTCCCACCCAACGAGTCTTGTAATAATCTCGTTAATTTGGAATTTCGATACGGAATATGCGTTGCTTTCGAGTCGACCAAAGCCGAGATCACATTGCCCAAAGTCGATAGCGATAAATTAATTTTCGTCGCTTCTTTTAATCGTTTGCCCGACGCACCGGTTTTCGATTGCCTCTCGCTGCCCTAAAAAGACAGATTTCGTGAAAACAAAAACATCTCTGCCAGACATTCCACGGCGGGGGTGCGTCTGGATACAGTCCCCGCGTTTTCCGAAAACACCCTTGGAAGACCAAGGAAACGATGGCAGGACACTCTCAGAGAAGACATGAGAAACGTGGACGGAAATCCGAGAGACGCGGCGGAACCCGCGTCAAGGCGGGACAAAATGATAGCGACGTACTGCCAAATCGACCAAATGCAGTTTTCCCATTCGAACGTGTTGTTGTTTATCGGCTCCTAACTCGCTACATTCCACTGTGATCGTGAAAATGGCATGCGAACGAGAACTTTGTTCGTTCATATTCGTGGCACCAACCGAGCCTATAATCGAATATGCCAACTACAATCGATACTGATTCATCGAATTCAGACTTACGATTTTTATTTCCCAAGGACATAATCTTATCCATTTCTTCGGCATTGCTCACCGTCACGCTGGACAGATCTTTCACGTAAACTCCAACATCCGGTCGCTCTTTGATCTGAAAATAATCAAATTCAAATGATTCCAGAACGAGCCCGTTTTAAAAGTCAGGAGCTCATACTCCCAGACGATGATTTTGATTCTTGGCCAATAAATCTCGTATTTCCTCGTTGTAAATCTCCAAATAAGACACACGAACCAAAAACCTGAAACGTGCGCAATTTCAGTTGGTGTGCACGCGTCAGCGTTTGATCGCATCTTATGTACGTTTTCGTGTCTCCGGATTTGGCGATATGCCTAAAACCGAATCCGTTAAGCCTCTCCGATACCGAATGAAATGTGGACGACTTACCCGAATATATGGGCGAAAGAATTAGGAATAATGCCTTTCAATTCGGGTTTATTTCGATCGCCTTCCATCGTGAACGTTTTGCCAGTTCCAGTTTGACCATAGGCGAAGATTGTGCCTGAAAAGTCAGGAGGGTAATTGCAACAGCTCTGATGAATTCATTCTGAAACATGCTACCCTTGTAATGTGCCCCTTGGGTGAGTCATAAATTGACCGCTGGTAAGCACGTGAAACGCAATTAGAACAGTCTGTAGTTACAATGGCAGTCAACGGACCATCGAAACATCAACCTGACTGGTTGATGTTCCAGTGGTAGTTCTCGAGAGACCTCGATTCTGGCTCTGAAACCAGTGTTCCACCAGCCCAAATATGTCCTTCTCCATTTACCATTGTATCCTTCCAGAACATTCTCGACGATGGGACGGGCGGCTTGGTTGTACACGTCCACTTGTGTCGACGACGGGCCGAACGCGAAATCGTAGGTGAACGTCTTGGGTGGCTCCACGCCATCACCCTCCACATGGTGCACGGTTACTGTGCCAGTTGCCTCGTTCACCTCAAACGCCGACCATTAGAATATCGAACACGCTGTCCCAGCCCTAACTCGACTTACGTCAGCGACAGTCTTGAAGCCTTGCCGAACCTCCTGCTCGCTCATTGGCCTGCATCGTACCACAACACGGACGTTGTCAGCTGAGGTAACGTGCCCCTGCAAATACACGCTCGTTTGGCTTGGTTGAACACGACGGGACTGCTCACTCGCTCTTCCCCTCGCCTCCGAGTTCTCACTGCGCTCGACCGGCATTTCTACCCCTTATCGTCCAGAAAGAGTATCAGCCACAAATGGCAAAGGACAGGCCTATCGAATAGATCTCTCATCGGACTACGCTCTAACAACCCGGCCTTTTGCCCGCTTTCTGTACCGCGATCTCGGATCTTCCCACCTTACCAGTCAATCCTACCCCCTAACCACCCCCCCCCCCCCCGCTTGCTCACTTACCGAGCTCTTCATACTCATCCTCCGCCCACTCGTTGGTTTCCTGAAACACTGGAGCCTCGCACCATACAACCAATTTAATCGACCATAAATTGCAGCGCACGCAACGCATTCCCCACAATCCACTGCCTCCCTCACAAATCACTTTATTAGCACTAAAAATACTCGAACTCGAAAACTTTATCCGAACGCTGTAAATTCCATCAAAATCCATAAAACGCCAAAAAATACATCGAAAGCCGAACGCGCACCCGCAAGTGAACATAGCATGGCGGCTAAGACTATCCGTACATACAGCATGTACAGGCATTAGCCAGTGAGTAATCGAAAAACGGACTCATTCCACACCTCGAAAACTATGAAACCATGGTAAAGGGGACACAAATCGCACCACACACAAGCACGCAACGGCACGAATTACATTTGCGCACCATTCGAGTTCGATTGTGCACGACCACAGCGAGTATACTGGCACCACGATCTGGGCAAATGTCAGAGACACCACGAATAGGCTCGGTCGGGCAAACACTTTACACATTTTTACCTGATACGTCCCTCACACCCACTAAAAAGTCCGTTGATCATCAAGGATAAGACTCGAAAGAACACAACTCACGCCTCGCCACCACCATTGGCCAATGCCCTGGATACAAATTCGACCAGTCGCCTAGCGTACTGATCAGGTTTGACAGTAGATATGTCTGCTTCAGCACCGTATTTGACCGACTTGGCAGCCGACGCCGTCCTCTTCTTCACTCCGTAATAAGTCAAAATATCGACCAGACCCACGAAATAGAGTTCCTTCTTGGGGGCACCTGAAACAGAGCTCATCTGCGGTCCTGCCTCGGCTCGGTCAACAACGAGCCCTTGGTGCCATTGGCGTGTACATTCGGCCCGCCATCCCTTCGGTCACCCGACCTGAATCACCACCAGTCGTATGCCAACTATCCTGGGCAAGAATAGTTGCCGCTTGCAACTCATCAACCAACCACAGCCACAGGCTCCCAAAAACACCGGAGACATGGCTGTTTTTGACCCCCCCCCCCAACATCACACCTGTCTCACCAGCTCTCGAAGGAATGGCATAGAATTCATCGTCCAAATCCAATTCCCCAGTCGCAACCCCGAATGCTCCGCCCGACGGCACGGGCGAATCGGGCGGCGTCGGTTGACTGCCATAAGTTGCCGATCCGATCGAAGTCGCGTCCGGTTCGCTCGAGTCGCCGGCGGCCATGGGAGGTGAACTTCCATAATATGCAGCACCCGACAACGCCTCGCCGCTAATACTCGACAACTTCTTGCCAACAGCAGCGGCCAACGGTTCCGACGACTCATTGCCGATCGGCTCGTCCCCCTTCGAACAATCGTGAATGCCCACCAACAGCGAATAATCCATTAAGTGAAGTTTGGTTAAAAACTGAAAAATAAACACTATTCTCAAGCTTTCATTTAAAAAGGTACAAAAACCTTGAGCGAGAATCGAACTAGATGCTGGTTCAATTCCCGCTAGCCTCTTGATCGACCAAACTCCACCGAGGGACAAATCATCAAAATTACTCACCGCCGTATCGCTACTAAGCATATCCATCAATTTCTGCTTAGCATCATCGGGTAAGTACAATTTGCACCCTTCGTCCAAAAAATCATTGTCCTTGAACGTCGGCAGTTCCTTCATCTGAAAAATGCAATATTTTCATTAACGCCCTCCCCAATCTTTATCGCAGCTGGCTTCGTGGCTCATTATGAGCAAAGCAGATCGCAGGCCTCCTCACACCATCCTGCATTCGCAAGAATTCTTCGACCATCCCACCCATTTCAATGAAACCCTGTCTCTGCTGTACTCCAGCCAACATCTGCATCCCCCAAACCATTGCCACCAATCTATAAGCCACTAATCCCGTTTCCGGTTCCCTTCGATACTCGTCCATCAATTTTCAAAACAAAACCGCTAGTGCACCAGTGCAAGACCAATTTGTTACGTCCTCGACATCATTATTTCCGCCCACGCACTCCCCTTCTCTCGCAATAAATCAACTCTCACCTTTTCCTTTTCGCTCGCCTGTCTTTGTACGGTCGAACCCTAAAAATCGAGTACAAACTAGTTTATTTTCTACAATACTCGACACTCTTAAACTTGAATGGGCGGGTTAACAAGTAAACCAAACTAGTTCTCACCTTCAAGTCAAACTTTTTATGTATTAAATATTTACGGCCGAATATATTACGCATAACAATCCAATACGTCTCCGAGCCTTCCACCGTCAATCGGTACATGCCCAAATATTGAGGCAATAACGTTTTGCCGTGTTTCTCCACAACGTACTAAAATAGACCATGTGCTCGAGCACATCCGGGAGCCAATGCAAAACAAATCAATCACACACCATACCTCATAATAATGATGCAGTATGGAATGAATTTCCACCACTTCCTCCGCGCATAACGCCTTGATTACGAATCGCTTATTATACGATATGTAGAATCGAGCACCACTCTTGCCCGGACTGTCCGATTGCAATGGCTGATATTTCGTAAACGATTTCTAAAACAGCAAACAAAGATCAACTATCCAACGATACTTTTTCCAAACTCAGGTTTTTCCCTGATCGCTCCAGGGGTGGATCGATTTCTGGCCCTTTTCCCGCGGGCCTATTGACCCTATCTTGCAATCGGCTAGGGTCAATCTGGGATGGATTAAGGCTGAGTCATCCACCGCCTGGCGTGCAAGGCGCAAGGAGAACATCACCGCGTTCTCAGACGGCCAGAGGAGAAGCCAGGGTGACCAGTTTCCAGCTCTGCCAAGCAAACTGTGACATACGCCACCAGCAAGGCCCCTCACACTTGATTCACACTATTTTCATACATTCTGAAGCCTAAATCTCCAATGAGATCCCAACAAGTTAAAAAAGTTACCCTGACCCGACAGGGAATCGAACCCGGACCATCTCCATCAACTTACCAAATAATCATTATCATAAACACCGAATTTTTCTCGCAAATTTCTAAACACATTCGGGCAATATTCCTTGAATTTGAAATGACTCGGCATGTTATCCCTAAAAATGCAACCATTTTAGAATACTATTCCGATTTTGCAACTTCTTTGCACGTTTTCTTTTCCTCAAAGATTAAATCTCAATTGCGCGCGGGCTCGTGTGGACAATCAGTCATCCAAATGTCACTTCCATCATCGCCATGTGCACTCGTCACTTTTAGGTATCGCATGTTTATTCGTTCCGAACAAAAATGTTCCTACGGCAATTTTCCATCATGCCCACAAGCATTACCAAAATAAGTCAAATTTTTGTGTCAACTATTCTTAAGTCCCCATTAGACGGCCATCTCATCAGCATTAAAATCAACGTGAGAAAATATCAAGAACGCGAAGAATTTTTTAAAAAAATTCCTTAGAATATTTAAACTCAACTGGTTGACTTTTCAAAAATCTTTCAACTCGAGCTTGTCGTCGTCATTGGATCAGTTTTGGTACAGCTGCTAGGTCTCCTATTAGACTCGCCCATCCTCTAGCTAGTCCATACGACTAGTTTTTCTTCGCCAACTTTTCTATTATTCGAGCGTATAATAGACTCGTTTTTATTGCAACAACTTATATTGCTCGTTTTCTAAAACATAATTAGGCTAAGGAGTTCTTTGAAGACAAATCTTAAGACGAGGCAAAATATTGTCCACGCTTCGGTTGACGGCCCATTGAAGAACATAACCCCGACCCGTGCTGCTCCATCGATTCCGTATCGCCCTCGCATGAACACACGCCTGCTCCTTTTACGATGCAAAACTAGCATAACCCATACGACGAACAAAAATGCTGAAACATTGTTTTCTCAGTAAAATCCGACTTCAACTCATTAAATGTCCACCCCGCCACCCTGATGACGCAGAAAGCGATTTATACATACATTTCCCTGAATGCAAATAAACCAGCTTGATTAAAAAACCTGGCCGTTCCTGGGAATTAAGCTCATTAAAAGCGCACTTGTATCCAAATTAAAACAGAACGAACAGAAACTTTCCTTTTGATCTCAATCGACTACTCTAAATTCAACTAATCAAAACGCAACGAGCAACCAAGAAACACTTCCTTGGTTACAGTTGAACTAGAAAAATGAGCAGGTGTAGGATTATTCTCCCTTCAAGCTTCATAGTCGAATTCGAGAAGCATGGCGCCAAAGGAATACGAAGATCGAACGCGAAAGCAAGAGACTAAGGGACTTCAAGCCTCGCCGATAACATCTTCATCATTTACCTGGGTACGGCATAGTAGTGAATCTATTCACAACAACCTTATCAGTAACTCGGGTAAGAATTCAAAACGTTAAGCGCCTTTATTTTAAGTCCGTAGGTACACTTGGCCGCATCACGACGAAAAAATGACTTACTTATTGAACAAATGATTGTCCACTTTGATTTTGGAATAAGCCTTGAATTCATCCGGTAGCAATAATCCCGGAGGCGGAACGTGACTCAGCTCGCAAATCTGCGCATCACATCACCTGCGTACATCAGGCGTTTCACGAAAAAAGCACTTGTGAATCTTACCGAATGATTGATTCCCCACATGAACACGCTTAACAGAGGTTCGTTTGCTCGAAACAATTTCCATTTCGGAATAATTAGCTTCTTCGATCGATGTAATTTCGTTTTCGTTTTTACTTTGCCTTTAGATGACATCACGTACCAATTCGTTTTCAAGTTTCAAGTGAAATACGCGAAGGCAGAAATTCTCCCAACGAGCTCACGCTTGCAAGAAAAACCAATCCTAACGCGCTACTTTTCTTTTCTTCCACCACGTCTCATATACTACGACATCACGGTTCCGTTGCAAAAATAGAACTAGCCCGTCGATATCCAGTCCAGTTCGACAGCCCAACACGCGCTACCTTGGCAACACGACAGCTGCTGCTACCAGACGACTACCGACCATGCCTCGACTCCGCCCCTTTCCGCGCTACTTGCAGACAATTTGCCTGCGCATCGTACCTCTTCCCCCGAAGCGCGGTAAATTCACACTTTCCAATTCGACGTATATCTGCTGCTCTGCTCTGCATCTCCTCTTATCGTTAGCTATTTCCATTTCTCGCTTTGGTACCATGCAACAAATAATTTCTTTAATTCTAAGAACAGCAACAACCAAATCGAAGAAGCACTAAATAGTTTTCACATTTGGAGCAATAAACGGACGATGATTACGTCTGAAAACCGATCCATGAAAGAAATAATGTTTAAATTTTCGCCTAGAAGCTTTTCCAAAAGTCGGTTCGATTTCTTCTTTATAAATCTCGTGCATTTCATCAACATTGAACGGCTCATCTTCGAACGCATTGCCCAACAATTCCGTCTCGTCCCCAAATTCCACGTATTTACTCAGCGACTCATTTTCGCGTTCCTTGCACGAACTCACATTCAACGCTCTGCCCGCTCTTGGTCCAAAGGTCAGAGGTTGTCGTCGTTGCGGATGCGTATTCCACAACGTCTTTAAACAATCCCTGGCCGCCATCTCCTCCGCGATCTGACTCGATTCGCCAGGTGCTAAAACAAGCACACGACCGTTAAGACAGGCCAACTGAACAGGCCACACACTTACCTTGTCCCAGCAGTTGCTGGCCGACGTATATACCAACCAGATAAGTGGGCGTCACAGTGAATATTCCTGTTTCACGAAGAATCCTAGAAAATAAGAAATTCTTACTTTCGGACAGATGGAAATACCATTTGCCATGTCTGTGTTTCATCTGACGACCATTCACAACAGTGAATAGCGATCGTTGTGCCTGAGCTGATGGTCTTGAACTTTAGCCCTGTCGCCCTCATGCAGCCCAGAATCCATCCCCATCATCTGCAGCTAAGGAAACCTAGTCCCTTATAAAAACCACATTTTACACAGTCCTCAGGGAAGTGTTGTGTGGGATGGTAAGACGAAGCTGAAACTAGCTTTGCCATATTGAAATAGGACAGCATAGAGCAGCCACAAAAATCCCTCAAGACTGGAAATGGCTTTGCCCGTGTGTGCAAAATACATTCCAACTAAGAAAGAGATAGTTACACATACGGACTATCTGAGTTGCGTACTTGATAAGCCACGACCTTTACGCCAAATGGCCCAACTATATCATCGCCAGACCATTTAAGCAGGCAAGACAACACAACATCCCTTCCAACAGAGCATTCAATAGGCTCTTATCAAACGCACATACCTTGCTTCAGGGGCTTCTTTTCCCGACTTTTCCAATATAGCGACCAAGATTCGCATTGGATTTTTGATATAAAAGATTTCATTGATATCCAAATCGACCAGTTCCGTCAGAACAAAATCTTGCACGAAAAGTTCCGCTTTCTGTTCACCCTTAAAAAAGAAACCACATCCGGATCGCTAAATCAAAAATCCAAAGAATATTTTTACTGAATCAGTTTTTAAAGCACCGACAACCGCCTTGAACGTATCGCACATCATTTTCGCGTCGTATGGGAAACCCTGAAACAGTAGACACTTTGTAAAGGCATATGCTGCTGTGCCCTAGTACCAACGTTTGTCCATACTCCTCCACACCCATACTCCTATAGCTTTCGTCCATACTCCATACCAAGTATGGGCAAGGGGGGGTCCCTGCTGGGCCGGCCGGAACATCGAGCCCTTCCTCTCGAAATCCCCACCTCAGTTTTAGCCCTGGCCTCCAAGCACAGGCCAATTGTCCAGCCAGCCTACAGTACTGGATGTAAACAATCATACAACTCACTCACTCGACTCGACCCAAACATGACCAGCCTCACACGCAATCAGATCAGGCTTAGGCGATCTGATCTGATTTCTACCCCTACCTCTTCCCTCCTCTAACCCATCCGACCTTGCCCATACTTGCTTCATACCCATACCAAGCACACACAGAAACATTTTTCTGCCCTAGGGGAGTCGAACCCTTCTGCTCACAAGCCTACCTGAAATATTGCAGATGGGCTAGACCCACTCATTGGGCTTGCTCAGAGGATAGACGGACGGACTCACTCAGTCATCACACACCTCAAATGATGCATCCTCCCTTTACCGACTTACCGAGGCCAACGTCAAATCGAACATCCCCAAATTGTTAGCCAAATACGCAAGCTGCTTCTCCGACGTCAGATAAGCCGCTACGGTCCTGAAATGAAATGAGTTCAGAAAACAAGCAGGTCGCGTTGTAACTGAGCCCACCTGATCCCTTCTTCTGGTAATTTGGGAAAGTGATACCGAAGGAAGGCTTTGGCATACGAGTCAATGATCTTTCCTCCTGGAATCAAAAAAAAAAGTTTTAATCGATAATTGGTTAAATGCGAAGTCAGTAGGTACACAAAAAACCTCACCAACGTCAATGAACTCCTGGTTACTAGTCGATGCCACGTTTTCATTTTCCAATATTTCTACATCTTCGTTCGACTCAGGTTTGTATGAAAAATGCAAAAATGCTCGCCTCAACGTGGCCAACTGAAAATCTTCGCCTAATCGTTTTCCGAACGCAAAAAGTTCCGCTTCATAGTTCCTACAAAAATCTGATTTTTGTTTTACTGCAACTTCACATTGATGGGTGCGATCACAAAGTGAATTTTGAACTTCTATGAACCTGTCAGGAGGTCCCAGTGGAAGGAAGCAGTTCAGCTGATTGCGAGCTTGGTGGAATTTTCAACCACCCCCGAAGGTCCACATATCTAACAATGTGTCTATATCACCTCATAGGGTGATGTTGCCTCTGTTGCCTTTTAAAGAAGTAGGGCAAAGTGCCCAAACCCGGAACACCTAAGGCCCAAGTCCTCTTATTGCCTGAAAATTAACAAGAGAGCGAAGTATTTTTAATTTAATCTGACGCAGTATAATCCCCCGCGAACGAAAACAGCTCTAAATTTCGGTTAAGACGCAGCTCCACGCTTGGAAAAGGAAAAAACGCGCACTCGTTCCGCTGTAGGCTCACCTCGGTCCTAATTTGGAACACCCAATAGGTTTAGGGTAGATCTAAGGAATAGATTCTAGCGAACAGTAGTTCTAGCTTTTTCAAAAACCAAGATTGAAACAACACGGTTTTTGCCTGTCTTGTTTCTTTGCCAAAAACAAGGCTCAACATCGTTCTCTTCAAAAAAGTTTGAAGTTCGCTTGTATGCCTTTACGTTTTCAATGCAAAAATAAGAATCACATCGCCAGTACCACCGTTTCGTATATGGCAATATATTTGCCATAAACAAATATGCTCTCTTGCTGCGCCAGCCGGAAAGCCTCGTCAAAAACAGTAAGGAATGGGATAAGATGAGCAATCGAGATGTTCCGGATTAGGGCGTTTTACCCCAGCCAAGGTCTGGATCCCGATCCGACCGACCCGCTTCAAAAAATTAAAGATTGGTTGGGATGATGTGTTTGGCAACGACTCCTCACCAGCCTGCTCTGCTTTCTCGCTGTCACTTTCTGTCAGGCTAATCTAAAGCACACAGGAGAATTTAACGGCGCCTAAAAGGGGGATTAAGTGCTGACTTGAAAGAAAAACCGCATTTTCTCATCATAGTATGCCGTACTAACATTTTTTAGCAGATAAAGCGCAAAAAATCTTAGTTGCCGATCCGGTCGATCCAGCAGACGGATAGGATCGGGAACCGATCCACCCCTCGGATCGGTCGATGCTGGCCTATACCCTGCACCAAGTTCTGAACTAGGGTACCTAGTCTGCAAGCAATCTTACCACAGGAACTTCTTTGATCTGGGAGTCACTTCATCCGGTCCAACCAGAACTCGCCGATGCCATAAATCTTTCAGACGAGCGTCACGCATTTTTCCGTCCACAGTGTTCATGTTATCTAAGAATACAAACCGCGTACAGTAAAGTGTGTTTTGACATTTGGAAAACAAGAATTTAAAATTTAGCTCACTCAAATGCCAGTTACTAAAGCCAGTCCGCTTTCGAACGGTCATATGCTGAAACGATGCTAGCCTTTTCACTGCATTTCGAATCATCGCCATTTTCGGTCCCGTTGAATAAGACAAATCCAAGAATTTCCAACCAAATAAAACAAAACAAAATAAAACAAATGGAAATGGCGGCGCACACTTGACCTTCCCTGTAGTTAAGTACGCAGCCGCTTACATCAAAACCGCGCTATTTTTAAAGTTAATTCCCTACAACCCTCGAATCGAGTTCAGTCTCAATGACTATCAACCAGCAAGACAAACTATAATCCCTCGCAATTATATTATTTACATACGTGAAATTAAACGAAGAACGCCTCTATGTATATAAAAAGCGTGAACAGTCAAAGGCGCGGAAAAAATGAAAAAACCAGTCGTCCACGTTTGAGGCGACCCCTTACTCACATTTATGCGTAATAGGAATAGGAACAGGCTTACAGACAAGGACCTCGTTAGGTATTTGCTAAACAAGGCTCGAATACAATCAATAAAACACGAACGCGGACAAGTCTATACACGAGTGCGTGAGGGCCGACCAGTCGGCCACACCCCGCGCACGTACCCCATCGGCACCAGGAATCGCACCACAACTCAAAACCGAATTACGACCGCCTCCTCAAAGGAACTTGCTCTGATCAGCCGCGTTCGATCCGGGTTCCATAATCTGCTGCTGCTGATGCATAAAATGCTGCTGGTGTTGCATACCTGGCGCCTGGCCTCCCATCTGAGGACTTAACGCCTGCTGCATTTGTCCCCGCAACGCGTACCCTGGCGCCGCGAGTCTGCCGTAAGTGGGCGGCATCATCTGCCTCGCACCGCCGAAGAACTGCTGAGGGCCAGCCTGCGATTGCTGCTGCTGATTGGGACCAGTCCACATGGCCTGCTGGTTGGGGGGCTGTTGCTGGGGCGGCTGCTGGCGGGGAGGCTGTCGGGTCAGCCTGATGATCGTAGCCAATATCTGCGGCCCCACGACTGGCTCGTTCTGCACAGCCTTCATGATGGCGTCCCGCTCTTCGGCCGACGAGGCGTTCTTCAGTCGCTGCAGCACGTTCTGAACTTGCTGCTGCAGTTCGATCGCCCTCGAGTCTCCGCCACCACCCGCGAAACCCGGCGGCTGCGGCTGCTGCTGCTGTTGAGGAGGCGTTGGTATGGAATTGGAATAATGGCCTTGGAACGATCGCGGTTTTCCCCCAGTCTCCCACGACTGAGGCTGCTGTTGGGGCGGCATCTGAGACGGATTAGGCGCGCCTATCATCGAGCCCATCGGTGCTACGGGTCTCAGCGGGGCTTGAGCCATGGGTGCTCGTTGATAACCCTGCGCCACCGGACCACCGGGCGCTCCAAATTGCTTTTGCTGCTGAGCGATCTTCTCGACCTCTCTGGCCGCCCGCACGGCCGCCGGATTGACTGCTGGCTGCTGGTACGCCGTCGATGGCGGCATGCTCATAGAGGGGGCTGGCGACGGCGTTTGTTGATAGGGAGTCGCCGGACCACCGCCGCTGATAGCTACCGCAGCCGTATTCTGATTGCTCATCAGATTAATACGTCGCATCATTTCTCGATCCCGTTTCTTCCTCAACTGAGCTTGATGAGCGGCCAACTTCTGACGGATATTCTGGCATAAGGGCACCGTGCAGTTAGCTTCTTGACACTGCCGAGCGTGGAGCATGACCAACGTGCACAACTGCCTGCACACGCTGCACGCATTGCTGCCTCCTCCGCTGCTCGGCCAATTCTTACACATTTTCACGTGCTGAACCACTCGTTTCATCTTCTGACAACCGTTTCGACGACAATTTGCATCGCGACATTGACTGGCGTGAACCAACGTTTGAATACACCGTTGAATGGACACAGTTCGATCGCGCGGATTTTGAGCCGCTTGTCCATCTTGTCCAGCCGCAACGTCTTCCGACAAATTGATCTTCTCCATCTTGTGCTCGTGCTGAGTCTTGCCGTAACACTCTTGACACAGGTCGTAGTCCTAAACACACACAGTCGTGCACATCCTCGTCCCGCCTTCCACCGAATTCCACTTACCTCGCATTCGCCACAGTGCCAGGCCGCATTCGTGTTCTTGCATGTGTTGCACGTATACACGAACTTGTCGCTACCCTGCGTGTGCAGCTCGTAGCACAAGGACATGGTCGAGTATTTGGCACGGCGCAGACTGCTGAACTCCCAATGCCGATCGCGGGCAGTCGATAAAAATGTGTCCCTGCCGTCCATGAACTCGCACGGTATGTGCGTGTCCGGGTCGCTTATCGGCCCCAGAGCAGCCGCGCTTTGTTTCGAATAAAGCCGAACCACGAAGAATACCTACAGACACTCGCTGCAAAGCACTCGTCGACATAAGCTTATCGAGATTCCTTACTTCTTTATGCTTTTCCAAAGCTGCCATAATCTTATCCGTCAAATCGTCGCCCGTACCACCGATTCCCTTTTTGCTCTTCTTAGAAGTTGCACTCTTGCTCTTGCTCTTATGCTTCTTACTGTTCGGCGGCCGTTTCTTGCCCTGAGCAGGAATCTAAAAATCCAAAGCCCCTGGAGTAACTCGGTCATACTGGACTCAGACGAGCCTACCTCGTCCAAGTCGTCGTCACCGTCGTCAGCCGAAGTAGCGGCAGCCGCTTGAGCCTCGGCCTCCCGCCGTCTTTCAGCTTCTTCCGCGTCCACTTCTCGAATACACTCTTCGATAATATTCGGCCAATAGTCACCCTCGAACAAGGGCAGCTCGGTAACCGATGCCAATGGCTCTTCTTTCTGATAAAATTCGTATATGTCCTAAAACGACAGGCATACTTATCCGACCGCCCATCCACCGCGCACAACATAACCGACTCGCCTTGTAATCGGTTACCACGCGTTCCACGATCCCCTTGTCCAACATCTTTTTGTACCACTCCTGAAGCCGCTTCGGTTTCGGTATCTTTTGTTCGGGCGGATGACAATGGAAAATATAATCGTCGCCTTCACTCGGCGGACAAGCCCAAATGTGAGCCATGGTATATCTTAAAATCACCCACAACAATCATCCTCAACCACACAAAACTCTCTTTCTCTTACCCCAGCCGTTTCACGTATTCCAAATATCCCAACAAAATTTCGTGATAAACTTGCGTTCGAACAATTTTTGGTGTAAAAAAATGAACGCTATCCAAATAGGCGATATAGACTCTCCTAAAACGACACACATTTGCAAGCATCAATTCTCGTACACTCCGCAATATACCTCTGATTCGGGGACGGACAATTGGACCCGTATTCTTGCACGTGAAGGCCGAAAAAGCACACTTCCACGCCATCAATAACTTCGAACGCGAATATGGCTTTCGCCCGATATGGAAACTTTTCAGGAATCTCGCCCGTCGAACAATACCTAACAAAGTTTACTTCATCTCCAAGCCGCAATGACTGACACTATTTAATCCTTACTTATTCTTCATGTGCGGTTTCACTTCCACTTCTTTGTCCGACGACGATAGCACTCGAATGACCACTTCCCCAGCCGGCGTTTCCGGCGGCACTTTCTTTTTCAAAAATTCATTGACACGTTTCTCCAAATGCTGTGACAACTTGCATTGCGGCAATCGTTTCGAAGTGAATCGATTCTCAGGTTTCCGCCTGCCCCTCGTCCTCACGCACGTATCGCAGATAAACCTTCAAAGAACACGTCGAGCATTTAAGTTATCCCAGCTCACGAGTCTCACACAAATCTCACCCTTGCGGACTGATTTGTTCAACGTACAGCGCGCACACTTTGTGCCATTTTCGACCGCAATCGACGCAGTCAACGAATGGCTCGTATTCGATTTGGTCATTTTTCAATTGTTTGAAATTCTTTTTCGGGATCAAACTGAAAATAACAAGGCCCACTTCATACCGTTTATCCAACCTGTTGTACTCGGCACATACTTGTCAGTCGCATTTGGATCTTCGCTCATGTTTATTGTTTCGCCTGGGATTTCTTCAAAACACTTTTTACAGTACGTATAACGTTCGGAACCGACACCGAATTGAGACCTGTCAAAAAGACAGTTATCAGAAGGCAGGTAGAAATGGCTGAATTAAGTGCACTCTTACTTATTCTCCTCGTAACAATAATAAATAGCATCACGTGGAATGGAGCACATTGACTGACCGTAACAGACCAAAGCCAACGGAGTAAACCATAGCTTTCTGCCGCAGCAATAACCCAACGAGCGCATGACCGGATCGATCGCCTCGACAAACATTTCCGACAACTAAACACGAAGAAACGCATCCTATAAGCTGGATCGACCCGAGAACACGCAAAATCTGTTTCCCTTACCTTCGTGCAATACTTGTACACCTTCGAGGCCTTTCTATTATATAACCACGCGTTCTCGAACATCAACCACATGTCGTCGCAGAACTGCCACGGATCCTTGTAAGTGCCATCGAGTAACTTTGTTCTAATCGTCGACAAGTCCATCGGATTTTTGATCACGTCAAAATAATCCTGAAAACGCAACATACTTAATCCTACACCGCGCGTCCTTCGCAATCCATGTCTTACGGGTATTCCCAAAAGTTTAGGATCGACTGGAACTCGAAACGGTATGGCATCGTCGGGCGCTTCCAATTTATCCCAAATAGGCAACAATGCTTCCGACAATTCCTCAGTCGTAAAAACTTTCCTCACAGCCGGTGCTTTGGTCGCTTCCGAGACACTTGTATCGACGGGCTTCGATGTTTTTTCCGAACTTGAGACAATGTCGACCGCTTCCGTCTTCCTACTTTCCACTGGCTCAGTTTTCACTGTGCTCAACATCGGCGGAACAGACGAGTCTCCGGGCCCGCTCGCGGAGCCTTCTTCCATTTTAACATTCATGTTCTGCGACGTCGACGGACCACCGTTCGATCCCATCAGGCTGCTGCCCGCCTAAAACACGCAGGTGCCCCTCAGTTTTGCTTTCTGTGAAAACGCAATCGACCACGACATACCTCGCTGCTGAACGACAGAAGGAATGAATTGCTACCAGGAGATCCGTTTTGATTAGCCGACGTCGTCGGGGGCCGACCTTGCGCTTGTTCTAATCGACGTTGCTTCTTTTCTTGCAATTCTTTTTGAATTTTGTAAATCTTTTCCGCTAACAAGTGATAATACTCTTCCTAAAAACGCGAGAGCATAAGAAATGCACACAATTGCTCGGTTAACGTTTGCCGCATTCTAGCAGACAGTGTGTCTTCTTACCCGGTCACTGGCAGTTTCGAACATGTCCTTTTCCACCTTTCGAGCGTACTGTATCAAATCACGAATCCGTTGATCGTGCATGGCAGCCGGATCGGGCGACGGAAATATAGCCTTGACCAGTTTACTAACTAAATGATTCCTGAGATCCAACGTCACTTGTCGATGCCATTCTTTCTGTACGGAAGCCATTTCGGGCGCCGGCAGTTTTGGCGTGAAACTTGATCCGCTAGAACCGTCGTTCGAATCTTGCGATAACAACTGCGCTTGCGCCGCCCTCAACGACGGACGAACAGATCCGAAGTCGTTTTCACCAAATAGTCGACTGGCCAACGCCCCATCTGAATCTGCAAAATCCACATTACGAAAATGCAAACTAAATCGATCACTCAATCAGCATACCTGCTGGCTGCATCTTGGAGACACCTTGGCTATCGTTTATCATCGGCGCGTCCGAAATGGCGTGACCATTTATCATCGCTTGAGCAGCATTTCCATTCACTGCAAACGATATACAATAATCAAAACGTAACTAAAATACAGTACTTCCCGGAGACAACACTCAAGAACATACCTCGACCGCTTCGATCAGTCATTTGTCGCAAGGGTGAGCAGACAGGACAATCGGCTCGAGTGCAACTTCTCCAATGTCCTAGGATTTGCCTCGACGATGCGCAATGTGGAACTGAAACAAACAAACACTCATGTACCTAGTCAACAGTGACAAGCCCCAGAACTCTTCAGATGTCTTACCTGTGCATGATCGTCCCTCCTGACACGATGTCATGTGCGTGAGCACAGTCTTCATCGTTCCGCAGTGTGGCAAAGAGCAAGAAGATTGTTCGCTCGTCCGTTCTCGTTCTTGGCATTTGAGTGCGTGCAACAATAGCACCAATTGCTGCTGAATCAGCTTCCTTTTTTCGGGATCTTGCGGTGCTCCTGACCCATGGCCTCCTCCTTGGACACTGCCACCCCCGACTGGATCATTCGACGGCGGTGCTTGAACGCTGGCTGGTCCATTCGGTGGCGACATGAGCATGGACGGCGAGGGATATGGTACCGACGCGGACGATGAGGGCGGTTGAATGGGCTGCTGCTGCATGGGTGGCATCCCGTTCGTCAAAGACGAGTTCATCATATCCATGGATGGATTAACGTGCCCCATATTATTAATCATCTGAACAGAGGGTGATTTCAATGCGGCAGGACTAAGAACAGAAGAGTGCTTACGCCTGTATTTGGATTCGAATACTGCATGCGGGCAGACCCTGGGGTGAGCATGCGTTCCTGCGGCTGCATGCCCATCGGCGGCGAGAAGGGATCGGATATGGGACGTGGTCCGTTCATATCTTGATGCTGAGGCATCCTCGGTCTCATTCCCCCACTCATGTTAGGCGGCGGCGCTTGCTGCTGATGACCCATCGGGCCGCTCATAGAAAATGGAGGTGGTTGTAACTGCGACGGGTGCATGTCGGGAGGAAACGGCTGATGGTTCATGTTCATGTGCGGATTCAGAGGAGGGCCTCCGTTCTAAACGACAGACATTATATTAAGTGCACCGAGACACACATTGCCTTACCATTCTCATTTGGTGAAGTTGAGCCATCTGGTTCATCGGTGGCTGCTGCTGTTGTTGCATTACGTTCATTGGCAACATGGGTGGTTGATTAGGCCCGGCCATCGGTCCATTGCCCATCACCATGCTGCCATTGGGTGCTTGTGGCCGCGCGTATCGGATGAAATTCGGGGGCGCACCAGGATTCATCTTTTGACCATTGATCATAGCGGGACCACGGCCACCGCTGCCTGCCATCATCATCATTTGATCTTGCTGCATCGGAGCACGATACTGAGTCATATTACCATTTCCGCTGACCAGCGTGAGACCACCAGGGCCTTGGTTGGGGTAAGACTCGGACGACGGAAAGACGGGCATTTGTCGGTTCATCACTTGCACATTCGGCGGTGATCCCAATCGATTGACCGGCGCCGATGATGCGCTCGCACGATTAGGAAAACTGTTAGGCATTCCAGGAGCGCTCGATATCAACATCGAAGAAGAAGAGGGCGGACGCTGACCCATTGGCGGCATATGAACCATCCCTTGACCAGGCGACGGCGCGACAGTCGAAGCTGATCGATTTGTTAGCAATAGTTCTTCTAGGACACTGTTACCTGACGCATTCGGACCACCGCTTGCGCTTCCAACCATTACGCCGTTAGAAGTGAAATGCGAAGGTTGACTATGAGCTGGCATGTCCATCATCGGCCGCTGCTGACCAGGAGAAAAGTTGGCCCCGAATTGTTGATTAGACGACGACATTCCACCAGCCGCTGAACCATTCACGATGCCGCTGTTATACGTTGAATAGCTACCGGGCGCCGGAATACTACCACTCGGAGCTGGCGCATTCGATGTCGATGGTGCTTCCAAAAGTTCATCGGGCAGATCCCAATCAAAATCTAAAAGAGCCGATTCAACAACTTAAAGCTACGGAATTCCACATAGCTACATAATGGCCAGCTTAATCCAGTCTATCAAACCTGTGCAGTCCTCACTCAACTTCTCGACCTACCATACTAGCACCCTACTTACAGTATATCTATTTATAACAACTACATACCAGCAGTCGAATTAATTTTCGCTTTCTTCGCAGTCGGTTCCTCCAGGTCAGTCATTTTTCTTTAAAAATTATTTTGTATCCAATCACTTTTACGTTCGTGCATAACGCAATATTCCAGACATCGGTCCAAGAGCGGCTACAGTAGGCTCCGAAACGCACAGTTATCTCACCCAGGCCGATTTATCGATGATATTCGAATTCTAATGATATCCAAATTTCGAATCATATTACGTATCATATCTCACTAAAAACTAACTTGCGCAAACATATGAAATGATCAAAATAGACGAGAGCGATGATAGCCCAACGCACGCAAAAAAGCGGAAAAGGGACACGCAGAGTGCGATAGCAACTAGGTCAAGCCAGAATAAATCAGCGAAGGGATCGAGGAAATTATATCGAATATCCCAACGATATTAGAGATCAATCAGTTTTCACATCATGTTTCGATTTCCCAACACCGTTCAATATTTCAACTCATCTTGTCTTCCTAGCCTAGTCCCAACCGCTCGACGACGGGAATGGCCCACTACATTTTCCTCCGCAACAAAGCATGGCCGCGCGCACGTCTCGCAAATGGTCCCACGGCAGCTTCCACCCTACCTGCGCATCACAAGGCGCGAAATTCAAACAACGGACACATACTCCATAAAAACACACGAAACTGTTACTTTATTCCTGAATTGCACACGTTCTCTTACACCACACTGTCCTCCCTACCATTTACAGACCTGTACCTGCACAGCTCAATAATCATACCGAGCCAACATAAATGTGATTACACCGCAGATATCACATCGTAAAGGCATTTTTAGTAATTAGCCAAAACGGTATTTAGTTTTTATAAATTTATCGCGTGGCATAAATGAACAATAAAATCAAGCAGACGGCCACAACGGCGCCAACGACGATTGAATCTCGTCGTTTCCGCAAGTGGATTCTTTGCATCAGGCTGTTTATGGCTGGATACTTCTCTGAAAAGAAGCCCAAATATTGCCCCTGCCGCCATAACTGGTGTTCTACTGACATGCCATGCCCCACTCTCTTCCTAGTGTCACCCTTATAATATGTACTTGTTAGCATGTTCATCTTTTTCGATATTTCGCGCATTCCGTATCGCTGATGCTGCAGGTTTTCCTTAGTCGATATGGCAATACTGAAAACAGAAAAATCAAGGAATGACAGACTATTTGTTGTTCTGACCAACTGGCAAACTGTAATCCCAAGTGGGAATCGAACCCACTTTCTTATAATTGCTGCATACACACCAGACGCAGGTTCGATACCCGCTCAGGCCTCAAGTTTTTGACACGCTCCAATTTCCAAGTTGTTTTCGTCTGAGAGCTGGTTCTGTTTTACAGTAAGAGCAATTGATGAGCCAGGGTCCTCATTTTACTATTCGGCTATCACGCAGCCACTGAGGAGAGGGAATCGTTAGGGTGACTGGGTGAATGCGATAAGTTAGTTGCGTATAAAATCAAATCATTCGGCCAGGTGCGACCGGATCTTTCGGTTCCGGTGGATCCGGCCGGATCTGACTGGATCCGGTTCCGGTACCGGATCTTTTCTGCCGGATCTTACCGGATCTTTGAATTTTGGACTGCTTATGACAAAATGAAGAATTTGACCACTTATGACAAAAAAGTATGTGACCAAGCCAGCCACATTCATGCAATCTCATCTCTACAAGCTAGCCATTTCCTAGTTCTTGTCCTCGCTCGTCAGGGAATTTTTCTGTTCATACGTATCTTGTTGTTCGTGACAACATCCGAGGTATTACCAAGCCGGCAATTCGTCGATTGGCTCATCGTGGCGGTGTCAAGTGTATCAGCGGTCTCTTCTATTGAGAAATTAGTGCCTCCCTTGTCTGGGTTCAGGGCTCAGGGGGGGAGAAGATGAGCAATCGAGCGTCATCAAAGATTTGGGAGTATTTCAAAATCAAGTAGTATTTCAAATTTTTTTAGATCCGGTAGATCCGGCTTTTTCAGATCCGGTAGATCCGGATCCGGATCTTTTTTGGATCCGGTCGCACCTGGTCATTCGGTGAGGAAACGACTGTTAGACCCATCGATCCATATTTGGTATTTGAGTGGCAAGTGTCACGTGCCAGCATGCAATAACACGAGACCTCATACTTCACAATATAACGCTATGTACATGACACTTTACACTCACGTTTGACCAAATATGGATCGATGGAGTATGACACATGTAACAATCTTTTCCTCACGGAGGGATTTCATTCGATAGACAAGGTGTCCCCCGGATTGCTCCCCGTTAGACTGCTCAACCTTAGCATACAGCGAGTACATTACCTTATCTGATCATCGAGTAAGCGATCAGAACTGCGAATGTGTTCGTGTTCCTTCAAGAAACTGTCGCTTCGGCGATTATTCAAGCCATCGCTGCCACGAAGCGAGCTGAAAATCCATTCAGAGATGGAACAACTTTTTGACAAATTTCACTCAACATACTCATCATTCACCGGGCCCAATAACTGCTCTCGTTCTAAACTGGCTCGAATATTGGCACGTGTTCGTGTAAATTCTTGCGAATAATCTCGAAGTATCTCACGATGCCTCTGCAGAGTATGCGACAGGGCCGGATTACTGCCAGCACTCGTAACAACGTTCGAACCAATGAAATCCGCCATTTGGTCATTGATTTCTCGAAGCTGAAACGTAAATGACGTGATAAACTAACAGCTTCTTCGATCTCCAGTGCGATGTGCCAACTTTTCAGGAACAGGTGGCCCCCAATGAATCATCTTTTCGAGCCACCCAGTCTTTGCGAGAGAGTGCAAGTCTTGCTACACCTTCATCGCAAGTAAACTTCGCCCACAACACTAAATTTATCATAAAATTTACCTTCGACAAAGAGTGTTCGATATCGGCCGACAATCCATCGAAGGCATTCTGCGAAGACAACAAAGGAGACTTCTCTGATGATCTAAAATCCAAAATGCAACGCTACAGCTCTGCTCGAAAAACCGAGAAATGTTAAAACTAAACTTACGATTCAGCTAAGCTGACATCAAAACGACGTTGTGTTCCTCCAATGCTCACACCCAGCTTATTCAAATTCAAAAGCTTTGAATCTATATCGTTCTCCAATTGTCTAGCACGACGTCGCAAATCTAAAAAACCGAACTGTATATCAACTTAAATCAGGCATCCGCTACGAAATGCAGGAAAGCGTCATTAATTTCTCAGGTAAGGCATCAATCCCAAGATGTCGTCACTGAGTCACAAATTGAAAACAATCTCAGAAGGAGTGCACCCATTTCGGCACTTTTGCACTTTGTCTTCATAATAGGCTAAGGGATAGGCTGGATTTGGGCTTAGTCTTAGCCTAAGGCTAGAATGGACTGGATTCAAGAAATTGGTGGACAATTTGCAAAAGCGCCGCCTTTAAGCCTCGAATTTTGAGCGTTTCAGTCACGATACACTAGAAAGCTGTGGTTACTGCTTTCAGGGGAGATTACTTTGTCGCAGTGTAACCACAGCTCTCTGGTGTACCGTGACTCAAACGCTCAAAATTCGATGCTTAAAGGCTTCTATTTACGTTCTTTTTGCCCAAACATATTCAATCTCCAGTCATCCGTCCTTGTCCTTACCTTCCCACGTAGTCGTCATTGTGGTCATTTTTGCCACCGCAACGGCCGCAGCGCAAGGCTTTCCCGCCGCTATTTGCTTCAGTTTGAACGAACTTGCCCCAAAACTACTGAGAACCTGGTCCACTGATTAATTCTTCAGTAAAACTAAAACTGCCAGCGATCAGAATGTCATTCGCCAAAAATTCCACAAGTCCTTTAGGAAGCGGATTCGCACTCTTTGCACGCACTCGACACGAAGCAAAGCCATTTCGAATTTGAAGTTGTCTACCGGAAAGCGCGGGAATTCAAAAAAGACTACGGTTGGTTTCCCGTTACTACAACAATAATCTGCCCGAAATGTTTTATTAATCTTACATGTTCGCATCGATTTCATTTTGCGAGGGAGCCATCTCACTGCACGTTTGCATGTGCATAATCACGACAACACTCACTACAAGACAATAGCACACCAGAGATGACCGATTTTGAATCGAAAGCGGCCATCGATAGCATCTACCATTACACACAGGCCAATGTACCACTTCACTGAACAGACATACAATGAATCAAATCATTTACCAAATATCTCTTATCGCTCAAACACCCCCTCCTCGCCGATCAAGGTAGAAAGATTACCTCAAATCGAGGCGGCCTTCCACTTTTCGCGCCGCCAACTTCGCGAGCGTCCGCAGTAATTATAAACTCCTTCCATTCCCCTCCTCCACAGCACTCTCGCCATGGTCTCGAGTCCACTTTTCGAATGAGGACAACGCTTTGCGGAAAGTTCGTCCCCTCAATGGTACATTCAACTCCATCGTATTGCTGGTCATGTCAGCCTGCAAGGACAGGATCCTCGTAACCCACAAACGATCTATCAGACCCGTCGGGTTCATGTTTCACACCACGGTGCCTACTCACCTCAGCAACCAAACCGCAAAGTTGACGCCGCATTTTGAGATCTACTCGGGCCGACATTGCTCGACGATGCGACGAGCCCACATCGCTCAATAAGCGCAGTCTTCTCAAAGCCCCATGCCTCTTCGCAACAGCGTCCATGTCGCCCACACTGTCACCCGCAGCTCTATTATTCGCCTCATCCAGCGTCAGCTCGTCCATGTACTCAACGCAATGCCCAATCGTCGGCAACAAGAAATCGGCATCGAAACGTCGACGTCGACCACCCGACGGCATGGTCATCGCACCATCTGGGTCTGGCCACTCCACAGCCAATACATTCACCACTCGCCGATTCTCTCCAACACTCAAAGTCGAGGCTTCTTCAATGACCTGATTTTCTGAAATTACATCCGCCGCAACCGACGACATCTCTCCGCTGGCTTCGTCAACTTCCTCGTCGCTAATCGGTTCCAGTTCACGTTGATCCAAAACCGGGCGATCCTCTCCCTTCGTTTCAAGCGTCTCTGAAAACGCAAAGCAAATTGGAAAGCCTACCATTACCCGAATCCACCTGAACTCTTACCCATTTGCTCTTCCACTCTCGCTCTCTCGTCCCTTTTCAGACTACTCGACGACGACTTGCCGGAGGAATCGGCTCGTCGTTTGTCAGCTACCTCATGTTCATACCTTCCCTTCTTGGCACTGCTTCCACGCTGGATCTCCATTTCATCTATCGGTCGCTTACGACGGCTACTCAAATGCGCTCCTTTCGGGCCGCCCATTTCGCGATACGACTGAGCACGACGGCGATCCGAGGCGATGTCGGGACGTCGCATCGGCTCGACGCGTTGTCTTCCTCGTCTCGACGAGCTGTCAATGCGATATCGATTATGACCACCCGAATCTGTACGCATATCCGTTATTGACGCTGACAGCGGCGCTTTCAACGTCCTCAAATCGCTACGCGAATCTGGTCTCGATGACAAATGAGATACTTGGTCGTGACGGCTTCTATGCAAAATCTCCTTCTGCCGCTCAAAACTACTAGTCCTCGTTTTCGAATGATTCCCACGATCATCGTTAGCCTCGAAGTATCGGTCCGGCATACGGCGATTATGTTCATGATGCTGCGGCGGCAGACGAGAGGCTAAAAATGCATTATTCAGACAAGCATAGCTATCATCGTGCTTAAGTAAACTAGAATATAACACTGAAAACTTCATACTATGCGATCGTCCTTCATCCAAACCCGACGATCGCTGATCCATGGCGAAGTCTTGGGCGCGGCGATGCGATGACGAAATAGCCGTCCTTCGATAGTCTTCAATACGCGGATAAGTACTTCCGCCCATAGAGCCCGACCCGCTGGCCGTACTGGCGTGATGATAGCGCGACGAGTCGCCACCACCGACACTCCGACGACTTCGCCTGGAACTAGACGTCTCCACGCTTAGGCTCCGTCGTCGTTCGCTCTCCCGCCATTCTCCCTGAATCACATGATCATTCTGACAAGCGCATCGGACCCCTGTGGCCTTCTCAGCTTACTCCGTGACTTAACCGCTCCCCGTTCACATGTTTGCTCGACCTCGTGGCGTTCGGCGATTCCATTCGTCTCGACGAGGAACCGTACGATTTCACAGACGCGGTATCGTGATGATAATGCCCTCTTCGGTCCTCGTCAATTGGAATTCGTTCTAGAACAACAGCAATTTAGTCGGCGTCTAAAACCAGCTAGAAATCAATCAATACCTTCATCTCGAGCTCCGTGTCGCCTGCTCGTGTGACGTGATCCAGTCGCAGATGAGACTGGTGATGCGGGCTGCAAATTCTGATGATCGTCACTTCGATAGCGAGTGTACTGTTTTTCATTGACAACCCCGTTTCTGTTGGTTTGTCTTCCGGTCGATTCAGCAGCGTCAAGTCGTCGTTCACGCGCCTAAATCGAATTCAATAACACCCCTCTCAACCCCGCACACGTCACGCATCCTTACCTGACTGCCTCTTCCACCGTTCCTGGACAGTACGCTCTCTCTATTATCGTCCTCGCCCTCGTCTAATTCTTGCAATTGCCGCTGCAATTCTTTCAGCTGCTTTTTCAGCGCCTCCTCCGATTCCAATTCCCGATTATCGCCTAAAAAGCGTTTATGTCAGGCTTGAATCGGCCAGAAAAATAAAATATCAACAAACCTGCCACAGCGATATCATCACGAGGAATGTGAGACGGGCGTTTCGAATAATTAGACGCGCCATTGTTGCCTTCGCTCGACTTTGAAACATTGGCTTTTGTCACCACAACTGTTGAACGTAATTTTGCGTTTTCCTGCAACGACAGCCTTCGTTTTAGCATTAAAATGCATCCGAGTTCCCCGATCCCCCTTACATGGTCTGACAATTCATCTGCGCTGCCCGTTGACGGTGGATACGCAGCATCACCACGAGCAGCACCACGTCTTCGCTGTCCTTGTTCAACCATTCCATCACCGTCATCGCGACCAGAACGTTCGAAGCGATCGCGCTCCCGCGAGTGTTCACTTTCGTATTGCCTTGCACGTTCACGCCCGTAATCTGGATAATGTCTATGGTCCCGGGAACCGCCTAACGGCAATCGCGAACTTGTATAAGCGTCCGACGTAGACGATCTTTCCAAGTGTTCTTGCTCGCTTATATCAATCTCCTGTTGGTGACGGTAGCGTCGCTGATAAGATGGTTGTTCTTGATGACCACCGCCATGTTGATTCTGATAAGATGAACGCGTTTGATGCTGATGTCCGTGACGCGGTTCTAAATGCTGCTGCGATGAACTCGCTGATAAATTCCCCGGGGACAACGGTGGATGCAAGTAGGCGCAATTCCGACCGCGAGAGCACTGTCCCGTATTCATCCAATTGATACATGGATTTGGCCGCTTCGGAGGTGATACCTTCAATCAAACGCTTTCACTGGATGCAGCGTAACAGCAACCATGTCGCGACGCATTATTTCTCCCTTTCTACCCGCAAATAGACCCGTCTGGAAAAGTTCCTGTTCTGTTTACGTTTGAAACAGCGGCGACCACTTTGAAAATTTAAAGACTTTTATACTGTTTACGTTCAAATAAATTTAATTTCGAGCTAAATTTTAAATTTAATACATAAATTTTCTCAAACATTTTTCCCATATACAGTATTTCAAAGTCGATCCATTATTATATGCCGGGCCTATTTCTCCCTTTCCGTAACAGCCCCAAACTCTGTGCCTTGACATTTTTGGTTCCTAATACACCTGAATCGCGATTTTCATGCGGCCTTGCCTCAAAGGATCCAAAACATTCGTCTTCGAGTTTGATTTCGGATCGCACAAAGCAGCGAACGGTGATTTTCGCAAAAACCTTATAGACGCGGGTATCAAATCCCCAAGTACCGAAACACTAAGCCTTGCAGAGTACCAGGCACTACCACGCAGACTTTAACATCGCAGACTTACCACGTTTCCTCCCAATCGATCGAAAACACTGGCTTTTGCCCTCCTCTGCGACTGTTCAATCAAATCATGACCGTGAATCGGAGCATCGTTCAATTCATCATATTGACGTTTTCCATGCGACCCACCACTAAATCCCGCGTCCCGCGTCTGCGACGATGGATTTCGCTGTTGACTTTGATGCCTCTGATAATACAACTGATCACTATTCGACGATAAATGTCTTCTCGGTTCGGGACTGGGTGGTTCGATTGGTTTGTGTCGTTTTCTGACGCTGTTCGACGACGAACCGGATTCCGCCATCCATTAAAATGTCCGTAAAATACAAGAGAAAAATCCCCTACTGAATCCGCTCATTGATCTCGTAAAATCTCAAAATAATTCAATTCCTATTCTCAAAGTTTATTTACTGATTTGTTCAGGAAAAAACTTCTGATTACAAAATTTGATCGGTTCCAAAAATTTTCGCTCCCAGCGCACAGCTCGCGCAGAACGAAAACCAATTTAGATTGATATAAGCAGCATGAACGCGGCAAGTTCAAACAACCGTATCGCAACAGGCGCCAAATACAAACTATAGATATCAACTACCTATTGCACGTTTGCTGCATTTTTATTGCCTAGCCTTGAAATACATACAAAACGCAAACACTTCCAGCAAAAAAGAATATCTCTTCATTATGAAGAACGTGCAAAAATACACTGTTTTCAAAAATTGCGAATATCGATTTTGTCAACTAAAATATGCCCAGCGCAAAGTCACCAAATGGGCGATTCAAATCACGGGAAAATGTAAAAATATATTTCATGGAAAAGTGAAGGGTGAAGACTGTGAGAATGCTAAAAATGACCCATACGTTCCCGCACCCATGCCCCAGTAGCTCCTCTACAGTAACCCAGGCAAATACACTGTACAACGTGCTCACGGATCGATATACCCAGCCGTGAACTGCAGCTGACTCTCTCTGCTGGGTGAGTGGTTCAATCCCCCAGCGCCGTCCGACAGTCTCGAGCTGCCCACGCTGCTCAGCTCCTCGGAACTACCATCGGGTCGATCTGCAACAGGCCATACGTCAGGCAAAAGACCACCCTCACCTCTCATCTCTTACCCGTTCCATGTCCGAACGAGGCCTGGTCGCGCATGGCATCGGCGATACTCTCCCTCAGCCGCCCCTCCTGCTCGTCGCACGAGATGTAATCATTGTCCGACCAGCTGCCGCATATCTCCACCGTCGGGCCTTGCACCTGGTCGATGCTGCCCACACTGCCAGCCTCGATCAGCACAGGGATCGATCGCAGTGGAACACGACCCGGCACCGCCATCGGCTCGCTTCTGTCCACTCTGAAAGCACAAAACATGTTGTACTGGAACCCACTTACTTTCTTCAATACGCTCACAATCAGTCACGCCCGAAGGCACGTAGGAAATGCATGGCAATGAGACCTGTCCTTGCTCGGTCTTGCCTCGTCTCTGGGAGGGCTTCAAAAGGTGACGCTGTCTATACACGAGAGGCCTCACATTCAGGTTTAAAATAAACCCTGAGTGCTCGAGTGGGTAAGGGGGGTAAGTATCAGATGGTGCTGTAGAAACCGGCTGGGGCAAACCAAGTGGCCTCTTCTGGTCTGGGCAGGCCTTTCATCGACAGCGTCCTCTTTTTTATGCATCCTGCGTTAGACTGATCGCAAAGCAAGGCCACCAAAGGGGCATGGGTCAGTCGGGCATACTGGACATAGGCTGCACTACTTTTACAGCTGACCCGGCCCGACGATTGACAATCACACCCACCACCCCTAACTCAGACTCACCTATCTCCTCATGTCTCACTTCTTTAGTCTCCCCACATTTCGCTGCACCCCTTAGTCAGCAACACCCACACCTACTTCTTCGTTCGATCCCCCGGCGACACCAACGACGCCGAATACTGATTATCCAGGTAGGTTCTGAAGGTAAATTGCGGGCCCATCCAAAGGCGCCGATGCGGTCCGCTGTATGTCACAATCTCCACCTGAAAATCACACATTCTCAACCACATTCAACCCTCTCCACACTGACATACTTCCGATATCCACGACACATCACCGACATTACTCGCGCTTCCGCTCTCTTGAGTCGCATACACCGTGTATGCTTGATCTGAATCAAAAATCCCTTTAAAATTCCTCCCCCTCATTCTCCCATCCACATACCATTCAGCAGCGCCCGACAAGAATTGGCATAATAGACCTTCGCAGTTTCGGCAGCGATCATGAACGGGTGCTGGCCAGTGAGCGGTAGCGACAAGTCCGGGTGTCTCTTCTGCCTGTAATACAACCACCCAGTCCCCTCATCACCGCGTGCACAAGAGCACGAGCAGGTACCTGCCGATCTGCCACTGCGCACCAGGCGAAGCGGCCAAATCGATTGGAGCATCGAAGGATACCTTCGATCCGGGCCCGCTCGTCGCCGCTTTAACATTGAACACGCACTCCACCAGCTCGCCATGAAAATTCAGAACGTACAGAACCAGCGAGACGTCATCTAAACGGGAAAACTAGAGGTTGTACAGCAAGGCCCAGTCACGATACCCAGATATAACCCAGAAATGAAAAACCCATAAGCCTTCTCAGCGGATGGCTATGGGAAGGAAGATAAACAAGAGGTCAATGCAGCCTAGATTTAAGCCACCCTGTCTTCAAATCTTAAGAGCTCGCAAATTCAAACTGAAGTTTAAAAAGCCCCACCATCCCTCAATCACCGATTACCCACTGTCTACACCTCACCCTTACCGTATTTCTGCGACGGATTCAACGTTTTCAATCCTCTCAAGGCGGCGAACACGGTGGCTATTCTTCGTTGTTCGTCAGCACTCGAGGCACTGGCCCCGTGCTTCTTGGCCGGCGCTGGCTCCTGACTCGGAGCCAGGTTACCTAATGTCCCACCAAACTGCTGCTTAATCTTGGCCAGAGCGTAGACGACGGTCGGGGCGGGGTAGGGTGGCAATCTCGGATTACTCACAACTCGACTCAAGGCCAAGTGATGCGCGTTCAAACTCGGATGCGATTCCTTGGTCACTGGCGATGCTAAAAACAAACAATTTCCATTCTGTGCCCTCTCCAATCACTTATTGCTCACCCTTGCCAGCCACCGGACTACTGGACAATCGGGGCGGACTCGGTGGGCCTATGGCCTCCAAACTATCCAAGCCGGCGCTCCGATAAAATCGACTCTCCTTGTTGGCCACTCGACTACATCCGTGCGTGCGGACACTGACCACGCCGCCATAGGGCGTGATCGGAAAAACGTGCGTCGTGCCATTCGTCGTCGTCACTGCCACCCAACGCGAATCTTGCGAAAAATGAATATCTTGAATCTAAAATACGAAACTATCAGCTCAAAAATGTCCCAAAATTAGACCCTCTCACCTTGGCATTTGTGTTGCCTCGTCGCAACACGTACAAATGATGCACAGCACCCAAAACGGGCGACGATGGGTGAGGCAGTAGGGAGAACAAATTAAATTGCTGCCCACTATTCCCGCAAACCAACAACAACGAAGCGTTGCTATTGAACTTCAAGGCAGCCACTCGTTCTTCCACACTGGCCACAAAATGAGCCACCACGCCCGCCGCCGCGTCCGCGCTCGAGTGAATGGAACTCTGCAAAGCAACCTGTAGTCAATATGCCCAAGACCCTGGCCATGTTTTATCCCTCCCCCAAGACGACTGATTCAAGGAAACCAAGTGAATTATGACTGGCAGGGGCCGGTTTCACAATCGCCTGTGACACATCTAAAGTCCATCACTGTAATTCGACCGTCCTAACTTTGGGACAGTCCAAGCTGACTGTGAAAGTGGTTTCCTAACGGTTTCGTTGCCGTTTTCTAACGTAATACATTTCCCAGCAAAAATTCAAATTTGGAAAGTGGCGGGAAAATATGCATCCTCCAGCACCGAATCTTCCCCAAACCCATCAATTCATGATTTAGTTACCTGAGTCTTTGGAAAATTCTTGATATCAATAATTGTCACCACCGACATGTTCTCGCTCGAAGACTGAGAATTGGACTTGGCAGTTTTTGATCGAGCGCCGGATTTGGATCCAGTGATGCTCGTGGCCACCGTCTCGCTGATCGTTGTCACAGTTTTACTCAAATTCTGAAACATACAATGGCACGATTGGAAATTCAAATCTTATTCGCTAGCTGGACTTACTTTGGCAACATTCATCATTTGGCTGGTGTAGGAAACGCTCGTGTCGGCCACTGACACGCCTCCGCAAGATTGCAAGGCGCTGTTCAGCTAAAATATCAAAGAGGCATTGAGTGCCACTCGCACAGGATACATTATCGTTAACCACTGTCGGGAATCCAGGTGGACAATGTACAGCCTCAGGGATATGCCTCAGGCGCGGAACATACTTCTCGTGTAGCCTGTAGCTGTAGCGACTCCAGTCGCGAGCACCGCGCACATTGGCTATTTTTTCATACTGTAGCTGCTTACCCCAGGTACAGGCTACCGCTCAATGGTACACGACAAGTATGAAGACCCGTTTTTGGTCTCATGTAGCCTGTACTTGCGAGCTACATGGCATGTAGTTTCCGGACTACTTCTCGTTTCTGGTCCGTTTTCTACACATGAATGTAGCGGGCTCTCTCGATAAACGAAATTAATTCTTTTAAATATTCGGAAATAGTTTTCTGGGGTTATTTTGACTGGTTTTTTAGAATTTGAACGTGGAGAAAATTAGGAACAGTAAGTTTTAAGGTTTTGTGGCATATTTTTTTATTAAATGCTTGTTTTTTTCTGAAATCAGTGAAGTACGACTTCGCGAGTAACGAATGGGGGCGGAATTTATAGTATGTCGATGGAGACGATCTGACAAAAGCCCGGGAGTGGATGACGATGCTGCTTGGAGGCCGCGTTGAATTTTATTTACGTATATGGCCTGGCAAAGTTATTAACTGAAGAATTTTTATCTAGTATTGGTCAATTACGTCCACCGGTCAGGGCGGCTCAAGCGACGAAGATGAATCATTAACCAGCCTAGGGACTCTAAGGTGTTCCCGATGATCAAAACGATCGAAACACAGCCGCCAATCGAGGCTACGTCCCCGGGGCTCGACTACTGGAATTCCTGAGAAAAAGTGGGTCAAAGATGCGCTTGGGAAAAAAGCGTGGCAAAAATTGGCTAACCGAGTAAGTGGTTTCTGTTGCATTGCTAATGTGATTTCTTTCTTATCCTGGCCTGTTTTCGTACGGTTACGAGGGAGAGGGGAGGGAACATTGTCCTGAACGGTCATGAAAATCGTACCCCATTAGTTTCCACACCCATTGTTACTATTACTTCTCAAATCCAGTGGGTATTCCTTATCGGATATTGGGTCTCCTATACGTCTGTAGTACCCGTGTATTCGAACATCCTTAGGTTTCTTTGGATCAGAAAATACCCCAACCTGTACATTTTTTTATTTTCTAGATACCGTTCTGACTCCAGAACTGGAATTCTCACCCTGCATCTCCAAGAGTTTGAATTACCCAGACAGAAGTTTAACTTTGGTTGACTGTGAGTTGAGCTGAATTTAAAATGGAATTGATGTCAGGTTTCAGTCTGGTCTCATTGGTTCAGTTGATTCATGCGATAGGTGTGATCAGGTTTCAGTGTGATCTCATTGTTGTCCTGATTGTGAGACTGTTTACGATTTTGCTGATACTATGTTTCCCATCCGTTTCAGCTGGCGCTCTTGTCATCGAATAAAATGCAGTTGTGAACAGAATTTGTAAAAACACTTAACAGCTGTGGGTGCACCAGTAGCCCTGAGTAGCATGGGGATGCGAAATATACATGCGCACAGAATTTTAAAATTAGATGCTGAGACAGTACACATTTATAGAGTATTTCAATAAAACAGGTAATTTTTTAGTTTCCGCTCAAACTCGTCAATTTTTCATTTTTCCCCAGCAGTTAACTAAACAGCAGTTTGGAGTTTCAAAACTCTTTCCTTGGCGGTCCGCCAAAGGCGCACACTCAAAAGTACAGGGTACAGGCCTCTGCTCGAAAAGGTACATGCTACCTGCTACGCGCTACAGGCTACACGCGAAGTATGAAGGACCGCTACAGGCTACCCGACTACAGGCTACAGGTACAGCTCAACGCTACATGAGAAGTATGTTCCGCGCCTCAGGCGCTCACTGCATCCTATCCTCGTCACTGGCAAACGAAGACACCCGGTAGCCCACACTCACCTTCGTATCGCTATAAGCCAACCAGGACGTTCCTAACGCCATGGGAACGGCATCCAGTTTCTCGGAACTATGATCCACTAAAAATAGAAACCTGTCATCGACACTTTTCGCTTTTCTAACCACACCCAACATCGCTGACTTCGCCTGCGGGGAGGGGGTTCTGATCTCCTGGGGGGAGGGGGGCGGCGACATGGCGATCTATTTTGGTTGCTTGAAAAAATGGAAATTTTTTGAATTTAAATTTTTCCTGCGAAAATTTTATATTAGTTTTGGCCTTCCAAGGCAAAACATTGGGTATTTTTACCATAAAAAAGGAACATTTTTTCTTTGGGGGGGGGGGTCAAAAATAGCAAAGGTACCTGCACACCCTTGCCGGGCGGTACAGGGGGTCTAAAAATGAGAAGGGTCCCCCCTTTACAGAATTTTTTAGGGGGTTCTACACTACCTTGGATACCCAGTCAGCGACGTTGACACTTACCTTTGATATAGAACAATTCCGTGATGGAAGCAGCATCGTGCACAACTATTTTCGCCGGAAACGACACGGCGATGACCCTGAAAACACACTCGACTACACTAAAGTATTGATCAGAGATCAGACGCGGGCGCCAAGATCCCGCATCCCCTCAACCACCCCTCCACAACCAGCGCGAAGCAGTTGCCACCTGGATATTGGCCACTGACATCAACCCGCGTCGTGTCCTTGCGGCTGGGTATGCATTTACTGGCGTGTTCGACTCCCGGCAGGGTAAGACGTTTCGTGCGGTGTCCCTTCACTCCTGAGCGTCCATACCCGCGTTTGGTGATGTGGTAAAACATGATACCGCCCCCACTGACCATACCTTTTATTGCATAGCATGTCTCCAATGGGTTCATCGTACCGCAACGAATGGACAACGTCGCCAGTTTTCAACGATGAGATATTTATGGCGCAAAACGGCCGTCCAGCACTAAAACATATCCGAATGTCAGCGACAATCCATCATCCCAATCTGAAACCAAGTCTTATCCCAAGGCAATGCAGCACATTCTACAGGTATGTGTAGCCACTCCGGCGCGTTGCTTGTGACGGGGTCACAGCCAACGTAAACTAGTTGCAATGAAGCCCGTCACAAGCACGACGATTTCGTTGCTTCTGACCCCGATGTTACCAACGCCATAATTGTGCAAGGAGCCCTCTTGCCCGGTATATCTAGGCTAGGGTTGCGTCTAATTTTATGTGGCCTCCCAAAATTAGTCATAAGTTGCAAAATGGTTCTAAAGTCTCATGTAAGGTTCAACGGTGCGCCTACGCATGCTGTACCCTTAGGATTTTCAGTGAACTAAATTTAAGCGAAGGTTCTTGAAAGAAAAGGGAAGTTTCCTAATTTATGAATTACGGTCTCATCCAAATCCAGACCCTGCCCAGACCTGCTGGATTTTGGTACTTACAGTATGTCCGCCGCCTGGCACTGTCGCATGGTTATTTCTACAAGTTTCACGTACTGTACAGTACAAGTACATCCCAATACTGTATTGGGTCTAACATACGCGAAAAAGAGTAAGAAAATCCGTAATTTTGAGGTTGCAAGGCAGTCTCGAGTCCTTTGAAGTCGTGCTTCAAGACTGGTTTAAATTTGTTGTGAGTTTTTGCGGGAATTAGGGTTGCGAAATTTAAAAAATGCGTGAAAAAAGGGTGATGGTATGACCGAAATTTAAATTTCCAGTTCCCAAAGTTCAAAGTTGCATTTCAAAAAATTTTAATGTAAGTTTCAAAACTTTTTCATCATCTGGTTTATCGGCTGATAATTGCATTATCGATTCCCGGTTACTGGGAGATACCGACAATTGCCTCATCGTCAGACCTTGCCCATGGTTTTCAAAAGTATGGAGAGACAACAGAACCCAACCGATCTGAAGACACGAAGAGGAGAACAGGATATTGTATACGCGGTAGAACCGCACCATAGGCCATAGGCCGCACAAAAGAGCACGCAAAACTAGACTAGATACAGTATACCGGGCTAGAGAGTTCGTAGCACTATTATGGCGTTGGTAACATCGGGGTCACAAGTTACGAAATCGTAGTGCTTGTGACGGGGTTCCTTGCAACTAATTTACGTTGGCTGTAACCCCGTCATAGGCAACGCGTACGCGTGCAAAATATACCTCCATTCTATGTCTTCAGACGATTCCCCTGTGTCGTCAGAAACATAGCAAGCGCCACATTATCTAGTCAGTTTCACACATCACTGTAATGGTGGGCACCGTTAGCTTAGCTGCAAGCCATGACCATTTACTGTACTCACCTCGTGCTATCACACGTAGCGATCAAAGGCCTCGTACTGGAAAATGCATCGTTATGCAAACCGTAACCTGCAACACAGAACCATGTATTAAACCCAGCATCCACCATCTCATCTTCAAAGCACTCACCCGGTTCTGGATAAGGAAGAAATTTCACAAATTTCACACGTCCCATCCGCACGGACAAAAATTCTTCGCATTCACCATTCGACTAAAAACCATTTAAAAAACTCTCATTTGCACGTGAGGACTACTATCTGAAACCATATTGTAGGCACATAAAGTAAGGCTGTAATACTATCAGTGTGTGCACGAAATGGTACCAGGCAAAAGAATATAAAAGAGAATCATATCTGAAACCATCTTTTACACTCCGAGCAAGAACGTGCCATTCCCGCTCTGTTATTAGACTACTGTCAGACAGGTTTAACGTCACTTCCTTTTTACCTTTACCAGGCAATAAGCGACACACACCTGAATGATGTGGTAAAATATGGCTTCAGACAAGTCACACACGTACCATTAGGACCCAGGCTTGATATCCATTCGACAATCCCAGGACCATGACCAATGGCGTTTCGAGTCCAATAAAATTACGAAGGTTTGCTTTCAATGGTAAATCTATGCGTTCCAAAAAAGCACTCACTGTCAGCCGAAAACTTTTCGATTTTTGCATTATTCTTGGTCAATTAATAACAAAGTTTGAATAGGAATGAGTTCACAATAGGCCAGGCAATGAAACTAGCCGTGCAACTAGTGTTCGTTCGCGATCACAGTGTTTCGGGACAGGGATTTAGTCGATCCTGATTGGGTTAGGGACTAACGTTGGCACTGTAGACACAGAGGTCCAATTCTGAATTAAAGATGGTACTAGCAACATTACCAGCAGCACACGGGTACTTCACCAGCATTGACCGATCCGACCCTAGGCCTGGATCCCAATCCCGACCCGCTTCATAAAATACAAGATTGGCGGGGATGAAGTCTTTGGCACTGAGTCCTCCTCACCAATCTGTCCTGTTTCCTCGCTGAAACTCTCTATAAGACCACTCTAAAGACAAGGGAGAGCTAACCAGCGCCTAAAGTGGGAATGCTGATGAGAGAAAAACCGGACTTTCTCATCATAGCATGGCACACTTTATGCTTTTCCAGCAGATGAAGCGTAGAGTAGCCCTAGTATAGCATAGTACTAGCACAGAGCGGAACAATCAACTTTACACTGCCTTGATGCGAGCTTCTTCAACCCCCTACATACAGTGCATCTGAATGGCGATAATTCGGGATCAAGATTTTCAAAGAAAGCTTTTCCACTTTTCATTGGCTGCAGATGAGCTACACGGATCACGATCCGCTTCAAAATGTTGAAAGAGTGATGAAGATGACGTAATTGGCACTGCGTCCTCACTAACCTGCTGTTTCCTCGCTGCCACTCTCTGTTAGACCACCCCAAAGGATACAGGAGAGATAAGCAGAGCCTAAAGTGGGATTAAATGCTGATTTGAGAGAAAAAGACGGGATTTTCTCATTATAGCTCGCCACACCTTATCATTTTTCAGCAGATACAGAGCGCAAAATTTTAGTTGTCGAATCGGATCGGTCCGATCCACCCCTCGGATTGGTTCGGCCGGTTGGGGGATCGGCTGATGCTGGGCTGCAACACCCAAGGTGAGTAACCAGCAAATTCAGAGCCAAAACTATCTATTTCCTTTGACAATTTTTAGTGCAGTATTTATCATTGCATTCAAAATCAGACGAGGAAAAAAGCGGAGAAGTATAGTCGCTAATTAGCAAACGAAACCCTCCTTCCTCTCGATTAGTTCAGTCCTCCAGTTTCCCCTACTGAAACATTTCCTTCCCATTCCCTCCCTTTCCCCTCCCCCTTCTCCGCAGCATTCGCTCCCGACCATTTTTTGTCGGGATCCCGAACGAACGCTACATCTAAACATGGAACTTTTCATCCATGCACCCATGGCGTTAGTTTTATGCTACTTTCTCCGCCCATGTGCTTCAGTCAAACCGTGGCTTCAGCTTTTCTGGACCCCAACCCATTCGGAATTGGAATGGGGCAGTCCCGAAGGAACACTAGGCACCACATCACAATACAATAACATACCAGTCAAATCGCATTCTTCGAACGATACCCATTCCACCTTCTCGTATCCTTCCTTCGTGGCCGATTGTTGTAAAATAACACTATTCACCAAATCGGCCACGCTGGAAGCGATCGTTCGACCCCTACAAATAGATTGGCCATAGATTTTCCATTTTTCCAAGAAAACTTATTTTATCTTTGGACTAACTGCGCTGGTTCCGGCTTCACCACTTGACCACGCGATACTGACGTTCTACCGTTCGACATCCTTTATCTACCGTTTCTACTCAATTAAGAGACCTAAAAAATAAGACATTAATCCTCACATTTATTTACCCACGATTCACGATGACAGCGTAAAAAATTGTTTTGTCTGCTACTAATAGTTTTTGGTAGAAAGTCTGAAATGAGTCGAAAAGACGAATTTCATGCATTTTCAACTAGGTATAAGCCCTAATATAATTAAACCTGGGAAAGCCAGAGTACGATGATCCAACTTGCCCAAGAAAGAAATGACTTCACGCAACCAATCCCCAAAGGTTTCCACCCGGACAAAGGACCAGTCGGGGAGATTGCCACCGGACAACTGACACCACCCGGACAACCGGCCCGCGCAGTCCTCAGCGCACGACATCCGCAATCAGTCGATTTCGCCAAACGAGAAACATGCAAAATGCAAAATTTCGAACACACCCACTTCGCCAGTCCCTTGGCTTCCGTATTTAGAGTGGTCGAAACATTTACATAGGTCATGTTTGAATTCGCGCGCCACCCGTTTGTCCGAGTGGCCATTTGTCCGTCCGCATTGCAGCACGCGGGGGCCAAAACAGCTGATCGCGCACATTCGTCACGTTCCTAGCTTCTTATGTCATTTCGAAACGTTCCCGCTAATTCACATTTTATCGACCGTCGTTCCCCGACTGGGTCTGCCTTTAATACCACGTCTCGCTGGTAGTGCGCTGGGTGGTCGCCTCGTTGGGTGGTTTCCGTTGCTCGCTGTCGAAGTAGGTACCTATCCAGTTTTTGAGCCGTTACAATGGGCGAAGCCGCCAAACTAAACACGGACAGTATTATTGCACGATTATTGGAAGGTAAGCTCACCGATTCGATTTCGACACCATTTTTACGAGATTTTTGTTTGTTACAGTTCGCGGGGCGAAACCGGGCAAAAACGTGCAATTGACCGAAAACGAAGTGAAAGGACTTTGTTTAAAATCTCGCGAAATCTTTCTCAGTCAGCCCATTTTGTTGGAATTGGAGGCACCATTAAAAATCTGTGGTAAGTATTCTTCACCGCCTGATACTCTTATCAGCTCATAAGCATTTATTCTGCATCATCGCGGCGCTTATCCAATTAGTGATAAGGATCTGCTACAGTTTGCAGTTTCATTTCACAGGCATCTTTTATTGAGCCTCATTTAGTGATAAGGAATGCGATTCGCACTATGGACATCGTAAGCCTTTATTCGTGACCCATTGTTCTGCATTCTTGTTTTCACACAGTTCAGAAACTGATTTTTTTTATTTACCTTTACTTCAAACTTTCCGCGCAGTCCGCTTTTTGACAAGCTTATCGTTAGGCCCGCAAATTTTTTCCTATTTTTTAACATAGGCGCTTATCCAATAAGAACAACAAAAAATTAGGAAGCTCGCTTTTGTGCCAACTTAAGGTGAGAGGGGTAATTCAAAAAATACAAATTTTCCTCGCCCACGATGTCTACAACAATTACTCTAATTTTCTTATAAATAATAATGGCTGCACGAATGTGCTCTCACGCAGGTGACATTCACGGTCAATATTACGATTTATTGCGTTTGTTCGAGTATGGAGGCTTTCCACCCGAATCCAATTATTTATTTTTGGGCGATTATGTGGATCGTGGAAAACAATCATTGGAAACAATTTGCTTGTTATTGGCTTACAAGATCAAATATCCAGAAAATTTTTTCTTACTTCGAGGAAATCATGAATGCGCTTCGATCAACAGGATATACGGGTTTTATGACGAATGTAAGTCTCATCCCTGCTAGCAGCAGCTGGTCATATCTTTACCAATTTAGGTAAACGGAGATACAATATAAAAATTTGGAAAATGTTTTCCGATTGCTTTAACTGTTTACCAGTGGCGGCAGTCATCGACGAAAAGATATTTTGTTGTCACGGAGGTCAGAGTTTTTATTTGACTTTTTTCATGTCCTGAACCCATCGCTTTCAGGTTTGAGCCCGGATCTGTCATCGATGGAACAAATCAGACGTATCATGAGGCCGACCGACGTGCCTGATCAGGGCTTGTTGTGCGACTTGCTCTGGTCCGATCCGGACAAGGATGTGGCTGGTTGGGGCGAAAACGATCGCGGCGTTTCCTTCACGTTCGGCGCCGATGTTGTGGCCAGATTTTTACAAAAACACGATTTGGATCTGATATGTCGAGCGCATCAAGTAAGCCACCCAGTTTTCCCTCCTGAATTTCGTATTTACCTGTAATCTCTATTTTGCAGGTTGTTGAAGATGGATACGAATTTTTCGCCAAACGACAATTGGTCACTTTGTTTTCGGCGCCCAATTACTGCGGAGAATTTGACAATGCCGGGGCCATGATGACCGTCGATGAGACACTCATGTGCTCGTTTCAAGTAAGTCCCCCTGTAACTCGCCATCCCTCATTCATCACCCAATTTTTAGATTCTAAAACCGGCCGACAAAAGAAAATTTCCAGCTGGCGCATCCGGCTCGAGGCCCACGACGCCACTAAGAAATACGCCCAATCCTGGCAAGGATTCGAAACCGAAAAAGTAAAAGAGTGTAACCCAATGACAAAAACATCGAAAACGTAGGAGCGATATTGCCAGATATGGTATTAAAATATTGGTCAGCCATCACCTGTGTATTGTCCGGTTGGTGTCGTGTAAGCCAGTTTTGGGCGTTATATATATATATATAACGGAGTGTATTAGTGCAGTGCGATCTAGGTCGGCCTTCCCTGTTCCAGATTTTCTATACTCTTATTCTCGTGTACATAATAGATGCCAGTTATATTCAATATGCGTGCATGAACGTCAGTTTAGATTCTCATGGTAAATACATGGCATGCATACTTTGTCTTATCGATTCCCTCCTCCGCCCTCGGCCTTTTCGAGTTCATCAGTGAATCGGATATTTGTCTTTTTTTTCTGTCTTTTCTATCCGAGCTTTTCTCGTCCCGTCGAAGCATTAGAGCGAGCAAGGATAGGCGAAAAATCGTTACGACACGCCTGGCGCCTTTCTAGCAGCTTAGCAACGTTCATTCGAGCGTCGACTAAAGTGCTGGGCAACAATGACGTAAGTGAGAGTTAGGCGGGAAGGAATCGCGCATGAATGATACAACCCCCCGAAGTCTCTAAAAATGCAATTAAGCACACGGCAAAAATCGCCCAACTTCCTGAATGTTCCAACCACCCCAAATCTGACCGCGCACACTCCAATAATATTCAGGACACCAAAAAACCCCAGCTTTAATTTCTCGTCTATTTTGTCTTAGTCTCCAATTTCCAAAACCCAAATATAGTCTGAGTAATTTGACAGCAGAGTATTCCAGGTCACTTGGCAACATGATCCTCCCGTGCTCCTCTCCCACACACCCCTCGCATGCTAATCACTGGCAGAGGGTTCATTTTCCGCCACCAATCTCAAATTATCATGGCCCATTTCGTCTTCGGTCCTTATCAATACTCCGATGACATTGGCGCACACCAACTCGGCCTGGACAATGTCATTGTCACCCTTGGATAAGTTGTTCCGTTCCCATTTGTGATATTCTCGTAAAATGTAGTAAGTGCCTTTCTGACGTAAATATTCTCGACTTTGCGAAGTGGCGCATAACTGAAGTAAAAATTGCTCTTTTGCCTGTCACTTTGTGGCAAGCCAGTGTCCCTAATGAATAGTTTAGTTCTAGAAATTGCATATTTTAGCGTCTCATGCATTCTGTGTGCTGCCTGCCACTAAACACACCGTCACCTTCCCTAGGCCGAGCGTACTCAATTCATCCAGCTCACCTGATACAGAGCTTCTAAGATCCTCAGGCGCACTGAGGCGCTGGACTCGCGTTGCTTCTCCGAGTACATATATTGCAGATCAATCGGCAAGGCGTCATTTTCGTCATCGCTGAACTGTTCCCCGCCCAGCAAAGGATAAAGTAGTGTTGTCACCATATCATCGTGCCCAATCGATATCAGCTGTTGGTGCAAATCTGCAACAGAAACTTCGTCAAGTTATCGATTTTTGCAGCGCAAACATGTTTGCAATTTTACAATACAAAAAATGACTGCACGACACCATTCTGACTGGTCGAATTTCAAGTGAAATGACGAACATACAACTTTAACTTGCACTGACTGCGCAGCTAGTCGACAATCATTTAAGCATACAAGGGAGGTACGTGACGATGGATGGGGCTCGTCATTTCATGTAGATATGCCATGTGTCCTTCGCCCTACAGTGCGCGTACCTGGTTGCCGGCTTGGTGATGAGGTTTTGGGTGCACTCAACCCACTGACTGACTCCAACCAGCAGTGCTATATGCCTCTGCAGAGGTGCGGCTGGCTGCCAGACTAATCTCTACACGCACAGATGGTCAGCAATCCTCTGTACAGAGCCGGCAGTTGGGGTGTCACCCACCCGTCACGTCAGGGTGATGTTTTAGCCATGGACTATAGGTCGGAAGGCTTGGTTGGCTACCCTTGGTTTCTGGAATGACGCAAAAGCTCCACCAGTCAGCCCTCTCCACTAACACGGACCCAGATGGACCAAAGCACCATGTAAAACAGGTCAATTCGCAGAACGCCACTACACCCGCGTAGAATATCCTCGACCCACTGACTTACAGATCGCTGGCCCAGTGTATGCCAACCTCAGGACCGACAATCCCAGCGGTGCGGTGCGGTGCGAGTTCGACTCCCACTCAAGCCTCTAATTTTCGATCAAGTATTCTTACCCCATGGCTATACTTGAGAATTCCATGTCTTGAGGGCGGGAGTAAGGAATTTGAATTCTGGCGCCAAATTCAAACATTACGGACAAAAGACGGCATTTCCCCTCCTTACCTGTATCAAAACAGCAATTCCTCAAAATATCAACCGCCGCAAATTTCAAAATATCATTCGATTTCGTTACGATTGGAAACAAAGACGATAAAATAACGTCATTCGTCGATCCATCCGATTCAGTCACCAAAATCCGCCTAATTTCATGCAATTGAGTCAAATTACGTAAAACATAAGCAGAATAGAGTCGTAACTGTGTCTGATCATCATCACTTCTCCCCGTCTGATCAGAATCCAATTCAGTTTTGACAATAATCGATGAAATACATTTCACAAATTCGATCACTCCAACATCCGTTGTCGATACAGCTTTCAGAAATTTTTGGCACCCGTCTTCCTTGATTGTTAAATTCGAAAAAAGCATAGATGACAGTTTTCTAACGGCGACATTTTTCCAAACATTCGAATCACCTGTTTGAAATTTGGTCCATAAATTTTGAATAAAATCATTTTCGTTTAACAATTTTGATGTCACCGCTAAACTGGCCGATGTAGCATTAATCAACGATTGTAACGATAGCTGAACTTCATTCGCGTCTTCTGACTTCTCGATTAAACTGATCAAACGATTCAAGACGGCGAATTCATTATCGCTTAAAATCAAAACACCCGCTTCCAAATCCAAATTCAAAATCACTTGGAATGTTCTTCGGCGAATTGCGAGCGGAATTTGATCACTGAGCAATTCGAAGATGTCCGATGGATTCACAGACATTTTCTTTCTATCGTAGGTCTAAAATTAAACAAGGCTATTATCATGATTCAAAATTTCAGTTTTAATTTTAAATACAAAACGATTTTCTGGCTTTGACAAAACTGGAATAATATCGAATCTCTCCAATTTAAAATCAATTTAACTTTCTTCACTTCCAATCAAAAAATTGCCAGCCTAGGTTTCCCGCTTCCCAGCAGACATCATGCACATTTTATTTCAAATTACCGCCAAGTACAACAGTTAAATTATTTTACAATAATGCGTGATAAACAATGATTGGAAAATGAACAAAATTTTGAAAAACTCGAGATCACAAAATACAAAAAGCAAACATTTGCCAGCGTATAAATTAATGTACACAGATCCAGGCTCTCACTAATAAGCGGAGGGTGGAGCCATACGAGTCCATACTAGCTGACGAGCCATGGATGAACCAGCCTAGAGTCCATTTCATAGTTTCCATCTTCTCGAACTTGTATTTTAATCGATCGCAGTCCCAGAATCTCGAAACTCAATTTTACCCTGAAGTCTGAGAGAGGTTTGAGGGACCCGTTTTATGAGAACTCACTGGCTCCGCTAACTCCGGGATCCATAAGCAACCTATCTTCGTCCTCTTCCGCGAAATAAGGATCATTCGCACTCGAGGCAGCCCCACGAAATCCAGGCGACACACTCTCCTTCGACGTATTGGGTGACTTTGGATTATCGTCGATGACCAGTCCGTCGTAGTCGGGACTGCTCTGCGCCATCAACATATCGTACTTGGGTGCCCCGCCTCCATACGCCTCCGTCCGCTCTCGCGAATCATTTCCTCCCATCGATCCAAATCGATCCGATCGATCGGCCTGGCCCGAGTTCCCGAACGAGCCCATCAATCGATTCAAACTAGCTGCACTCGTCGACTGAGCGGGCGGGGCTGGTTCCATCGGATCAGGCAATAACGTTCTTCTCATAAATGGTCGAAATGTGGGCGATAATTCCGATCTGCCAACCGGAGGCGATCGATTGCTCGGCGCACTCGAGATTGGAATAAACGAATTGGCCGCCACCAACGAAGCCACGGCGGCGGCCGGTGCCGGCGTACTCACACTATGTTTCAATATCGGCTTCGGCATATTAGCTGGCGCAGTTTGCGGTTGAAAAGGTGGTTTCTTGAACGAAGTACTCAATTGAACAGGAGCGCTCGACTGGACATTGGCGGGCGATGAGGACGATGCGGGCGTTTTCGAATTGGAACTATCATCGATTTTTGGAATTTTGAAACCTTTCAAACTTTTAGTCACTTCCGTATTCGTTACACCAGCAGCAGGTGCCGATTTTGGTGGCGTCGTCTTGTCAATATTTGTTCGTTTTTCAGAATCAATCGATAATTTCTTAATTTTCTCAGCTTTCGGCGTTTTAATCGACGATCCACTACCATCTCCCGAAATTTTGCCACTTACTTGCTTCTTCAATTTCTTTTCTTGCATTTTCTGTTTTAAAGTTTCGAATACTCGATTGCTGGGCGTTGTGGCCACTTGTTTTTGTTCCCCACTCGTTTGTTGTTGAGCCCCTTTCGTCCACTCGGTCACACTGGGCGACGATCTTTTCACACTTCCACTCGGCGATAATTTGCCCAATTTCTGTTTGGCCACACTCGGCGGCCTATTCGTTTGTTTATTCGATCCGCTCGATCCAGGAATTTTGATGGCACTTTTCTTAATGACCAATTTGATTCCCTCTCCGGCCCCAGTTTGCGATCCTTCGGGCGTACTCTCTCCGCTGTCCTTCACCATTGGACTACTGTTACTCTCCTCCTTCTTCACCATCATCGACCCACTCGTATCGTCGTTGCCGAACCCGCCAGTCTCCTGATCATCGCCTCCGTCGCCCGCATCCAATCGCATCTTTTTGCTCGCCGGCTCATTTTCTCCGCTTCCGCTGCTCGATTCATTCAAACCGGCTAAAAAATTTTGTTCCTCCGTTGGTGTTGTCACAGCCGTTTTATCCGCTATTAATTTTCCAATTACTGAATCTAATGAATTTCTTCTTTTTACATTAGCTCTTAATTTAGCCATCAGACTTTCACTTGATAAGGCGGCCGCCGTGCTCGTCGTTGCCCCTTCCCCCTCGACTTGTCCAAAATTGCTGCCGCTAGTCAAATTATCGAATAAATTTCCCCCGCTGCTAAAATCCATGGCATCGATCGACTGCTGCTCATTTATCGACACCGATTCCGATTCGCCCGCAGCATCGCTACTTCGATCGTCCAAATTACCAAAATTGGCATTGGACAACATTTGTTGTCTCAGCGCTTGTATTTGTTGTCTTAAAATTTCATCGCCTCCAGTGGAGTCGGGAAACGCTTTGGCCAATTCGGCGGCATCTTCAGAATCGTCGCCTCCACTGAACGACGTGCTGGCCAGGGCGTCCTTGTACCCCGACTGCATGGCGTACTGTCCTTGCGACGACGTCTGCTGCTGTTGCATGGACGAAAAGTGATAGGGGGCTTGTTGTTGCGACGATTGTCGACCCGGACTCATCATTTCCTGCCCACCAAACACCCCATGGCCCGCTGCACCGCCTGCGCCTGGTTGCACTATTTTCAATGTGAATTTCGGCGAGTCACCTTCGCTAAACGTCGACGTGACGATCTGGGCCGACGGCACCCCACCAGCCACTCCGGCCGATCCCCTGGCACGTCTCGGGCGCCTGGTCGACGTTCCCCCACGACTAATTCGTTCGGCTTTCTTCAATTCTTTCAAAGCCATCTCAACTGTCCGATCGCCCATATTCACCACCTTCCTGGCCCTCCTCCTCGTCCCAGTCACACCGCCCCTACTGCCTCGTCCTCGTACGGCTACGTTGATTCGAAACGTCGAGCCCGGACTCAACGGTTGGCCAGTTTGCGGATCGCACGGTCCCATATAGCCTGGCGTCATCGGCGGGCCTCCAGCCTGCATTCCATAATTGGATGCCATGTGATCAGCTTCGTGAAACGAGTGCCATCGCTGCAATGCCGCGCCGCCCTGCTCCATCATACCCGGCTCCTCGGCTTTGTCGAAATCGAACACGTCCAAATTGATGGTCGTCGTGGCCGTTGCCCCCACACTGCTTCTCCCGCTCGGCCCGCTACTCGCCACCGACATACTTCTGCCGTGATGCGGATGGGGCACGCCCTGGTGCTGGGGCGGGTGCATACTGCCCAGCTCGCTCTGGTCGAAACTGATCGAATGCATCATAGCCCCTCCCCGTTCCTGATTCATGCTCAGTCGGTGCCTCATTTCCGTCGACCCCACCGCACTCAATGGCGACGGCGCGACACCGGGCGGAACTGGTGTGGCGCAAGACGTTGGTTGCATGGCCGAGCCCAGGACGCTGTCGATCGTGTCCTGGATCGATGATTTCCTCTCCAACATCAACGAAGCCGGTTTGTCGCCGACCGGTGTACCAGCCAAACTACCAGGCCCCACGCCGACTGGTGTCTTCGGAACGGAGCCGTCCTGATCAGCGAACGCTCTGGACAACATGCACAGCTCGTTCATTTCTTCGAACGTGTCCGATGCAGTGCTCATGTGCCTCAGTTTGGGACTCCTCGACGAGCCCATCATCATCGATCCCATCCCACCGACCATGGCCGGCGGTCCCACCCCTCCGCTAAATACTGGACTGGCTCCGGGAGGTTGTTGAGGGGTCGGCATTTGAAACGGAGGCAAAGCGGCTGGTCGCATTTTCGATTGCGGCGCTGGACTTCGCAACGGTTTCTGACCCGGTCTCGGCGGTATCAACGCCTCCCAAACTTCGATTTCTTTGAACAAATCCAACAAATTCTGGCGCGGTGGTAAATTTATTTCCGTCAATTCTTGAAACTCTTGCGGGTCGACTAAGGCCGGCATCGATTCGCAAACCACGCGGAAAATGTCATCATAAGCCATCTTGGCATTGAACCGAGTCTTTTCTTTGCCACTGTAATACGGGTCGTCCTCATTGCGCCCTTCGTCGTGCCCGTTCTGCTCACCGTCCTCCTTCTCGTCTTCTCCCTCCTCCATCCGTTCATCATCTTCCGCGGCTCGCTCGTTATTTTCCAGCTGATTACGCGGCGAATTGGGAAACAGCTTTTTCAAAATAGTTCGCATTGTAACCGGAATCGACCACGATCTACAAAATCAAAAGCATTATTTTTCGCACTTCCTACTCTTTCGCATCCACTCACTTTCTAAACACCTTGGTACCTTCGAGATTGCTAGCCAGAACCTGTTGCACATTCGCCATTTCCACATCCAGAGTGTCCAAACTCGTAGCAGAGAATCGCACTAAAATTAGCAAACAGTCAAAAATCCGCATTTTGAATTTAGCTTACATGGGAACATCGCCAGCCGTTAAGAAAGACCTTTACAAAACCAAAAATTGTAGTTTGTTCCCAGGTGAAGAGAAAGCCCCCGCAAAATATTAGAGGTGTCTGGCCAACTGGTCACCATTGGTCAGAGCCTCAAGTTCTGTAAAATTTTTGAATGCTTCTGGATATTTTGGTTTCTTGAAAAAAAAACTAAAATCCGACCAAAAGCTTAAACTCGGAGCCTAAAACCGGAAAACCGAGTTTGGCAAGAACTCTCCATGTTTTCTCAACGCTCGGGTTCCTTACCACGCAAAAATTCAAAAATCTGCGGGACTACAGGCGCTTAGCCTCTAAGGTCAGACGCCTCTAATATTTTGCACAGAGCTTTCTTTTGCACCAAGGAACATATTACAATTTTTGGTTTTGTAAAGTTTCACTTAACGGCTGGCGATGTTGCCTTGTTACCTCCTCTCAGAATCGGCTCACTCCTCTGTAGTTATTCTTACCTCTGATCAATTCCCCCGGCTCAGATTCGAAAATGCAGTCCACTTGACCAAAACGCGGCGCAGCCACTTCAAAATGCCAACAATCCTCTTTCTTATCGCTTAATTTTCCTTCGCGCAACATGGACTGTAAGACCGACGCGAACAACGCCTCGTGTCGTAACGCACCGACGATGGTGGCCAAAGTATTGACATCGACCAACTCGACGCTGGATATCAGCGAGGCTGCCAAATGACCGTGACACGCCGCGTCCATCACATATTCGTGCTTCTGATCAGGCAACACCTACAAAATGGTAGTTTTTTTGTTTAACTCATTTTAAAAGATCCTGATTTTCATTAAACAGCTTCAAAATAACAATAAAATCATGTGTCGGACGGTTCAGGAAATCAACACAATCAAGCATTATAAGCCAGGTCCGACCGATAACGCAATTATCGGCCGATAAAACCGATAATTTTTGAAAACTTCAAAAATTCAAGTTTTATGGCGGGAAATTTAAATTTCGGTCAGATCCCCATCCTTAAAACATGCAATTTTTAAATTTCGCATGCTAAGCTTCCTTTGAAGACCAATTTGAATCAATCTGGTAGCCCAAAATCTCGAGACCGAAGACTATGTAAGTTGCAATTTACCAACTAAAAACTCCTCTTCGCAGATGACATACACTTGAGGCAATGCATGACACCTCTGGGACCAGCCGTGTGACACTGTCAGGAAGTGGGCATAAATATTAAAACCCAGCTGGCAGGACAGGGTCTGGATGCTTGAGTAAAAGGAAGTTACTCATGAAAAAGCAGAGCTCCCTTTATTAAAATTGGAATATTAACTGGATTTTGTTGCTTCTATCTTACAGGCGGAGGTACATTATGTGCACATGCACACCCTGGAAACTTGAATGAGACCCAGAACCGTCTAAAACTCATTTTGTTAGACTCTAGGTAGGGATAATGAGTGAAATATGCAAAGCAGATCCCTTCACAACTTTTTGAGGGCTCTAGTGTTCGACTGGGGCCCTGACCCTGATCCCCATCTCAAAAAACATGCATCGGGGATTCACCCTCAAACATTTTACCACGTCCGGATAAACGAAAATACCCACGAAACATAGTATCAGCATTCATATGAGCAATGTTGTGAGATGACTAAGATCTTTATACTCATAAAAAATAGTTCCGATGCAGGGCAAACTTCATTAAGTTTTTCGAACATGTCAAGAAAAGAAGTGAACAGATAGACGGACTTAAACAGCCAGAAAGCTTTTTTCTATCCCAGCCCCTTCAGGGTTATCCCCAACCCCAGAAGACCCTGAAGGCCATCACCATTCCTGTCCCTGACTCCAAATGGGGAAAGACTAACCTTATCCCCAAAATCTCACTCAAGGGTGAATGCTACGACTACAGCGATAATTTGTACTCGTAGTCTATTTTTTGAGCCAGACTAACGAGTAATTTATTGTGCCGCGGGGGCCTGAGAAGGACTCTTGTTTCTGAGTGTACAGTATAATGACAATACGACACGAGGCAAAGAGGTCGCCTTCATTGAGAAGCATGCAAGTAATAAGACAGGGCTAGTCCTACCTCCTTCCCATAACCTTAGCCTGTGCAACACACAGACAGCCAACTACTTTTAGTGTAAACTGCTTTGGTGCCATTGCGGGCATCCCAGTAAGGAAAGTCATGATCATGGTGATCGTGACTTGTCGTGACTTAGCTCCAGACTGTTCTTGGGCACCTCTTTGATCGAGAATCCGTAGCTCCCTGCTCCTCGTCATAATCACTATCAACAGGCCGTACGCTCGCCCAAATCAACGGTCAACTCTTATTGATGGGGAGATCTACATTATCGGCATTATCGGCAGCACAAATTATCGGTATCGGCCGATAACCGATAACGCAATTATCGGCCGATATTATCGGTCAACCGATACATCGGTCGGACCTCGATTATAAGGAATCAGGGGCGCCACCCAACTCCTCCTCACAGCTCGCGCTCAAACGTTAAAAACTTTCCTTCGTCATGTTTCAACGAGTCATCCCACCCGGGACTGTATCCGAAACGGAGGCGATTCATGCATGCCAGCATTAGCCCAAGGCCTAAAAGGCAGCTGTCAAAGCCTATGGCCATGGGCTCACGCTCCCGAATTCAGGCCTATCAGGCTCAGGGAAAGCCCGCCAACGATATGATCAAGCATCTGTTCGCTCCTCAGACACTACTTTTAGCAACTTTGCCCCATTATCCCCACGAGCTCAGGATGCTGCACCCAGCACAAACCCACTCACCACGTACGACGTATCCCCGACACAATTGGCCTTCATTTGCACCAGTTCTATGTAGTTACCAGTCTTGACAACCGTTGGCTTACCTAAATTCACAGCAGATTACTCGACAGAGGAGCCCCAGTGATCTACTCGGGCACTTACACTGCGCGGCCTCCCAATCACTGACCGTCTTGGCACTAACAACCATCGGCTCGGAAAATTTTAACGAAAACGTAGCTGCCACTTTTGTCGCTGCACCTTTTGAGCCAGAATCCCTAAGACCGGGTAAAGCACTCTTCTGAATTCCTCCTATAAAATATCGAGAAAAATTAACTTACACGACAGATCCGGATTCTTTCCTGAACGTAGTCACTAAAGAAATCGTTTCGGTACTACTGGCCATGGCGCACTCGGCCCACAACCCAACCTCTTTCTCGAAAATATCTAAAAAAATTACCCCTGGCGATACCATCAGCACTAAAAATATTTTAACTCACCCCGAACAGTCAGCTCGCTCAAACATTCTTTTTTCGGATCTAACAAATCGTAGGGGGTTAGAAAATAATGTAGTCGTGATGCTCGGCCAGCTTCGCGGATCCGAAACGCACCAAATGGACTTCGAAGAACGTGACTATGAGCCGAGCTAAAATCAACGAAAGGCATCTAATTCATGGAATAAATCCAAGAGAATGTGAAAGTTCAAACCTTTGATCCAACTTATCGCCAACACTTAATTCGATATTATGCTCTAATGACTGCAAAGCATTGAAAGCATCGATTTTGACAGACCTGAAAAACACAGTCGCTGTTATTGAGTGACTTTAAACGGCAGAAGCACTTACTTATCCCCGGCCACATTGTAACCAGCCACCAGGCCTTCGAAATGTTTGATCACCTCGTCCCATTTTCGTTCATTAATTAAAGACACCAATAACGAATTACATTTCGATGATGACATTTGACCATGATTAATGAAAACTTTGTCCACAACGCCGTTTTCTTTGGCTTGAATTTCGATAAAGAAACATTCGGACATGACGAATCGCCCATGCGGAGAGCTCGGGCTCGGTGCTAGGCTCAGCCTGAAAGTATAAGCCATTCAAACTCGGAAAATTGCGACAATAAAGTGGACTAACTCACCCAGCTTTTAATGCCAATTCTTCGATGTGTTCAAATAATTCTTTCGAATTGGTCACTGAAAAGATTAGCAGGTTGAAAAAGGGCGGCAATTTCAAACTGATAATCCTACCACTAGCTGTCTTGTGTAGAAGTTCCAAACATTGCTGAATCTGCGCTCTGTCTTCGGCGTCCAGAGGACTTCGTTTTTCCTTAAAAATGTACAGTACCTTACGATTATTTTGCAAAACAGGCGCCAAATAACGTAGGATAGGCGAATACACGGCATTTTAGAAACAAATAAGCGCGAAGAAGCGAAACTAAACTGCCATTCAAATTCTAAATTAGGCCTACCTTCATATTTGTTCTGGCCGCCTTCATCAACTCGTTCCATGATCGCATAGCGTGACTTCGTTGACGAAGCTGCTCCATCAAAACTTGCAAATCCGCGTTCATATTCAATGTGTCAGCTGCTGAAAAACCATGATTCCTCATAAATCTGGTCGTCTCAAGAATCTGCTTGCGCTCTCTCACCCATGCTTCCAACTGACATATCACACTGCAAATGTAAAAATTGCTTCCGATAAGGTATTAATGGTCTGAAATCGATAGGCCTACAGTAAAATGCCAATTCAGTCAAAACGGACACATTTGAATGCACTATCACCAATCATAGACTCACTCGCCAAAATCGACGATTGTAGATATATCAGGGCCAAAGTCACAATGTTATGATCATATTTCAAGCAAAAATCACAGCCTGGCACTATTCCATTATTGCCAGAAATCTTCAAAAAATAAAATATGCTAAAAAACTTGGGAACAAAATTAGCATATGATTCTAAAAATAGAAGCGCACACCTTGAGCATTTTTGATATAAGTAGAAACTAGTCGCAAATGTGCGCCAAATTCAAATTTCATGCTGGCGGTACGATTTTGTGTGTGGAAGACACTTTACAGAAAACTTTGCAGCTAGCACGAGAAACCACAACTACTGGCAAACGTGGGCATTGTCAAACCGTGTTATTTCGTTAACCGTGTATTTATGCGCCTGATTTTTTCGGATATAATTGTTGTTAAATCGAAACACGTTCAAGTTTTTGGCTGCATTTCTCATTTCTTCAGGGGAAACGCAGATACATGCGAGCACGGCTAACAGAGAAACCCGGGCCTAAACACGGAGTAAGGCGAGACACCAATAGGACGATCTACAGCAGAACACAGTCGGAGCTAATTTTTCCAAATATAAATATCAATCAACGAGAACCAAGTGTCCAAGCAGCACAGGCTGCAGGTTGTAATAAGCAACACAGGGGGCAAGTGATCACGTCTTCTTGACACGCTTCTGCTGCCCGCACGGGCTCTTGCACCAGCGCAGTTGACCATCACGTGACCGGATCACACCCACGCTGCAGCCACCCAGCACTGGACAGCACACTCCCAGAGGACAGTCGGTCGCGTCGTTCAGTTTCAGTGCGTTTTTGGATGCCGACGATATTGTCAGGAAGGATCGGGAGCCTGGAATTGGGTGAAAGTGTGGGTGCAATCCAGGGGCTGGTCGTGGCTGGTTGAAAGCAGGGCTATGGTTTGGAGGCGGGGCTAGAGAGCCTGAACAGAACACATGACCCGTTCAAGGAGGGCCAGAGTGAGATCCACGGTAACTACGAAGCTTCTGGAGAAGGTCACACAGACTGCTGATAAGGTAACTCGGCGGTTCAGCGAGAAGACTAGCAAGACTGCCCGGCTCTCATCCTGTCTCACCTAATACGTTGCTGAGGTCAGTGTCGGTCTCCTCGATCTCTAGGCCCTGTGTGTTGCACCACTCGCTTTCAAACTGGCATTGCTTCAAGTCGGTCTTGCCACACCGTCTTCGTCTTATCCTCTTGCCATCCTTCCTCCGATCGCAGCCACTCCACTCTGTCCAGTCACCGTCGGTCTCTTCCGTTTTGGCCGTCTCCGAGACCACCTGCTTCTGCTGCCGTTGCTGCAGTGCTGGCGGGTCATTCTCGGTGTCCTGCACACTGTTCTCGGTCAGCACTTCCTGAGGTGGTTCTGTTGCTGAAAAGGTCATCGTGGTCATTTCATAGCGGTCTACGGCTCGGGGACTTGTGGCGTCGCCTGCCCCCTCGCCACAGAGATTGGACTTAGCGCAATGCTCCTTTAGGTACTCTCTCCCAGTAAAGTCTCTATAACCCACTGAAGTCCCTGTATCTTTACATTGTCGAGGGCCCTGCTGCCGAGGTGATTGTAGCCCTTTGGCGATGGCGTGGCCACCAGGAGAGGACCGAGCGGTAGCCGCGTGCCCACTGCATCCCTTGGCCAGCCTCACCCTTCTCCTTGGCGCGGGCACTCTTCAACAATGCGAATCGTCGACTCGAGCCCCCTCCCTGACAGTTTAATTGGAAATAATCGACGGCATCCGCGCCCTCCTTCTGGAACAGGTCGGGACGCGTGTTCTTGGTTTGCATATTCAATATGCAGTTATTGGCCGTTTCCTGAAAAAGGGAACTTTCTACGGGCCTGTCATCCCAATCAGGAGGGGCGTGTCGAGACTGTCAATGTCAGTGACACCAGCATGCAGGCACTCACTCCACCTTACTGTACCTACCCGACTGCAGCGCAGACAAGAACATGTGAAATTGTGATGTAAAAGTGTCGTAAAATCGTGACTCCTCAGCGGGTATCGAACCCCCGCATCTGGGATTTCAGTGCATGTCGTGAATAAGGGGTCTTTGGGCTTGGGACCCTGTTGCCCCATACCTCTCGAAGAAGAGGGAGAGTATCAATGCTGGTCACACCAATTGCACTGGAACGGAACCCCAAGGGTTCGAGTCCCTCTCTTTTTGGGTTGGTTATCACCGCACCTTGTAGTAGAACATTCCAGCCATGCATTGTATGCCATACGCCGACTGCGAGGTCAGACACTTCCTCATGCACTCGTTGAAATCGGCAGCATCGGTCACCACTTCGGCAAATCCGATCAGCACCATTTGCGGGTCCCTCTCGAACGGCCCTCGACAATCGCTACCGATTCCAGCTGAAAAAAGTCATAGAACGGTCACATTTCAAATTTCCCGCCATATCGGAGAGCTCATACGATCGAGGCATATGACATCGACGTGGTAGCTGGTAGGCGAGCTGGTTATCAGACCCGAGGCCATCATGCCCGGCGGGGGTGCCGAGGTGTAGAAGGTGCACTGGCCGTTGTTAAAGTCGAACGACTTGCAAGACACCGTCTGTCCATTGACCTGCGCCAAAACAGAGGGTCTGCACTTGGATGTGGTGCCCGAGCGGCTGGTCACTTACATTGCCCGTGTTGCAGATGTCAATGCAGGACTGGACACTGGAGCCAGGGGCCGATACACTGCTGCCACCAGAGTACTGGTACCCCTGCACTTGGACGTACTTGACCTGCTGGCCAGAGGGACACGGCGAGACTGAAATGGGGCTGGTTGGTGACTAGGATGACCCCCTCTGACCATGCTTACCCGGACTGGGTGTGGTGGTGACCACGCCCTGGCCACAGCTCGCATTGCCCGCCCACTCGTAGTAGTCCTTGCCGAAGCACTGGGCCAGTTTTGACGGGTGGAGATAGCCGACGTGGGCGAACAGGTCGCAGATCCTGTTGTCGTTGTCGAACACGAATGACCTGCACTGGAACACGTTGGACGGGCCCGAGGTGGCCGACGAGCTGCAGAACTGCTTGCACTCGTCCAACGACACGCTCGAGTGCCGCTCGAATGGCTGGGCATTCACGATGATGGTGTTGGCCATCTTGCGGTAGCACGGGTCGCCTGAATAGTGGGAACAGCGTCAGGCTCGTAAGCACAGGATGGTACCCTTCCTCATCTGGAGCCCCACGACAGGCAGGGCCCTAGTGCTCCCTTCCGCAGTCCTTGTCTTACTTGTATCCGCATTTCCACCGCAGCACCCTCCACCGTTTCCATATCCTTGATAGCCATAGCCTCCGTATCCTCCGTATCCTCCACTCGCTCCATACCCGCCGTATGCCCCTGTCTGTCCGTACTCTCCGTAGGCTGGTCTGCAGCCTGGGGTGGGCGCCACACCGTACCCACCGTACCCACCGTATCCCCCGTGCCCGATGCTCGGTGCCGTGCCATAGGAGACGGGTGGTCCGAAGTAGGCCCCGGCCTGGCCCCCATAATCGTTGTGCTTGGCGGGCGCGTAGCCCCCACTGGCGTACGTGCTGGGCGGCGATGGTCCGTAGGTAGCGGGTCTGGCTGGCACATAGCCGCTGGCTGGTGGGCCGGGGGCGGTTGGTGCAGGGACGCCATAGGCCGGCTTGGACGGGGCGTAGGCGTACGAGTCGGGCTGGGGAGCATAGCTGGCTCCGTCTCTGCTAAACGAGATGGGCGGGGCCTGCAGACTGACCTGGTGCTCGGAGGGACTGGCCTGGACGACGATGACTTTGGTGGCCCAGAGGGTCCTGGCCACACACCACCAAATCACCTGATAATGCACGGCTCGCATTTCCAGCAGACCACTCTCGGCCAGCGCCGTCTCGAGACTAAACCAGACTCGGCCGATCATCGAGCTGGGCTGCTCGAGGCGGGCGGGACCTCGCTCGTCCTCGTTTTCGGCCCATTTTGGCCAACAAGGCGGCCATTATTGCTGTGCTGTCTGTGTCAAATTGGCCAGTTCCCTATCCCCTACGACTCGCGACCGATACGAAACCGGGGCTAAGAGGCTGCCTCCCATTCCACCACCCACTGACCACCAGCCGACAATGGCCCCCGCCCGGGTCAATGCCTCTCCAAATCTGACTTGACGCCTAAAATACGAGACCCCCATTTCGTCTGCAAACTTACACCTTTTTCTTACATTTCAATAGGACGCACATCCGACCACATCCCCATCGGGGATACAAAACACCCACGTCACAAACACCTACTCTAACAACAATAAATACAACACCGAGATTCCGTCCTCGCAAAATGACTAGCCACCAAAAACTCGTAACCGGACAAGCGTGAGGTACAACTGCAACACATACGTCACCAAGCTCCGTTCCTCCCCTTACAACAAACCATACCCATCAAACGACTCCAGAATGTAGTCACAAAACGATCACAAAAAAGAATCGATCCCGCAAGAAAATGGGCAGAATTACATGAAAACCTTATCAAATTACTCAACTCTTTATGTACACAAAACTAGGCCACCTTCCTTTCTCCCTCCGTCAAGGTGGCCTCCTTCCACCGACAGTTCCTCAGTAATCGACGGACGATGCGCGGTTAATCACGCCGCGCTGTCGACCCGAATTCGGTCTCTCGGCGCGGTCTCGCTCGGCCAGCATCGGATCGTGATTGACGCCGTAAATCTTAATCGCCTTCCGATTCATGCGCTGTAATAATTCAGAGGAGACACGGTGAGCCGTACGCAACGATGTGTGCCATTCTTTCAAACTGATCTCGTCCTGAAAATTGAAATTTATATATGCGCAATAAAATAACCAATTGCCGACTTATTCCTCAGAAAGACGCACTCAAGGACAACATCCATCAAAGAAACCTCTTGCGACCACTTCCATTAAAGTATGGCCCGACCACAGCGCATCAATCAAAAATAGACCCCAATGTCAAATTTATCACAATTATAAAATAAAATGAAATTCAACAGCCCCTCCTCCTCTCCTTTAAGAAATTCTAACGTACCTGAGTGGTCAAAATAATTTTCGACTCTTTTAGGCCTTCCTTCAATTTGATCACGATACAATTCTCGCCTTTCACCGACTGCAAATCGTTGCCAACGTCTTCGATTTGATCCATGAATATCAACTATAACGTAAGTCTTAGCACCGACCCGCGGGCCCAATATTCACACTCCTTACCTCAGGCTTGCCAGCCAACGATTCAGGATATAATTCCAGTCGACTCGGATACAGCTTGCCGTACCGAGTTTGCCATGCTGACGTGAACGGCCCACCCAGCTTCTTCACATAGCCGTGCACGATGACATCCGAGTCTAAAGGGCAATGTCACAGTATCACACACACTTCGCAGCAGGCTCCAGAAGAGACAGGGTGCTGCTGATACCACTGACACGTGAGTGGACGGTTATCCATTGCGCATCCACACCGCCCTGTTTCTCTACAGCACTAGCCTGGGGTCTGCAAGGTTATGGACAGCACACCCTGCGGACAGACCCTCATTGCACACAACCCACCTTTCTCTTCCTTATCAATAATCTTCTGCTTAGCCTTCTTCTTCTGTTCCAATTTATCCGTATCTTGATTGACCACTTCGAAGATCGTGTCCGAGATTTCTTGTTGCCACCGTTCCGATATCACAATGTTGAAATTCTTGTACAATTCATTATCGGCTTCGGTCAACTGAAATTGAAATAAACTTGACATTTCCCTCCAATCCACTTCCATCGCAGACCTTTATCCCCTTGACATCGTCCTCGTCGAAATTTCCAATATCGAACGCATCCGCCGCATTCACTTCCCCTCGAGGCGGCACCAAGGCAGGCGCCATTCGACGTAAATAAATTTGTTGCCAATCGACGTCTTTGAAAAATGGATGCGACTTGACTTCTTCCGGGCTAAAAATAAAACGACTTTTCAGGCCACCAGCCACCCTCCCCAGTGCAAGGTGTATGACACTCGTGCTCTAGGCTTCGTGCACTGAAGCGCATTGGCACTGCAAACGTGGCTGCACAGCAAGCCCTACCCCACTCTCGGCCCAAGCCCCACCCAAGCAGTGGCACTGCAAATAAGCAAACTGCACTTACCCTCCACCCCGGCATCCCAAGCGCTCGTTAACTTCGCGCTTGAGAAGCTGATCGAGCAAATCTCGACACTCCGGGGTGAACGTATCCGGCAAATCAATATCCTGCGAATTGGCATGCTAAGTGACGACAAGTCCAAACCATCAGTCACTCGAAATCAAATCATATATCTAATGCTCAAGCACAAAATCAAACGTCCTCAATGCTCAACCAAAAAAGGGCATATCTACCGATGTCAGCGTCATCCGATCGATCTCGTGCTTGTCCTTCGTCTTGTGCTGTCGAAACGGACTGTGTCTGCAAAAGTCAAGTCAAGGTCATCTGATCTGACCACAGCTGACCACTCCTCCCATCACCTACCCTTTGAGCAACTTGAATAGCATGCAACCGAGCGAGAACCAGTCGGCGCTCGAGTCGTATCCAACACCTTTCGCGAGCACTTCCGGTGCCATATAACCTCCAATTTCAAAAAAACTTACACCATTTCATTCCCCTTCCACTCGACCCACTTACCATGCGTTCCCCTAAAAAATCAATGCTCAACCAACTCAATCATTCTAAACACCAAATCACTAACTTACACGCTGGCGTGCGGCTTCTTTTTTGAGAAATCGCAAGCCAAACCCAAATCCGATATTCGAATATGGCCTGATTCTTCCAAGAGAATATTGGCCGGCTGAAATCTGGGACCATTATCACCCATGCCCTCCTCCTTAGTTCCCACCTCACCTTCAGATCTCTGTACACAACGAAACGGTTATGCATGTGCTCGAGTCCGAGAATAGTCTCGGCAGCGTAGAATTTCATTTCCTGCTCACTAAACACACCGTGCTGGCTGAGATGGTAATGCTGAAATCGATAAACCCCATTACGACCAATCCCCCAAAGAGCACACGAACCACTTACTAAATCACCGCCGTTCATGAGATCGAGAATAAAAATTAGCTTATCAGGCGTTTGAAAGGCATACGTCATGCAGACGATAAACGGGCATTCGTCCTGAAAACAAACAGCCCATACTAAACTGACCAAAATTAGCGTTGCTACAGGCTATGGTGCACAAGGGTGGTTTCGACATTTTATCTAGATTTTCGCGTATTTATTGTGCCCGCCATGGAGTGTATGGCCAAAAAAGAATGATAAGGGGCAGCACGTTTTAAAAAAGATCGTGAGACACGTCCTCTCTTCACCACTCACAGTTTCAGTCTATGCTCAGGTCTGTCCATGGATAATTCTGACCCTCTGGATATTTCAAGATCCAGCCAGTCCCAGCCTTAGAATTCGGCAATACCTCAAAACACATCTCAGTGCACTGAAATGGAGTCCCCTGATTCAGGCCACAGTCCAACTTACTCCAGCGCTGACTAGGGATAACATAATACGTTCATTCAAGGCGAGCGTTTCACCTTGTTTCAACTTGATACGTTTCTTATCCAAACATTTCATTGCGTACCTGCAATTGGCATAAACCAAGTCACACGTTCACTCACCCGTCAGGCAATGCAATTCCATGACAGCAAGACCATCCTCCCTGCCACTACAAATACCAGCACTGCACTCTTCTCAGCCCAGATCCCAAGACCACCACCCAGTGTACACGTGGTTCAGTTTACACTTTCTCCTCATCTCCCACAAACCCGTTGACGCACTTACATTTTGCCAGTATCCGCCTTCCTCGCACCATACACCTCGCCGAACCCGCCTCGACCAATAATCCTATGTACACTGAAGTCGTTCATCGTCAACTAAAATGAGCAAACATATTTTCCACACAACACCCGTCTACACTTGCTCCTCAAATCCAGCTTACCTGCAAATTCAATTCCAAATTCTTCCATTGACAAAATCTGGTATACTTGTCACTGAAACAGAATCAAATGAAAATCGATCAATCAATGGCCGAGCCTAATTCGCCCACCTCTCGAGAAACTTGGCAAATATTTCTCCCTTCAACTGTTCATATATCTCCGACACGTAAGGCTGAAAACAAATACAAAAAGAAGCAACTTAGCACAATCCAATTACCATGACGCGTCGGCAGTTTCCATTAGTCGCTCGAGAAAATCGATAAATTGCCCCCCTTATCACACTGCACATGAAAAAAAGGGACTCGAAAGCAAACTATTAGAATGCATTGCCTCCTATTTTATACCCCTCGCCTTGAACATCCTACATAAAACCGTATTAGCTACATTTTACCCAAAGAACCCGCGGGACTCTAAAAAGGAAATTCGTCCCTGCCCTCGCATGCGCTTTGGAGAAACGGATCAATCAAATCCTCGACTCGAAAACAGCCTAGCATTCATCAGCAGGCCCCTCGTCGACCACAACCAAAACTATTCGCTCTTATTACTATACTCGATAAAACGCCTTCTCCCCTCTCGTGACGTCAAAGTCTTCTTTACTCTCAACTAGCATCAAATGAGAACACCTGCAATCGCCCCTAATCCCTTCCACTTACACACACATTATTATTACGAATTCCTCCTCTAACAACACACCGAGCCTCGCATCAACAAACGTGCTTCTGAAAGCAATAAAATTGGAGAAAATCTTTCAATGATCCGAGCTCGCAGAAAAAAAAAACACAGAAGCAAAAGACTAACGTCGCCAAAGGTTTCTCCCATTCCTTATCGAACAAATTGACCGAGCCCGACGTGCTCGTTCCCCGATATGCGTAATTTATTGTATCCCCCGACCGTAGAGCAAAAGACCACCCGCCTGTTTCCTACGTGAAATATTGCTAGTTACGAAACTAACACAATCGATTCGCGCCCCCCGAACAGCTTACCTGAAATAAGCTCACTCCCGCGTCGCCTTTCATCAAGTGCCGTTGAACATGTAACAACGCTTCTTTTGAGTAGTTCTGTCAAAAAATTGTAAAACCCCCCGTCTAGTTGCGCAATAAAAAAATCGAAAGGCAAGAAATTTCTTGTCCTTACGTGCGAATGCGCCAACATTTCCGCCATAATGTGCTGATCGTAAATTTCCTTCGCCTTGGTCAAACGCTCTTCAACTGTTTCCAACCGTTCGTATTCTTTAATCTGAAAAAAAACAATAAACATCCAGCTCCTAATCAAAAAATTATTTCTTACCGCTTCATAAAATTTAGTTTGAGGACACGGAACATCGCATACATTTTCGCAAAAATCTTTGAATAATAAAAATCCTAAAAATCAGAAACACCATTCAAGAAACCCTGATAAAAATTTGTCGACGATAAACTGACCGAGTTTTTGTCCAAATATTTTCTCGAACGCAGACTCGCCAGTTTTCTCCAAATAACGATGCATGATGCTGCGAACGCTGAAAAGCAAATAGAATGGTTGCTTGTAATTGTACACTAGTCAATCAGACATTAGCAAACACATTTACCTAGGATCGGGTAAGATTATCCTTTTACTGGCCCTGGCCGCCGGTTGCGTTCGACTCTTCTCCATGGCCATCAAATAGCTGACATCGGCCAACACAGCTTCTAAGTCGGCCATTTTTTCGATCACTTCTTTTATTCGCAATCGAAGATTAGAGGGGCGAAAACTGTGTTCAACTGATATTGAACGATTCGATAAGAAAAATCAAGTGACAACGCCGGAGATCATAAACCATCCGCCGAACAGCTAACAAGAAAATGGCCGCATAACTCCATTAAAGCCCCGATGAATGACGGCAATTTTTGGGAGAGGCTATGTTAGAATCGATTCAGAACCGAGTGTCGTCCGCTTTGAAGGAAGAGAATGCGACTCTATTTTCGCTGCGAATGGGGATATGGTCGATATTCCTAAAAATAACGATAAAGGCTGAGGCGATCGAGCGAACACGAGACCATCCATTCGCCGGACGTGCCCCGCTACCTGTCCCTAATTAGCGTGGATGGATCGAGCCATAACTACGAGCAACCTCTCTTCGAGCTCATCCGAGAAAAAGCAAGCGCTCATGGACGGACACGGACGAGCGAGCCGTGGATGCGCAGCCAGCCGACAGTGCAACGAGCGAAAGGTGAGTAGAGACGGGCTGCCTTGTCGGCACCGACCGTATATGGATGAAAGGAGCGAAAAAAGACGACTCGACCTAACGAAGCGCAAACGCGGCTTCTAACGCCCGTCTGTGCCCGCCCGCTCGCCGTCTGGACATTGGCGCATTAGCAGTCGCCCTTTCCTCCCTTGGCTCGGCTTTCTACTCGGGCCTCGTATCAAGCATCGATTTGTTGCTGCCCGATGCACATGACTAACGAAGACCGCCGCCCCGTGTACCACTTCCACCCCGTACTTGTGAGCCAAGCAAAGAGAAAATGCTCGACCGTCAAAAAGACCCCATTATCTCCTCATTCTCGCCCTGTCCAACGAGATTCCCATAAAAACTCCCACCTCAATGCCAATACACTTGTGACGACGAAAATGCTCGCCCAAGTCTACACTTCAGCGGAAACAGTAGATGACCGCCCGAGACTGACTCTGTCAGCTGTAATATGCAATACATAGCCTAACTGCATTCCTCGTCTCTCTAACATAAGCTAAGAACTGATAGGTCCTACATGCCATTCTGTCATACGTCTTTGGAGAGGCTGCAGGATAATAAAAATAATAACTGCAACTGTTACAGTTGCCGGCCATCGTGTATAATATCCTACCGGGTCTACAGCATCTTCTAAATGTAAGGTAAGATCGGATCCATACAGTTACTCCCGCTCACGATTAGCTTACGTATCCACGGGAAGCAGTCCTCCCCGACAGCACAAAACACACCATTTTTACACTTTTTTGAGGTATTCTCCGAAACAACCACATTTATCTCACTATCTGATAAAAATCTACGAATTCTTCTTCGCAAAATAGAAAAACCAAAATAATTAGCTGCCCGCGCATAAGCAGCCGTCTGAAAATTAAAACTTTCTGAAGGCTGCTTACATCAATTTGAAATGATCTTAAGGCAAGATGTGCGCGAAACTGGGTGGTATTCCGCACGTTCTGCTTCCCTCATCCGAATTTGGGCCTAAACAAGCCAAGGTCGGTCAACGAGCAGGGATTTGTGCGGTAAATAAATTATCTAAGTTTTTCACGAGCGTTCTCCCTAATTTTCACCAAAATGCCCGTTTTGCAACGAACTTACTCAATTTTTGTGCAAGCTGCTCGCACCTACGCCCAACAATCAGTAAGTAGAAGAATGGTTGTTTGCTGAATGGCAGCGACTGTATAGCCTAAACCTACATAACGTGCAAATCATTCGTTTGACTATTCTATGCCTTCCCACTTATTTGTCAAACACTGTTTTTTAGCGTGGTGCCAAAGTGGCCGTTTTGGGTGCTTCCGGCGGCATTGGTCAACCGATGTCCTTGTTGCTAAAATTAGATCCGTTGATTTCCCGATTAGCTCTTTACGATATTGTCAACACGCCCGGCATTACTGCCGATTTATCTCATGTGTGCACCAGAGCTCAGGTGACATCGCACAATGGCCCGAACGAATTGAAGAACGCTTTGGAAGGAGCCGACGTGATCGTGATCCCTGCTGGTGTGCCTCGAAAACCAGGTAGGCGCTGTATGCCTAACGATGTTTGTTAGAATCTGTGTTCGTCAGGCCAGCACGTAGGCGGTCGTTTGTTTCGATTCGTGCGTAGTAGCTCGTTCGAAAATGGTGGGGGCGCATCAAAATATGTTTATCATGTGGGCATGACTTGACCATTTCACAGGTCAGGAAGCCCTGATTGTGAGTTCGTTGTCGTATGACTCTTTCGTAGCATGATGCCAATAAGTGAAAACGCCAACATATCAACCTCAATATCGTGGTTGTCGGGTCTTGAGTTTACCGCATTTCAGAAATCAATGTTCTGTAGTCTTTCACACCCTGGTTTTGTCTGTTGCACGACTGGGGGGGGGGGGGGGGGGGGTTAATGGAAATCTGACATTCTGACGACTGCTGTTTATTTTAGGAATGACCAGGGACGACCTGTTTAATACCAATGCCTCGATCGTCCGCGATCTGGCCGACGCTGCGGCTCAGTTTGCACCGAAAGCTTTCGTCGCTATTATCGCTAATCCGGTGCCTATTTTGTCTTCAGGTTGCTCAGCGTTCTTTTACGTCCTGTCGTTTCTTACAGGTAAACTCGACCGTACCGATCGCTTCGGAGGTGTTCAAGAAACGTAACGTTTACGACCCGGCTAGAATTTTCGGCGTGACCACGTTGGATATCGTTCGCGCTAATACTTTCATAGCTGAGGCCAAGGTATATCTCGAATTTTTGGCATTTTACACTTCAGAGACCAACTAAGAATTTTATAATCCGAATTTTCCTTCTTTTCTTCTAATGAACATGTGTTTTATTTAGAAATTGGACGTGGCCAGTGTCAATTGCCCAGTCATTGGTGGACATTCTGGCGTGACTATCATACCCGTCATTTCGCAATGTAAACCGGCCGTTAGTTTTCCCGAAGATGAATTGAAGAAACTCACTGAACGTATTCAAGAAGCTGGTACGGAAGTGGTCAAGGCCAAGGCTGGCGCTGGATCGGCCACCTTATCTATGGCCTACGCCGGTTACTACTTCACTGTTAGCGTAAGTCTAATCAGATCTTTCAGTTTTTTGTCTCTCTATCGGTCACGTATTTTAGCTTTTGAAAGCGTTGAATGGCGAACCGAATGTTGTGCAATGCACCTACGTCAAATCGAACGTTGTACCAGGCGTCGATTATTTCTCGACTCCCGTACTGCTTGGCGTAAGGCAATTGTTTTTTCCGCATTTTCCCTTTCTGATCTCTTTTTTTTACAGAAAAACGGAGTGGAGAAGATCTTAGGCTATGGAACGCTGTCAGCTTTCGAAAGTAAACTATTGGAAAAGGCTATCCCAGAATTGAAGAAGAATATCGAAACGGGAGTCAAATTCGTTCAGAAGAAGTAGATTCTGAAGACTGAGAATACGGTTTGTTGCAAAATAGGCTAAGGAATTTATTTTTGGTAGTTATGAGCTTTCTCGTGAGTCTAGCACTCGATTCCTCCCGCATTAGAGCCAGCAAATAATTTGATTTATGATACGATAGATGCTAGACCCTTTTATACACCTCATGGGAATGAATGATAGATCAAGAAAGTTTGCACAGCTGATTTTTATAAGCCTAGAACGCATATGAAACAGCGATAAGGCACATGGAATAAAGTTAGTGCATTAACCAAGCTGAACTGTACATCGTCCTTACATCAAAGCGGGATGGACGCAGCTTCCTTATCGACGTTGAATGTGATCAGGAATTGCACGTGGGGATTGACCGATTTAATCTGGTTGCTCGACGACTGTCGACCTGAGAAAATATGATTGTGCAAGATAGTGCGTCAAATGGCCCGCCTCCACTTACGCCATTAATCGATCATAGGAAATGGACTCTGTATTAATAGCTAGCGCGGGGCCGTACACGGGTGACTGACTGAGGATAAAGTCGTGAATACGTCGTCTCAATTCGGCCAACGACAACTTGTTCAGTTGCTTCTCCCAACTCACTGGAATTAAAATTTCTTCTCTTATCCTGCACTAGAATCGAACAGCTTACCATCCAGTGGCTTCCTATGTTTCGGTTCCAATGTCAGTCTACACATCGAAGTGATAGAATTACAAAGTCGGATGTCGCCACTCACGCAGCACGAGCACATGCACGAATGGAAGAGTGAGCGGGCGTCTTGCAAATACGGGTATTCAATGGCGTCCTCCACCGAGATACGTTCGTCCTGAAAAGACGATCATGCAATTCTGACCGCAATAGATACCTCGCCCTATCCAACGGTCAGATCTGTTGTGCGAAGGGTCCAACGTGGAGTACCAACCGCACGTCATGACCCCATCGTACTTTACTCTACCATGCAATACGCTGAACATAGTGGGAGCAAGAAGGACGATCAGTCGGACAGTCGCCAGCGCAACCAAACAACGATCAGTCCCTGCCGATTCCACCATCCCCCACTATCGTCAAGACTAAAGCACCGATTTGTAACGATCAAACATCGACACAAATGGGAAAAGTTAGCTTAGGCAAAACCTGACGATAGCATCAGGTGAGAACGATAATGAGCCCGTTTTGGCATGGATAAGTACCCCTCCCCCCGAGACTATCCCACGCGACTACTCACCGGATCGAACCTCAACAAGTGGACCAACAAATCGACGGCGTCCACCGTAGCGCGCGAGCTGAGCGAATACAATTTGGCCATATTGGCTGGACAATTGGCCGATCGAAGGACGTGATTTCGGGCCTCCACGCAAGCGTATTTCATTTGCGACCGAGTCGGAGTTCCCAACAGATCAATTATCATGTTCAACTGCAAACCAGACGCACGGTCAATCACCAGGGTCCACCCGGAGTGATGTCTCACCCTATCACTATCATTTGAGTGGGCGTGTGTTTCAGCACCCACCCGGAGAATAGATTTTGGCCCTGCGGCCGAGCTGTCTGCTCACTTACTTGTTTCAATGGTCCATTGGCCAAAAATAGAATCCTCCTAGCCAACAATTCAGCGAATATGCACCCAATCGACCACACATCAGCCGCCTCGTTATATTTCGTCGATCCCATCAACAGTTCTGGTGCTCGATAATATTCAGTCACCACTTCCGGCGTCAACTCTAAATTCTCTTCGTTTCGGCCATCCCAAATTCGAGACAGCCCCAAATCGCATATCTAAAACGAACCAGTCACCAAAGGTTTCTTCACCCGCCAACCACCAACTTACCTTCAAGAAACAATTACTGTTGACCAGCAGATTACTTGGCTTCAAATCACGATGCAGCACATTGGCCGAATGCAAATACTTCGTTCCTAGAAAATTCAAAAAGATGCACCTTGTCAGTCAGAACAAGACAGGCCTCTCACCTCTGAGGATCTGATACATAAACATTTTGATATGCTCCGACGTCAACGGCTGCGACGAGACGATGATCCTTTGCAAATCAGTTTCCATCAACTCGGTCACCACAAATCTGAAATCAAACTAAACTGAATCCAGTCAAAAAAACCCAAAGTTATACGCTTACACGTCCTTGAACCCACGACTCGGTTCCAGAATATCACGGCAAGTCATGATCTAAAGTCACAAGGTCCTTCGTTATATAACCAATTAGCCAGCCAGCCAGACTTACATTTTCGTGTTTCAGAGAACAAAGCATTTTTAATTCTCGAAAGGCGCGCTTAGCGTGCCCCTCAGTCTGGAACACGTCGGCCATTTTCTTCAACGCCACCCGCTTGCCCGTTCGTGGGTCCCTGACAACCCTGAAAAACAGGCCTTTCTTGGGTGGGTGGGCATATGTGAGAGTGGTGTAGGGGCCTCCGGAAAAGGCACTCACATCAGGTTTCCAAAGTGCGATCGTCCTATAGATCTATGCAATGTACAGTGCCTGGACTCGTCCTTTGGCATCATATCCCTCCTGTAACCCTCACCTTTTGATGTGTCGCCCTTGCCACTCGTGCCAGGCGGTTCAAACAGGACAGAGACGAGGGCTACACTGCTCCTGACCTTTATCGATGGGTATGGGTCTCTCCATGGACAGCTCTATCAGACCCCATTGCCCACCATGCTCATTTTGCCTATGGCCCCACGTTACCAAAGGACCACCAACCTTACCTAATCGTAAGCCACAGCCGCACAGCCGCAGCGGCAAGGTGTGTAGCAGACCCTCATCGACCCATTCAACTTACCACACGACTCCATACCCGCCACATCCGATCTCCTCTTCATCCCACACATTCGCCATTTGACGCCCAGCACGGCCCTCCTTGTATCGGACAGTCAATAAGCCAGCAAAGGCCAAATTCCGGCAACTCTTGCTCTTAGGCACACCGAACGAAGCATCCCTGGCAAATTGAACGACCAGGTCATCAGTACCATCCACCATTCGACGACGGCCCACCATGGCCATCTCGCACAAAACTGAAACACACCTAGCCTCTGCCACCAGCACGTTTCAGGCCGATCCTTAAAATCCCAGTTCTCCGTCCTGTTTAGTCGCACGCTCCATTAACACAGCGCGGCCTCACACAGACACCTTTGGACCCTTCAGCGGGGCGTTTGGCCAAGTGCCATTATACCACATCGCGCGAGCTCAAAACAATCACACGACAGGCTGGCATCGCTGTTTAGCCTCGAGCGTAGGCGCAAATGCCAAGTAAACTAGTCAGCATCTGACCCTCGATGCCTTCCCCAGCACCCACGGGAACTTGCCGTGTGTAATCCCATTATTTGACCGCATTTGTAGTACCCTGCCTGTTTTGTTGATCACGTCACGCCGCCGTCGCTCTAAACAAGCTCATCCCAAGACTCCAGCGCAACAACGGCCGCCCCTGCATTTACCATCAAAAGCACCTGCTACATCCAACCCGGCTCGCCAGCTCGCTTACATGTAAACACAACGTATATGTACAGAATGTACAAAAATAAAGCACCTTCCGCCATCCCCGCCCACTGTACAGTACATCCCACTCATCAGTCATGTTTCTTCGCAATCGTTTGGCGCTTTAGCCTGCACATATTCTACGACCCAATATTTTAAACCAGTGGCATCCTCCTCACAACTGCAATTCGTAAAAGTGAGCTTCTTCACCGACACCCAATACCACGGCCGCATTGCCAGCCACGCCACCCCAGCATCCACTGTAACACACTCGGGGCAGGTGTTGACCATCGGTCATGTCATATGGACAGGCAATCTGCCGCAATAATTGGCCCGTCTTCAACGACCAACCGCTCGTTGTGCCATTGTCACCCACTGCGCAAGCAAATCACTGTTATCCCAGCTCACTGCCCCCTCAATCCTTGCTCACCCGCAAACACCAAAGAGTCCTTCTCATCGACCACAACAGGAAACTTCGATTGAGAATTGGTCTGACCATCGAAAGAACGCAAGATTTTATGCGTCCTCAAATCCCACAGCTTGATCTGCAACATTTTTTACATCAAGTTTGACCCACCCTGCATCAGCAGCTCATTCACATACCTGCCCCGAAAAGTCCGCGGCTATCAAATAATTTTCATCCGACATCAAATACAACCAACAGGCCGACGATTGCGGTAAAGCGTAGACGGCGTGATGGAATTGTCTTCGAAGATCGCAGCATAAAATCGATGAGTCCCGTACACCCATGTACAACAAACTACCATCCTAAAGTAACAATAAGAAAAATCATGTGAAAATAATTTGCTTAAAATTCTATTTACTTTGGAAAAACGTTGAGCCAAAACGTTTTTATGGCAGCTGAATAATTTAAAATCAGTTTCCGAGACCACGTCTACAATCATTCCGTAGCGTTCGAGTCCTACGCTTAAACGCATTTTCGTAAAATCCCAGGCGCACGATAGGACTCCTTCGTTCAAGGCCCAATGAGCGTTATAGATTGGTGTTCTGAAAACACGAACAAAAGACTGCATTATCTTCCGTCATAGCTCAGTGGACCCATGATCATAATCCCGCAAAACTTTGTCAGTTATCCCGAGAAGACCACTTACGTCATGAGCGATTCGTCGTTAGTTTCGCTCAGTTCGGGCACAGGTTGCAGAAATATTCGGCTTCCGGGCACTTGGGATGGCGCGGTGACGTAGAGTACGCAAGTGACCATGTTGTCCACCCTGGCTCTGCACAGGTCCACCATATTCTTATCCATGACGTAGATGTAATTATCGCTGGGCGTCAATTTCACTCCGTATCGCCCTTCGCTCGCCTTCCGTCCATCCGTTTCCACTTGAGCGCACATGATTCGACTCCATTCGCGATCACGCAGAGCCCAAGAGCCAAAAATATTCTTCCCGTCCGGTGTTGCTTCCATGAATTGACAACGTTGTAACGCTTCGCCTGGATATTCTTCCAAAATCTTTTTGACCGTCGTTGCCGAACCATTCGAGTTTTTCCCGCCATGACGTAATCGAATTTCGGCTATTTGCCTTTTCATTTTGTTCCGATCGATCAAACCCAGTTCTCGTTTGGCCAATAAGTTTGGTACCGTATTTGATTCGATTTCCGCCTTTTTAGATATCGATTGTGTTTCACTTTTCAATTTTTGCAACGCCAATGCGCTGAATGGCTTCTCCAAAAATCGGACGTTGTCATTGACTCGCATAATCGAAGATGGCCTTTGCGTTTGATGCATCGGACGATCGATACTTGTGCAAATCGGATTTAAAGCGTAGATTTGAGGCGGCATTTGACTTAGAAAATGAGAGGGCCAATTATTTTCAGTTCCGAAATAAAACCATGGCTCGACGATGGGAGGCGGTGGGCCTGAATACGAGTACGAGACGAATGCATTATTGTGACCCGTTGAGTTTCGATCATTCGATTGATGCCTCATTCCTCGTCCATGCCAATTCGAATGATTGACAGCACCGCGGCCAGCCGGGCTTTGATGCAGAATGTCGCGAGGCGCACTGCCTTGCACGTTGGTCAGACCATCATTTCTTACCGCCGGCCACGATTCGGTTCGAACCCTTGGTCTAGAATTGGCACCGCCTCTCCACTGTTTTCCACCACCACCTCGATGACGTCCAGGATTTGTTGTACCTGGACGATTTCTCATCGCATCGTTCTCTCTCCATTTTGCGTTTCGCTCATTATCCTCCCGCCTCGATGGTTGTTGACCGTCCATTTGTAAAACGGCGTAAAAAAGAAAATAAAACTCAAATTTAAAACAATACTCTGACGTTCTATTTTTTTAAAATAGAAATCACAAGGAGGAACTTGCAAAACAAAACAAAACAAAACGAGCAAAAAGCGGCCAGGCGCATATTTCAAATGTGTACCCTGCTAGGCAGACACGCGTCAAAGGCGGCGACAGCGTCTGTTTGTGACTGCAACGAAAGGGTGTGCGTGGTCGCAGAGCACTGGCCGTGCGTGGGAGGAGCTCGCTTGCAACATGGCGGGCAGTGTTGCCAACTTCGCCGGAAACCGGCGATTTGTCGCCGGTTTTTGACCCTGTCGCCGGTTTTTCGCCGGTCGGGTACCTTCGCCGGTTCCGTTCGCCGGTCAGCCTCAATATCGCCGGTTTTGTCGCCGGTTCTGGAAGCTTCCCTCTCCAGCACTACAGTGTGTAAACTTTGGCTTTGGCCAGCTTTGATGTTGACGCATTCTCTTTTTCTCAGGGTTCCCACCACTCCCCAAACTCCCTAAACTCCCCGAAAACTCCCCAATTTCACGACCCCTCCCTGAATCTCCCTAAATCTCCCTAAATTTCCGTGAATTGTCAGCATCTCCCCAATTTTGGTCAGTTTTTTGGTCAGTTCAGTCATTTTTGCTGTCACTTTGTCATTTTGCTGTGTTTAAAATGCCGCGCTTTTTGTTATACGTAGTTTGTGACTTGATCAGCAGGTGGTGTGAGCGTGTACAGTAGGCATTCACTGTTTACGGTTGGTCTTGCTTGTTTCTTTGGCGCCCGTTTCTTTGCGATTGCGTCTCTGCGATTGTTGAAAGTGGATTTTCTGTCAACGAATCGCTATTGGTCGAAAATCTCCATGATCAGTCCCTGGTAGCTCAACGACTTGTTTTGGATTCGGTTAAATCGGCTGGTGGCACCCTCAAAGTGGCAATCGACAAGGATATGTTTCGCCATGTGAAATTGGCCAGCACTCGGTACAAGCAAGCTTTAGAAGATCGGCGTCAAGCACAAGAAACCGAATCAGCGGCGGCTGTGGAGAGAAAGCGGAAAGCACGCGAACTGGAGCTGATTGAACAAGAAAAGGTCGCATTCGAACAGGAAACTCAAGCTAAACGTGCGGCTTTTGATGCTCGAATGGAAGCATTGCGTCATAAATAATCTAATAACTTGAAAACCTTGAGAAAAGCTTGGTTTCCGTTGTTTTTTATTGCTGGATGTTTTCTTTTTTGAAAAGCTTCTGTGGAATCTTATGTGTGGTGGAAACACTTGGGAAGTTATGATGAGTGCACCTTTCACCCAACATGTATTTCAGGAAAATTTTGAAAAAATCTCCCCAAATTTCCAAAAAAATTCTCCCCAAACTCCCCAAAACCTCCCCAAATCTGAGCACGGGGAACTGGTGGGAACCCTGTTTTCTGTGCCAAGTACGGACATATTATTTAAACCCAGTCCACAAGCTTGCTGTGTATCTCCTTTTTCCTCTTCTCACCCATTTTTTTTGCTTAAAAATTTGGAAACGCTTATCTAGTTATTTTTTATTTCGTTTCGAACTTTCTGGGCAGTACATCGTTAGATGCCCTGCAGCCCCATCACTTTAGGTTATTATACCTACTGGCTAAGTCATGCCTGAGCATTTCGTCCATTCTCTTGGATAATTTGCAAAAATACGGCTCATATAAGGTTGGAACACTTTTAAAGGGAATTTCCTATTTTCCCCGTAAAACTCAGGGAAAATGGTAGGTTCAGAGCCAAATTTACAAGAAACTGAGAGGCTGCATTTTAAGGCTTAAAGTTTGGCGTTTTTACAATATGAAGTGGTTTAAAGGACTGGTATCGCTTCATCTTCTTCAACGGCTTCATCTGTAAATGTCATGATTAGGAGATGTAACCAGTTAAAAATTCTTCTACCAAGTCTAGGTCAGGGTAAAAATGTTAGGGGAAAGATCGGATTATTGTCTCAAAAACCTGGGAAAATCAGGGAAATCATTCCCCAATAGTTTGAACCCTGAAGAAGACGAATCTGCCATCAAAAAACTCCAAGGTCGCTTTTAGGAAAATATATACGATCATAAGAGAGGTCAGAAGAGTTGGTCGTTGACGGAGACAGTTTTAAAATTTGGGAAAGAATTCATGATTACAGTGCTTGTTGAAACAGTCCTATAGGAAGTGGCAGCAGAAGGCGATTTTTGTTTTTCGGTAATGCGAAATGCACGAGTTGCTGATGTGAAGTAAAAGTATACAAAGTAGCGCTGTGTTTTGATGCATTTTATGATCGCCGGTTTTCTGTCGCCGGTCACTTGTTTTGTCGCCGGTTTTTCGCCGGTTTTTATCTCAGCTTTCGCCGGTCGTGTTGTTTCAGGTTGGCAACACTGATGGCGGGCAGAAACAACTTTTTGTTCGATGGCTATGCAATCGAGGAAATATCAGACTAATGAGCCTAAGCCTAAGCCTGGAATGAGAAATGAAGTGATAAAATATGAAAGACGCAAGGGAGTCGGATTCTGTAATATCCAGTAGAAATAAAACCCTTTTCTACCTACTTACAATTATTTAATGTCCGTGTCCAATTCACGTTCACATTTGTAGGATGTAGAAATGCTTTGTTCTTCAGGTGTATTACATACTTCGATGCAAACTCCTTCTGTAGACACAGAAAAAGTGACTCGTAGGCCTTTTATACTAGCTCATTCACAGGGAAGTCATTTCCCAGGGGAGTCAGAAGGCGGACTCTGTGCTAATGATCCCCAAGTATGTGCACAAACTGGACACAGACAGTAAATTAGACACAGACAGTGAATAATTGTAAGTAGGTTGAAATGGGTTTATTTTGTAGAGGATATCGCATTATATACCTCCCTTGCTTTTTCTTTCATATCTTATTCCTTTCTCGTCCTAGGTTTAGCGTTAGGCGTAGGCTCATTAGTCCAGTATTATCTCGATTGCATAAGTATAGAACAAATTGTTTCTGCCGCCGTGTTTTCTAAGCGTGCGAGCTCCACGCACATCCCGTGCTCTGCGACCGCGCACAAGGCTTCGTTGCAGTCGTAAATAGTCGCTGCCGCCGCCTTTGACGCGTGTCTGGCTAGCAGGGTACAAATTTGAAATATGCCGGCCAGGCAAGAAGGAAAAAAGTAAAGCGCACACACCCTCGTGGTTGTAAAAATGGTACATTTGAGATTCAGACTCCTAGCCAAACCAACAAGTACCCTCTTACACAATGATAAATGAGCCGGCTGTCATCGAACCTTTTGCGAGAGCTGCAAATTTTTTTCCCCTCTTATAATTTCACCAATTTTTCTTGACCTTGTTTCCCTTGCGTCAGCTATCAAATTTCTGTTTCCCGCCTGCATAAGCTGGAAACATCGTTTGCCCTCACTTCTATAAGCTGGCAAGTTGCTCATCTGTTTTCCCCTCATCGAGGAAATGAGATGTCAGGCAACTTGCATTAGTTCCATGAGGAGCTAGCATGGACGCAACACTGCTTGTCACACTTATCCTTCAATCGGCTCTCCGTTTGCCCATAGCTGGCCTAGGCAACTTTTCTGAGAGCAGATTCACCAAAAACGTTGACTTCTAGAACCTGCTTGCTGTAACTACTCGCTGCACTGTAGGTTTAGAATGGAAGCTACCTATGCTAAATCCTTCGAGGAAGGTCCAGTGCCGTCAACTGTCGTTTTGAACTGTGCTGTACACTTTGCCTAGGCGCCAGTCTATTTACAGCACCTACATTTTCTGTTTATTGCATTGTGCACATACACACAGTATATCTACCTTTCGCCCATGCTTCAAGGCGCATTTATACTCGACAAAATTTGCTACACCTACCCCCAGGGTCGGTGTAATGGCCATATACTTGAGCGTATGCTATTACTCCTAGCCTGTGGGTAGGTGTAGCAAATTTTGTCGGGTATAAATGCGCCTTCAGAGCCTCGCAGCAGTGTAAAACGGATGCAAAACTCTTTCAGCTCGGTGTCAGAACGCTCCTCCGCCAAGAATGGGTTGCGGAAGTTTCTTCAGCAACACTAGAATGTGCTGATTGATCTTTTGTATCAAGTTATTTCCAACTGTATTCAGTCCTTGAAAAGCATAAGACTCACGTCAGCGTCCTTTATTTTAGTTGCAGCTTCCTTTGTTCTTTATATGGAAGCAATGTGCAAGGAGGCGCACTTTAGGCAGCTGGTTCTTACTGAAACTTCAAAACTATGGTGAAAAAAATTCCCTCAGATTAGTACAGTATTTTGCTTTGAAGCAGAGTCATGTCAGATGTTTTATTAGAAGCACGGTACTCTATCATTTCATGCGCCCGTAAGAGCTCATGCTCACATGCTCTGGAAGCTCTGACCTCGATTGCCCATCGATTATTTTGATCCTGTTTAGACGCGGCCTAATCGCAAGCAGCGGACAGTTGGCACGTTTTGATCGCCAACCAGGAATACAGTATTTTCAAGAAATCTTTTCCTGGTCTCATGAATCCCCAGAAGGCAGATATTATCGCTCAAACCACAAAAACAGTAAAAAATGTGGAAATTTTTGTCGGATGGTTTCCCGTACGGTCCTTATCTTTTCTGTGTACGGAAAATGGCGATGAGGCTGATGTGGCGTTCCCAGCGTCCAGCATTCGGAAAGCCCATAGAAGTACGCGCAGGACTGCGACTGGCCCCAAGAACAGTTGGCTGGTGCAGTGTGCGAACATGCGTTCCCCCCGGTCCCCAAACTCCTTTGAATAATTTTCTTCTCGCCCAAAACGGGAAAAGTGTTGCTTGAGGCAGTGCTCGCGTGCAAAGTGGGCCACGTCTCAAGCCGCACGCAGGAGACACTGTGGATGCGCACTCACGATCAGCGGTTGAAGGTGGCCGGATTCATAACACATGCTGAAAAAGGATGCCATCAATATGCAGTGACGTCGCGCTCGGCTGACCCGGGGTTCATGTTTCTAAAGATTCGTAAAAATGAATGTTCAAGGGGAGTGGACTGTCGAATAGACGAGAAGATTGGCAGGCTGTGTCCAGCAGATGCATAAATGTGACACCCAAAAGATAATGAAAATGTGCTGTGTTCTTGATTCGGACATGGTCACTAGCTAGCTGCATAACCAAACACCCGATCGGCAAAGTCAGGGCACTGAAACAGACTTCGGTCATTGATACTCTGGTGATTATGACCAGGTAGGTCAGACATCCGCCAACCACAAGCAGTGCCCGGTTCACGGCTGTGAGCATTAACAGCCATAAAGGTAAAGAAAACAACCTAGTCATCTCTGACAGAACTAAAACCCCACGTCATTTCTAAGCATGGGACAAATGCCTGTCCTGAGCAGTCTTCGTCAAAAATGGGTGAAAGCTGACTCCAATATGTTGCCAAACCTTAAAATGGTGTATTCTTCTTGCTATATTCCCTCTACTTTTTGTCAGTGAATGCCCTGCTGGCTTCAAATTGACAATCTAGGCTAACCGCCAGATTTTGTTTTATGACTAGGCCAATTATGATCAGCGCAGGAGCACATGGCATTGCAGCATACTGTATTTTCATCAGTGATGGGTCGCTAGCATGATGTTACATCTATTACATTTATTCCACAGCGGAATCACTTTGTTGAAAGCCTGACCTACTCTGTTCAGGGGTTCAGGGGCCAGACGGAGAGCATATTTTCATGGAAATCAGATCAAGTGCTGATGCCATGTTTGGAAGCAATTTTAAACAGAGGATACTGCAAGTTATCGTAACTTATTTTACAACCAACAAGGATAGCGGAAAACGGAACAGGACAGAGGTAGGTGTCTGAACTCCCCAGTCTTCAGCATCACGGCATAACTTTTACGGAAAACCAGATTTAGTCAGTGCTGTACAACCCATCCATATTCTACTCGCAACGCTGGCTGTGGTGCTGTGGTCTTGCTTTTACAGAAATGATTTCTTCGGCGTGTAATTTCCTGGGTGTCTTTATCGTATTATCTTACTTCAGAAAATGGAGCCGCCTAAATTTCGCCCATATAAACATGGCCAAAAAAAGGCCTGTTCTGGTTACCAGCTGTGACTCGGAGCTCGGTCGTTCCCTCGTCCTGAAATTAATCCGAAACGGTATCGATACATTCGCTGGTTGTCTCAGTGAAAAGAGTGAAATAGAATTGGCAAAAGCGGCTAGTTGTGGGCCTGGGAAGTTATGGATAATCCGACTAGATATAACTGATCAATCGAGTGTGGATGAAGCCGTGCGATTTGTCACTGGGACGCTGGGCGAGGGAAAAGGTACTGCATGTTGTCAGTCGGCACTACGCAGCTGACATTGCTGGCTAATAAGCCTACAAACTAGGGAGCTTATTTACACTGTAAGCGGAACGCGTAGATCATGGGGAGATCAGATACGAGATCTCATATCTGGATTTATCTCTAGATCACAAGAGTATCATATACTTAGTGCACTTGTAGGCCTGAAGCTTACACTATTTTAGAAGGTCAGACAGGGGCTTATGCAAGTGATCAGGGCTAATATGGTACAATGACCATATTTTTTAGACTGCGTTTGGCATATAAGGCATTTTTTGTAAAAGAGTGCCAAATTATATTTAATCAAAAGTCAAGACATTTATTTTCAAGGATCTTATTCAGGATAAAAGCTGACGCCGTTTAGTTCCCCTCCTAGGACCCATTCCCTTAAAACTTGCTCCTCAAACAGTTTTCCCAAGGTAGTGTGGTCTGGTGTGTGCACTGCGATGTGGTACACTCTCTTCATGGACACCCTGCCATGAGGGTCCATCGGCGCTGACTCTGAGAATCAGATCATCAAATTGGGAGACCTCCAGGCCCATTGGAAACAATAATGTTTCCGTGATATTGTTGAAGGATTTTATAATAGCTGGCACAGGTATTCTGGATATCTCGAGCGTCCAAATAGACTGATCCAGCTTTCATTTCAAGTCGTTAGAAGAATTTGAATTCAAATATTTCAAACTTGCATTGGTGAATAAGTTCTCAAAAAAATGTCCAATCGGCATCTTCTGCCTTAGCTAATCGATGTTGCTGTTTAGGACTTTGGGGTCTCGTGAATAATAATGATGTACTGGGTATCCCTGCACCCGACTGCTGGCTCTCCGTCCATCATTACCAACATGTCATGAATGCCAATTTTTTTGGCATCGTGCGAGTGACTCAAGCTTTCAAACCACTCGTTAAAATGGAGCGTGGTCGAATCATCATGACAGGCAATATTTTTGGTCGTTTGGCCTATCAGAATGCCGGACCATACACCAGCTCGAAACACGCATTGGATGCGTATTCCAAGACAATCGGGTAAAGTTGATTCGAAGCATAGTTGTGTATCATATCCTGACTTCCACATTTTTCAGAAGAGAACTGAAGCCTTTTGGAGTCAGTGCTCATATTTTAGAACCAGGCTTCATAGCAACTGGTGCAGCAGACCCTGACAGTCTGTCACAAGATTTGACAAGTCTATGGAACAGTTTGAGACCAGAAACGAAAGATGAATATGGGGAAGAGTTTTTCAAAAATAGTAAGAAATCAAACTTGTTTATTCTGTGTAGTACGTGCACTGCATACTGCTGTACATAGCATGTGCTTATAGTATGAGTGTATATACAGTATACTGTTTCTAGGGTACCTACCTATAGATCTCCTGTAAGTACCGTGCTACATAGTGCACATACAGTTCTGTGCCCATGTACCTCTATGCACCTCAGTCAACATACTGTTCTATATCTATGCACAGTGTGTAAATGCGCATAGATACTGTACTGATTTATCACACGAGTGAGTGACATACAGGACAGAATCGAGGTGCGCTCTAGTGTTTCAGGCATCAGTATGACATGATGATTTTTATTGCAGACTCAGGAGCACATACAGCAGCAGCTGTAAATTTTTTAGATCTAGTAATGGTGCCTTTGTTTATAGCTTTATTCATCGAGAAGACATCTCCCGCATATCGTGCCGATCTGAATTTGCTGATCGATGCCTGCTATCACGCGTTGACATCATTTTATCCAAAGCGGCGATACTGCATTGGATGGGAGACACAACTGTTCTACATTCCAGTCATTTCATTGCCAGAGGTCATTCAGGATGTGATATTTGATATTTATCGTCGCATTCGTGAAGCTCCTCAACCCAAGGCTGCGATTGAACCTAGAACTAGTATAATACGTTCTTTGTTGTAAATTACCCAAATAGCATTCATGCGCATGCTGTGTGTGGTGCAGTATTTTAGAGCTCTTTATTAATAGTCTCATTTAATGAAACAGATTAAAGCAGCTACAAAGTAATACTGCGAGTGTGAACGCAAAGCCAAAATGGCATGAAAGGAACACCACGTGAAAAGCAGGATGCGTGTTACCAACAGTATGAGGCAGGTTCAGGTTTACTCGTGCCAAATCATCGTGTTCTCCTGAGCTGAAAAAGGCAAGAGTTCAATCGAGCAGGGACAGATAGGAAAAAATGAAAGAATCTAAAGAACAGCTGAAAGTGCTTTGACGACCCACCCAGACCAGGAGGATAAGCATGACAAGCATCAACAGAAGTATGTGGCTGCATGCTGTGCTTGATTCAATGCATGACTTTTATGTGTTCCGCCTTCGAAGGTACCCCTCCTTCTCCACAGGCCAACCACCTATTTTAGTGTGATGTAATCAGAGATCATCGAACGCCATTTCCATGTTTCGTAGAAATCACTGTTCTCAATTGCGCTTTTGAAATCCACAGCGTCCAGCTGTAACCATGCCTGTTAGGCGTAGGAGGTAGGTGACCGAAGTCGGCGGGACAAAAACTTCGACTGGGCCAGGCAAGTTTTGCGACTATGACTACGGCTGAAACATTAACCCGAAAAGTTGATTCCCAGCCAGGGTAGATCGATCATTCTCTCCCACTCGCCATGGCCACGGCACGAGGGTAGCACCGTTACTAGACACCACAGTAAATCAGGTCGGGTTCAACCCGACCCGACCCGAAAGTCCCTTGCCAGAAATTTCGAATCGGGTTGACCCGACTTTCTTATAAGCTGAAGTTTCTTGAGAAAAAAACCCCGCACAAATCCTCTGAACATGCGGTGACGTTAGCTGTAAAGGTGCTGCAATTGAACAAGCTGTTGTGCTTTGCTACAACTTGACTGGTGCATCCTGACTAGCAGCAGGAAAGCTGCGGTTTATTTCGATCCTGGTTCAATTGTGGTCTGGTCCTGGTTCAGCTTCCGAAGCTGGTTTGGTTGAACCTGGCAGAGGGGAGGATCGAAATTTTCTCCCACTCGCCATTGTCCACTGGCGCCAGGGTTACATTTATTTCTTCCGTCTTTTGAACGCGTAATAGGTGGAATAACCCTTCATTGGAGAAGATACCGCGGGGAGTCGATGGATTCAAAATCTTCCAGGCAGGCCAAACATACCTATACTACAGACGCCAGAGACGATGCTGAGCTTTGCCAGCATCAACTAACTTATCCGATCCTCGGCGTAAATCCGATCCCAATCTCGATGTGGCTGATGCTTCGAGAAATAAGATATAAAAGGGATGGTTTCTTTGGCGCTACGCCCTCACAAACCTGTCTGCCCTCGTGCCAGCTTGTTTTCTCGCTGTCACTGTCTATGACCACTTCGAAAACTCAGCACAACTAACCTGCCTCTAAAGCGGGATTCAATACCAATTTGCGAGAAAAAATATGATTTATCAATTGTATGCAGTATGTTAGACATTATTTGCAAGCAGAGGGGGCGAAAAATTATAAGTTGCCAGTCCGGCAGATGCAGCAGTCGGATCAGGCCGAAGATGAATTCCCATCATTTCGGGGGACTGGTCGATGCTGGGAGAAATGCTTTTTTAGAACGAATATTTGCTTGTAGGGGCCTACAAGCAAATATTCGTTCTAATGGAAGAAGTAAGGGGGATCGGCTAAAGTGGACGTCCCGGTTGGGGGGGGGGGGGGGGTCAAGGCGAAATGGATGGAAGGTGGATTGGGGGAGGGGAAGTCAAAAAAACGCGTTTTTCGGTGGACGTCCTCTATGGATGGCCCCTAAGTATTCGTATTTTGGAGTAAGTTCGGAAGTTTGTGGTTTTAAAATACGATTGCCTTCTGTTACCTTGAACTTACTAGGTAAACAGTATGGACTTGCTGCAGTTAGGTTGCATCTGCCGTGACAGCACGAGTACTGAATGTGTACCACCTATCCAGTGACACTAGAACAGGAAATTCAGCTTCTGTGGAGCCAGCAATGCTAATAGCTTCAGGCGTACAACCTTCTGCAATAGAACTAACGATCATGGGCCCTTGCGTTTCCATCTCTCTATTGCATGAATGAAGTGGCTGAGGTAGGGGACGCCCTGTTACACTTTTTTAGTGACAGTAGCAATTCTGTTTGATCACAATTTTTCTACAAACGTCGCCGAGGGAGCTCAGCCGACCTCGTCTCGCCTTGCATTTGGTAAGAGTAGGGTGGCTGGGCTTACCTTTTCGTTGTCTGATAACAGAGATTTTTTACAAATAATAGTTCTTTTTCGCACCCACATTTGGGCTAGGAATTCAGAATAGATAAAAAAATTTGTCGTTTAGTCCCTCCTGAGCTGACGCAAAGTTCGTACAAAGAAGGTCCGCACGTAATGCTCTGTCACTGTAGCCTACTGCGCATACCCGCAAGTTCCAGAGTGGCTGGGCTAAACAGGCAACTACCGTGCCTGTTGATAACGTAATACAGGAAATTGCCAAAAAATACATGGTAGGTACTAAATATGCGGAAGTACGTACAGCTGGAGCTGAATCTAAAGAAAACGGAGTATCTGGAATGTGGCGCCAAGACGGCTCTGTGAAAGCGAATGGGTTCTTGCAGAAGACAATTCAGTTCAAATACTTGGAATCCCGCGTGGCGGCCGACCGACACAAACACCCTGGCTGATGTAAGACTGAGAATCCACGGCGCATGGCACTAGGGGCGGCAGGTAGCAGGTAAGTATTCTGCGAGACAGCAGGATGCCGACATACAGTTCATCAAATCAAGGGTGAACAAGACGGTGGGTAGACCAGCTGCTCTGCACGGATCGGAATGCTGGCTCACAACCGGGAAATACGAGCAAGGGCTGCGCATCACGGGAATGAGAATGCTGCGATGGACACCCGGCTTGACAAGGAACGCAATGAACACGAGCATAAGGAAGGTACTGAGGCTCGCATCCATGGACGGGAAAATGATGGCATCGCGACTGGCAGCGAGGTGGTATGGACGTGTAGTGCGCAGAGACCCAAATTCAGTATCCTGAACAGCGATGGAATTAAGTTCCAGAGGGAATCAACCATTTAGGGGCTGTACAGGCCGCCTAAATGTTGCGTGCATGCGGGTGTTGATGAAGGGTTTGACAAAAGAATCCATGCAGGCAATTTTTTGAGGCAAGCCACATGACTTTTTTCTCCGAACTACTGCATGAGACGATAGAGAAGTGAATGTTCACGCCTTGATGCGAACACAAAACAGCTACCACCCACTGCATCCAAGTGCCGTACATATTTTCGATTTGACCATCTCTAAGGGATATGCTCATGTAAGAGACAGAATTCTTTCTACCTTGAAGAATGCCAAGCCTTTAAAAAAACATTGCATACCAATTCAAGATCGTAAAGTTTAAGCCAAAAAAATCGAGCACAAAAATTCAAAATACGCACTTCCTCCTTGCTCCCAGAATGGTAAAGGTGAGATTAAGGGTCTTTGTAAAAGCCTTTACCAGAGGTCTCAGAGGGAAAAAAGTCGAAACTTTGTTTATTTTCTGAGCTTTCATGGATTGATATAGGTTGGACATTTATTTCAGGCGTGAAAATCGAAAATGTAATTTAACTATACCTATGCCTAAATGTACCGCATATGGATCGGGCATACTGTAGGCGGGGTCGATGGATTGTCGATGCAGATATTTCGATATTTCATATTTCGTTTCAGTCGGAGCGATTTCAAATCATTAATTTTACCAAAAATGTTTTCACGGTCGATGCGTGCAGAAACGAGGAATCGGGCCAAAGATGAAATCAAGCGCGTTATGTCATCTGTGGATAAAGTTCGAAAATGGTAAATTTTTTATGGTGGGCTATTTGTTTCAACGGATTTTTCGATGAAAAATCACATAAATGCTCCGGAAAATCCATTTTAAGCGCCAAATCCAATCCATTTTTTAGGGAGAAGAAATGGGTAGTGGTCAAGGATACGACCATGCATATATTTAAATGGGTGCCTGGTAAGTCATTAGCCACTTCGATGGTGAACGCTGCCCTCTTGGTTCATTTTGTGGTCTGCTTTTTCTAGTGTCGGAATCGGAAAGACGACCAGCGGTAAGTTCATTTCTTGAAAGGGGTTTTATTTGTTCCTGGGCAAATGTTCGTTTATTCTCAGGCGGTAGTAGTCCCGCGTCGACCGGCGGCAGTAGAAGCGACAGAATCGAACCAGACACCAGACGATTCAAAATTGGACGCCAACGAATCGTCTCAGGATGCCAACTTTTTACTCGGAAGTAAGAATAAAGGGTGTGGAGGCTGTCCCAGTAAAAAAAGCAAGATATGCCTCAAATAAAATTGTGTCGTGTGTTGCCGTATAAGGCGATGTTTGCGGTATTTTTAAAAAAGCCATGATAAAATTCTAGCATGAGGGATCAGATCATTTTTGTCATCGAACTTATTTTAGGCGAGACCAACAGAACTAGAGGTTCTCGAGTGGCGACCGATTTTACTGCGTTGAACGAGGACTCGAATGCGGGTAACGTTGAATAATTTCTAGCTTTTATGCCTTTGATCATGCTCGTTTTGTTCAGCGTTTTCGGAAGGCGGTTTCGACAGCGATTCAAATCCGAGTTACCCCGCCGCAGCTTTCCAGGGAGACGAGGGCAGCACGGATTTCAGTATGTTGGGCGATTCGCATTTGACACATCCTCGGATTATCTCAGGTAAGAATGGGGGGGGGGAGAGAGACTGGTCGTATGCCTTGTCAGTCTGAGACCATCAACGGGCCTGCGGACCTCGTCTCCGCCTGTGGTTTTGTTTTGTCCGCGCTTAAGGACCGTTCTAAAGCAGACCCTTAAGTATGAGAATCTATTTAATTTTTTAGAACAAAGCAATCAGGAAAGCGCTGGTGACCGTGACGATGACTCTTTGGATCGACCTCCTTCGAAGCGTGCTCGAAATGTGTAGCGCAATTTCTCATCTGTTCATATCGTGGTGCCCATTTCATTTTTGATACATTGTACTTCATGACCGTGTTTCACCGTGTACTTCACTCATTCACTTTATTTTACCCGTTCGCGCACGAGTTTCCAGTTTAAGACGCCATTTTCTACAAAGCGACAGTGCGTGGCGAGGAATCGGGAGTAAAACCATGAGGGACCGGATTCGAGGAACATCCTACACTAACTCCTAATCGCACCCCGAACAAGGAGCATTCCGGAAAGCCTGCATCGTCCGAAGGTCTTTGTACAGGAGAGCATTGGCTGGGTTCTTATTCGATGCGTTAGGACACTGAAAAAGAAGATAATTGGACAAAGAGTGCTAGTCTTAAGGAAATATGAATTACCTGCTCGAACCCTGGCTTTGAATCCGACCGTTGATCGATAGAAGGACCGAAAGAGAACCAGCATCTCTTCGCTGGCCGAGGTAATGGTACCCGAGGGGGCCTGGTCGCAGCAGTACCTGCGAGGGATGGCTTGTAGCGGGGGTGATAGTGCAGCGTGTGCTTACCTCATGCCCGTGTTGGATAAATCTGTGGAGTTCTTCACTTCCACGTAGTCCATGCACAGCGAGTGCTCCTTTTTACAATACAGGTCAAATTGGCCGATGAATTCGATTTGTACATGCTGACTGGCTGGGGCCTGAAAGCAGGGCACTGCAGTGTCGGTGTGGGGTGCGCGGGACAGAGGGGCCGTACCTGTATCAGCCAACTGCACTCCTGACCTTCGTCAAACCGTCTGGGATAATTTGGTGAATTGATAGTTTTCCACTCGTCGTCTACGACTACAGTGCCACCGCATTCCGACCCTAAAACACTCGTTTCTGATTCGTGCGCACTCGATGAATGACTAGCGCTTACCGTAACCACTCATCACTTTCTCGCACAGCTTGCCAGTGAAACCCTGCAACAGTCTGTGATCGAGGGGGTCAGGAGTGACAATGCAGGACTTACATCAGGGCATCGACACTTGTTGCAATGACGCGTGTCTGTGTATCCACCTCGAAGACAGGCCAACGGAGCGGCGCAGCGTTCTGAAACAACCACACTGTTGCAGTGATGTGGAACTTTGTGCGATGGAGAGTGCAGGACAGATGGAATGATGGAGTGGCACACCCTTGCGTAGAATAGGTAAAATATGGTTTCAGGGTAAAGCTCCGGGCAAATCCTGATGGATTCACTGCTGCTTCGTGTCAAATACAGTATCAATGCTGTCTTAGTGGCGCTACCTGATACCATCCTTGCTGATAAGTTATCACCCTGGAGCACGTTGATAGTGGTCACTTACTGGAGCAGTACGCCTTGTTCATCAACCGAATGTCATTGAAAGACAGCTGATCACGCTGGCCGACCGTCCGCTGATAGTCGCGGGTGTTGGTCAACAATGTGTACAGACTGTCCGTCTTGGCGAAGGCTTCTAAAAATGTACGCTAATTATCGAATTAGGGGAGCTAGTGTGAAGGGACCGACTGGATCGATAATGCATGATGCTGCCGTAGTCGTACGGGATGCCCATGGTGTCCACGTCGTTGTTCTTCTCCTTGAGGAACTGGCCCAGCGAGTCGCCGTCGATGTTCCTCCAAATCACATCCACGTACTTGTCCCTGTCTGGTCTCGACTGTTCGTGCCAGAAGCCCAAGGCGTGCGCCACTTCGTGAGCTATGACGCCCAGCTGCAAAATGGGGACCGACTGACGACTCATCCTGGCCCTGGCTACAACTATCGTCTGACTAGCTGTGAGTACGGATGAAATGATTTGGACAGCACCGGGTGATTGTAATGACATATCCAACGGTGGGGTGACAGGGACGACCCTCCCGACTGTGCACATGGGCCTGCTACTCACCCTCAGGCACTCCGATGACAAGGAGACGAACTGGGGTTCGTGCGACGGATTCTTGCCCACGTTCGACGCACACCCGTCCACGTCAGTGAACACTATCCTAGCCCCCTTGGGCGGGTCGTCTCGGCGATAAAAGTTCAGGCAAGTCACGTTGGACCAGTGCTGGAGGGCCAGCTCGATGACCTTCTGCTCCTTGGGTGCTAAAGTACAAACATGGCTGCATGTCCGAATCACCTCCCAAACACATAAGCTGGAATTCAGAGGCCCATGAACACGCAGTATAGTACTTGCAGCCCACATGAACCATCGGTGCTGGCGCAAATTGTTTCTTTGTAAAGAGTGCATGCGAGGTAAATCACCCGCCCGGGGGATTCATGTGGACCAGATGCCCGTATCACTTGCTGGTAAAACTCCGTTTCACACTGGCAAAGGGACCTTAGCCACGACTAGGACAGGGATTGCCTGGGATATGCACCCGCCTGGGAATATATGCCTTGCACCACTTACTGTGCGATCCATCAAAACTGTATTCAATGGGTCGATTGGGGTTCCATCGCCTCGGTCCCGCTGCAACGAATTTGCGTTTGTGCCTTTCGTCGGAGCCATGAGCCACTGCCTCGTACAACTCCTCGGCCTGTTCGCCAGTCAGCACGATATCGCCTGGAAAGTCAGGCGTTGCTGGTGGGAGACTTTCATCGAGATGGGACACCCTCTTCCCACACCAACAAATCTGATGGCCAGCTACCACGTTCGTCAAACAACCCAAGCCTCATTTAAAAAACTGCGGCTTGGTGGTCTGTTCAACTCGAGCTGATCACCCAATCTGGCCAGCAGTCATAGCGATGGAGGCTCCATCTTGTCCGCGTGTAGTGTCGTCCCCCCATACCCAACACCCGTAGCACTACTCACCCTCAAAATGACCACTGAGTTCCTCCGGCGTATGCACCATGTGAGTATCGCTATCCCCGAATCGACCAGCGTCCTTTTTGCCAGGTCGAATCTTCTCATAAAACCTGATCGATTTGGGCACGAAATCGCGCTGATGAGCTCGCAGAGATGCCTGGTATGCCTTTTTTTCTGCCTGTTGATCCTGCAACGAAATCACCATACAGTATGTGGCCCGCGCGTAATGTGCTGCCGCTGCGCGCTAGGAGGCTAGTGTTCGCAGTGGCTACCACTTCGCTCTCCTTACTGGAAATTCTCGCTGTTACCCGGCAAGGGTTATAGGCAGGAATTCCAAAGGGGATAAATGAGGGTATTTATGTTATTTAAAACAGTCCAAGTACATGTTCTCGTGCGGAAGCATACCTATCAACGGCCTCCACACGCTGTATGTAGGCCCTAATCAGGCACGTTTACATGACAATGAAAATAACAAAGATGGGCAAAATGGTGAAAAGACAAACAAAAAGTGGGTGCGCGAACTGGATCTTATGATTTAGGTACTCATATTTCGCAAAACGGTTTTACCGCAGGGGATACAAGTGATGAGTTTCGGCAGTCCTGAATCGCTGCGACCGACTTGGCGAGCAGTGGGTGATAAGTTAACCCCTCGCTTCTCCGCCCTTCCTCTGAGCATGAGCTGTCCCCCCCCCCCCGTCGGATAGATCAGTCCTGCCTGGCTCGGCACCACGGTGTGATGCGATCGGATTGAAGTATCAATACAAATATACACACCCTCTCCGTTTAGCTTTACCCAATGCAAGTACTACAGCCCTCAAACCACGATCGCTCACTTCAATAAGCAGAGCACATCGTGCCCACTCGCAGCAGACGACTAGCAAGTAGAGCGCTTGATTCACGCGTAAAAAGCTCTTTCGTCATTTTCACTTTCCCTTACGGGCTCTTTCCCCTTTTCTCGGCGCAGACTCGCATCAGACGAGCAGTGATGCATTACCAGCGTGAACTGTGTCCCCTCGCACTCCCCAGTGTACAACAAGTTCTTGTCTTTGCAAACTAGACTGTGATCCCCGCCGAGCACACCCCAGCACACCTAACCTTGTCCAAGCGCCGCCGAAAGAACAAGAAAACATTCCATACTCCACACTCTTCTTGCACCCCAGCCCTGCCGCCCTGTAAAATGCAACGGGTAGCCATGCGGACGAGAGGAATTGGGACAGAGAAGACACTGGCCCGTGTTCCGCAGAGACAGGAAGGACAAATGGCGCAATAAGGGATGGGAAAACGGTCATTGGCCGCACACAGTGTGAGAACAGTGTTAAATGCTAGCAGAATAGGTCAGGTAGGGAGCCAAGGCAGAAGGCAGTGCTCACTTGCCACTTCCAAACATGCAGATTCACGAAAGCCCCCTCACGCTTGTATGAACGCGGTCTTGGCCAAAGCAGAAGGTGCCCCTGCTACGAGCAGCAGCAAAAAGGCGTGCCTGTTCTGGGTGCTTTCGTTACGGCAAATCCTTCATTCGGGCCGAAAACGGCCGCAGGGCACTCCTGCTGAAGACATCCCATCCATGCTCCAAGCACTGCGCTCAAGCCAGCTCACCTCAGTCACACCCTTGGCCTCTGCATCCGTGCTCGCAACCTTGAGCTTGGATTTGACCAAGAGATCCAGTCGTTGCAATGTCTCGGCCACCTTCCTTCTCTCTTCGGGTGACTGTCCGAACGTCTTAGCCTTAGCGTACAAGGCCATGTTGATACGAGGCGAGGCATCGCCATCCTCGTCCTTCTCGTCCTCACCCTCGGCTCGCAGGGCGTCCACTTTAAGCAGCCTCGATCCGTCCTCGCTGCTTCGGTTCCTTGTACTCGCCTCGGCCAGACCACCCGAGCCTTCTGATGACGAGGCCGGGTGAGACAGTCGACTAAGATCCTGAAAGCATAGACCACTGCAGGGCTTGGTGGCGTGCGGGGTCTACTTCGATTACAGTACTGGCCTCCTCCGCACTCCTGCACTCTGCCCATGTGCACGGCCAATATATTTCGTGTTTGCGTGCACCCACGCCCGCCTTCGGTTAGGTGGTAAACATGAACATGAGCGTGCCAGCTTGGTGACTCGGCAGCAGTCCATGTCCCGATCAGCTTCTGAGCCGAGTAAGATCTTGAAATCCACACTTTCGAAGTCGTGCTCGGCCCCTCCCTTCCACTCTACCGCGCGTAATCATATGGTACTGGTGCACCTACTGCCACATTCGCCCTCAGGACTAGGCGCTAACACCAGTCCGTTCCAACGCACCCTCCCAACGGACATTCGATACTGCAGGCGGCTCATCGGACCACCCCATAGGCCGGGTGCTGAGTAAGCTGCCTATGTCTTGGCCCCAGGCTGGACCTTCTGGTGGTATATTTTCACAGTGAGGACGAGTATGACACACATGACGGGTCACCTGCGCCACGGCCATGTGACCTTCGTCGCAGCAGGTGGCACGGCCCATTGTGGTACGAGGCACGCTTGGATATCCCCTCACTTATCACTGATTCCAGGAGTGACAGTGGCACCACATTCCTCGTAGGCCCCAGGCACGACCACGTTGTCCACTTACCCGGGCATCTCCAAATCCACCAGCCATGACCAACACACACAGAATCCACAAGTACCCACGTCCGACACCCATTGCCCAGTGCCCAAGGCAGAAATGAACTTGACGAGCAGGACGATCAAGTAGAGGCACGTGGCCCGATCGGTGCAGATCGCCCAACTGGCTGTCAGATGATTATTTTTCGTACACAACCTTCAATGAGTGGCGAGGAGGCCGAAGAGACGACAGTCTTGCAGTGTATTCATTTCAACTTTCAAGGCGCACTCGACTACATGCACGCCCATCCGGCTGAGTGGAAGGGCCGGAACAGGAACCAGTACACGTCGCTCCCTACCAATCCATGCGTGGCCCGACTGCCGAGAAAATGGGCGGGGCTACCGTCGACTCCTTTCACTGCACCACTCAATCATGACCTTGCCTCCCATCCCCCAAAGAACCAACTTTCACTACTTTCCACTTTTTCAAGAAGAATAAGTTTCAAAAACATGCAAATTTCAGAATGTCATTCAAACACTAATCGTACGAAATATATTGAACCCGTCCAAGGCCGTGCTGATCATCACACCGGGCAGTTGCGGGTGCCACTGGATTTCCTTAATCTCCTCCTGTCCTTGATGGATGAACAACAATTGAGGTTGCACTTTCTCCTTCTCGTCACTGACCCTGAAAGTGACCTCTTTCAACCCGCACCACTCTCACACCGCCCACTTACATTTCTTGCTCGTCGTCCGGCTCCACGGCCAGATCCCAAATGGTCACTTGGTTATCCTCACCCGACGCCGCGAACACCGTGCTGTCGTGCACGTACCACTGCACCGACGTAATGGGCCCCGTGTGGTGCTTGAAATGAGCAACCGGCTGGCCGCGCTGAAACAGTATATATACAAACATATAATAGGCCTGTACGGCCCATTCTGTATGTCCATGAAGCCCAGCCTGCCTACATTAGATGCCTCTACACATTCAAAATCAGGCAGCCGATAAACCTCATTTTCTCACACCTCGACCACGTGCCTCAACAGAGCACCCCAGTAGCACGCACACACTTACAGAAATGAACTTCAGATCCCACACTTTCAAACTGTTGTCATCGCCTCCACTCAGCAACAACGTCGAGTCAACATTATTCCAAGAAATAACGTTCACATCGCTGTCGTGCGCTTTCTCCACAACGCAGACACAAGCGTCCGTTTTGGCACATCTCGTGTCCCACAACCGTATCGTCTTGTCCGACGAGCAAGAAGCCAACATCTTAAAATAAACATGCCGTGCTGATAGCCCGGGAGCAGTCATCCCCAAAATGGGTGCTTGGAGATGGGAGCAGCGGATCTCGGGGTCACCCCCTAAAGGGGTGGGGACCTATTTTGGTGGGGATGGCCCCAAGATTCGCTGACTTGGCTCGAGACGCAGACGTAGGCCATGGGCATGGAAAACGAAGAGTTAGACGGTGTTGGTAAGCGTGGCTTGGATTGCGACTAACAACAAACAGCGGGAGAATTTCTATAAAAGTACAGCTCATAGAAATACCGATTCTAATCTGATGACTGAAAACGACAGAACACAAGATTAATTCGTGGTCTGACACCTAACATAGGATGACATAGAATGGGATAAATCATAAATTCCCATCCCCCACTGCCCTCAACGCCCAGTACGACGACAATAGTTCGATCGAACAACAACCAAAACAAGTTTAAAAAATCGCGGGAACTTTGTATGTATGCAAATGAGCCACTCAGCACCCCTGTCGTACACGCCCAACTCCCATTTTCGCCTAACATACTGAGGCCTCTAAGACACGCCTAAAGTAGAGACCGAATGACTTACATCATCCTCGCTCGGCGACCACTGTAAATCTTCCACAGATGATTTATGCGCATTCAATGGTTTTTGATCGACCGCCCAAGTACCGCCTTCCATCATACGCCAAACGTGAATATTCTTTCTCACATCGCCCGACGCAAATTTTCCTTAAAAAACTAGTCCTTTTCAAAAATAGGAAAAAATTGCACACTGTTATGCCATACCAATAGAAACCTTGGACCAGTCCATCGCGAATCCTTCCCCTTGGTGACCAGCGAATGTAAATAATGGTTTCTCTTGCAAAACGGTCGTCCGATTTTTATTCGTTAAATTTTCTAGTGCGTTCAACGACGACGTGAGGTTCCACATTTGTACTTTGCCTTGATCGTTCCACGCTGCACAAACCTGGTTCATGCCTTTGGCAGCCTGAAAGACCACAAGCCTTTGTAGCAGTGTTCGGAGAAGGCCTGGTTTAGAGTTTTGGGGAAGTGCTCCCTAAACTCCTCCGCCCCACGCAAGTGCCGTGTTCGGTACAATGGTGATTGTGACGGGTACTCATCGGCAGTTGGCAGCATTAGATTCACCCCGCACGTGTCCTCCTAGGCTCTCTTCTAAGGGCACGGAGACTGCCTGCATTAAAACTATTTACAGTACACACAAAAACTTTAGCCTTGAGCGGGAGCCGAACCCGCGTGTCCAGGAGTACTTGGTCTTCATTACTGGAAAGGATAACCTGGCATATCCCATGTCTGCACGCTTACCCTGATCCGATTAATCCCGCCGTGATGTACAATACTGGCGGACAATAACTTGGGTTTGGCTGCATTGGCTTCCTCGTCGTCCGAATCCTCTTCTTCCTCTTCCGATGAGCTGCTCTCTTTATCTTCGTCTTTTTCTGGTTCTACAACAAATGAAAACCTACTCAATCACAAACCTCCTTTGATTTTGCTGCTTTCTGACGATAGGAAATACCATACTTTGTTTTAGTTTTTGTAAATTGGTCAATTTCATGACGACGATACTGTTATCGCGCGGTTTGTCCGCTTGAGTTCCAGCCACCAATGTGCATGCCATTGGAAACGTGGTCCGAGAATCGCCCAGTTGATCGAGAAGCGGATCGAAGCTGAGACATGGATATTCTTAAAAAAACTGAATTTAGTATTGAATGGAATGCAAATTTACCTGAAGAACATAAGGACTAACTGGTTTGAAATCGATGCAACATTACGTAAGCCGTTTCGTCGCACTCCAACTCTTCACCTTCTTCCAGTTCTTGTCGACCCGGTACGTAGACTCGAGGGGGGCCGCCCTGAAAACGATACACCGGCCTTTTGATTTGGGACAGACATGCGGCCAGTTACACGGGCGGGACACGGTTGCAGACAAAGGGCCAGTTATCGCCTTTCACTTTTCAGGCGGAAAATTTTCCATGTTTCTGAACCATGTATAAGGCTAGCAAATTTAGTGAAGGATCATTTTATTGAAATTAGGCTGTGTTTAAGAGCACATAGGTCTACAAGCAATGCTTTGAGAACACTGAGAATGTGCCTTGTGGTAACTGCCTTTTGGGTTAACACGATGTCTGCATTCTTTTGTCCTCTGCACTTAGTGCACTTATAAGTGTGCGGCCGGAGAGTAGGCCTAAATAGTCCCGCGCAGCAAAAGCATTATTAGACGCGGCAGGGAAGGTACACACACCACATTTGTCGAATCATACATACAGTAATATAACTGATGCCACAGTCTTACCTCGTCGTCGTCATCTCTGCTCTCTTCCATTTCGACATCCTCGGATACTTCCTCCATAACGCCCGATACTTATTTTTAGCGCTTCAAATCACAGCCTGAAATCACTTTCGCAGACTCTAACTCTTCGATAGCAATGATTTAAGTCGCTCCAAATCGACTGCCCAACTAGCTCCCAAATCCACAATACTGTTCCAGAATGCCCTTTTTTCTCAAGTACGGCGCTACGCTTTCATTTGCGCGCGAAATTTAAATTGTGAATGTACTGTACTTCCTCCGCTGTAACGAGAACTGGTTCTTTCTTTGTCATGGCGAAGTGCCTGTGCCAAAAATTTTTCGTGCGGAGCGCTCGACTGCATAGTTCGCCTCCACTCATCCTCCTTGTAGATTGCCTGGGCTTGTTATCAAAATGCCTACTTTTTAAAACGTGTCCTATCCAGTGTGGGGGGGGGCGAGTGCAGCGTAGATGGGGTGTGTGCTATTCGATAAAGCTGCCTTGGAAATGGAATTCTAAAAAGTTACGCTGCCGAAGTTGGCGTCATGGCGGACGTAGGCACAGCAATATTTGGTATTGGCATGGGTTACTACGGGCAACTGCGACTCTAGCTGTGAGTTAGCTAGCTGCGTTTTCGTACGGTCCACGTGCGTACTTGTGACTTGTGACTGACCTGTTTCCCAGGACACGTCTAGCTCGCGCCCACTGTGCCCCCCTCTGGTACACACTGGTGACTGGTTGGCTAGCTTGCTCCATCACATATTAATTAGCCTACCCCATACGGGGGCAAGGGTGGTCCTGTCTGCGACTGCGATCGACGACATCTGGCGTCGGGGGAGCTTTAACGCTGGACCACTCGACCCACTCACCTCGCTGTGTCCTGCACGAATGTGCATATTTATTGGCTGCTTGAAGTCACCCGTCGTTGAGCACTGGTGCAATGGCGATGTCCTACCTATAAGCCACAGATGGTCATTCTTGGAGCTTGTCTCAGTCACTGTACCATACTGAGCGTCCAAGCACTCCTGCAGGGGGTATGGTTCAGGGCTGCACAGACCATCTTTTGCTGAGCTGCATTGCGTAACAGCTGTGCAGCAACTCTCGTCGTTCTACTCGTGGAGGTGTCCGCAAACAGGCCCAGTACATACGCGTTGATTGTGTGATCTGCCCGCTCTGCCAGGCGATGAGGGCCGACCTGGAACGAGACAGCCGTTCCTACTGAGGCAGCCGTTCCTCTACACTTGTGTAGGGAAGTGCATCTGGGACCGCGCGGTGAGATTCGAACCTAGCACGTGCGTAGTCCCACCCATGCTTGGAATGGGTATCACGAGTGCAAGTGATTTTCATGGGACCTTGGTTTATAGGAAGCACAATGCGAGCGTGGGGTGTAAGCCAAGGGCGCAGTCGGGAGGTGCTGTGGAGCCTGCATGCGTAATGTAATCGAAGTTGCCACAGATGGGACAACTTTTCAAGGCGGGTTGGGCACGCTCAGTCAATAACCAGAAGTGATGACTGATCGTGAGTTCGATCCCCTTCTCTGCTCTCCGATGCTTGGTGTGCTGCAGGGAATTGTTTCATGGCTGTCACCCAATAGTCGACCGCCAGCCTCATTTGCTGGACTAGTCTTTATACCTTTTGTGATTTGGAGTCCCTGGCTGTCTTGCCCCCAGAATTTCCAGTCCTTTTGCCCTGTTGGCCAGCATCCACAGTGATGTCAGCCCGTGATGACCACAGTCTTCCCCTCTGGTGTGCCCGTCAGGCTGATGGTGCCCGTTTGCCGCCCAAGTGTCTCCTCGGAGCGGGACGTGCCATATCAACGTGGTACAGGGTTTCCCCAACCAATGGGCGGCCCAGCAACTCCCTGACATGGGTATAAGCAGTTCCCATTTCAGAGCCGCCATGCCTGCCCTGGCTCCCCTGCTGGCCTCGCTCTACTACTACGGCATCGTGTTCGCCTTGTGCGAGCTGGGTCGTCGACTAGGCCGGGCCGTGGTGACGAGTCCGCAACAAGTGCTCTTCGTCAACGAGTTCTTCGGCACCCTGCAACTGTGCGCCATGGCCTACGAGAACGGACTCATCCTACGCCACTTCGGCCTGGTTGGATTTTTCCTCATCATCGCCGCCTCGGTCATTTTACACACAGTGACCCTGGGCGACGCGTACGCCTCCCCTTGCCCCATCTTCGAACAGTCGACACTGGCTCGCCGACCCTCCACTTCCACCAACGATCTGCTGGTCAGGCTTGTGGCCCAGTTGGCCGCCGGTCTGACCGCCTTCCGACTGGCCAAGTCCATTTGGGGTATCGGATTCATGCCCGACCACACCTCCCTGGCCGAGAAGTATCCTTGCAGCAGTGACCTTCATGTGAGTGTCTTCCGGGCACGACCCGCCTCCCCCGACCAGGAGGCCAATGCACTACAGAAGACTTCCACTGCAGGTGCCTCCACTCTACGGCCTCCTTTACGAAATGGCCGCCTCCTTTGCCTGTCGCGTCATCTGGCTCAAAGGACACGGCAAGTACGACCGGTGGCCAGTGCTCATCGACGCCATCGCCGTGCCCACCATCGTCCTCCTAGGTCAGCCCCACCCCCTCCCCCTCCTCGCCTAACCCACCCCCCGTTGCAGGCTTGACCAGGACCGGCATGTACTTCAACCCGATCCTGGCCTTCAGTCTCAACTACGGGTGCAAGGGGACCACGCCCCTCGAACACTTCCTCGTCTACTGGCTGGGCCCCACCCTCGGATGGATGCTGGCCACAGAAGTCCACGACAGGACCAACAGACTCGACCTAAAGTGACCACGTGCTCAGTTCTTCAGCAACCCGGTGTCTCAGCCAAATTATGTTATGCTGCACACGAGTCTATCTCGCCTCTCCTGCATCCCTTTACTCCTGAAAAGAAAAACCCAGTATTACATAAAGCATGAAAAAACCTGCAACTCTTTCTACGATTCACTAGAACTCTTTACAATGCTTCCAAGCCAAGGCACACTTCACATTCTATGCACATGCGCCGGTTCATAGTCCAGCAGTAACCCGTCTTGGCAGTGCTCGTCCGTCTCCATCTCCTCCTGCATCCTCAACAGTTCCACCAAATATCGCACTATCCTCAAATCTCCACTCTGCAATTTCAACAGGGAATTTGCATCCTTGCTCTTATTGCCCCCATTCTTCCACTTTTGCATGAGTCCATTCGAGCTCGTCGCACTCACACTGGCCTTCGTATGAAATAGGACATAAGCCAGAGAGGCGTACTCGGAGACGGCCCCCAGCACGCACACCATCAATGTCCAGTCCGACTTGTGCGAAGACACCCTCGCCACCAGTCTCGTCAACATATCGCCTTTATAATCGGCCACATGGAATATATCATTGTTCAAGTCCAACAATGCCACGTACCGTTTCATATCCTCGTTCAAATAATCCATTATATTCTCTTTTTGTCCAACTCTTAACCCTAAAATTTTATAATCGCTCAAAGCCGATTCCGACACCGGACATCCACCCGAATCATTCCACACCGAACAACGAGGCGTAGAAAATACTGTTGGAATGAATAATTTCAATTTTTGTATCAAATCAATAATTAATTGTCGACGTAAATCACTTCCGAAAGTGATCAATAATTGACCAGTCAATATCGGATAGAGGAAATAGCGCAGATGAGGGGCCACATTCAACAACAGTCGTCCATGCCCAACGTCCGCATTCATCGACGACGCTCTTTGATTCCTGGAATATATCAGATTATGCAAAGCATCCACTTCCGTGATTGAAAAATCGATCAATCGATCACCGCGTCCTCTTTTCCTTCCTTTCGTCTCCTCCTCACTCGATTCTTCTCCTGTCGATAACGGTAAGTACAATATCGGAATCGAGCCCATGTTCACTTTGGCACCATATTTGGAAGTGGATTCGAGCAACCACCAGGCCGCTGTATTCCAATGTCGATATTTCATCCAAACTGATCGCATTTGACGTTGAAATTCATCGGATACACAGGGGCATAATTCGTGAAATTCCTTCAACGTTTTTTTATGATTTTCAACACGCTCGCCTCGTCTCATCGAATTAATCCATTGATCCATACTTACAATGTGCGTATTACACCCGTTCTCGTCTTGTTGACACGATCGATGTCGTAAATCATCGACGACCACATTCTGAGCAGTCATCAGTTCTAGTTGTAATCGTCGATATCGCATATTCAATACGTCCGGTTTCTCTTGCCGACTAATATGCGATGGCGAAGAATGGTTACTTTTGGTCGTCGGCGGTGCGCCGCATTCGGAAGAAGGATTTGTCTTATCGTAATATAACTCGTAATAGCCGCTAATTGCTTGAGTTTCGATCACATTTAAGGCTTCGACGGCTTCGGTTAATGCTTTTCGAAATAGTCGTCGATTACAGGTCTTTACCATTTTCAATATGTTGGTGAATTCTATTCGGAACGTATCAAATAGACGAGTCAATTTTTGTGCGTCGGGTGTAATATAAGTAGCGCAAAACGGTCTCACGTAACCTCGTGCTTCCATATCGAATAACGTGAAATGGTGAGCGTAAGTGTGAACACCTTGTTCTTCGTTGCTCAACATCATTTGAATATCCTCGTTTATAAAGAACGGTCCACCACGACGATTACTCGCTTGATAATCCGCCGTCATTAGCCAAACCGAGAAGTCATTTCCTGAAACACCAGCTGATCGTGAGTCATAGGAGCCACGAGCATGAGTCATGCGCTTGAAAATGGGGAGTCCGGAAGAACATAGAATGAGAGCCTAACCACATTCAAATCATCACAAATTATCTTTAAAAAAATAAAGGCCTAATTCAGTGGCACTTGACTACTTTGGACAGCTACCAAAAAATTCGACAGATGAGAGAGAGAAGATTAGGTATATGAAAACCCGATAAAAACCGAATCGATCACTTACTCTCAAAATGAGCTCCGGGGCTGTCGGGAATGCAGAACGATGGTTTCGGTCCTTCCAATTCACTAAATTCTACAATCATTATGCAATCGTGTTCTAAAGCGGACATTCGATGCCAGGGATCTGTTTGTTTCTTTGTAAGGAAATCGTCCGCCTTTGGCAACACCACTTCCTGGTCAAACGTGAATTCTTCGGCGGGCGTGTACGTGCCGGAGGATGACCCCGCGTCGAAAACGGGTTCTTCGCTGATTGCTCGTTGGAATCGCCTCGAGTCTTGACTGTGATACGATGTTGCTGCATCCATTTTTGATCTCAGAGAGATTCGTCGAGTTGAGACAATTGATCCCGACCGACGGTTTCAGAAGAAATTATTCATTCTTCGACAAAAAGCTCCGAAATTTGATGCATTTGACATTACATATATTTTCGCCAAAGCTTACGAACTTACTAAGAACGACTCACGACCGTTTTTGTTTTGAAATTTTTGTTTTGGAAAATGGAAAAGTCTGTCATGTGCATTGCCTGTGCGCATGCCTCATCGAGTAAAATATAAGTCCAGGTTCCAGGTTATATAAATTTCTGGTGACTTTTTTCGCTGCAAAGGTTATTTTTAAAAGCAGCCGGTAGTTCCAGAAGCGATCAGTAATTTATTGCGCCACAAACTCTTTATTCTACGTGAAAAAATTTTATCTAAAACTCACTTTTTGTGTTTCATTTTGAGCTGCTGGTAATTTGTAATTTGCTTTCCCGATTCCTGCTGATCGATTGAATCAATAACCGCCAAGACAAAGTTTTGATAGCCTATCGTTCAGCAGCGAAGAAGAACCGTAAATCTTTGAAAATGGGAACCGTTGATGTCGAAAAGCCCGACAAGATTTTGCGTAGAAATCGTCCAGGAACGAAACGAGATGTAAGTGAGCAGTTTAGCGTTTAGTCGATCTGGTTTTTCTTCTTTCCGTTGATCTGTAGTTTTTTCGATACTGTACCTATCTAGCTCCTAGCTGGGTCCCGGGCCCCGAGCTTTCGATTCGGGGTAGTGGGGGGGGGGAACTATTTGAGGGGAATTATGAAACCAAATGGATCATTGGAGAGGAAACTATGCCAGTTATATTTAGGGCAGCTAGCGTGTGAGTTAGGGGACCTCGTTGCTGGGTCGTCTAACAAGCAGTTGCGTAACTTATTCAGGACTGGTGCAACTGGCCCGATATGAACTTTGACGAGATGGAAAGTACGTTGAACGTTCAACAATATATTCAGCAATTGGTTCGCAAAGATCCATCCGATGTCGAGGCTGTTCTGACGCCACCCGACGGTCAGGACGAAGGCGTTTGGAAGTACGAGCATTTGAGGTAAGTCTATTCGACCGGATTTGAAGTACAGTATCGATTTCAGTTAGGCCCTCTGAGGGGTATATTTGTTCGGAACTTGCTTGGGAACTGAAAATCGATAGATTGCTGTTTGTTTGGAACTTATCGATTGGTTTGATCGATCGATAAGTGGTTTAAAGGTTTGAATTGCATGAATGTCAATATGCCCTCATGAATGACGAATCCTCGCTGAACCATGGACTCACTTTGTTCCCCCCCCCCCCCCCCGCCCAAACGGCCGGTCGTTCTTATTTCAATAATGTCCCTTTTTCAGACAGTTTTGCATGGAATTGAATGGAATCGCTGTGAAATTGCAAGTAAGTTCACATTTGTGCCTTGTCGTGTAATCTCATCGACTAATGTCACATTGTAGGAAGAATGCAGACCACAAACGTGCAACCAGATGACGGCTACCGAACAGTGGATCTTCCTTTGCGCAGCTCACAAAAATCCCAAAGAGGTGCCATATTTGGAGTAGTTTCCAAAAATTAATAATAAGCTGCTTGTGTTTAGTGCACTGCCATCAACTACACTCGCCACACGCTGGACGGCGCTGCTTGCTTATTGAATAGCAACAAATATTTTCCCAGTCGGTAAGTGTCTTTCCATCTCATGCACAAAAGGAAGCCTGATCTGAAACTATTTTACGCACTCATTCCAAGGATGTGTCTTCCAGTTTCCTATGTGCTAAAGAGCAAGTTTCGTTCAGACTGATGGTGACACATTCTTGCACAGGATGCGTAAACTATAGTTTCAGATTAAGCTACAGCTTCTGAATTTTCCTATGATTTTTTAATTTTAGTGTTAGTATCAAGGAAAGTTCCATCGCCAAATTGGGTTCGGTATGTCGTCGAGTGTATCGTATTTTTTCGCACGCTTATTTCCATCATCGCCAGTTATTCGACGAATTTGAAGTAGGTGCTTTCCGTGCATTTCATCTTCAGTCCTCACTTTTCTTTTTCCAGGCTCGTAGCCACCTGTGCAAACGATTTACTGCTTACGTCATCAAATACAATTTGATGTCACGCGAGCACTTGATCGTTCCAATCCTCGAGGGAGTTACCATCGAAATCAGTGGCCAGGCTGAGAGCGAGGCCTGATTTTCAGTTTAAGCAGCGCGTATTCGATCTAAGGCGATCATCAGCTGTGCATGGTCCTCGCAGATACTCTTTGATCTTTTATTAATTTGACCGTACCTTTTCATTGCTGCTCTAATCGATATCGTTATTCTCATCGAAAAATATAGCTGTGACGGAATCTGTCAGCAGCCAGTACCTATTGGCGAAGTGCGGCAGTCCATCCCTAAATAGATGTGGGTTATAGGAAAAATCTGTTTTTTTCTCACGATGCCAAATACAATGCAAAAAACCAAATCTAATAAATAAGTTTGGTAAATTACATTTTTCAGAATCGACCAAAAGCAAAGTTGAACCTAATATCACAACGCTTCAAAAAGAACAAGGTTTTTTGATACGAAGTTTTTTTCTCAAATTTCGTGCAACGCTTTTTCTCCGATCAAGCGAGAAGTAAAAAGCGAGCTGGATGCGATCAGTTACGATTCTTCAATTGACCCGCCAGCCAGTCCAGTCCTTCGTAAAGCCCATCGCCGGATGTGGCGCACGTGGCCTGAATGTACCAGTTACGATTGCGAAGCGTGTGCAAGCCCAATTTGTCCGTCACTTCAGCCGCGTTCATTGCGTTAGGCAAATCCTAAAATGAGAATGATTTTGAAGGAAGATGCGCAATAGAAACCGCGTTTACTTGTTTGTTAGCAAATACCAACAAGATGGCATCGCGCAGTTCGTCCTCGGCCAGCATACGCATCAATTCCTCTCGAGCTTCGCCCACACGTTCGCGATCGTTGCTGTCTACCACGAAGATCAGACCTGCGAAAGACGGTGTCATTTTTTGAAGTCAGGAAGGACTTGGCGAACGATACGGGCCCCGCGCGTTATCACTGAACGGGACTACCTTGTTTGTACAGCTATCATCGCTTATCAGTCCCTCATCCCCGAGGTCACGACTGCCGTACTGCTACTGCACTACGAATACCTTGGGTATTTTGAAAATAGTGCCTCCATAATGGACGGATCTTGTCCTGACCACCCACGTCCCACACAGTGAAGCTGATGTTCTTGTACTCCACCGTTTCCACATTGAACCCTGAAAAATAGGAAATAGTTCATTGATCGTGAGAAGGTGGTACAAAAAAGAAGACGGAAGTTTCTCAGGTGGCTCATTTTTAAAAGACTAATTGTATATGCTAAGACCATACATGACAAGCCTATTGATAAAATGATCGATTCGATAGTTTGCCACACTCACTGCTCGCATGTCTTCGTCTAACATGGACTTGGTACACAAGAGCATCCCTCACTCCCTATCCCGATCGTCTTCGACTTCCTTTGTTCTGGCAAGCACCCAATAGCCCGACCACCCTGCCCAGCTACATTCCAATAAACCCGACCATGTATAGACAAACGCATGCCCTTTGTTGGGCTACAATCTTACCGATGGTCGGAATGGTCGTGACGATCTCGCCTAACTTCAATTTATACAAGATGGTTGTCTTGCCAGCCGCGTCCAATCCTACCATCAATATCCGCATTTCCTTCTTACCAAATAAACCTTTGAACAAACTCGCAAATAAGTTTCCCATCTTATCACAATCGAAGTTATTTCCCGATCAAACAATTGTGTTTTGACCTATTCTCAAATCTTCGTCTCCACGTGCTTTTAAAAGCTGAAAATTAAAGATTATTTTGGAAACTAGTCTGACGAGAGAGTTATAAATTCTTTCTCGAGCTGAATTGCAGGAACTTTGTGTTAAGATAGCAAGAAACGAAATGCGTTGCAAAAAACACGTCACCTGCTTTGGCGGCCATACAAGAAAGAATAATGACTTCCGCGCACACTTAGCAGAAACCTAATTTTACTGAATACTAGATCTCACCCTTTAGGTTTTTATACATTTCATTACTTTTTGGTCTGTTTTTAGAAAGGTCTATAATTCTATATTCTAAAATTTGCATTACACAGTTTCTTATTAGCTTCAATTCAGGTCAAAATTTTTATGTTTAAATAGTGAGAAATACGCTCGACAGTGCTCAATTATTTTAGATTCAATTTTCCAATCATTGAAAAGTTGGTTGAGATTTGAAAATGGATAAATTTTTGAAAGCAGTCATAGGCGATGACGAACCGAAAGAAAAGCCATTACCACATAACGATCCCCGAAATCGGACCGAATATTATCTTTACAATCGGATGATGAATTCGAACGAAAAAGCGCCACCAGTGAGGCCTAATTTCAGGTCTATTTCCATGATTGCGCGACAAACATGCATTTCTATTTCAAGGGAATTCGGACAAAGGCACTGAAAATATCTTTGGGAGTGACATGCTTGTTTTTCGGTATGACAGCATTTGTGTGGCCTTTGTCGAGCTGGGGTAAGACTCGGATTGTGTGATTTATCTTGCGGACATTGTTGCCTTCGTTTCAGCAAGAAATTGGATGCGTGCAAAAGATCACGCACACCAAGAGTGGGAAATGCGCTCGTATATTGAAAGGCAATACGGACAGCAAAGGAAGTCGTGAATGCCGTCCACGCCATTATAGGTGCTTTAGGTGTATACCCCCATGGTTGAGTAGTAGCATAGAAAAACTTTTTCCTGAAGTAAAACAGAATTCATCTAGAATGCGTGGCACTTGGCTATGAAACTAGCTAAAAAGCACCTGGGTTTAGAGCACTGAAGAAACATCTTTGGCTGCACAGCACCGAATATGAAACTGCAAATATCGAAGGGCACGTTCTAAAGCACTGAACTTAAGCTAACTGCATCTTTGGCATTGTATCCGACGATTCGTGATGCCCAACTTGTCACACGGCCGTGTACTTAGCCCGATCACCATCAATGGGGGCGCTCAGTCTTCTGACACTGAGCTGATGCATTTCAAAAGGCTGCCCCTCCAACTGATCCAGGGACACCTTGCTTCCATCCAAGGGTGTCTGTCCCCGACTGTGGTCGCTGGTTGCGCAGCTCGTGCACGAAATGCTCTCCGCGTCTGGACCGGGTGGGATAAGTAAGTTGACTCGTTCACTCGATGGCCCAGTTGTCATCACGATGACTTTGCATCCCCGTTCTGGTGGTTCGTAAGTTCGAAGGTCAACTGAAAAAGTCCCAGCAAAAACCTATCGATCGATTACAACCACGGCCAAGCCTCTGGAACATTTATCGTTCTAGCGAGCAAATTTTTTTAGCTAATCTTACCAGGTTTTGAATTTCGTCGTTTCCGTCGATGGGCTGCATCGAGTTCAATTTCGCGCTTAGTTCTCGGTATTCTTATTTTGATCACGCAGCAAACCATAATCACTGAAACAAATTCAACTTCGTTGAAGAATAACAAATGTTTTTGGAATATCTTACTCATTATTAACAAAATCGCCAAAATCATAGCCAGTAACATCCATAATCGAAATCCTCGCGCCAATTCCTGATCTAACGCGCCGATAAACACATCGTCGTCGTCATCGACTGGTGCCGGCGATTTTGAGCTGCTACTATTCATATTTTAGAGAGATTTTCAGAGACCATCGCCTATCCTTTCCTTTTATGGCCATGCCTACGCGTATTATGGTGGATGGGTAAAATATACTTGAAGAAAACCCTTTAGGCTTAGTTTTTCAGATTTTTAAACAAAGGTTTTAATAAAAAAATTTTCGTTGCTAAATTGCTAACATTTTTTTACTGCAAAAAGTTTCATTTCAAAGATAATTACAGAATTTTTCTAGAATCTGAAATTGTATTTTATTCGCGCACGCTGCTAGCCACTGACGTATACTTTTCAGTACTGTTCGCATTTTTCTCGATCGATTGCGATCAGTTTGGATTTGAAAAATATTCCATTGATAATCTTTTATCTTAGCACTATTCTCATATTTGATTGTTTCATTCAAAATGGCTTATCGAGGCGGACACCAACCGGGCGGACAGAAAGTTCAGAAAGTTATGGTGCAACCGATTAATTTGATTTTTCGGTACTTACAAAATCGATCGCGCATTCAAGTTTGGTTGTACGAAAATATCAATATGCGTTTGGAAGGATACATTGTTGGTAAGTCGATTGATGATATTTTAAACATATTTTTTGCAAATCACAGCCTACTAGGCCTATGCCGTGTAAAACACAGAGAAACGGGTTTTTGGGGATCTATTGAAGGAAACTTCGAGTTTCTTTGGCACTGTGTTTTTTTTTATCTCCGCCTAAATGCCTTATTTAAAGGGTTCGACGAATACATGAACATCGTTTTGGACGAAGCGGAAGAATATCATTTAAAGACGAAAGCTCGAAAACCACTGGGGCGTATTTTATTGAAAGGCGATAATATCACGTTGATTCAGAGTTTACAAAATCAGTAATAAGTCGCCATGGTTTCTTGACTTCAGTTGAACTCAGTTAAATCATGCGGGATCGATTGTCTGTGTTTGATTTGCAGCGATGGACCCATCGTTATATTCTTTCCTGTTTCTATGTTCTGCGTTTTTTTTCGTTTTTTCAGCAGGAATGGCATCTGGAGTAAACAGTTTTCAAATTTTCGATTAAAGCTTTTTGAAAATCAGATAATTTGATCTTATATTTTTTCCGTTGGCTTTGCTTTCTTTTGTGGCAAGATTGCCCTTTTTAGCCGCGGCCATGCGCCTCCTTTTAGTTTTGGCGCTGGTTCATGGTTTTTCGCCAGCACGTCTCCATTCTTCGGTAAGTTTTCTTTTCTGTATTTTATTCTGATAGAGCGTGTGATTTTTGTTGTAGGACGAGCGGATAGCGGACTTCTTCGAGAGTAGTGACCATACGAACAATTGGGCCGTTTTGGTGTGCACGTCCAGGTTCTGGTTCAATTATCGTCACGTGGCCAATGTGCTCTCGTTGTATCACAGCGTGAAACGGTTGGGCGTTCCAGACACGTAAGTGAGTGCAGTGCATAGTCAGATCTGCAATTCGGAATCATTCAGGCTTTGAATCGTTGGCTGGTTGTCGACAGTGTCATTTGATATCTTTCTGGAAAAATGCGTTGTCTAAGATTTCGAAGACCCTTGCGGGTTCCTGGTTCCAATCATATCCTGTTTCAGGCAAATCATTTTAATGCTCGCCGACGACATGCCGTGCAGTTCTCGCAATCCTCGGCCAGCCACTGTCTTCAATAATGCCGAGCGTCATATCAATTTGTACGGCGAAGATGTGGAAGTCGATTATCGAGGATACGAAGTGAATGTTGAGAACTTCATCCGCGTCCTAACGGGTCGATTGCCTGTGGCCACTCCAAGATCTAAGCGACTGTTGTCGAATCACAGGAGTAATATTCTCGTCTATTTGACTGGTACGGGAAAACATGGTTTTATTTGGGTGAAATGCTGAAATCCTCTTTTCTAGGTCATGGCGGAAATGGGTTTTTGAAATTCCAGGATTCGGAGGAGATAACGAATGTGGATTTGGCGGATGCCATTGAGGATATGTGGGAAAAGAACAGGTAATTAGTGTTGAACTGCTGGGAGCGATCTCCCCAATCACCCTATTTTTTCAGGTACCACGAAATGCTGCTCATTGTGGACACGTGCCAAGCTGCGTCTATGTACGAGAAATTGTACAGCCCGAACGTACTGGCTGTGGGAAGTAGTCTAGTGGGAGAGGATTCGCTTTCGGTACGTTGGTCCTTGGTATCTGCGCTTTGCAATAGTATTGACAAAGGCTGCATTTCAGCACCACGTGGACAATACGATCGGTGTGTATATTATCGATCGATACACTTATTTTATTCTGGAATTCTTACAACGGGTTTATCCAGATTCTAATAGAACTTTGCAAGAATTCGTAAGTACCAGTCTGCGTGGTGTGTTTTGGCCGAAGATTGCTGAGGAGGCGGACTTGGAAAATCATGATGGTGTCTTTGGTTCTGTCCCATATTGATTCATATTATAGCTGGATGCTTGTCCGAGGTACAAATGTCATTCGACGGTGGGCGTGCGCAGCGATTTGTATCCGAAACGACCTGAGCGGGTGCGAGTGACTGATTTCCTTGGTTCTGTTCGGAATGTGGAATTGTTGGACGACATTGAAGTGGAACTGGGCGACGAGGAGCAAACCGAGGCGGCGGGTGATGGGTGGCAAGAGAAGGGCGATGCTAGGCTGGTGACTTATCATTACACTAATTTGTTACCGTGGAGTCAGGTTTGACTTTTGTGTGATCCGTTTGTACGATTGGCTTTATACTTTGTGTAATTTTGGGTAGTGCCTCGTCGTGTGTTGAATTCAATCCTTCGAGATGGGTGTGTCTGATATGAGCCATTGTAATTGTAATTCTTGGCTGGTTGCAATATGAATAGATGCCTTTTATGGGATGTGTACGGGCTGAGGACTTTGCGAATATCCTCGTTCTTCCAGTTCCCAGAACCTTGTCGGTGTTGACAGAACTCGTGTTTACGTATCCGACGTCTCCCATTACAAAATGGCGGTGGGCACGGGGGCGGATGCTGGGCAAAACCAGTCGTCACGCATCGAAACTTTTGCTGGAGTTTTCTTTTAACTGAGGCCGGGAAGGGTTTTTATTTGTGACAGCCTAGCAGCTGACGTTGGCTGTGATTGGTTGAGGCCAGCTGCGGACTTGGCCAGAATGCAGTCAGTTCGAGGGAAGTGTTAGTCGAATGCGGGTTGTGCCCGAAGCGCTGGCTCTGAGAATGTTACTTACCATGTGGATATGGCTGGCCATTGCGGCCGTGTGGACTGTGCTGGTCGACGGGCAGAGATTTGCGGTAAGGTGTTTTGGGCGATTGGTCACGGAGGGATGAGGATGGTATATTTTAGGTGCCGGTACACATCGCTGCCTATCTGAACAATGCCACCACGTTTGCTGAATTGGAGCAGCGTATGAGAGTGATGCCCACATCGAGGAGTGCCGTACCGAATGGACAGACCAGTACGTTTAGGGTCTCGGGGGAGTGACCATGATCCCGAGAATGATCTTCATGATCTTCATTCTTAGGCGAGGCTGATGGGGACATTGTTAGCCGGGGGAGACACCTGAGTGTCTCGCGATGCCGACTTGAAAGGGAGACGACATGAGAAGACCTTGAGCGAGGTCAACCAGTAGATTGACCGCAACTGGGAGTGGCATGGATGGCAGTGCGGTGCTGACTTGTGGCATGTGCGCCCTTTTCAAAGCCTTGCAAATATAATACCCACTAGTAGTGCCTGGACGTTGGAGTGTTGGTCCCTACTGTTCCAAATCCAATCCACATAGCCCAAAGGAAGAAGCAGCTACAGCAGCGGCGGCTTAACAGAGGCGGGTGTTGCCTTCCCATAAGACATCGTTTTTCAGATATCAGTCCCTCATGTTCTCACACCATCGCATTTTGCGAATACTTCCTACTCGCTTTCGGTTAAAAAAAAGTGTATTGTTCTCTTGCATGCAAGCACTCATGGTTATCCAAAGTTGTGCGTCGAGCGCAGCGGTGATAATCCGAGGCGTCTCCCTGAGCTACGTACTGTCCACCACCGCCTGGCACTGGCATTGCAGAGGTCGGAATCACGGGTTGATCTATTCCCAAAAATGTATCGATCAGAGCGCTCTGTACATTGTTCAGCGGGCCCCCTCAATGGAGACCTTGTGCCCAATATGAGACCCCTTACTTGACTTTCATCTGCATCTGCCACTCCTATCGAGGCTCACTGACGAGTGCCTGACGTGTCGTTCTAGGAGCGAGGGGCGGTGGTATTGGTGGCATTTCGCCATCGGTGCGATCCAGATCGGGTACATCGAACGTCAGAGGCAGGGGTATCCTGGCTTGGCATGGGTGGCTCGTGCTGATTGTGTCTTGCTGTGGTGGCGTTGCATGCTGGTGCTGGCTAGCCCTTTCTCTCTGCTCACTTTCACTCTATTTGCTATTGACTTCCATTTTTGGTATGACTCACAAGTTCCAACAAGCCACATTCTTTGTGCGGCTGAATTCTAGTATTTTTTTGCTAGTCAATCCTTGGGAATGTTGTCTTTGGTTTACTCACACGCCCCCTCCTTCAATTTGTCCTCGTTTTCTTTATTTATCTTCGGCTCCCACGTGCGCTTCGGCTGTGTTGATGGACGATGCTGATTCACGGTTTTGACTTCCATTTCTATTTGATTAAAAACGCTGGACTGACTTGTTTTGAGGTGACATGTTTTGATTGCTAATCGTCTGATAAGAGACCTTATGCTCTGATCGTGAGACGCCAAAATGAGTATGCGTGCTTCAAACTGACAAGTGCGATCTTTGTGCCTGTAACAGCCAGACGCCTAACCCACTTGGCACTGCTCATAGTCAGGCTGTCTCACTGGCACGTCGCCATGTCTGCAATAGACTAGCTGAGGAAAGATGAGAGCTGTGTGCTGTTGGGCACTGATAACAGGAGCCCATGCCAATGATGGTTGGCCTTGACATCTCTGTGTTCCAGGAAGTATCGATTTCGGACGTGGAGTGACCATTATCGAGGACCCTAAACAGTCGCAAGATTCGTGCAAGATAGTCAACGTGTGTGTGGCATTGCCGGTGGTCGAACGCACGGGCGTTTATCTATTCCCGAAATGTATCGAGCTGCCCCAATGCTTGGGTGGATGCTGCATGAATGGCGATAGCTGCCACGCAATCGATACTGAAAATATCAAAGTCAAAGTAAGTGATTATGTTGGTCAGTCGGCGTGGTGCCTCAGTGATGCTCGTCCTTTCAGTACAAGGAATGGCGTATCGTCGACGACGCTGGCCAAGGCATATTCGATTTCATAGGCGAGAGTCTGGTCGATATGAAACGCCACAAGACTTGCGGGTGCACACAATGCACTGAGAAACCAGTGTGCAATGCTAGACAACACGTGGTCGGGTGCCAGTGCCAGTGCAGGAATCAAGATGAAAAGGCCGATTGCCAAGGTATGTGATGTCCTGCGCGCCAGGTGGGGGGGGGGGGCGTAGGGAACCTTGACTTGACTATTTCTTATGAAGCAGCTGTATGAAGACTTTTGGGGCACCATGGTTCAGGCGACTGTTGCTTATTGCCGCTTATTACCAGTGCTGTGAGCATAGATCAAGGGCACCACAGGCTCACTGATGCGATACTAACCGTTTCCGTCCCTGTCGCCCCCACTCTCGCATAACCATCCGCGTTTCTGTTTGAGGTGACAATCACCGGTGGTCCGAGGAAAAGTGTCAGTGCTCGTGCAGCAGGACTTGTCCTCCCGGCACATTTCTCACCAAGCCGGCGTGCAGGTAGGCCATTGCCTTACCGTTTGTTCTCGTCCGCTTGGCACCCCTCTGGCTTAACTACTCACCAGGCGCACCAGTGACCTATGACGCCTGCACGGTCCAGACCATGTGTCAAAATAACTTTTGTACCAAGTGCTATGTTTTAGTTGCGAGCGACTCCGTTTCGATTCACCGCCAGACGACAGTGATTTCGTGGATGACACTGACGATGATACTGCCTTTGGTAGCAGTCGGGAGAGGTCTGTGTACCTGCGGGACAGACGACCCACCACCCCGTCCACTTATCGTCGCTATGGTGGAAGACCCAGGCATTGATATATCACCTTGTTTGGGACGACTGCTTTGTTTATTACGCTTTACCCGTATTACGGCTTTAGCCACGTGCTTATACCTGGTGCATTATACATTACGAGTACACTAGACCCAGCTCGTCTTGTTGTCATGTAACTTGATCGCGCCTGTTTTAAAAGGCCTGAACACCCACAATACTGCGCAGATACTGGGCCAAACACGACTTTGAGTCGGGCCTAAATGCTGAACTGACGACAGGCCTGCAGTTAGCGATGTTTCCACCTAAAATGCCAACAAGGCGATCTTTATATCTATGCCGCATGCGAGGAATAACCTACCAGCTCACGATCAGTGACGTGGCAGCAAGCTCAGCTGGTAGCAATAGGCGTGGGTTCGATAACAGTCTTCGTCGAGACCCAAGGATATGTCGAGGGTAGCAAAGTGGGGAGGTACCCCATGCAGGAGCTGATGGTGAGCAAATGCCTAGACCTACTCCCGACCACGACTAGAGCAGGATCTCCCCTCCAGACACCATACACGTACTTTCCCTGGTCTGCATAGTGTTGAAGACTGCCACCGCCTCTCTGAGCTCACTGAAACTGCTTATCAAAGGATCCCGACAAGGTAAAGAAGGATACATAGTGATAAATAGGGAGCTCTGATCAGAGTTGTGCTGGGTGCACTGCGTAAGCAAGTACAGGACAGTGTGCAAGGGTCTCCAATGAAACCAGCCACAAGAGTCGGCACCACCATCCCGTCATATTCACTTATCCATAGAGCACCAACATGGAAGCACCCAGTCATATTCCTGCCCACTATCACTCTCCGCAACGTTCATTCTGCTCTTCTCGAATCAGCTCCGCCAGCCGTTTGAAAGCCTAGCAATGCCTGACAATCGATGACCGAACTTCTCAAGATACCTTCTCTATTCTTACCTCGTTCATCTGTTCCTCGGTGACGGCCGAGTATGATGCCCGCAAATAAGGCGTCGGTTTCTTGTCGTACACCATGAAGAAACATCCTGGCGCGAGTACCACCTGCATAAAAGCCCAATATGAGATCACGTAGGAAGCTCCTACAGTCCACCAGACTTGCCTGTTTTGATAGTGCCTTCTCCACTATCATCTTGTACGTGTCCTTGACCCCTCGTACTTTCAACCACAGGAACATGCCGCCAGTCGGAACGTACCAGTCTGCCAAACCTGGAGCACAAGTCAGCGTTAGAGCGTCCGTTCACGCTCTGATAGCTCAGCACTCGCTGCACTCGAGAGTCGTACACTGACGTAGCCAAGTACCTGTCAAGTGAGTTTCAGCCGCTTTCAACATCTTCTCACATTGCGATTCGTAAAACTTGGCTACCCTGAAAAATCAGTAAATTCAAATGGGCCAAACTAACAACGGAAACCTACCCTTTAGCGTGTTTTATAAACCCATCGTGACCCCAATCTTTAAGCAGGTTCAGCACGATTACCTGAGGAACAAAATGAGCCTGTCTCGCGACGAAAAGAGTAGAACTGGCTTACCTGACTAAGCGTACTGCACTGAAGACTAGATGTGGCCACGTGCAGCAGAACCCGACTGACCAGTGCTTTCGGTCCAGTCAGTGTCCCCATTCGGATACTAAACAGAGCAGCTGGATAACTTGATCAGAATCAGTTCACATCCTCATCACTGACGCGGAGACGGAGCCGAGCCGGGCAGGACAAGAAACACAGATCAAGCGATACCAAAATTTGCAATCAGTGTCAAGCAGCAAACTGTCCGTAAATGCACCTAGGTGGCAGGAGATTTGCGAGACCGAAGCCCCTTGGACAAAAAACTTCTGGTATGAGTGCTTTAAAGCGAACTGGAAAGATGGCTGAAACCTTAAACTGAGAGATGCTTCCCTGCCGGTGGGAGAGTGCAGTAGCAGTCTCCTGACTACCCAGAGACGCTGGTCACACAAGCCTGGAAGGGGGCACACGTATGGATCGATCTAGCGATCACTGTCACTTGCACATCTAGCATCTCGACCACCTGGTATAGCAGCCCAGACTAACCCCAATCGTGACAGCACTTTACCCTGCCGACATGACTTTAGAAAACGAGTCCAATTTGAGCACACGTCCGTCGGTGTCCAATGACAGAAAGCTCGGCGGTGGGTCAACCTGAAATGAATACTCGCTGCAGAGTTCGTGTGGCATGTGGTCACTCTTACCCCGCCGTATGTGAGGAAATAATAAGGATCGTCTTCGATTATGACGAGATCGTATTCTTGAGCAATCTGAAAATTAAGGAGCAAAAGGACTTGAGCGATCACCGCTGTAATGCACAGAGTAGAATTGAACTACAGTGCCCCTCTTTCCAACCGACCCAGCCTGCTGCAGCAAACTCACACAACAAGAAAAAACACGGGTGGGCGTAGACTTCGAATGATTTTATGATCATGCCAGATGTGTCTTGGATCGAGAGGTCAAAACGATATCTGACATGCCCAACCGCAGACGAAGCGAAAAGAAGTGTAACCAGCACACCCAGGCGGCGGGAAATATGAGAGACTGAAGTCTCTGGGACAAAAACTCCGACTGGAGGAAGCCAAGCATCTCGACTATACCTGAAGCTGAAACAGCAACCCAAGGGGTTGAAGTCACACGGCCAGAGGAGAGTTTTAACCGTCAGGAATGCTGGTTACAGACGGCAGAAAGATCGTATACCTCTCTAAACTGCCTCGGCTTTTAGGCCCCACTACCCCTGAAGATGATGTCCCTTGTTTCTGCATGGCTGTGAGCTGAGGATAGATGGCTTGTAGGTCTCACCTGATACACCTCCCGCCGTCGCTCCAACGTTAGTGAGACACCGGTCGGATTGCAGTGGTTCGGTTGCACAAGTAGCACTTTTGGCATTTTCGTGCCAGCCTTGAGTGCATCTTGGGCAGTCCACGGTGACAATAGCTTCCTAAGACTGTCTGGTCTGATACCTCTCTCGTCCGATTCGATCATCAAGAAATTGAGGCCGTACGGTTTCAACTATAAAAACGGAACCACAGGTCATACAGCGGCACGGCCTAGGTGTACTGCTCTGATGCCCCAAGACCCCAAAACTACTTACAATAGCAATACTACCCGGGTAGGCGGGCTCTTCCATCAGCACGTAATCGCCAGGCTGAATCAGCATTTCCAATGACTAAATGGAACACATTGCAGGATGTACAGAGGCTCTACTGGCAATCGATACTCTGCATCATTTCTGAATCCGCCATCCATCCGGCCAGTCCCTGGCCACCTACCTTACTAAGTCCGTCTTGACTTCCAGGCAGCACGATCAATTCCATTTGCGCATCATCGTCTTGCTTGCGGCCGGCAATGGGCGGTTTATGAACTTTGATTTGCAATGCTTTCAACCAATCGACCAGTTCTGATAAGCTGATAATCAAATCCACTATGGACACCTTTTGATCAAGGCGTGCGCACAACTTACCCCGGCGAGGCTCCGTAATTGAGGGCCAAGTTCAGCGTCTTGCCATCCAAGGTGAACTCGTGATGTTCTCTGAAAGAACGGAACACACTGATAAGCATTCACCAGTCACTGACAGCATCGCCATCCTTATTATTGATAATGCTCATTCGGACTGTTCCTTTCACAGATCAAATCATCAATATCACTGATTACAGACTGAGTCCTTATCACAACCGACTTGCTCCTTTTCCGAATTCAGCATCAGATAAAGTTATCACTGCCACAGTGACACTTGATAAGACTTATTCTTATCACTGCACCGCGGAAACTCCATGTCTCTAAACTGTGATTGGCGTTCCAATATGTGCATAACACATCTTCCTACCACCGCCCTGCATAATCACTAATGAAAGTGTTTGCCACTCTTGAACAGCACGGCTTACTTGGTTGTGACAACGATTTTTTCGAAAGGGTAACAATTTGAGTTCGGTGCTCCCGTTCCCAATGCGATTAACGACGGACCACCCGCTGCTTGAATTTCGGCTATAGCAAATGCCAAACTCATTTATAACCTCGAAAAAAACCAGTTCGCATCGTCAATCATTCTGAAAATGCTTACTTAATTTCCGAAGAGGCGATAAATAGCGTCCTGCGCTAATTGGATTAATGAAACGAGCGTAATTCATTCCCTTATTTGTCCACACTTCGCACTCTCCTGGGAGAAGTCCCCTGCTGAAGAATTCTAGCCAGCCGCCACGTGCCAGCTGGCACTGACGAAGTATTACACTGCGCGCGCTACATAGTCTCATAGCACGCGCACGTAAACTGGTTCCGCAGAGAATAGAAGAGGGCTGACAGAGCGGGGTATCTTGCGCTGATTACGACAAGCTTATCAACTTACAGTATTTCCACTGTCCATGTAATTTTGTTGTTGCACTATAAGAAATGTGAATGTGGAACCAAATGCATGGTGTGCTCGCCCACTGATAAGCTTATCAGTGTTATCACCATCCGTCTGATAGCATGGCGAGGTCAACATGACTGTTGTTGTACAGCCGTTTTTGGGTGCCATATGAGCACAAACTAGCGAGGAGGGTCCTGGCAACCATTAATCCCCACACGTTGTGAAGCCTTTGTGCAGCTGTCGCTGTATAATTGCTAATCAGACTTGACCCAGGCGAACACAGAATGCACATACCCGCTTGTTTGAAGTTCTCCTGTACAGTCCACAACACACCCCCAGCTGACATCAGCGACACCCATCGTCAGAATCGTTCTCAAACTACATAGACCCTAGACACCCAACCATCATCCAAAGACGTGCTGCGATAGCCGAGTATGGTGTCGGCGATGGGGGACTCGACTTGCTGCTTGGTCAGCTCCTCGTTGTGCACTTCGAAGAGGGCGGAAGCGGAAGGGAGTCGGTCGAATGCAATGTCCAACTTGCCCACACTCAATGATCGTTCCACGCCCAATCTCTTCTTCTCCCTCTCCCGTTCTATTTCCAGCGCGGATGGTACGGCCAACGATAACCGTCCCTTCCTGGTGCTGTTTCCCAAGGGCAGTCTATTTTCAACCTGTGAGCAGATGGCGGGCGACTGAAACCGTGATCGAGGCTTCTTATTTTGGGCTGCCAGCGGGGAAATAATTGCCGCCGTCACCCAGGCGTGGCATCTGGAATTGTGCATTATTTTTTGCAAGTTACCATCGTCAGTGCTTAATTTTAGGATAAGAGATTTTGGTAATTGCGTGCCTTCTTCGCGTGCTATTCGTTCATCCACGTGCAACGGGGGCAAATTGGCATCGTGTTGAGGGAAATATTTGCCGAATAATTTACTCCTCCTCAATTGTCTTTTCATTGATCGATTAAGGTATTTCACGGACACTCGAACGACCACCACGGCCAGCATCAGTCCCAACACGACCACCGTACTCCAACCCGAACTCGGGTCGTAGCGTTGATACAATTCGTCGGCATTTCTCGGCGGGCTGTGGTCTTGAAAGTCACGTTTGCCTGGCGGTGCCTTGGCAGGCTGACTATGACGGGAATAGTTCCTGTATGTCATGCTCATTTACGGACACCACACCATCAAACGAAAAGTCCGGTCAAAATGATAAATTCATTTTAGAGGAAGTTTCGAGTTGGAAGAAAAAAGCTCGTACTCTAACGTCAGTTGTATAGGTCGGTAGTAGCGAGTGCGAGGAGAGGCTAGTACTCTGAGGGGGTCGTTTTGGATGTGAGCAAAGAAGCTGGCCGTATTGTCAATGACGGATGACACTGGAGATGTTTGAACGCGATAATTTATTCATGTTCGAATAGGATGGCCTTCTTCACAAGGCACAATACGCGACAGCGGCTTGCCCATTCCTAAGTACTATGTACAAGCCTTTCTCCAAAAACTCATCCACTCCTCATTGCGCCAACTCGACTGCTTTTTGATTAGCATCACGGAGAAAACCAAACAAATCCAAAATGCACTTTACTACCACTCGGTCGGAGTCCACCTCACCTTGCCTTAAAATCAACAGGAGAACATTTTAACCCGCAGTTTTGACGTGGTTCTAAAAAGTCTTTTATTTGACTTCGCCCCATCCGGCCTCTTCTGAGAAGCACTTGAGCATAATCTGTACTTGATGGATTAGAAAAAGTAAGCCGAGCTTCGAACGTCTTTTCCCAGGGTAGCTTATTGTGCCATCGCTTCCAAAGCGTAACTGGGTGCTGTGGCCATGGCCAATACTCTGCTCTCATCGAAGCACACCAGATGCACTAGTATAAAAAAAAACAAACCGCCAGAGTATCATTAAAAATAATTATATCAAAAAAAAAACCTTTCTGTGGTGTCCTTTTGACCAACCCCAAAACATTAGTTCTGACGAGAAACTCCCACTGACTGAAAACCCACAAAAACGCTGAATACGGCCCCAGATGTGTGATGTCCCTGCAGGTGACAATGCTGACATAAAAAGTCGCTCCTAGAGGATCGTGGAGTGCCGATGTGGTGACCTGTTAATCGGTGGCAAGTGGTTATGGGAAAGAATTGGTACCTGACAACTGACCATGTCGTCAAGTTTTGGCTCGCCGACGTAGAACGCATCGCAGCCGACCAAATGAACCATACTCCCCCACTACGCAACACACCCGTTATTACATCTACACGCATGGCATGTGCATAAAAATAACGTTGCCCGGGCAATCCATGATCTCGAAGGTGACGCCCAAAACATAATGAACAAGTTAGAGCAGCATCCACTTATCAGTCCTCCCGGCATAGATACGTTGCAATTGGCTCACGGAAGTCATTATGCACAGCATCCCGTAGCTAATCGCTATGGATCGTATCCCCGCTTTTCTAGTTTCACGCAGCGGGAACTTTGATGCCTCCTCGTTCCTCGGCCGGCTCCAGCTTCATCTCAATAGATTGTCGCGTGGGATCAACACACTTCCATGAGAATATCCACCAGCTAGCATGGCTACGCGTCCGTACTGGGGCAGCTAGGCTGAGAAACCAGATAGCTCTCCGTGCGGCAACAGCACTAGTGGTGCTTTCGGTCAGCAAGACCAAGTGTACTCGTGACCGCAGATTCCATTGTACTCGTACTTATCTCGCCCTCTGCATCCGACCATTACACTTTTCCTTATCACTAATTCCATTTAACACGCAGCCAATTTCAACAAACGTTTTTCCCACTGGAATCCCGTTTTGGCCAGTGGCTCGAAATTAAATTTCCTGCGAGTAGCACTTTGATATGCACTAACGAACATGGAGGAAGCGTGCCCGAGTCGACCCCCTTTTATGGTGCGCGAAAGTCTTCGTTTGGCAAAGTGCATCAGCAGATAACAAATTGGCTAAAATGGATTTTATTCATTTCCCGAGCCTGCCTTCCTCGTTTTTTCTCTCCTTCTCGTCTTCTAAGCGATATCCATTTTTAGGCCTCGAGCGCACCCCTCGCAGTGCGGATTATTGACCGTCGCCTCGCTTCTACTCAATCGGATAAGCGGTCTAAAAGAGCAGCAGTCGTGCTCGGAATAGGCCGACTCGATCGTGATTTGATATATCGTATCATGAAAACTATCATTTCCCAAGAACGTGCCAAGTGTACTTCTGCTTCTGCTACTGGCACTAATTTCACCGCTGACATTTGTGCCCCAAACTTCGACGGTTCGTTGTGTTGGCCCAGTGTAGACTCGGGTGGGCAGGCTGAGCTGGAATGTCCATTCGAATTTTGCCCGGACTGCACGCTCTTGCTGTCAGGTAGTCCGCATTTGAAAATGTATGGTTAGCATTGGCCTTTTAACTAGATCTAATTATTTCAGAACGCTCTGTCATACGTTCGTGCTCTGCCAATGGTACATGGGCAGTCTCCAACTACAGCGCATGTATTTACATTTGGGACCACCATATTCGTTGCATTAACGCACCGTGCAGTCCTGTAAGTGGGTCAGGAACAAAGTGTGCATACATCATTCCCATCTTTCAGTGCCCTGATACATTCAAATCGGCGGTGCAGATCGGGACTTTATTGTTGAGCTTTGCCTCGGTTATCTGCTTGCTGGTCTCGTTTGGTCTCTTCTCTATTTTCAAGTAAGCCATGATTCCAGGTTATGTGGAAGTCTCTATTCCATGTAAGTATTTTAAAATTATGGGTTGGGCCCCCGCACCTCCTCAGCTCCCCACGGGACCTCTAAACCGTTTTTCCTAAAGCCAGCCAGCAGCCACTTGATGAGCGAGACCGTGAGGTGACCAGCTCTCACGGCAGCTTCCCTCTGTGCGCCTCCACTAGGGGCCCCACCACACGATGGGATCCTGTGCCAGCACCAGCATTCAAAGGTGATACTGGGCGAGAAGGGTGAGTCGCCCAGAGCCAGGTGTGCAAGGCCAGCGACAGACTCACTATGTAAATCGCCGCCTAAGACCAGTTTCCTTTCTGAGAATGGACTTACTGAACTGCCATCCTCAGCAGGAAAACTATCATTTCCCAAGAACGTGCCAAGTGTCGGCCTCATGGTGTAGGTTGCTAGACCACGCCTTCACCAACTGAACCACCGCCGCTCTTAAAGTTACATACATGGGTGACTATGGATGAACAGACGCAGCTACTGTAGATGTGGTGGCTGTGGTGGTGCAGTGGCTTTGCGTTTGTGCGAGTGGTAGGGCTGGTCCCGATTCTATCACCATGGATGGTGGATTTGTGAAGTCCTCCCGTTAATCCTCGGTCACCATGTTGGCTGCCCAGTACCGTAGAGGTGCTATCAGTGGAAGCAAAAGCTGTCGAACACCACCTGACACTGTCTGATCGGGGATGCCTAATGTGAACTGGTGCTTGAGCTAGCTGAATTTCTGACTGGGATCAGGCTAGAAGAATAGACTCAAGAGAGAGAGAGGAGTCAGGGACGATCCAGCGGTCATACTCCATCTCAGCGTCCCTTCGTTCATGATCAATGATCCTTTTTAAGTAAGAGCCTTGGACCAGGAGTCTGCCTCTAACATTGGCATTTATTTGCGAGGAAGTTCGACACCTCCCGGCCCCGTTGCATAAAAGATAAGTCAAGTCAACTCGGATAAGAAAACTGGTTTAAGACAACTCGGTTTAAGAATAGTCGGGTATTTTTACGACAACTTTTTGCTTGTAATGAAGTAAGAACGCCACATGTCGGAGTTGTGCGCAAGAATGTGGACACTCGGAGAAGGTTGATAGGCCAGATCACTTTGATTAGTCGATTGATCACCCGATCGACTGACCGATCGGTCAATCAGTCGACTGATAGACTTATCAATGTGATCGGGCGATCGATCAACTAATTGGTCGGCTGATCATTTTATTAGATCATCGAGCAGCTAGTCGGCAAGCTCCTCAGGCAATCCCTCCCTTGGTCGACCATCAATCGATCAGTCTATTACCAGGATATTTATGTCTATTGATCGGATCATTTCATCTCGGTCATATTATATCAAGATTTCCACATTGGTTTTCCTCTTATCGATCGAAAGCACTTATCTGCATAAGTTATGGTTCATCTATAGCTACAGTAATTGTCGCACCGTTCTGTTTTTCTGTCATAGACTACAGTATGTCTATCGTGCATGGAGGGGTTGTATTCGATAGGATTAAACCGCGCTTTTTGCGTAAAGCACAGAAAATATCGTTCTCACTGACAGAGTTTCTATAACTCAAGGCTAGAGCCCGTCATCATCATATTTTATTCTTGTGCAAACGCATATGCGCACTAGGAGCACAAGAAACGTAAAACAACACACCATTGTATTGTATTGTATGACTTCGACTGCGAAGCACAGATCGCGCCATGTAACGTTAGAGCCCAATTTTCTATGTACACTAGAGCTCACAGCTCGCTGTCCTGTTTTTTATGAACTGCGCCCCTGCCTTCAGAGAGGCGCAGTCTCAAAGAAAATACTTTGCGCTCTTTGCGCAAAAAAGGTCCATCCAATGCACCAGACCGGCGGCCTTGATGATTTGAAAGATACGGAAAAAAGTGTTATAACTAGCTGCTACTGCTGTGATAAAGTGGGTCGATACAACAGAGCCAACGTGAAAATAACGATCAAAATCGATATGACTGATAGGAATCCAAAAAACGGTAATTGACTGAGATGTTTATAATCGGTTTACCGATCATCAATAATGATCAGCTCAGTACGATCCGGTGATTGATATGATTGGCTGATTTGGTGCTTGATCGATCAAACGATCATAGGGATCAGTGAGTACAGCGCAGTCTCGAAGAAAATATTTTCTGCCTCAGTTTGAACACTGTTCAACAGACTGTTCAAAGTTATTAAGCAGATCAAATCGAAGTTGTCAAAGTCATCGAGTTAGTAAAGTTACAAAGGGTGAAACGATAAGAGAGTCTTATAAAAAAGAGCATAAAAACTAATCAGTTGCGTAACAGATCAGTCATTCATTAGATTCGATTACGTCATTCAAGAAGAAATGAGCCTCTTGACCATTCTGATAAATAATTTTATCAAAAAAATATTTTGTCGCAGTAATTATCTGAGTTTTTGCTCAAAGGCAAACACATGCCCTCGCTGTTTCGCATGTAAGACAGGTTTTTGCGCAAACGTGAGTTTTCCTAAGCAGTTTTCCAAGTCCATGGAGTCTTCTTATCGCAGTACACCTGGGTATGTAGTTGTCTTATTGAGTTGACTTGTCTTATCTTTTATGCAACGGGGCCGGTTTTTCTGTGTTCCAGACCTTTCTCCCCTTCTGACGCTTGGGGATTAATCTAGGTGTGTTTAAAATAAGGTAGACATACCGTATCATTGATGAAATTTGGACCGCAATATCGTTTTCAGCTCTTTTTTTTTTGTTCTCTTCCCAGGTCTCTCCAGTGCACTCGTCTTCGGATCCATAAGCACCTGTGCGTAGCCTTAATTGGACGCTTTACTTCCATGATTATTTGGATAGTGTCCCATCGATATCATGTATTCAGTTCTTGTGACGAGTCGAGTGCTGTCGAAGTTCATGTAAGTGCCCTGGGCCTGAACACTCTCGCCAATCCTACAGTATATCTGCTTTTCAGGCCTGCAAAGCGACTCTGTTCATAATCCTCTATTCCACGTGCGCCAGTGTCTACTGGATGCTGGTGGAAGGGTTGTACTTGGCCAGCAGGATATCCCTGTTCGTCATGAAGGGCACCACGCCCATGTTCGTTTTCGCCTGGTTAGGATGGGGTAAGATTTGGAGCTAATCAAAGACCAGAAGATTAAGGGCTGCTAAAATAGGACCTGATTAGGATATGAAAATTAAGGCCCCGAACTTTTTTAAGTCGAGCGGGATTTCTAAGAGGCTGCTGTATATTGACTAGACTCATCGCCTTAAAAATTGAATTTTGCTTCTCTCAGTGGGTGCCATTAACACCCACGCACTTGGTGGTCTTCTTCTCGACCCTACATACAGTAACCACGCACGAACATACATGAGCAATGTACTGTACTTGCTTTACTTCGACCGCAGTGCCCATTAGTCTGTACCGCTCGCCCATTTCAGGCGCTCCACTCCTGCTCACCGTTGTTTGGAGCATGCTCATGACTCAACTGCACAAAGACAAGAAATGTTGGCTCCCGTACAGCGATAGCAACGTGAGGTGGATTTTGGTCATTCCTATGCTCTTCGCTTTACTGGTAAATTGTTGTTTTTACGACCACTTCCACGTTGCCATCTCTAAAGCCTCTGATTCGTCGCGCATTGAGCAACTTTGCAGGCAAGTCTGGTGCTACTCGTTTTCATTCTGGTGGTACTGGTCAGGAAAATGACAGCGCATCATGCCAGGGAACCAAAGAAATTGTGGTACGCTATATCTGTTTTGACATTGAAACGGTAACCCCGGAGGCTCGGTCTAGATCCCTCTCAGAGCTAGGTTTTAATAATGATTTTTTGTCGGGATTTTTAATTCTAATTTCTGTTTGCCAGCTAGACGAAACTTCTTTAGAAAATACCTGGCGGAGTTGACTTGGGCGAATCCACAGAGGCAAAAAGCTTGTTATTCTTCCTTTTTAAGGAAAGCTTCGAAAGCGGCCCTCCTGCTGTCGCCATTACTAGGCGTCACGAACCTGTTGTTCTTCGTCGAACCCGGCCCACCCGACAGCGTGGCCTACAAGGTCTACATTGTGACCAATGCTGTCGTGCAGCATTCGCAGGTAATTTGTCTTCTTCCCATCCTCCGCCTCATTCACCTCTTACATCGTTTAGGGCATTTTTCTCGCCATCCTTTATTGTTTTTTAAATGAGGAGGTAATAGTTTTTTAAATTTTCTCACCTTTATCGTCTTTCCCTCCTTCTCGCAGATTCGCAACGCCATTCGTCTGGCCATGGGCAGAAATCGTCGTTGTTCCGTGTCTAGTCAGAAATCGCATCAACGTCGAGCCAGTTCGATGACACAGGGTGCAGCGACACTGTTAGCAAGTGCGAAGCAGCGAAGAAACAGTTCATTGAGCACAGTCGATCTGGACTTTGTTACAATACCTCAAGCCGTAAGCGACTGCGAATGAGAGCATGATTACATCGAATCAAAGGGATTAGTTTCAGACTGATAACAGTGCGGAAGCATCAACATCTCGAGACATCGCACGAGCTCAATTCTGACAAGATATACCTCGCATGTTTTCGCGCTTATGCGCTTATCTTTGCTTCAGTGACATAAAATATGAACGGTACAAGATGTCAGTGAAAACTAGCCATTCAGTCATTTTACAACCTAGAACCCCCGTTCAGCCGGAAGTGTCACTAGTCGCGCATCTGACCAGCTGACTGGAGGTTCGTTGGGCTTGGTCTCCCCCTCCTATCTGACGCGTAGTCGATAGGGACGTCCATGATAGCGAGGAGATCTTACGAAATGCCGAACAGCTTTGTTTACGCCAGGTGTCCTTGTCCAAACTGGTCGAGCACCTGTTGTTGGACGTGGCCAAATACGACTGAGGCAAGAAGAGGCGAAATTCGCCATCGTCATTCATCACGATCACGTTCCTCAGTTTGGTCGTCTGGTAATCGCAGGAGCGTTGTTTCTTGGGCCTGCCAACAAAGCAGTGGGTTGCAATGAAGCGGCACACCACAGAGCTGTGGCCTGGTCTTGGTTTGCCCTGCACACCGCTCACCTCGTCCCCGACTGAACGCTATGCTGCGCCGACCGTCCCGGCGAGGATACGTCGAACTCGGCCATCATGGAAGGCGTATCGCTACGCATCGATTCGCGTAATGTGCTTTGAGACGCGAATCTCACGCGACGCCATCGCCTGACTGACTTGCCAAACGTTTGCCAGACCTGATTGTAAACGGTTTGGAAGCTAGTCTCACATACCAGAACCATGGCGAGTCGTTCTCATTGAACATGTAAGCAATTGGCTTTAGGGGACAGCACGCAGACAGTAACTCAATCAGCACATTTACATTCTACACCTCTTATAATACATGCACAGTGCACACATGCGTCCGACTGGCAAGGCAGATTCTCGTTGTCAGACCCTGGAAGTTGAACCGAGAAGTTTGGCGTAGTCATCGTGTCGTCTAGTCCATCTTCGCCTCAGCCCGTCCATCATTGCTTTGTAGCTCTGCTCGACCTCGCAGATCACCTGTCAACATGCAGAAATCGGTGAGCATGCAGCGCCTACTGTTCACGTGCTCGGGTGGCCCCTGGTGTTCATGCTGTCATGAAGTGCGCAGGATCGTTCCTTGGGCACATCCGAGTATGGGAGTGGCTAAAAGTCACTACGCCACGAAGCCGTGCCGATGCGGACTTGACGCTCATTCCGACTACCCATGCGTAAAACGTACATTTTGACGCACGAGGTCTTATTTCTATTCCTGTAATGACTCTTACCTCGTTATTCCGAAAACAAAAGAGTAGCGCCACGAGAAATCCCTGCGGAGTAAGGGGTGTTAGTAATTGTCGGGGTCGGATTGGCAAAGTCTTACTTGGAACGATGTCATGATGGTAAAATAATAAGAGAAGATCAATTTGGCCCAAATGGGACGACTTGGCTGAACAAGTACGAATACATAATTGACGCCGAGTAGGGGGCAAAGAATGAACAAAGCTTTAATGGCCTTCCTGTTTAAAACAAAAGAAGGCACCATTTTCTTCCTTTTGTAACTCGGAAAGGCACATCCGTACTTGTATCTCGTCGCTTCGACCGGTACTGTCACTTGTAGTTTGGTCACCACTACGTACATGATTATGAGAAGAAATACCACGTTGACCTTTAACCAAAGGGCGCAAAAAGCTTTCCATTAGCGATTAAAGAGGTGACCCGCTGACTTACCAGGAGCACGAAGAGCACCGGACCGATGAAGATATAGTCGAGATGATACTGCTCGTTCCAACATCTAGAAAAAAGAGAACCTTGCATCTTCGGGGGTACGTCGAAAAAAAGGATTCTGGCTCCTTCTGCTCGCTTTGCTCCAAGTGTGGGAGGCGACCACAGACCCCTGGGGCCCTGTCAAGCATGCATCCGAGAAGGTCACTTACTGCGTTGAATCGACATCTTGCGACTTTGCAATTGTGGTCATCGACATCAGCAGCAAGGGGACACCTACAAGCACGGGAGGGTGTAGTACTGCAGATGGGTTGCCTCGAGAGCTTACCCCAACCGACAATGGCGCACATCCAAAACCTGATTCGTCGGGTATGAAAAGAGTACATGACGCTAATGAACAGGTACACGCCCTCCACGAACATCCAGAAGAAACCAGCAGCGATGAAATATTTGAGAATAATTGTTGGGAAATAGCAGTAGACCTAAAAAGATGATCGTACGGGATGGGAAATACATCGAGACTAAACATCATTGACGCAAGCAGCCATCATGTAGTGCTGACTAGCGGAAGCGGGAATGGTCTCATCCTCCATGCTGTCCCAAGCATCAAGTCACGCTCCTGTCATGCTGTTGCCTCGTAGTCTTGACTATTCGCACACGCCTCCTTTCAAAACACACTTATTTTTACCACTCACCACTTCGTCCACGCCATAAAACTTGGTCAGTATCTCATTGGCGATCAGGGAATAGACGATCCAGGTCGCGTTGTGCAGAGCGAAGCAGAGGATCAGATTTGAATGGATTATGTTCCGTAAGCACCACAACTTCCTGAAAATTCAAGTCAGTCACGCACTTGACCAGGTCAAGCAAGTGCCAGAGTGATACAGCATGCAGAGAGTCCCGCCATGTGTTGTCACGACCATACACGCACTGCTTACCTGTACTTGGCAAATATGGCCAAAGCGAGGGCCAGAAAAACGAGCGACAAGGTGTACCCGATCCAATACATCCAATACATGATCCGCAGGTGGATCCAAGGAACCGGCTGAAACAAGGTCAACTGTGTCATCGGTCTGCCAATCAGAAATATTGGATTTACTGGTTCGGCATCATGCGTCAGAGCCACACATCCCGAATAATTGGCCTTCTCCCACACCCCGTCCAGTCCACACCGTCGAGTAGCATTGTCTGCAACCAAAGCCCTCATCGTCAGATGCTATCAGGCGCGTGCACGAAGTCGACTTACATTCGGTCGTGTAAGAAATGTCTTGAATGTGGGGCGGGCAAATCATCGAAACCGTAGTATTCGGTGCCGTGGCGGGCCAACATAGAACACTGTCATGGTACGATTGGCACCAACCTAAACGGGCCATCTTCAGTTCTCCATACTCACTATCTCGCAAGTCGCCGCACAAAATGAGGGGCCAGTCGTGTCGCGCAGGCACTGCACATCCCATTCCCGCACACCCAACCAGCAAAACAGGAAAGTCCCTCGGGCATGAGCGTCACTTCCTTTTGTAATTAGCCCCGTGAACCCAGAAGGAAGCGCTTCCAGGCGCCGTAAAAGCTGCCAAAACATGGCATGAGGAACCAGGGGGTCCGCGCTTACCTTCTTCCATCCTCGATCCAAGAAACGTATTGGTCAAATAAAGAACGCGGCACAGGGCTTGCTTTTTGGCACTGGCCACTCCCAGCTCAGTTTTGTTGAATATATTGTGAAGATGGGCCAACGAGTCCGGATCGTCTTCGACCAAATGAGAAAGTCCAAAATCGCCTGAAAAACATGCGGGCACTGAGGGACGGGCGGGTAAGAATAAGAATTGCATGAGGAGGACACGGCAGGGGACCCTCGGAAGCTTGTCTTAGAATGAAACTCCATTTCCTGCGCCACTAAATTCGGCCACAGGTTCCAGGCTTCTCAGATTGATAGAGGCTTTGGCCAGGAGCTCATTTCCGAGATCCCTTAGTCTCTCGTCGGCCGTCTAACAGGCCCTCCGAGGAGTCTGTGCACCTCGCCTGTGGCTGGGTCTGCTCATTTCCACTCAGCTTACCGTGTCCAGCCAATGATGGATAGAAAATGCTAGCTAGATGACCAGGGCTTACGCACCGCAGCGTTAATTAGCAACCAGCGGGAAGTGCAGCACGGCCGCCTGGATCTTCATCCCTATTCGCCGCCTGTGCTTACACGCCGCCAAGGGCAAAAAATAATACGCCCACAAAACTGTGAACAATCGCCTCGCATAGCGAGGCAGTCATGCGCATGTGATGACGAGCATATGACTAGAAATACTGTACTAGACTGCACCCCACTTACCGTATTTGACCACCATCCTGGCCATCTCGCTCGGCTGGTCTTGATCAACAGGAGCTCACTCGATCGACCTCTTATCACTCAGCAATCAAACTCGACTGCCACTCGAAGACAGGCACTGCTCGACACCTCGTTAAATCTGTTTTCACTCTTTATTAATTATGTATTCCATCAGCCCGTAAAAACATCCACGCACATTAAAAGGTGAACAAACCGAGTCGACTCGACATGAAAAAATATAATTACCCGTCAAAAGTTATTTGAACAGACTGCGAAAATCACGTTCGCCTACAGAGCCGCCTAGTCCGTAATCATCTTGTTGATTATCGAATATACAATCGGAAACAGCTGTTCATTATTGCGACAAGTTATTCGATCGGTTCCATCTTTTCGTTAGTCCCTTCCCAATCGTGACGACCTCTCTTGACGTCTTTCCGTCTCGAAAGTCCTGAAGTTTTTTATTCTTCCTCTTCTGTAATTTGCCTTTCTCTGTCAGGCTTTTCTCGATTGTGTGACTTTTATTGTTGGTTTTTATTTTATTTTGCACGGTCCTTTCGAAATTTGATGTTTATTTCTTCATTAGAAAAATGTCAAGCCCCAAGTTCGCTTTTTCTGAATACTCCATGTCGTCACTGGCTGACTTCTCGAACCAGCTACACAGCTGGACAAAACGTCGCAAAGATTTGCTCAAAAAGGGCCCCCATGTTAAGGCTTGCTGACTCGCCCTGCGTACTGTATGGCCTCTTTTGAAAGCACGTAAGCAAAGATTTGTTTTCTCGAACAAGCACCAGGAGAGTGGCTGATGGTGGACCCCTCTGGGACGGGGAAGAGACTCCAGCAGATCACCTAGGGAGAGAAAAAGGACGCCAAGGGCTAGCCCGTCTCGTGAATGCACAGTAGGCCCAACGATAAGGCCAGACCCCTCATGAACACACTACAGCATGGTGTCATGGCAGGCAGTTACGTCTTTCTGAAACAGGGCTCCGCACGTCTACTGACACCAGAAACTACGAGAAGAATCGGCTAGAATCGTTTTAATGGCCAGCAAGAACGCTCCACTACAAAAGAAATAAGCAAGCCATTGTGTCCTGCCATGACGGCCAACATTCGTGCTGTTCTCGGTGCTCTTCGACACACACTGACCTTATCTAAAACCTCTGAGCCCCACTTACAGAAACGTCCTCCTCCCCACCAGCTATCGTTAGTGGATTGTGACCACTCGTCCTTTCTGCCTGGTCGTTCCCCTCGTGAATTCTCATTTAAGGAGAAAATCCATTAATTCCAAGCCATCCGCTGTTTACCATCTCAAAACTCAGTCCCACGAAATTCTCACACAACCAGCTTCATAAAATCGTTGCATCACTTGAGTCCCCTTACGTAATAGAAACCCCAACCCAATTGTATATCAAATCTCATTCCAAAGAAAACATAGTTACATCATCTAATCGGAATCGTGCGTGCCATTCTCATCGCCATTGGAATGGTGGCTCCTCCCATCGTCTTCTTCCACCTCCTCAACTTCTTCGCGTCCATCGTCTTCCGATTCGGACCGCGTTCGGGACCTGGATCGTGATTGCTCGTCCTCTTTGCGACTTCGCCCACGACGACGGCTGCCACTTCGAGAACGCGAATGAGTCCTGCAAATGCATATCTATTAACCACACGAACCAACACTGAATGTCATCGATGTGATCCAGGACAGTAGCCAGAGTGCACTCACGTTGTTCGCTGCATACTTCATATTTTTACCAATGCCCCCTTGAAAATTCTTATAGTTCACTGTGGGTGCTATTTCATCAGCTGATTCATGCCAGTCTTGAATGCTGAAAGCAACTCAATCACCCTGCCAATACAATGCAAATAGTTTAGTGCGGTTTTATGCCAGTCCATTCTACCAAAGCCATATGCAAATTCCTATCAGGCACGCTCTTCACTATTCCACATACCTGCGACTACGTTTACGCGTTTTTCCATCCCGATGCGACGAGCGTCGACGACTTCCCGAGCGTGAGCGCGAACGAGATCGAGTACGGCTGCGATTACTTCGCGAACGTGAACGAGACCTGTTACGCCTACTGCGTTTTCTCGAACGACTGCGCGAGCGAGACCTAAAAAATTATTTAAATAGATTTAAAAAAGTAGTTACGTCATTTGCTGAGGTCACCTCCGTTTGCTGCTTCGATGACGCGGAGACGATGAACGATGCGTTGGCGGGCCATATTTATTACGCATTTCGTGAGGCGCTAAAAGAGATAATTGTTATAATTATACAGAGCCTCACCCGGAACATAAACCTAAAGAGGAACACTGCTTACTCTTTCGATCTCCTTGAGCGAATTCTACTTCCAAGTCGCGTCCTCGATAACGAAACCGATCCAAATGTTGCAACGCTTTCTCCGCATCTCTAATATCTTCGAACGTGCACGACGATGAAGGAGAGTTAAGGAAATGTCACTGCACGAGTTTTAAAAAACCCTATGCCCCCACTTTTCTATCGTAATCGTACAATTACCCAAACAGCCCTCCAACTTCCCCTCTCCCAAACTTAACTGATGCGAAACTATCTTCTAAAATCGTAAGCATGCAATTAGTCTCAAAAGTCAAAGTACAGTAATATTTGCCCACTCCCGCCAAAAAAGGAAACAAGGATACCACTTATCGGTTGTCCGACGAGAAAGGCGTCTCTCTTTGTCTTTCCTTGACCTTTAGCGCCAGCCAAGCGGAGTCTTTCCTTTAAAAACCTTGAGCGTCATCTTTGTCACCTTTCCTTGACCTTTCCCTTCTCTTTATTTGGCTCGCTCTTTAAGCTGGTCAAAAAGAAACGCAGAGAGATCGATTAGAATCGGTCAAGCAAGGCCCGCGAATTCCCAAGCTAGGCCTAATTCTTGAGTAATCCTATGGTACTCATGTCTTGCAAGAAAATAACCAAAAGCTAAAGGAAAGGATATTCAATATATGCGAATCCACGAGGACGGCGAGTATAATAATCCAATGGGACGTAGACGTCTCGGATGTGACCGTACTTGCCGAAAATTGAACGTACTTCCTCGCTTCTGTACATAATAATACAAGGCATTTACAGTTTGATTTTAGTGCATTTTATACGGATGTTTTTGGCGGGTATTGCATTGAAATAAATTTCTATACTCTGCGAAAACAAGGCAAATCTCTAACACAAACAGCCCTGCCAAATCCCCACACATGCATACCCTTCGAACTGTCCGAAAATCGAGCATTACTATACATTTACCTGGCATCGTCTGGAACATTTCGAACATACAAAGATCGATTTGGTCTGGACATTTTCAGCCTTTCTTTGAAATGAAATATCGATCGGACGGAAAATAATTATCTACCAGATATATCTAGGTTATCATAGATAGATATATTCCAAATATCTAGAATCATTTTGGCCGATCGCCAGGTTTTCGGTGGTCATGGCTTACTGTAGCCCCCATGCGCACACTGCGGCAGGCCATTGAACACAATTGGAAAAGCGCTAATTCAAATACGGGTATTGGCAAGCGGGAATTATGACTGGATACAAAAAAGTAAAGTCACCAGATCGCCTTTTTTCTGCACCTTTTTATTCGAATATTCTGCTACGGTTCGAATCACGATCAAAGTAATTGGCAACTACAGAGTATCGTAAGCCTAGCACACATGCATAGGTACCTGACAGCATCGCGGACACATAAATCAGCTTAATGTACATCTCTAAATACTACCCACTACACTGGGCTACAGTGAGTCCTCTAAGCCCAGGCTTATCTGACCAAGACCAAGGTTATGGTGATCACGAGCAGCCTTTTGCAAGTCTCCATCACGCTCGACCGACTGGCCGACAGTTTATCACTACTTCTGGCAGCTTCGGCCGAGGAGGATGTTCCCCGCGAGTGTGCCTGCTCCACCTCTGTCCTGGACTGTGCCGGCGGGCGTGGGGATGAGATCAAATGCTTTCTGAATAATGCGGTCGTGGGTGGCAGAGTGACTGCTACTGGCATGGTCATATCGAACGCGCACGTTGGCACGAGGGTCCTCGTCGTGTCCTTCAGAACCCTCTCAATGACCGCCCACGCCACTGGACCACACTCGTTTAGCAGTGGCTTCTCGACGCACACAGCGAAATGATTTAGGGCTCTAAACGATAACGCGATTATCAGCCTCCTATCAGGTACTTCTGGCTCTTCAGGCGCCTCCTGCGCGTTCGCAGCATGCAAGACCTTCCGAAGCCTACAAGTTGCTTACCCGCACATAGCCATCAACTTCCGACCCATGCTCGATTGCAGGTCTCGGCTGACATCCCTTATTGTGCCCATGGTTCTGTTATGGCATACACGAACCAGAGGGTCTTGATCCAACTTCATCAGACAATCAGCGTGTTTCATAAAGACTAAACCACAAAATGGTCTTCTTCCCATGTCATAGAGAACAATCAAAGACACTTACCATCGTATCCATCACTGCACAGGTAGCCGTAGGAGGCGTTGATTAAGGCCAGAGTGATATGGTTTGGGCATTGATGCCTTGCATTTTGAGCGCATTGCGTAAACGCCGTGATTTTCCTGAAATAAGAGTTCTAGAATTGGACAAAAACTCTAATTTAATATTCGAAGACCAAAAGTCGTAAGCTCTTACATGCATAATTCTCTGAACACCTCGGCCCCCATGCTCGGTATCAGACGATCGCTGGGCAGGCCAGGCTCTCGTGGATTGCCCACGCCCAGCGCTTCGGCAAATTGAGCCACCGGCACAACGCAACGCTGAATATCATCGTTGACATTGGCCGGACAATCCTGACATCGAACACTCGCCCATAAGCACACAGCGACCAACAAACCTAAACTGGCCAGATGTGATCTATGGCCGTAGTCGGTGACTCACTATCAGTGCTATTCTGTAGACTGTCCAGTGAAGATGTGAGACGTGCTCGCATAAAGACACTGAATGCGGCAGACCAGACTTATTGTTAGAGGGGTTACAACACAGAAAGCGTGCAAGGCAATCAACGCCAAGTGATAAGATGACACCAAATGATGACAGATCTCTCACTCATGGTCAGGTATACATAGTGGAAGGCCTACCTTTACAAGGCACCTCCGGGCCTTCGCAGTTTGGCCTAGGAGTGCACTTACCTACTCCACGCACCGTAATGAAATTCGCCCATGCCCAATGCATCGTCCGACACACTTTGATCATCGCAAATTACTGGCACCTTATCAAAAAAGCAATAGCCCTGGGTGCCGTCACATCCTCGAACCACTAACTCCTTATAGGGCGATACGCTCCTTGCAGACCTAAACTATAGTCTACAGCTGGCCGCCGCTTCTAAGAAAAGTAAACAAGAAACCTCCCCAGATGAACTCGGGAGCACAAATCGAAGCGAGTCCGGCAAACAAAACCCAATCCTGGCCGGCCAGCAGAGGTTGAGAAAGGCTCGCTTGTTACTCGCTCGGACAGAGACCTGGAATCAAGCAGACGCCACCCGACGTGCTGAAGGCGCCGATTGGAAAACCGAGACTACAATTGAATAATTCTCACTAATCCAATATTCAATGAAAAAAGATCTGCCTGCTCGCTCCCCATCCGCCCTATCTCCTCCGACAAGCCTTGCTGTAAAGGTACATATTTTGAAACTGTTACGAAAACAATTTTTTCTATAGCATTTGCATTGGATCGAGTTTCCTTTGGCCATTGAACCAAAGTGATCGAGCCCAGTATGGACCAGGAGAAAGGAAAGTTGTTGACAGCCTGCGAGTTGTAGGTAGGTTTATACGGCCAGCGAGGTAGGATGTCGGACGCACCTAACGGACTGACTAGGCAGCTATGCCAGTTAGTCGTTTGCCCCCTGCCTAGATACTCTTCTCAATGCATTTATAGACGAGTACAGAGATTTATCCTTTCTCTTGAGACTAGGAGGGTCTCATTAGCCTGCGGAACCAGACGAAATCAGCCTCCAAGAAATTTATGGACATACTCGGTTTCCTAATCCAGGCTGCGTCAACCAAGCACATAGATTAATTCTAGTCCAGAAGAAAGCGTCATATCGATGCCATTACCTTAGTAAGCAGGCACAACATTTAGCTGAGCTGCCATAAATAAAACGATGGGATCCAAGAATGGTTACTTGAAAGCAAAGAAACGTGCAAATCGGGTGATCAGCCTCAGGGCTTCCAACATACAGGCCACAATGTTATGTCCGCCCCATCATGAAGCACATAGGCATTAGACTGGTATCATCGACGTCAGGAGAGACATCGTCACACTCGCCCCCTAATCAAACCGCTAAGGCATGGCGATGCCCTGCAAACATCCCCACGACCACATCCTCCCGAAGCCCCTCCTTTCCCTCTCAGCTATCTTTCCCTCCCTGCCCACCAACGTCTGCCAAGAATTTCCGCACGACCGAGCCGAAAAGAGCTACCCTTTTGGCTGAAGCCTAAAAAAGAGGCGTAGAAGGAAAGGAGCGCCAATTATGGGCTGAATGCAAGGCGCTGGCCAGCAATGTAATCAACAGGCAAATCGCATGTCGCACATGTATCCTCGGCTTTGTCCTTCCACACTGCTCATTACTAGCCGGATATTGATCGAGTAACTCAACAACCACTTCAACGCCCCGCCGTCAGAACCAGGATTTCGTCCGCCTGACACAATACGAAAAGTGCCGCTTGACTCTTCTGCACGGACAATTTGCGAAATGGGTAACATGTGTTTGAAAGGATAAAGTCCAGCTGGCTTATCACAGGAGTTGAGCCAGTGATAACCGATACACTAGTAGAAAAATAACGATAGCGATCGCCAGTCTATTAGCAACAAGCCATGCAACGCAGGCAAGTAAGTGCAGACAGCAGTCTATCATACAGCCTGTTCTAACTGGTCTTTCATTCAGTGTTCACAGAGTTCAGATCATCAATATACTGTGGTAAGAATATGCGAGTAACCATTTCGTTTGTGAACGCTATGAGTGTGAACGCAGGGCTACAGCACTACTCACGATCAGCCGCTTGGCTCACTACCTTGTTGCACGTACACTGTGTATTCCTACAGTATATGCGGGTAGAAGGGATTCAAATTAGCCTAAATAGATAGCCAGTGCGGAAACTGCTAATATTAGGCCAAGGACTAAATGGTCAAAACAAGTTCAGCTTTCAAGGACCATGGATTGGGAGAACGGCTTTGCTGTCATAACGATCATTTGTAGGAAGAAAAACGAAGCAAATAAAGCATCTTTGACGTTTTAGCCTCAGTGCGAACCCAATTTTTCCATTTTCTCACCTTCCATTTTCAATTGACCAAAAATAAGAAGTTCGGGCATTTGACACGGACGACAGAGGACTGCGACTAAATTTATGTTCATTTTCATGTGCATGTTTGACACATCACCAAACGCTTACGCGCACTCGAGGGTGAAGGGACACATTTTACACGAAATGATTTACCCGCCCGCGAGTCGAACACTCGCCCGTAACTGCGCACCTGACGTGAGAGGCAGACGCCTGACCCACCAGGCCACGAGGCCGGACGTTATGAATGAGGTCTCCGGGCTTGCTCGCTATTCGTAGCAAAGGGTGCCAAAAATGCTGGTAATACTAAGCAATAGTTTCGAACCTTGGCTACATATTTCACAGCGAAGTTGCGACACACCGTGCCCGAGCATGCCCAAAAACTGTGCTTCCCTCAACTTAACAGCTTCTAGCAGATTATTTCTATAGGGCGCTACAAATGAGCAGCTCATTTGATGGTCATGGTGATCATCACAGGACATCATCATCGAAGGAGAGATAATCTTTCTTGTGTCCCACTCGCTTCGAGTGCTCACTCCACCAACTTCGCACGTCGGGCGCGTAGGTGACTTGGGGAACGTAGAGCGAAGTAGTAGCCACTGGCGCAGACGACTGTGCTTGGGCGCTAGGTAACGTCGACCCGTCGGCCAAGGGACCGGGCGATAGGAGACCATTATTAGCAGTCGCTGCGGTAGTAGCCCCACCACCGCTGTAACTGAATGCTCCGCCAGCCGACTGACTTCTCTCGACGACCACGATAGGTGGCGCTGGACTCGTGCTGTCTGTGCCTGAAACAAGTTTGTGACATTCTGCAAATGATAGGAGGGTATCGAAACTTGCTTTTCATGGTGCTCGATCGTCTGGAGTAGGCGCCACTTTTGGTCGCATCTTTCTCAATACTGCCTGCAGCCCGAGTGGCGGCCAAAAATTTCCTTGCCGAGTCCTCAAAATTCGGATGCGTTTTTCTCTCAGAATGAGCAGTCTGATCGCAGAACCTTACCGCTGCCGCGCCTCCCATACTAGCCCTTCGGCCAGCCAATAGGATTTGTGCAGTCAATGCCCGTTTTCTGAACCGATCATCGCCGTCCACATTTAGCAACTGATCACTTTCTTGCTCGTTGTCCAAGTGAATCGTATCCAAGCCGCCAGTCGTGCGCAGACTGTTGGCGACTTCTCTCTGAAAATGTTCCTTTGCGCTAAACAAAGATAGCAAAGCGACTGGACCTGAGAAGACGTACCTGTCTCATTCTCTTAAGACAATTCTCCAGCCATGTCCGTATGGTCTGCTTGGCCACGTCCTCTTCGATCATGTACTCGAGTTCCTCGCGTTGAATTAGTTCTTCGAGTTGGAGATGTTTGCGGATGTCCACGCTGCGATATGAGAGCATTCTGAAACAGAGATGCCTAAATGATTCGATCGGATGGTTTTGCACGCATCCCAAATTCGAGGTGCAATGGAAGAGAACGCATGCACTAACAAGTGCCCTCACAACAAGTGACACTGACTCTTCAGCCGCCTTCAGTCTTTTTCTGTGTGACATCTGTTTCCTTTTTTTGTTGTATGTCTGCCCCGTCAGTGCGCTTTGGCTGCTTGGGATTGCAGTAAGGTAAGAACTAAGAACTAAGAAGAACTAAGCCTGTGCCCCTATCAACACTTACATCAGTACGTCGTGAAACGACACATCGTCCCCGTTATGCAGTCTCTCCATTTCGTGGCACATATGCTTAAATAGGAGTCTATCTTTTTCGGGATCCACTTCTAATCGACCTTTGAGTAAGCGTAGCAGGAATTTGACCCTTTTCACTGGTATGACTCCCTGAACATATGCACAGTTACGGGTTCGCTGTTGCCGATTCTGAGAGAAACGTGTACCTTTTGTTGAGTATCGACGATGTTCCAGACGTTTTGGAAATTGCGTATATCCGCGTAGCTGAGCAAGGCATCCTCTTCGCTCGAGTAGAATAGGGAGAAATTCTCCATGATGATAGCTAAATAGAAAACGATGTGCATGAGCCCCAGTCATCTCACGCATATACCCCGCTCTGGGCTCTGCGGTCATGTTCATGTCTATGATTTACCACACCGCCAAGGGACTCTACACACAAAATGAATTAACGGCCAATAATGTGGTCATTTTGCAACTGTTCGTTTATAAGCTCTGTCGCTTCATCGGCTACCACCTATGGAAGATGTGAACTACACTTACCCACTAGCAGGTTCAACACGATGTACGTGATAATAAGGTAGAATGAGCAAAAATAGATGATAGCTCCGTGATAATTGCCGCAGTCAGTTTGCCAATAGGCTGCACCTTCGTAGTACCAGCAGTATGGCGGACTTCGCTAAAATGAAAAGCCGTATATTCTCACGCATCTTCACGCGTCCCAAAAGCGGGCATTCCTTGCGTGCATAGCCCTTACCATGCAATCGTGCATGATCTCATTCCAGTCCTCGCCAGTCACGATGCGGAATAAGACCACTAATGCATTTGTGGGAGTGCGGAAATTGGCGTGTCTGAAACCAGTCCACGTTTGAGATCACCCCTGGGAAAGCCATACACAAGCCTATTGTACCTTCCCACCGCTTGTCCATACTTGACCATACCGAACAGGATGACACCGGCATACGAATAGAATAGCATCAACAGGAACATGGCCATGATAATGAAAAAACTGCGGAACATGGACATGAACACGGTCAGCATCAACATCTTCAGGGTGGACTACAACAAAAAAGGCCTGGTTGCTGGAACAGAGCGGTGAGAGAATGTTGAAGTACATTTCTTCCAGCGATGGTTAAGAATCGTAGGACGACTAAGAAATAGCCGAACATGTAAGTGCCTTCCTTGAGCCAGGTGTCGTCCTTCTTAGTTGACGCCTAAAGGACACAAACAAATAGCGCAAATTAAAAGTTAGATCACTGAGCGTGTCAAAACAGGGTTGTGCATAAGTAGCCTGACATATTGTGTGTCCTCTGTGCTCATCGAGGCCAGGTTAACGGTGGCTACACGATGCTCTTACTTACAGTGACAATAAAATGCACGGCGATCCATACAATTCCCAGCACACTGATGATCGAATCGACCCTGTTCCGTCGACTCTGCCAAAATCCTTTCGGAGTGAAAGCCAGCATTTTGAACACCACCTGAATAAGGAGTGTCACCGACCTCTGCAGCAGGACCTGGAAATAACTCACCTCGGCAGTGAACAGCAAGGTGAATATGGCCGACAGTGCCACCAGAGCTTTCAACGCGTCCCCAGTTTCGCTCACTTCCTCCTCTGAATTCCACTGAAAGCCATCCAGCTTGTTCGCGGTCACACGGAGAGGAGGTATTTTTACTTACGGGAATGCAGAGTAATGTTGAGTTCAAGAGAACGCAAAGAGTGAAAAATCGTTTGAAATATGTCGATAGAGTGAGATGATAGAAGAATGTTCGGATGCGGGCTGATTCAGCTAAAAAGCGCAAGCTCCTGCGGTCATAAAATACAAAATGGCATAAAATCTCACAGCGCTAGTTTTAGAATTTTACCTGGTTTGGGTGGTATGTGCAACGGCTGGGCCATTTTCAATCGATTTTTCAAATCATTCCAGCGACGTTGATCGACCGTCAGCAACGCAGTGCCCTACCCGGACAAACCAATTTTCAATGCTCGAATTAAAGTCCACCAAACGACCGAGTAGCACTTACTCGGTTCTCGCTGTAATTGGCGATGACGACACCCACGAACAAAGTCAAGCCGATCATGCATCCGATGAACACGTAAATGTGCACAAATATGGCTGCCCACTGAAGACATTGGTGCTCAAAAAATGCCGCATACAACTAAAAATTAAATTCTCACCGCTCCCAGTCGTTCCAAGATGACGTCGCGCACGACTGTCCACCCTTTAAATGATAGTATTTCGAACAATGCTAACATGGCCGTCCCGATATGGTCGAAATCAAAGTTGCGAGGATTTGCCCTAAATTACATTAATCTTCCTTGGCTGCCAGGGAGGACAACTCGGGTGGCACGTACCAGACCCGAGGGACCAGATAGGAAGGATGCACGGCAGGGTCTCCATTGTCTGGCAGGTTCAGTCTGGTGACCTGCACCATTTGCATGAACTCGCCGATGCAGTCTTCCTGAAAGCATGCAATGTTGCGCATTGCGGCTAGTTTGCTACCCTAGAGCAGGCACTGTAGCCAGGCAGACTACTTACCCGACTCTTTATCGAGAAGTCGTTGCATGTTGCCAACTTGCCGCCCGCAATTTGGACACCATAACTGGCGAAAATGAACATCAGCACGACCAATAATACTGTGACCTGAAGGCGGGTGAATGATCACGTGACTGCTCTATTGATACTAGCCAAGACGGCAGCTGCTAATATCGCAAATCCAGAACTCTAGCCACACTTCAGCCTGGGCGACTCCAGGGTCCACGTGGTTGGAGATGAGACCAGCTTCTCCGGGCATTAACCCAAAACAATTTCTAGGGAAATACGACTGAATGATGACTCTGATGCATCCTTTCCTGCTACCTTCTCCATTCCGCCTAGGACTACTGTGCATGTCGCCCTTTGTACCACTTCCTTTGGCAACCCTCGGGTGCGAACGTTGTCACATGAGTAACATATGACTATGATTGGAAGGTTGACTCACCAACAAGATTTCCCTGAATCCCTTGACCAACTCGACCACCACGCGTCTAATATGTGGTACCAGGGTGTAGATACGTAGAGGACGCATTGCACGAAAAATCATTAGAAGCTGAGCCCCCGAATTCGGTCTGACGTGCTTGGGCAGCCAAATCAGGAAGATTAAGCTCGTCTAAGAAAAGCGACTCCTTTGTGGTGCAAATGACAGGAACAAAACGGACTCACAACATAAATGAAGACGGTTAAGAGACCACCGAAATCACGTACGACCGCTTTCGGAGTAAAGAACATCCCATTGGCTGAAACCTTGAGGACCAACTCGAAGGTCATGCTGATCACGAACAAGTACTCGCTGATCTGTAGGAAAACAGGACCAGTGTAATTATTGGTTTGTGCAGCACACTATATAAACAGGGGTAAAATCCAGGTTCATTTTAGCATAGCAGGGAAGGACCCTTGTGGGCCCCTTGACTCATCGGGCAACAAGAGAGTTCTCATGGTTAAGCCGGAGGAATATGTCCACGTTGTCTACAAGGGCTCGCGATGAACACATAGTCGTCAGCACCGGGGACTGATTGACGAGTTACGGGCGTGTGCTACAAGACATGGCGTGGCTACCGAAGCACACGAACATACCTACTGCAGGTCAGTAGGCTTATCTATGAGTTCAGTAGGAAAGAGTCAAGGGGAGACCCCATCGATTCACGCTACCTGCAGGTATTTATTATTCATAACCAGGTCGCGCCCATCGATCGGCCACGGCTTCTCCATCAACATGGAAATACTGGAGACGCAGGTTAGGAAGAACATAGTCCAGTCCAAATATGTCATCATGCCAAGCAGCTCGCTACAAAACTTCAGATATGCAAAGCAAAACACTCCAGCTATTGTAAGCCACACCGCCTTACTGTAGTTCCTTGTATTTTCTAAGCACCACCTTGCCAGTAATCGGGTCGGTCTTTGTTGGCGCATACTGAGCATAGACAAGAGTCTGACAGAACTTGCGAAATCTGTTGTCTCTTGCCAAGAAGAAAAGAGGTCGGTCGAAATATGGGTGATTCTCTTTCATGTCTTCTTCCAAGCGATTCCTGTCACAGAATTAATCGCTCTCTGTCGCCAGTCACGCGGCTAGACATCATCACAAGGCTTAGCGCCCTTAGGTGGAAGCCCAGGGTCCTTTTTTAAACGACTGTGGGGCCCGTCGCGTCTGACCCAAACTGACCTCAGCCAAATTCACGATCAGAGGCAGGCCCATACCTTGTCATCTCAGCTTGTTGCTTCTTCTGTTGCATCGCCTTGAAGTCGATCTCTCCTTTGCCCTCCTTCTGTTCGGCTGTATCACTCGGTCTGTTCAAATCACCATTTTCTTTCAGATGGTCATACATTTGCTTCAATTTCATAGAACTGTGTAGACCCCTCTTGTACATACTCTTGCGAGAAACGCCAGCCGACCTGAAGCAAAAGTTTGTTGGGTGCCACAAACAGACCTGGGAACAAATCATACTTTCTGTGATCTCTTGTGTGCTTTGATCCGAGTCGACCGATCAGTGGAATAACACCAGTCGAATCCGAAAGGAGCATTCGCATCTTGCTTGAGCAACTAGAAGGAACGGACGTTAGACAACCCTACGCAGCCGGTCTTGTGATGCCATACTGAAGAACCATGTTGACACCAGTCTTGGTAGTCAAATGACCAATACGCCTGGTCTTAGCTCGTTGCTTCCACCTGGCTTGCTTGCCAATTTCAAAAACCGTCTTCTGTTCGCCCCGGGCTGAAAATAAATGATTTGCAGAAGCGGAGCCCCGGCGAGGCGCATATTCTTACGCGCTACACTCTCTTCATCAGCGTCGTCGTTCTCTTCATCAGCGAACTGTTTAGTGAAGCTCTGTCTAACCCTGGGCACCGGGAAATCACTGGGCAATCTCTTGACGACGACCATTTGAGGGCGATCGGGAAATCGAGTGAATACATTCAGCCGTAGAGGCAACTTGGTTCGGGACGTGGTCGTCTGCTCTCGAGCTTTGACCTGTTTCAATTTTTTTAGTTCTTCGTCCATTTCCAAGTTGTCCAAAATGACAGCCACGAAAAGACTAAGCACAATCTGCGAAAAATAGGCGCCTCAGTGCGCAGAATCTGAGGAATTTGCGTGTGGAGTTGGGCTTACCAAAGTGACAAACAGGTGATACGCAACAAAATAGATGGCAACGAACGGAGCGATGGCATCTTCGGTTGAACGCATTGTATCCACGACCACGTCCGTCCATCCTTCTTGGGTCATAATTTGAAACATTGACATCAATGCCTGAAGACCAAACCATTTCGGTGATATCCAACAAACAATCGAGCACCCACCTCGGGCAAAGTCCTAAATTTATCTAATTTCTCCACGAAACAGAACAGTTGAAGTGAAATGCTGGAGGTGATGAGAAGGAGGGCCATGGTGAACATGACCAGACCTCCAAGTTTCTTGCCGGGACCAAAGATCTGAAAAGAGATGCAGTAAAAGACTGAATAGGGGACGCCAGGAGTTTACCTTGTAGACAAAGTCCTCTAGCATGGGTGACGCTTTAATGAGTCTTAGAACTCGGAAAACCTGGAAGAAATGATTGCATGATATCAAAGACAAACATCAGTCGCGCTTGAATGATGGTATCTTCGCCCATCGGACAACTCTCGAAGACCGCCTTTGAGTGAGGTTGCAGCTCACAATATGAGCTAACGAAAAAAGTAACAGAGCCCGGTTAACCTAGGCCCCTGCTCGACATACCTGGCAATAAGTGAATACGTTCTTATCGTAGAGCGGCTTGATTATGTTCAAACTGCTGCCGATGCACAGGGTCAGTTCGAACTTGTGCAACCCCCTCTTGACGTAGCCTTGCCAGCCGAGGCACCAGATCTTGAATAAGCACTCCAAATTGAACGCCATGGTGAAAGCGAACTGAAAAGGAGAAACCAATGCCATTCTCGGCGATGCAATAATTTGATAAAATGTGGTACCTCGATGTAATAATACAATGCCTTTCTTTTTTCATCGCTGGCGTTATGCTTATAGACGAAGCTAGCGTTGATGATGGCGTTTGAGAGGACGAGTAGCATGACCAATATTTGGAACAGTGTACTCCGATGGAATTCTTGGCACACTTTGGGAGCCCAGCCTTCAGGTTTATTAGAGTCCATGACCACGAGTCGCCAACTGTCCTCGCCCCGAATAAGAATCTGAAAGAGTCATCATGTAGAGCAGACGTAGCGGCTGGAATAATATTGTCTCACACCTCTTACCACTCTAGACAGAATGATCTTGAACAACACAAGGCCACTACGATGGTCAGGAGTTTGGGATCACAGGGAGTTCAGGTAGTGTGACTGCCCACAGGGGAGAATTCCAATCACCAAGGCGCTACGCCGCGGGTGTCCTCTTCCCTACTCTTTATAGTCCTTACAGTGCTCGCAATTCATACTTGTCGTATCTCTTCTTCAGTCAGTAATTCTCGACTGCCCCACATTTGTGAAAATTGAACACGAATTTCTGCGAATGTCTCAGTGATAACGGCGATAAACACATTCTGAAATAGAAAGTAGCACATATCCAAGAAAACCCGAAAGTTTCCAGCCCCAGAAGTTATCTGCCCCTTATGGCCATAAAAATGTTTCCAAGACAAGAAAGTTCTTTACTTTGACCAGCCAAGCCAGGAAGAAAATAAGTGTGGTAAAGTAAATGAACGCTTTCCAGGATGGCAAACTGTCGATGCAGTCGTACCTAAACAGGCGCGCACGTGGTCAATATCTGCAGCTTTGACTAACCTGCCTGCACTTACATAACATAGACCCAGCCTTCTTGTGAGGCAGCCATGTAAACCGAAAACACGCTGTACGCTGAAAGGAGTAAGTAAAACAAGACATCTATGAGGAGCTGAAAGGAATTTCTCACCAAAATTGTTGAACATTCCGTAAAATCCCTCAGTGGATGCGGGAAGATTGAGTCGGGCGCAAATCATTCCTTTCGGACACTTGTATCCGCTTGTATTTGAGCAGAGTGTGTCGGGTATGGCAAGATCTGTCACGCTGATGTTGCTGAAAGAAAAAATACTGTTCGTGGCGATTGATTCATTCCCTTTTTTGCCGCCAATAACCAGATGCTGTAACTGAGGACCTGAGACTACACCGCAGGAAGAGGGTACCAAATGGTAAAATGGGGGACTCCAAGTAGTATGAATGCACTCATTGTCAGTACAGTGGATATAGGCTTCACTACTCGCCTACCCGCCTCTGTGGTGGTGGTCTCTGCTGTTCGCACCAGAGGTGCTAATACGCGCCTTCAGTATCACCAACTGTGCGTCCAGCCGGGCTATCGGCTAGGCGATAACCCCCGATAGCCTAGGCGTTTAACACCCGCTGGAAAAATCCTTAGGGCTGCATAAGCGATGCCACGGAGAGCTTAGCCCACATAAGACTCAGTCACAGTCTCTGAATTCTACTAGTCATGACTAGTGAACATCAATCATGGTCGAGTCCATTTGTGCCTATCGACGGGACACTGCCTCCTCACGAGCGCGGGTCACAGCTGATGTCAGCGAGAGTTTTACAAAACTTGATTCCAATCTCGAGGCCTATTGCAGTGCTTATAGCAAGCAGACACGCTGGACACAACCTCTGTTCTCACCTGAGATTAGCAGTAGCCTTCACGCAATGATAATCCATTCTGCCGAAGAACTGCACACCCAGAATGCCATATAAGGACATAAAGAATAGGAAGAATATGGTCACATTGTACACCTGCTGGCTCGACCGCCTACAAGCAAGCACGATTTTCTCGTTGTTCTCTCTCTCGTTGCTTCATGCTAACTTGAAAATCTGACTAATTCTGTTCTTGGGCAATTGTATCTTCACCACTGAACGTATCAGTCTGACCATGATCAAGGGGCGAGGTGAGCGAAGTAAGCCGAGTGCTCGAAGAGGCGGACGCATTTTGCGAAAAACTAGCAGGTGCAACAATTCCACAGCCTGAACCATATATGAGATTCGGAAGAAGAAACGAGGGAATTACTTTGGCATTGGGGTACCTGTACAGCAACTGACAGCCAGTGACAAACGAGCATGAAGAAATCGAATTGACACCATCGATCGCGCATGTAACTGCGACGCACCTGAAAAATGACATAGCTGCCAGCGTGGCGAAAATTGGACGTTAACCCACTTTTTGACAACTGCTGACAAATCTTGGACACCCTCGACCGGGGGGGGGGGGGGGACAAATGTGAGCCCCTGTGGTGGCCGGAAGACAGAACGTTCGATCCCTGACTCACCTTTATCACTCCCCGGTGTTTCATTTTGACAGCTGCTTCCACAGTGAAGAGCAGTGTGACGAATACATCCACGCCGAATGTGACAAACCTCATTTCGTGAAGATGTTCGAATGTTTTTGGTGTGTTCAAACAAACCGAAATCAAACTGAGTAGACAAGCCAAGGTTAATAATTTTTGAGGTACTTGCCTATTGTACCATTCTAAATCGAGGGAAAAAGACTTTGTAAATGTGCTTAGGATCTATCGTGCACTTACTAGTGTTGCTGTCGGTGGTCTCTTGAGTTTCCTCGGCCAACAGATCGGCCATCACACCGGCGAATGACTCGCGTCCGCCTCGTAGACTTTGCTTTCTGGTCAACATGGCCGATGACAATGCGGCCGCTTTGGTGACTAAAAAAGAGCGCAGTTATAAACATGATTAAAAAGGAGAGATAAAATTTCTAATTACTAGCCGTAGTCAGACTTTCGGAAATCATAGTCAGATCTGTGGCAGGTGCAATTTTGGAAGACGGGCTAAGATGCCTAAGATAAGATCCAGACGGCATTTTTGTGGAAAGAAAATGTGCCCGAAGCGAGCAAGGACCTATGCAAACGAGGCTTAAAGTGAGAAGGACACCTTGCTATGAAGCTCCTTTTTCTTTTCGATGACAGATGCGGGAAAAAATACGAAACGAAGCGAGTCGATTTGAAGCAACGAGTGTCCCTTTTCCCATCGCAAAAAACCGAAAGTGTTGATGATTGGTTCAATAAAGGGGTATTATATTTGTTACGGCACGCACTCGTATAATGGGAGCACGAAGGAGACCCTAGCCTTGGTCGGATGACAAGTATCAAAGCATACTTCTTATCTGTCGGCGTTGTTCACTGGACGATTGTTGTGGTAACATAATGGCCACCTGATAACCGCTTGTCAGTTTGCAGACCGGATTGTTTTAATCACCACGTGCGGGTTCTGTGGACACCTTATTAGCAGTCCGCACACGCTTTTATGGGTATCGAGTCGAGGCGAGGTGCAACCAGGCCAAAGGTGAAAACAGGCTGGTTTGACGAGGCGCCAGGGGCCTTATCTGCCAAGGACACAGAGCCTGGTCTAATTAAACTAATGCACGCCTGGCGGCCGGAGGGATCGTTCAAGAGACGACTTCTTGGCCTCCGAGACCATGAATCTTCGACGCCCAATTGACGTCAATAGGGCCAGCATGCAAGATTAATTCGCTTTTTCCATTTTTTATTACCTGATGTCTGCCGTCTGGAGTTGAGATTGGACGGTGGTACTTCGAGAAACGATCCGCTCACATACGAGTGTGAACGTCGAGATGCGCAGTCCGAGGTGGCCAGCGATACAGCCAATACGGTAGACGTTTTCGAGGCACGTCCGAACGACGATTCCATGGTGAGAGGTGGAAAGTAGGAGCTAGCTGACTCCCCGACTGATAAGACGAAGACGAAGTACGAACAAGACGACGGTCATGATGAAAAGGGGCCTCGGGTAGAAGGAGGGCGGTACAAAGGAGAATAGGAAATGTTTAAAGACAGCTAGCTAGCCCGTGCCAACATGAACATGAACGGTGCAGAATAAAAAGTGAAAGAATGTGTCATAAGTATAAGAAAATCAGGACATTGACGGCTCTCTCCTCGACTAGATGAAAGCCGCTAGGCTTCATTTGCCGTCATATAGAAGGAAAGGTGCTGATGAGCACAGCGCCGCGGGTGGTCCGGCCCAACGGACTCGCTCTCATTACCCTCCTTGCACTGGCGCGAGGGAAAGGTGATGAGAGAGTTGCCATTTAGGAAAATTGCAGCGATTTCACACATCAAGGGGAAGCGAATAGCTTTGGTTAGATATCTTGCTAGAGAAGGTATATGTGGAAGCCAGCATGGGTGCAGCTCACTGGCTACGTCATCCTCTGTTGCTGATCAAGTCACGCTCTAAGGACAGCCTAAGGAAAGCATGGAGTAATGCTTACCTGTGTGGTTGCTTACGGCTGATTGGCTAATAGCCATATCTGGCCCGTGAGCGTAACCGTGACCGTGCACTACGAGTCGGAGGGAGCCGACGTGCGAGCCATGGTGATGATGGCCCATTTGGTCGCCGCCGAAAGATTCCTCCTGCATTATTGACAAGTAACCACGCCGTTCCTGCTCGACCGTGCTCGTTGCTGGCCGGACTAGCTTTGACACGGAACGAAAAGGGGGCCAGGCTTGTGTGACCTAATGCGGATGGAGGCTACGCGTCCGGCCAGGAAATTCGATGACAGGTAATTCGATTAGGAACCGACACTTCAACCGCACACCCCTCGCATAGGCATCCACATTTTAGCTAATTTGTTTGAATGGGTGCATTAGGCGGCCATAAAGCGCCCCTAATCGTTTTGCGTGCTTATGTCTAATGTGTTCGATCGATTTGTAAACATTGGCACGTCGATGGCCAGTCGGCCACCAGTGTTCGACCAAGTGTGCACAGCTCGAGCGTGGTGCCTCCAACGGAAACCAAAGCCTACACACTCACCTAAGAGTCGAGTGGGATTGAGGAAACCATAATTCTCATCAGCCATGGCCGCCAATCGTCTGCTCACACTGTTCGTAGAATGCTCTTCGCTGGCCATCCGGCAATTTTGTACAGCAAACGAATTCGTGTACCGCGCCATTTCAAAGAAACCAACCGAGGATGAGAGGAGGCAGAAGTTTGTTGCCGCCAGCGGACGCGAAACCGATGGACACGATTAGACGAGTTTGGACAGGACGACGGGTAAAAAATTAATTGCCAGACGACAAAAGCGGTAAAGCCAAGCTCAATTGACATTTTCCGCATCAACGGAACGCGATGAGATATTGCTCTTTTCAAGTTGGCGAAGCAATAAGCCGAGATGGAACGACTAGCAGCATTGCTCTGGCAGTCCACACGTCTCGCGAACAACGTCAAAAGCACTTGTTTCGCTTTGTCTCCAATGAGAGCGCGTGATTGATTATGAAGCTCCCAAACACGAAAACCAATCATTGCTAGACTTGAATAGGAAGAATAAGCAGAGCGAAGACAGGATTGGAGTGAGAGCCTGGCCGAGAGTAGCCAACGACAACGCCTCAAGGCCAGTTATACCCGACATGGACTTGGGAAAATGAACACGCCGCAAGGCAGAAAATTCCCATGCTGGTCAGCCTGGACGGACATTGGGAAATATTAGAGCTCATCGCCCGAGGTGGAGGCCTGACGTCGATGGTTATTCACGTGAACAGAACACACCACCGGCACTATGCAATACTGCACTGCACACCATCACCACCACTTACTGTCCAGGTTTGACTTGTTGTGTTCATTGGTCATCATTTTTCAGGGCGTCGACAATACTCGCCAGAGAAAAGATTTTTCTAGTGGAAAAGGCGGTCGTAAAAGGGAGCAGGGTGAGAAATGTTCTCGAGCAATGATGATCCATTTCTTGCCACCTAAGTATTTCAAGACACGTCGACGAGTGAAAGGTGAGAGAGGGAGAAGACGATGGCACGAGGGATGGCCAACTGGCGCCCTCAGCCACACTTGAATGCTAAGATATTTTTATTGTCAGCTACTTACCCTGAGGCGCCCAAAAACGACATGTTTTTACGCGTCCTGAGCGCAGAGATGGACTCTGGCGGCTGTCAATGTCTTCAACACAAGTCCCTTGCCTTCTAATTAGTCGCCCTAACGACCCTGGAAATGATTAGAATTTCAAATATGGCCTAGATAGCTTTACCTGCCTCGCTAGTGTACGCACAGCTGGATCTCCTCTGAAAAACAAATCCACCCTCGAAAAATTGTACTTAGGACACTACAGTCGTAAATGCATAGGACGACAAAGAGTAAATATATGCACACGACCTGCTCACATCGGGGAAACAGATTGCACTGATCGCCGTAGACTATTGTGAAAATGAGTAAATCTTGATTTTAGAGAATAAATTGCACAAATGAAAGAACTCTGGTGACATAACAATCATAATAAAGGCCCTGCGTCATTTGGTACAAAGAGTGCCGAGTAAATGCATAACGAAAAAGAAATTCACGCCTAATAATTAACAAAATGTACGCATGCCTAAATGATCATTGAACCATACACCCGCGCGCCAACAAAAAAAGACAACAACTTTAAAAATGCACCTGTTTTACAAAATTGGAATGTGGGCGAAGGCTAATCGAAATGGACAGCCGTCAGCAAAAAGCTAACGAATCTACCAATCGAATAATAACGAGGCAAGGCATAACAATGCAGGCACATTCGAAACAAGAATCTACAAAAAACATACCAGTTTTTGGAATGTGCACAGTACGGCATCCTCAACATTATCACTTCTCGCTTGTGCTGAGCAGTCACTGGCAAGCATACAATATACACTGGGGGGCGCGCCTCAATAATGCGAGTGGGCAAATTGCATAAATACTGCAGCCTAACAGAGCCTGGCCTATAGCTTCCCAACACGATTCTATGGTTTCTAGGCCATCTAGGAACTTACTAACTTTAAACCAACTGGTCAGTTCCATTTGGACAGGGTATCCGGGAATGTGCTACTAGACACGGCTGGCTGCTGATGCACGCCTTCATCAGCATTTTGAAACTGAAGATAACGATGGTTGTTGTTGTTGACATCCTCATGGGCGGGTGCGAAGAGGGTTGAGTGACACTCAAATCCTGCGCCCAGCTCCTCACCACGGCCAAACTGACCAGCCGGAGTACTAGCCAATGGTTCCACTTTGATACGTACGTTGGGCACGCGTTGGGTGCACGACCCATTGGCACCGAGCAATTGACCATCGTCGAGGGGTCTGCCGGACGAATCGCCACTGGAAGTTGCGGGCTCGTCTCCTTGCTCGCATCCATTTTGAGATACATTGATGGGAAGCCGGGCACCATTCACTTTCAACGAGAACAACACGTCTGCCTGTTCGCATCCCAGAGTGCGCAAATCAGTCAGCTTCATCAGAAGACGAGCGAATACTGTTCGATTTTTAGGTCTATGAGCGTCGATATAAGCTTGCAAAGTGCTCGTATAAACTTCTTGAATGTCCTCCACTTTACGCGGTTCCGACAGGCCCGGTCGTTCTGCAAAGAGCAATATCACGCACGGCTTCAACGGAAATGATGATTCGAAGCTTACCAGAAAATATGCTGATTGCAGTCAAGAGGGCGAATTCGGCAGGGTCGACGCGCAGTCTAGCCATTGATTTGGCGAATTCGAATATTGCATCAGTGGCCGAGCCCATGCCCGCTTGTTTGTACGCGTCCCGGCTATAAGCCCAACTGGTCGTACGGTTGCCTAGCACGATTGTGTCTGTCTTTTGGTCGTAGCGTCTCGCCGTTTTTAGCATTAAAATTTCCGTGGAACAAGCCTAGATTGAGGCCTTGTCGTCAGTGCATGTAAGGCTGAGTGATAACTGGCTAGCTTACTTTGAGCAAAGTGAGCTGATCATCTTTGTTTAAAGTCAGGAAACCTGGCAGGTGCTTGGTGAACTCTACGATCAACTGCACGTTGAGAATGGTCAGCTCGGCCAAATGCTGAAAGTGCGTGTGACCCTGTTGTCCTTGCTGCTCGTTGCGAAACGCCTGTAAACACGAAGGAATCAATCTGGTACATCTAAGAGTCACTGTCTGACTGGTATGCACAACACACAACAAGCGAGTCAGTGTACTCACTGAAAGTTTGGCCAGCTCCTCGTCGGAGGGCATTTCGAACTGATCTTGGTATCGAATCAGACGGTGTACTAACTCGCGCTGTTCGGGGGTCAGGCCTAGCATGGGCGGGTTGGGGCTGATTGAATCAGTCGACGTCACCTGAACAGGAAACGTGCAGTGAGATGAGTCAGTGTCGCGGCAAGGGCGCTCACTACCTGCTGCGGACTGTTTGATTTGCGTTCTTCGTTGGTGGCGACGGGTGTGGTCGTCGAGGCGGTAGAAGTGTTACTGCCATTGTTGCCATTCACCGTACGCATTTTATTTTTAGATTCTCGTTTTAGACGACACTGTTCTTCCGGAATCACCACTAAAATAAAATTTTATGATCAGGCGCTTGGGCATTGTTAGAGTAGCAGTTGTTTTGACTTACACTCTGGCCGCATACCGATGTCGAGACATTTTCGAAGTCGGCACGCCTGACACTTTCGACGCATGTACATATCGATGTCGCAGTGACCACCGTATTTACAGTAGTACATGGCCTTGCGCGTTATGCTACGGCGGAAAAAGCCTAAAAATTCGAGCCCGTAAGCAAAGTCGCTGCTGATGGTTTCCAACGATAAAACTCTAGTGCAATAAGACACCCCACCCCAGACTCGGCCTATTACTGTACATGATTTGTATTTTGGAGCCCGACTGCAAATCGTGCGGTGACTTCACACGGAATTTTGAATTATATCACACTAGACGACTGACTGGCGTGACTCGTCCAGCAAATGATGTTCTGCATGGAGCCGGCCCCCAGGGTTTGTGAGCGTAGACTGTTCTGAGGTTTCAGCGCAGTGCAGAAACTTCACCAGTCACTCAGGGACATACGGATCCGGAGAACCGCAATGCAACAGTGCCTACCTTTGCATCCCTCGCACGTCAACGCATTGTAGTGATAACCGGACGCCTTATCACCGCATACCAGACACAATTCCTCGGGTGCCATACTAGACACTCCGTTCGTACTCGAAGTACCGCCACTTATTCCAATCAGGCCAGTTGGTCCAGCTGGGCTGGAGCTGGTTCGAATATGTGCGAAACGTTTCTTGACGGCACCGGGCGCACAATCGTATGAGTAAGCCCCGTCGCCGTTGTACAGGGGCATGTGGTAAGGGGGCGGGGCGCCGTCGGTCACGGGTGACCCCAAGTGACCCCCGCTCACCATCCAATCAACGGGCGATGTAGTGTCCATGGCCGTCGCGTGTACCGAATCGCATTTAGACTCGAGCCCTGAAAAAATAGCTTCAGTGATGCGTCGTAATTCTAGGCAGAGGGAGCACCTTTCAAAGCACATCAAAACTGTATCATTTTCCCATCTCATCGACAAGATATCAGTCACATCGTCTATTTTATGTATAAACAGTGCGAGTCTAAATTACGTGGCTATGTGATCAAAAGTGCACACCCGCTACAGGAATAGTTAAAGAATGAAAAATGCTGTGAAATATTACAAGACCCAGACTGTCCTTAGAATGCGAGCGGGGCGTCTCATTTTCACGGACGTTGGGTTCGATTTTAGTGTGTGGGGTATCAGGATTGTGGTGTCCGTTAGGTACTGTACCCGCGGGCATTTCACAAGGCTCGTACGTAATGCCTACCCGCCGTCTCGACAACATCGCCTCCTCCCGCAGCGAGGGCATCGGCGGCGACCTTGACACACGGGCAGAGAATTTTGCAAAAATGGAAAATGAATTATATTTGTTATATAAAATTGACAGACGAAGGGAGTGGACGCAGACGGGCGATGTCCATTTCGGACGTCCGAGCCAGACAGCACAGCCATTCGGCCAGTCGTGAGCAAGGAAGGAGACAGCGCAGTACACCAGTGCCAGAGTATCCATGCCCCAAAGCAGACACTGCTCTTACCTTCCATGCAGAACGTGTTCCACGGGGGCGCAGCGCTGGCATTATCACGGTACTGGGCCCGATTAGGCTCCCCGAAATGCATAATAGTGGCTGCATCACCGTGGTGGTGGTGTCCATCGGCGGCCCAGCTGGCCATGGGCGGTAGTTCCTGATAGGTTACTGTAACCGCACTCATCCCGCTGCTCGCCACGAATATCAATCAAATCTGATCCCGCGAGCAACCTTTAGAAAATATATCACTTGCAAGTGGAATAAAGTCAAAAATATGACTTTTAAATTTTGAGCTGGTGATAAGGCCCGAATCAATATCAAGCTGAGCAGCAAGCGGCCAAGTGGCGCACGTTGGGTGCCATCTGCAATGCATCTGCCATCGAAGCCAATAAGCGGAGGAATAGCGATACTAGAAAATCCACAAAAGCCAGAGTGCTCATGATGAATATGAGGAGTAAGAGAAGTAATTCGAGCAGGGTATTCGCGGCGACCATGACAGGGATTCTAGAAGTACGGGAATGGGAGAAGATTCATATAAGAGTAGGGTTAGGCCTGGCGGCGAGGGTACGTGCTGGCACCCTGGACGGGCACGTGGGACGGAATGAGGAGGAGTGCCTCGGGGGCAGCGAGACCCGATGGGAGATTCGTCGAAAGGGAATTGATGCGTAGTGAATGAGGAGCCAGTTACGGCCACCCCGCGCGCGTCCAAAAAAGGAGAAGATGGGAAACGATGTACGTCACGTTGTTTACGCACGTCGAGGTAGACGCCACGCTTGGTCGTTATAGAGACTGAGTGCCGGAGGGCAGGCACGCGTAGTCGGACCGGCGAAACCAGTCGCCTGTCACCGACTGGTGGACAGGGACGACGGAATTATGTAAAACGCCCTGGGCTAGGCCCGAAAATGGGACGGTGAGCAACGATGAGACGTCCAGATAAAATAGACAACACACCGTCTCGTGCATCCGCGTTATTATGGCCAGAAAGGGCGACCGCCAGGGTCGCGTTGCGTAACATCCAGTGCCAGCCGGTCGATGCCCGGGGCCAAGGCGATACCAAACTTTCGCTACGCTCATCGAAATGGGCGAATCACGTTCCAGCCCGTAATTACTGTACGAACACGTGCTGGCACGCGCACGCGCCCCGAGTGACCACTCGGGCACGAATTAGTGGCCAGATGAGTCTGACATCCTTACTTCTACTGTATGCTCCACACCGAGAACCACTGTACAGTACATAAGCTCAAAATGGGTGTATGCACGGTTATGCGGAAATGAAGGATTTTGTGTCATTTTACACGGGCTGGGAATGTTGCACGGAAACGGACATTTGTTTATTCCCAACGGGTCTGCCATAAATGAGCGTGCGAACGGGGCGCAAGGCGGCAGTTTTGTTCACACGAGTCACGCCCGCGACGGCACCACGCTCGACCACGGGGTGTCTTCAATTAAGCGGAGAATCCCTGTAATTTACTCGTGAGTGCACAGGGACTATTTTTGAAAATGGCACGAGTGTGAAATCATGTGATGGGGATGTGTGCCTGGATAGAGTGCGGAGAAATTAGCTGGCTTTGGTGATTAGAAGCTTCAGGTCGACAGCAGCTGCGAAACTCGGCTCTGGCAGGTTGTTCCAGAATGGCTGCGGCGTTAGGTCTTGTTCTAGAAAGAGCTGGAATTGAGTCGAGGTGCGAGAGATTCCAACAGAGAAAGATCAACTGCGGTCAGCCACTTCTGGTCCCATGCTGTACAGTGTGCAGTCTATTCAAACGTCTGAAATCCAGCCGCGAGCTGACGAGGAGGTCAGCTAACGAGTGCTCCAAGATTCGTTCGGACTCGCGGCCTCCCGCAGTTGTCAGTGATGGTCTTGTTAGTTCTGAGGCCAAATGCCTGAATCTGGTCATGCCATGCACAGTCGAGCCCGGTGCATGCATTACCAGACCGCCTAATCCATCTTTGCAACATGCGTGTTTGTTTGTGTTCGACCCTAAAAGGACTTCAGCAATAAATATTCAACAGTTGTTCCCTTTAGCGAGGCTAGTTGCGAAAATGTTTTCAACGGCACCAGTTTCGATTTCAAACCCTCGTAGACGGGATGTATTTTTGGCTGGCCTAGGTAGGGGCTTGACTTTGAATATGCACTAATTGGCGCGTGTCCTCGTCGGGTGGATGGAGAGCGAGTAGTGAGGGCGAATTCGATACGGCCTGAGTCTCGTGTTCTGCTCAGCTATAGTCGGAGAGACAGTTTCGTTGCGGGCTTGTGCAAAAGACAAAATCGATGCCCTTTTAATTATATGCGTTCCTCGAGTCGAAGCAGAGGACGAGCGAGGCCGAGCTTAATCATTATTTCTGTTTATGAAAAGAGGAGAAGGTGCCAGACGCAGGCGGCTAAAAGTGTCTAAAAGGTAAGACTCTGAGTCTTTGTTCGCCGAGTCTTTCTCCAACTCCTCATTTTCTCGCCCTTCCGCCCATCAATGACAAGCCGGTGGCGTCCGGTGCTAATGAAGGCTAGCCTCCGTGTTCGGATGACGGATGAGCCATATTCGAATATTCTGAGCCAATTAGAGACTCGACTCGGCCAACTCGAGAACCGTCTCCCTAACGAATCTAATTACCTAATACACCACCAACGTTCGTGCGGCCACTCCTGTCACCCAAGCGGCCGACTCACTCGTCCATCGCCGACCCTATCGGCACAGCGGACGGTTTGGACCCTTGTCTCAGCTTTTCCTAAACGTTCAAGCCCATTGGAAATTTAATGGTAAATTTTCCGGGTGTCGTATCGGAGTAGGGTGTGAGGTGTTTCGGGCAGACTGGTGTGACAGTGTTGCGTGTTGATGTGTGATGAGTCGTGCGTGAAGACGAGCGTGGCCAAGACCTTTTTGGCATTCACTTTTCTCCAACACTATCATTTCGTATTGTAGCCCGGGGGAAGCGTTCATGCGAGCACGGATGCGCAGCGGGCATGAGGTGAGGCGGGAGGGGTGTTCAATAAATAGCCGGTCTCGAAGACGAACCCTTTAATCTAAGACGGAGGAGCGAGGGCTGGTGAACGAACATTGCATCCAGACGAACCACTTGTGTCAACGTTAGCTTATTAGGCGTTTGTTTTGGCGCCAGTCAGCCAATCACCCATCACCACCTCGGTTCGGCGGCAGCCCTGTTCGCCAGGTAAGTGCTGGCCCACTCGGCCGATGGATGGCCGAGACGGGCTGCTGCTCGTTCACTCCCTGCAGATCGCATCGACGGATCACCCACTATTCTATTCACCGCCACCAATCGCGGTTGTCTCATCATTTTTGTGAGGTGCAGTTGCGATTTGGAAAATTGCATAGTCACAAAAGTGATGGGTTACTAGCGATTACTGCCGACGTGGACGCGCGTCGTGTGTGTGCGACCGTACTGTACATGTCTCTCATCGATGCAAAGGTCGGGTAAGATGAACACTTCTTGGCTTTCCACCTGCTTCCGTCCAACTCACTTAATGAGGCGAAACCTCGATGGCACATTGCTATGACGACCATTCAAGACGTCCTACCCCCACCCTGCTGAAGCCACCTAGCCCTTCGCACCTACTTGAACGACTTCTGCGTGGCACCCCGTGACACGACAGCACCGGCCCCTGCCCCTCACTCGCCAGTCCCGCACGCTCAAATATAGCAGCCATCTTTATTCCAAAACCCCTTTCAACCTCAGCTTATCAGCGACCGTAGCCTCTCAAAACACGCCTATGATTAGATCTTATTAAAGGCTGCGATGTCCACCGATTGCACGAAATCTTCGTTGGCCGTGATCTGTTCCTCCAACCACTCCGTGCTCACCTGAAATCATATTCCATTGAACAGAAAGAACAAGTGTTGCACACCTTTTCACTTCCACTGTTTCAGGCAATATCACTGCCCTCCTACACAAGGTCAACCAACCAAACCATCCCTCACTCCTTCCTCCACGTCACAGCTTCAGCACTCCTGCGAGCAGAAAGCTCAAAAAAGCACACGCACCTTTTCATCCTCCACCACACAACCGATTTGCAATTTCTTGATGCCAAAAGCCACCGGCACAGTTTTGGCTAAAAATAAATCAAATGAATCATGGACAACTCATGAACGAAACAAAGTAACTCACATGGCCCCCAGATTAAACCATCGCAACTAATTTCACGAATCTTTTTCTCCATTTCTGCCAGGTCCGTTTCGTCGTCCCTAAAATTAGAATGAGTGATAAGAATAGAAAATGACATATTTTTAAACACATACCATGGTTTGACGTCGAAAATTACGTTCGATTTGGCGATAGGACCAGGCTCTAAAATAGGAAAAGCAGAAGTAAGTTTTGACACCCCATGAGCTTCAAGTATTTTCAAATCTTTATCAGCTATGAGGAATGGAAAACAGAATGAGATAGGGCGCAATGCAATTAATGGTCTCACGATCAGAAAGATTTGGAGCGCAGCAGTTGCCAAAACATTTCTGTGAGTGAAAATTCTTAAAAAATGAGAGCATGATTATCCTTAAAATCAACTATTAAAACTATGTACTGTAGAGGAGAAACTTTCCTTGTAAACCCTCTAGGAAAAAAAGACGCTCCATAGGCAGGGGGTCAAAAAATTAAGAACTTCAGGGCGGGGCTACGAAATGTCAATGTAGGAAGGAGCCCAAGTCTACTCGCGCACTTTTTTATGCAGAGCAACAATGTCAAACACGTTTATGCATACTAGAGAGAGACAAAAGGCAGGTATAATCGCGTCAGGTAGTCCCTGGTTTCTACCGGAATACTGTCACACAGCCACGGGGTTTCGCAAGGAACTGAAGGAGAATGAACAGAAAAACAAATTAATGTAACAATTAAACTAAAAGCGCTAAGAAAATGATCGGTATTCCATAATAGAACACCAAAACTAGACAATAAAACTGAGAGAAAATCGCTATGTGAAACAATGCTGAGGCCATTACAACACTACAGACCAAAAAGGATACCTACGTGGCCGCAGCAGACGCTGCTTTGGTTAGAGATTACAGAGGATTTGTGTCACTTGGGTGTTCCTGTCATGAAATATGCCGTTTATGACGTCGCCTTCTAATGACGAATTTGAGTTCAACTGTCACATCTCGATTATTTTTCATTCAGTGAAATTTAGTGTTTAATTTATGCATTTCCCTACGAAATTATTTAGCTGGTGGGACAATACCAACCTGAATCAGGAGCGAAGTAGCCTGTAGACCCCACGGAATTTGTTGAAGCAAACCATGATTCTACTGGATAGCAGGGTTTATCTAGCAGGGCAGCAGGGAGAACATTTCACAAGTAACTTCTTCCGTCTTGATTCGAAAAAAGTGTCCAACTTTTAGTAAAAAATCAGACGATAGCGAAAAACTGCTTTTATAAAGTGGGACTAGCTAAAGTTTTAGCCGATTTCATACTTTTAAGATCTAGGGCCCCTCTGAGATCGATCCTATGCCACGTTTCAGAAGCTCCCACTTGCCAACCCAACAATAACTTACTCTTAGCTTTCTTTTCAGCATAAGCGGCCAAACGCTCTTGCTTCACTCGCTCCTTCTCCGCATCGTCCTAAACCATAAACCGCATGGAAAAAACGAAGATTTCTGCACCAAAGCCGAAATCCTTTTATTGAACGTACCTCATCGCCAGAATCACCAAACAAATCGACGTCGTCGTCGTCCGCAGGCTTTTTCGGAGCGGTTGATGGTCCAGCAGCAGCAGACTGCCCGCCTTCTCCGAACCTAAAATGTACACGGTTTTGACCCTAAGAGACGTTTTTGATCACAGTCGCTCAACCCAAATTGCCGCTTACATATGCCTTGTGAGAGCTAACGAAAAGATGCCCGAAAAGTGGGCACTAAATTTTGTTTGTTCCACTGTCCAAACAGTACAGCAGTCTTCCGATTAGTCAGAAATTTTACCATGTACCAACCCTAACCTGACCTAATAACTGGCTTCTCGGGTCTCAATTTTTGGAGACATGCGCCTTCGGCACACAAAAATAGAAGAAACCCTGTTCCTCACTTCTGACGTTCAGCGGCACTGTAGCTTTTGATGTGATTGTACCAGCGCAAAGCGTGAGCCAGATCCTTGGACGGCGGCGATTTTAGATTATCGAAAGCTTGGACATCATGCTTGCTCGGAGAGTACCTAAAACAAGAGAAAAACAGTTGCGGCACAATGCGCAAGTACCAGTCTCTTCTTACATACCCTTCGATGTAACTGCGGGATTCCAGCCAGCTATTTAGTTCGGGCAAACTGTTGAAGGCAGGCATAGTTCAGATTTCTGAGTCCGAAAAGTCGTGAAAGAACAAATTTACGGCGCCGAAATGCGTTGGAGGAGACTGTCGAGAAACACACGTCGCTCAACTGTGGGCTGCAAAGAAATGTTCACAGCTCGCAGTATTACTCACTCAGTGATCAAAACGATTTTACCAATCCATTTCACATTACATAGCCGAAATAAGGCAGGGAAAAAAGTTACCTTTTACTATTATATTACGATCAAATAAGATGCACCGCTTATTAGAGCTTGACGGTATAGGGAAACCTAGCGTTATTTGAATGGTGAGATATACCTCAATGTCGCACCAAGTGTTGCTTAGGCCTATATCCCAAAGCGGTAACTTCAAAATAAAGGTCATAAAAAGCATACAGATGGCCAGAGGTTAGCATTAATTCGGTCTCTCATTTTTCTCCCATTTTATCCAACTCACAAAACAATTTGTTCACAATAAGTACATTTTTGCAATGCCCGCCTTGACTGCACATATCATAACGTTAGCAATAAAATATCGGCTCGTCACTCTATCGCTTTGGCACAAGCATACCCATCATCGTCTCCTATTCTTACGAGCATTCCATCGCGTGAGCCCAAAAAACTTCAGAAACATAATCACGTGAAAAGCCCGTGAAATTGGCGACCAGCAGCAATATCGATCGATAGAAGGATTGACTGACCGCAATACTATAGAAGATACAAGTAAGAGAATAAAATGCAATCCACACACAACTTCATCAAATGCCCTTCGCACATAACGACTCGACACCCGATTGGACAAAAGGCAGCCAATCGGAGGAGTCGTTAGCTCGGTCCTACCTATAATAGCCCACACACCCACTTGGTGCCGAGGCCTCCATGGTCCGCTAACTCGTGCTGGCGGGACCATTGAGACACCACGCCTGAAATAAGCAATAGGAGACAATCATTGGGTCGTTCGCACATACAAAAAATGAAAAATATAGACTCTGATTTGCACTTTGTGAAGCACCGATTAGAAAAGTTGCACTCTGTGGTTCTCACGATCACTGACGATGATACGACCATCGTGCGTGATGACCACCCCCTCGACACCCTTCAGCTGACCATCGCCCGTACCCCAGCTGCCTATGGCCGCATGGAACCGACCGTCAGGGTAGAAGACCTGCAGTCGATTATTGCCACTGTCGGCCACGACGATGAAGCCTTGGTCATCGACGGCCACTCCGCGAGGATATTTGAACTGACCTTCGTGAAATCCCTCAGAACCAAAGCTAAATAAGAAATGTCCGTTGTGATCAAAGACTTGAATTCGGTGATTGCTGCTGTCAGAAACGATCAACTGATTCTGACGATTGCACGCGATAAAATGAGGATTTTGAAATTGCCCTTCCCGATTGCCCATGACACCAAATTTGCCTACGAAGTTGCCATCGCCTTGAAATATCTGAACGCGATGATTGTCCTTGTCGCACACGTAAATGAATCCTTGCTGATCGACCACCACGCCCCAAGGACTGTTAAAGCGGCCGTTCGTCTGGCCGTGGGCACCGAATTCGCGCATGTGACGTCCATTGGTATCAAATATCTGGACGCGGTGGTTGTAACGATCGGTGACCACGAACTGACCGTACTTGTTGACACACACATCGGCCAGACAGTCGAATTCGCCCCGGCCACTGCCATACGAACCGACTGTCTTCACGAAACGACCTCGCTTGTCAAATATTTGCATGCGGTGATTGCTGCTGTCACAGACTAAACGGAAGGCACATTAGGCGGGAGAATGATAAGACTGGATATGCTTACCCGCAATCTCGTCCGAGTTGGGCACGATGGCGATGCCACGCGGCCAGTTGAACTGTCCTTCCCCATTACCCTTCGACCCAAACTTGCCCAGACATCGTCCTTTGCTCGCGTAGTCTATCTTGGGCTGGGTGAACACACGGTACAGCCTGCCACCACTGGCCGGCTCGACGGGAGTGTTGCCTTGAATGGATAGCTCGAAGCGTTGTGCGGCGTCAGCGATCCGGGCGTCCATGCCAGCGATCACATCCTGGCCGTCTTCGTTGCCAGCCCCTCCAACATAGGCGCTGTGGCTTCGTTCGGCCTTGCGTCGATATCTGTTCTTCCTCTGTTCGGCCTCGCGCTCGCTACGACTAGATGGCCCGTGGTGGCCACTGGTCTCGTCCTGACTACCTCTGCCATCCTGACTGCCAATGCTGTCCGTGCGATGACGGTGACGACGATCAGACGAGTCGTGTAGGCCGCTCTCACTATTCAAATGGGCACGAGAGGGTGCTTCGGTGGGTTTGAGCTGTTGGGGAGAAGAGTCAGTGCTAAAGTCGGGATTTGTTCTGCTCCGAATGAAATGACGACGTCGATCCTCGTGAGCATCGCCATCAACACTTTCGTTCGAACTCGACGAACGCATGTCGGGGATGTGGGAACCGCTGGTCACATCTGCGACTGCTGCACTTGATCGCCGATTCTGGTGACTGGAAGTATCAGGGCTAGGGATAAGATACTTTCTCCAATCACCGCCACCAGCATTGATTGCGGTGCCTGTGGCATGTTCCTGCAAAAAGGGCAGTTTTACCTGAGGTTTAAGAATCAACCAAGCGCGATTGGGGATTTACCCTCGAAGTGGACGGGTCAGCTTGATTAGTCTCAACGTGCAGCGGTCTGGATTGGTCCGCCTGCTTTGGTCTCGGGAAGACTTGCACGGCAATGCGCTCCTGAGGATCGCTGTCTTCTTCGTTCTCCTCGCCCTCCTCAGAATTTTCCCCGCCGGCAGCTGGTGTTGGCATTTCAACAGGCACAGTTCGATTGCGAACCCGTTTCTGTTGGTTCACACGCAAAAAGCTGTCTTCCTGTTCTTGCTGACGCCGTTCATGTTCTTTGCGTATGTTTGCAACGCGTTGGTCAAGTTCGCGCTCTTGCGACGATCGATTGGCGCGATCTGGCGTTATGGCTTGCGCGCCGCTCGGGCCAGCGCCATCGGGCGCTGGTCGCTGTAGCTGTTTGGTCGCTGGCCGTGGCTGGACGGTGACTGGTGCTGGTAAATCGGCGCCCGAAGCCAAGATCGTAACGTTCTCGGGTGTCAGATCCCTGATGGCGCGATGACCAGGGCGCATCCATGGACTATTCACCTCTAATCCACCGGCCAAGGCCCGCGAATTTGGTGACGTTCCGCTCAAAATATCGTCCAAACCGGACGATCTGGGCGATCTGCGCATGGGTGCCGACTGCGATCCGGAGCCCCCGCCCTGTTGCTGTTCTTGCTCAACACGGATTCGATTCCAGGCCTGTTCTTCGAGCTGCTGTCGTCTCCTGTAACGAGACGAATATGCGTCTTCGTCGGCGGCCGTGGTCAAAGTGCGTTGTTTCCACGACGGCGCACTTTGCTGTTGCTCGTTCTCCCCCAACCGCTTCTTTCCAGGATAATGCTCGGACTCTAGGCCCAGCTGCAGGAATCGAGGCACGTACATCTTCTCTGCATGCACGAACTTGTGGTTAAACTGCGGAGTGCACACCTGAAAGCAAGGAACTTTAGGAAAGCCCCCTTGGCAAATTTATCCTACCAGTCCTGCGGCCTGTATAATTGCTTGGGACTACGGTTGGACGCCTCCGCTGTAACCACTCGGGCAATTTTATTAGTCAAATAAGTACATGGCAAGAAAACATAAACACGCCATCGACATACAAATAATGACTCACTGCAATCAAGATCGAAAAGCAAAAAACGCACGATCGCAAATACATAAGCGCAGAAAAAATGAAGAAAAAGCTGAATGTTGGATGATTGTTTGGAGTGAACAATGAATACACGCCTACCATACCAAACCACCCGCACAGACCTCAACCAAGAATGCAACAGTTTGAAAAAAAGTAACCGAAAGACACGAGCAACAACAAATAAATGCAGAGAAAGCCAGAGTGGATACAGCGGTGGCATCTAGGGACAGCTGCCATTTTTCACTGCGCCGCTGAGTGGTTAGCACTGATCATGGGCGAATGAGGAAGTCCTTGCGCTGCTACTGCTGATAACGAGGTGATAAGGGGTCTGATGCTGGTAAGCTACTGATAGACTGGCATCGATAAGCTGAAGGCGAGTTGTCACTATCAGTGATAACCCTATCATTGGCCTCCCTGTACAGCACTACGAGCACTACTGGCCGACTCATCGTCAGTGGCAGCCTCGCAGCGCCACCTTCAACAATCGAGCTGATAAGCCAAAGCGACAGTGGCTTAGCAGCGAGCCTAGTGGTCAGAGGCCGTGTTGGAGAGAGAAAAAGTCTCGCACCTGCAACTCTCCGAATTGTAAGATGGCGTGGGGCAGCATATGCGCATCGGTGATGACGAATCGTATTTTCTTATTGATCAGTTCGTCGGCGTCCGGGTTGGCCATGCGAAGATAGTCCAGGCCTTCGGTGAACATTTGCTTGTATCGAACCAACTCGTCGTCGGTCAGCTCCTTTTCGCCTTTCAAACACGATTCGACCCGAGCGCAAGCTTCGTTCATATTTCTAAAATGTGCTCACTGGTCAGCGAGTGAGGATGGGGCAGTGGTCGGGACTCACTTTGCCTCCAACTCGAGGTTGTCTCTAACAGTGTTGATCATACGCGTTTCGCCGCTGAAAAATGCCTCGACTTCGTTGACGAGACTTTCTTCTCGTTTTTTCAATTCTTTCATATATCTCCGAGTGTAATCTCGGATTTCCTCTTTCACATTCTCGCAATTCACGTTCAGACTGTCCACACCGCGGGCCAACGTGTCCGAGGAGTCGGTGATGCGTGTGCAGGCTCGTTTGACTTGGTTCATCAGTCGCCCCAGATCCCTCTTCAACATGTCGGCGTGCGTGGCCTTGCATTCCAAACAGATACGCTTCTCGCAATGGGGGCAATAGTCTACTTCGGCTTTTTCGTCGCATATTTTACATCGTTCCAAATTGTATCTGCAATGTTAAAGTGTCATGCGATCTGATGGTGAAGGACGTGGCTAGCGGCCAAACCATCAGGGTACCCACAGCAGCGAGGCACGCACCCAGGGATCCATGTCTCCTGGAAGTCATGTCACCCTGCAGGTCACAGAAGTACTGCCGGACCCCTGACCTTACCGTCTTATATAAGACTCCAGATCGGAGGCGTTTTCCTCAGTTGCCTGTACATGGATCTCGAGGAAACCGACCAGAGTGTAATTGGTCTGGAAGCCCTTGAGGCCATCGTAGGGCAGCGGGTGCTCAGCTCGGCACTCGGGGCACCGGACCATTCGTCGCACCAGGTCGATCAAGCCGTCCAAGCACGGCTCCATACAGAACGTGTGCTGGCACGGGAGTAGTTTCGGGTTCCTACAGTGAAACAAGCTGACGTGACCATACTCGGAGGGCAGGGGTGGCCTACTTGTAACGATCTAAGCAGATGGAGCACGTGAGTAGCTGTTCTATCTTTTCGAGTGGATTGACCCAGTCCGGAGGTCGATTGACTGGTGGCATAAGGAGCATATTTCGTAGTCGTTCGAATGCGGCAGCTCCCGTGGCCGCCGCGTCGTTAGTCTCGCTGGTCCCATTCGTGTCCGAATCACGGATGTTTTGAGGCATTCTCGCCTAGTAGTGTCTGAAGTGGGGAAAAGTGCCTGACTCGAAGGCTATGATAGGGCACTGTGTGGTGGTGACCCAGTCTGACCGACCCCACCAGATTCTTTGCGGAGGTACCCGCCACAACTTACCAACAGAGTTCCCGTTTCGGTCCGATTCACACAGCTAGTCCCCAAAAGAAGTAGGTTTAGCAAGCGGGTGTACGCGTGAAGTGGCACTAGCGAGGTTCGTAAACTAAGCCGTTTTCGTTTTCCTTCTTTCCCTCGGCTCGAAATTTTCTCCAAGAACCTCGCGCTAGTTCTCGTGACGCGTTTTTGGCCCGGCACCTCGTTGCTGGTCTGACGATCACAAGGCTAGTTGGCTGGGAAGAGGCAACAACTCGCTAAGCCAGCCCCGTCATCATCATATGATCGCCCAACCAATCGATCGGGCCTCCCTAAAAAACCATTGACGCCAACAGACGCCCGCGCGATGAGTCAAGGCCGGGAGAGGATGATCGCCTTCTCCAACACCTCCCCTCTCCAATGCAGAGACAATTGGCGTTTCGAGTAGCACCCCCCCCCCCCCCAACTCGACGAATGACTGACGCAAACGAAGAGGCAACTAGGAAAAGCTCACTGACGCACGAAAAGTTAAAACTAGGGCAGGAGTAGACGACTACCTGAATGACGTCTGTGCACAAACGATGAATAACCAGCACTTCTCGACTTTGAACTGGCCAGACATCGAGACGGTGTCGAGTATTTGCATGCACAGTCTGGACGGGCTATGTCTGGCCTGCACTCTCCAAAGTGAATGGTGTTGCTTGTGCCAAGTGTCCGAAGGAGAGGGAGTCCAGTTGTGTCAACTGGCTGACCTATTCAATAAGTCACCAAGGTCCTGTTGTGATTTGAGAAACACCCTTTCATGAATGTTATAGCCAGTCAAAACAGGAACACCCAGCCATTTATCTCCAACACCTGAAGCACTATTACACAGTCGGCCAGTCCCAACAACACCAAGCCCGCCCCAACGCGCCCATATCACTGCCTACTTTGAACTTTCCTTAGTGACCATATGACGCATCAAATTACTAACTAGTTTCTCCAACTTTTTCACATCCTGCGCCTGGTCAGTTCCGTACTGCAGGCACACAACATCGTCCGTCATCTTCAACACTAGCTTGCCCTCCTTGTGCTGGTACTTGACCACGAATCGACACCGATTCGGATTCGTGCTGTATAATTTCTCAACAGCCTTCGAAAATTCGTCCCACGAAGCGAAATACATGGTCCCACAAACGATCTGAAACAAACCATCTCAAATCCCAACCAAACTTGGCACATCCAAATATAGCTGGACAATCCGATCAGGCACCCAAAAATCACTCACAAATTCGAAGTTTACTTTGGCCAAGTTAGTAATGATCCCCAAATGATAAATTAACCCAAGGAATGACGCAGCAATAGAAAAATGGAAAGTACAAAGGCCAGTGAGTCAGACTTGATAACACCCATCACCGCCCCCAGATCAATTCGGACGCAAACGCTCGAGAAGTAATTCGTCCGTCAATTCTTCCAATTCACGAATTTCAAACTCCTAAAAGAACAAGACTGGTCAAACCGCATCGTCTATCACCTCCAACGTTCACCCGACCCATAGCCTGGTGCGTTGGCCGTCTTCCTCTAGCGCCAAAAGCGCAGTTACCAGTGAGTGTTCGACTCGCGGCCGGGTCAATGATTTTGTGCTGTTTTTCTTCAGCCTCGAGTGCGAATACCCCCCGTTTGGTTATGTGGTAAACCAGGAACACTGGCCAGCAGTAATTACAGTAGGAGCCAAGACCACAAGAAGCCCCTGGCAAGATCCCCGACTTTGGACGTCACCAGCCAACCGACTGAAACCGATATTTACCCCTGCAATACGCACGTACCTTGCCAACACCGGCCGTCTTTGCCAAATTATTCTTGCTCCCAGCATACATCATTTGCAGTTCGGGATTGACCCCTGAAACACAAAACTGCGACTCAAAATCCACAAAAATCAAAGTAGAGCCGTGCGTACCCTGAGGACTGAGGAAAACCATGCACAGCGGATATGAACTACGACCATCGGAGTGCTCGATGCGGTAGCTGATGATGACGAAACGAGGCTGACGTTCAGGCAACGACGACTGCAACTCTTCGATTGTACAATCCTGAAACGGGGCGACGAGACTGCACACTCCGCAACAAAACCTCATCTGAAACTATATTTTACACATCCTGTGAAAGAATGTAGCACTTACTGCTGGGATCTGGTCCGCCTGACTGGGCCAAGTAGGTTCACAATCAATCAGTTATTCGATATCAATTATCTACGTCTTCTCGTCATACTGGCTAGGGATTATAGAGCAAGCTAGTCTTCCGATCTTTAGACAAACTTTCCAGAGAGACGAACCTACATTAATAGGCCCCCATAATAGATCCTTCCCAACTTTTAATTTCATTCTGCAGCCTTGGCTTGGCCAGACTAAAAGTGCCACATTCTTACGGAAGATAGTTTCAGATAGTCACAAATGCAACCGCAAATTACCTCAAGTTCCTCCTCTACCGTGAACTCCTGCGTGTCTTTCGAGATCTTCACTGAAATGAAAACACTAGATTCAGTCTGATCGTGAGCAGCACACCCTGCCAAGAGTACGGCTAGAGGATCAGATGATAGACCCAGAGCAGTCTCTTGACTATGGGTGGGCCACCAGCAGCAGAAGGAACACTCAGCGTCAGGTTCGACCTTCCATCAGCCTCACTCCTGAACGCTCTACATACAGTCCTCCACACCCACTCGTGCTTTTTCCTCGCCACTTGACCTTCAGGCCCCACAAACCAGACTCCTTTAAAAAAAAAACAAAAACTATCCACTTACAAACCAAGGCAGCGATCGTCGTGGCTTTTCGAAATCGAAATTTCTTTAGTTTTTCTTGTACTTCGTCAGAAATCGAACAGATCTTTAGTGTACCACTCTGAAACGAAAACCGTAACAGCCACCCCAAACACACTACGCCATCTAGGCACTCACCATTTTCCTTCCCGCCCTGATATCCTGAAACGGTCCGCACTAACACCAGTTTCCTTCTCGCATGAACAACCTCAGCAGAAAATCAAAATGCCACAAAACTATTGGCTTTCTTTCATTATCGCACGCAAGCAACTCAGTCAAACCTTTACTCAAACAAAATGCATTTTGCACAATATTGAAAACCAGGAAACATTGACCCCAAGCATATTGCATAAGCTTACAAATCGATTCGACCACATTCAAACCAATAATGGAAAGTAGGCCAAGTAAGTCGTGTCCAATCATTCAAATAGCAACACCAGGGGGCAAAAGACTTTTGTCCATGAATCGTTTCTTAGCGAAGCATAACCACCACTAAAACAACGAGCATATGAAAAAGCTAAAACCAACTGGCCAGCAAGATGAGAGAAATAATCCTACTGTACTTGAAAAATTACTTACTTTCGACGGCTTATCAACTTTCGGATCAAAAACGCGTTCCAATAGACGTACACCCAGTTCTTGACGTAGTTGTTGCAAGTAGGCTCGCATAGTCTCTGAAAACAGGACAGGGAAATCAGAACCCAACAAGGGGGCAGGGCTGGTTGATCACGAGCCCCCCCCCCCAAGCCAGGTGACAGTATTCGTATACTGTCACGTACCTTCATCAGTCTTATTAGCCGGTGCCTTGAACATGGCATTCATCGGAAAATTAGGCTCCCCCGGGATCGGAATAACTTGACTCAGCGCGAGCGTGGTCAAATCTTTCTGGCCGCTTATTCTGTTCGGACACTAAAAAAAGAACACGCTGTTATCGCCTAGACAAAAAAATCGAAAAACAAAGTCAAACCTTTTGAAGGCGTTTCAAACATTCCGTGATGTAAAGCGTCAAGTAAATCAATGTACGATCGGCAGGGTTCTGAAATGGGAAAATCCAGTTTGTCAAGGGTCTACAGTATTACGAAAAAATTTTAAACCCTATTTAGTTAGTCCTAAATTTATCGAGCTTATGCCGTACGTAATCGAGCTGTTTTTTCCGAAAGCAATGCGGAGGCCAAATTCGGAAAAGCATCGATTCGAAATCGCGAATAAACTAGGTTTCGATAACAAAGCCATTTATTACCTTGATTTCGAAACTACGAAAGAAAATATTCGGTTTGAAATACGTTAGCGCTTCGTCAATAATGTCTTCACCAGCTGAAATGCATGCCACATCTAAGAAACAAATTTTGATAGAAAATATTTCGACTTACTTTCTTTTGGCGCTGGTCCTTTGAATTGAGTACGAATTGGAAGCAAGGCCATGTTACCAACCACTTGTTGAGCGTTGGTATATTGGGAATGATAGGCCTGAAGTCAGGGAAAACTTGTACGGGCAACTCGTAGGTACACAGGCTAGGTACCGGCTTCGAAATTACTGTAACAGTGTAGAAACCCTGGAGAAATCTCTTCCTGATAACATGACTTTAAATGACAGAACCTCGAATCGGGCACGAAACTAGGCCTATCAAGCTGATTTAAAAAGTATATCAGACTATTACATTAGCTGCCCGTAAGCACTATGGATGTGGTGTCGGCCGAAGTACACCGTGTAAACGTATAACAAATTAAATCAGGCACAAAATCTTACCGGCATGATTATTTGCTAAAATTTTCCTCCCAATCGATTTATTTATCCCCGACTACCTTACTCTGTACACACTTCGAATGACTCAAAAAGGAATTTAGATATTTTCTTGTATAGCCCACTGCAAACTCCCGCTAAAATGACTTTTTAGCAGACATCCATTCCAGCTTCGGCACATAAGCCTGAGCATCAGGGCGGGAGACTCAAACGTAAGACCTCAATAATGGCTTTATTGCAAACATTTTGTGTGGATTTTATACCGGCACTCGCCTGTGTTTGCACTATGCACTTTCGTCACGCATCGTCGTCGAACTTCTGGTCTTTGTCAATGATCTGCAAAATAGTGTCACCCACCTCGTGCAAACTTGTCAACAAAAAGTCGAGTTGTCATTTCCATCACGCTGTACAAGTGGAGTGACCAATGGGCAAGTGTGGACTCCACTCCACCACCTTTGTCATCACTTTCCTACGAGACAATGTGACCGTGTCCAAGGTCTTCCAAAGGGCAGCCAGTAATTTTGCACAGCAGAACCATGGATACTCACCAACGTGTATCCATGGTGCAATGCAAACTCTTCTGCGAGTTCACAAACTCACTTTACAATTTCATCTGCATTAGGTTACGAGATAGGCCCTGCCTTTTCGGGACACCCAGCATTACACAGCATGGCAATATTTGAAGGCGCAACTTGCAGCCAATCGGATGCTGACTACCAACCCTGGAAAATAATGACCAAACCTGCACAGCATGTTAAATTTTTGTGTCCGTTTAATGCAAAAAACCCTGTTGATTGTGAAATTTTAGGAGGAAATCTCCCAAAGGCAGTGTGATGAGGGGTTGTTGGTGTGCAGATTAGGCGGGTGTGTAAAACGACTGGTTTTACTGGACCACAATGTTTTTTGTATGGAATCGTGAACACACGGCTCACAATTCCACTACCTACTGGAATATTATACCACCCACCATGTCCTCAAGTGAACAAGATACGCCCAGTGCAAAACATGTCAGTAAGAAGCCCTAACAAATAGGACTGCATAAAATTACTAAATAATTTTACCAATCGCAAAGCCCGTCAAATCGATTAATCGTTCAAAAATGTAAAATTATGTGGATTTTATCTTAGTCAATCACGGACACGCTTTATCGATCATTCGACAGGCGTCACATCTTTGCCCGTCTTTTTCAATTGTTCTAATAATTCTTCTTTCGACAAAGAGGAACGTACTTTGACCAATTTTTGATCGACGTTAATTTCCGTGATTTTAACTTTATCTAGAAATGGAAATTTAAGTTTTAATGATAGGCCTACTGCTTCTTTTAACAGGAAATTCTATCACCAGCTCTGCTGAAAAACATGTAATTATTCTGCTGAAAACAGCCGAAAAACTGCTCATTACTGTATCTCGACTAATTTAACACATGCCTGATAAAAACTATTTGTGATAGAAAAAGAGAAAAACCAAATAAACATTCAAATGTTGTCGCGCCAGCACGATTCTTACCGCCAAGTTTTCCCAATACTCGTTCAACCTGTCCAGCGCATCCACCGCAAGTCATCGCCACGTTGAATGAGTAATCCTGAAACAAGAATTGCATAAAATTCATTAAATGGACTCGAATTTCAAAACTCAAAATCGAACTAACTTGTTCGGCCATTTTTCGCACTAATACTCAATCAATATCGGAGCGCAGGTGAATCGGCAGGATACTCGGCCGGGAATATGGAGACAGCCTGCGAGATAAGGTGGCTTTACCATTTATGTCTCGACCACGCCCACTCGCGCCGCATCCTTGCTGGGCGCTGATTGGCTGAGCCAAACGTGACCCCGCCCACATCAACAGACTATTTGCTATGCAGTGTAAACAAGTGGTATGACATTTGGGTGGCAGAAAACAGGGCCATTGGAACAAACAAGGAAACGTGAACAGCCTTCGACGAAAAGAGGAAATATCGTGCTGATGATTTTGAGGTATGGTAATTTTGGGTTTCAGTCATTGGGTTTTAGGTTACAAGTCATTGGCAGGGTCTTTTAAAAGCGGGGAAATGAAAATTCCCTATGATTTTATTTTACGAATCTAACTGAATCGTTGAGAAATAACGCACGATAGCCAGTTATTTTAAACTGAAACTCTATTTTACGCCTCTGCTGTTACTTCCTTGACAGGCAAACAAAGTCAAGTCTAGTCCAATCGGTCGGTCGGTCGAGCAGGTCGGGTCGTCTTATCATTCGCTATCTATTTAGATAACCCGGATTTGTGCGCGTGATATAAATTTCCGGCTGAACGTGTTGCGCAGTTGAATTGCGAGCGAAGATCAGCTCGATCGAACGTCATCTCCATCCAGACCGTCCTTGGTCGATAAGCGGGCAAGAATGGACGAAAAACTATCGATGGATCAATGCAATCATTCCATGCCCAAGCATCGGGGCGAGCGGGGAGGTCGAGTGGTATTGTGGTCATTGAGTCTGATTCTACTGTTCACCATTCCCTTATGTCTATTCGTGTTTTTCGAACCACCCAAGGTCATCGTATTTTGGTGGGCCGAAGAAGGGGTGATGGACACGGCGGGAACCGAGACACCGATGGATTTGCATACGCCCGTTATGAACGAAGGTTTGTTTATGGAAAAATCATCAAAAGCCAACGACTTGCCAAAAGTGTTGCTCATATCATACGATGGTTTCCGATGGGATTACATTCAAAAGAACAATAATACGCCAACTTTCCGATGGTTGATCGCCAATGGAGTATTCGCTACGGAAGGATTAAAAAATACGTTCATTACGATCACGGCTCCTAATCATTACGGATTGGTGACTGGTTTGTATGAAGAATCGCATGGCGTTGTGGCTAACAATTTTTTCGGGCCCGAATTTAATGAAACATTTGATTATTTTAACACTCGGCAGAAAACGGATCCGAGATTTTTTGGTGGTGAACCAGTTTGGGTCACCAACGACAAGGCGGGCGGAGGTCGAGCTACAGGGTGCCAGGTACATTGCACGGTCAGCTGTGTTTCGAGGTGATGAGTACATTGGTTTTTTACAGATGTGGACTGGGTGCGATATCAAAATAAAAGGACGCATACCAAAGGTAAGTCTGGGGAGCACTGCCGGTTCGTCTGGGGTCATGGGAGGTCGAGTCACTGAACATTTATGGTGTCTATCTAAACTGTTCGTGAACTCGGATTTCAACTGATGGGAGTTCATAGGTGAAAAATTTTGGTGCCTTATCTAGCCCGCTTTATCAATCGTGTTCATTTGGCGAGTGCTTGACTGCACGCATTTGTTTTTTCCAGCACTACACATCATGGGACGGCGATTTATCGTGGATCATTCGTGTCGATTCAGTCATCAATTGGTTCAAGGATCCTGTGGAACCGATCAATTTGGGTCTACTCTATATCGAAGAACCGGACGAGACGGGTCACATGTATGGGCCAGACGATCCGAAAACGGCGGCTATGGTACAGAAATTGGATCAGCTGACGTGTAAGCCCGCTTGATTCATCCTAGTCACGTTTTTCTTAGCGTGGGGGGGGGGGGGGTATGCGAGAACCCGCAATGCTGGTCGCTGAATCATCAGTGCCCAGGATGTGATATTGATGAGTATTAGGATGCCTTTCGTTTAGCCTACCTGCTGTGGCGTCTATACTCGGAAGATCTGTTGGACAAAGTCAACCTGATCTTCACGGCCGATCACGGCATGGCCGCGGTTCCATGGGCTAATGTGGTCAATTTGGATGAGCACGTCAATAAATCCCTTTACACGGTGTACGGCGGCACCCCCAACTGGAACGTGCTGCCCGTGCCTGGTAAGCTGTGCTATTTTGGCACTGACGGTAGGTGACGGGCGATGCTCCCTTTCAGGAGCGGAACAGGAAATCTACGACGCCTTGTACAACAAAGTGCCTCATTTGCTGGTCTACAACAAGACCACGATCCCCAAGGAATTCCACTACACAAATACGCCCCACGTGCTGCCCTTGCAGCTCGTGGCCGACCTGCATTGGCGATTGGCCCACAACGATACGGTCACTGCTGGAGCCAATGCTCAGCCGCCTACTTATCAACGCGAAACGCGCGGCCGTATGCTGACGAGGAAATTGGAGATTAGCAATGCCACAGGTGAGCCAGCCGAATGACCAGCCGATCGGTTTTAAGTTAAAAATCCGTTTTAGTGGGCGAGCACGGCTACAACAACAGTTTGACCGATATGCACCCGTATTTCATCGCCTACGGACCGGCCTTCAAGAAAGGCTACAATATCTCGCAGTTTATGAACCTGGACGTGTACCCGCTCATGTGCCACATCCTCGGCGTGCAACCGGCGCCCAACAACGGGTCGCTCGATCGGGTCAGGTCGATCCTGAAGAACGGTGGGAACGACGTGAGGGCCAAGATCTTTCGCCGCCCCTCTTCCCAGTTCGAACAACGCCCACCGTGGTTCAATGCCAATTACGATGAATCGGCAACCACCGCGCCCACGCCCGAGTTCAGCATTAAAGTGGTCAAACATTATTTGCCCTTCACTTACAGTAAGCCATTGATTTCAGGCAGGGCTCGTCCGTCACCTACTTAAGGGCACAAGAACCCTGTTTCAAAATTTCAAATGTGCCGCCGGCTGTCCTATAAGCTGAGTCCCAATTGCCACCTAGGATCCTTTCAGGATTAGGAACAGGCCTGTGATCGCTGAGGAAACAGTCCTTTCACAGACCATATATGCATACAGTGTACTTGTGATCAGCAGGGCTCTGGCCATTCTTACCTCTTGCTATTTCAGGCATGAACTTCGACATGTTCGTCATGACCTTACTGCTGCTCGTCTACGTGGCCCTCATGATCGCACTGACTCAACGAATTCGGCAACATCGCAGAGACCAGTATCGTCAGTGCTCTCACGAAACCAAGACCCCACCCTCTCCGGCCATTAGCAGCGAAAAGTGCTTGGTCATCGATGTCACGGCCTGATTATGTCTTAGCCGGGTTCAGATTCGGGATCGATCCGTGCTCATCATTTTATGGGTGTGGTCATTTCGGTTGATTTTTGGGATTGTGGGTTCGGGTAACTCTTTTTAACGTCATCAGTTATTTTTACTTAGTTTTTTATGCACTTATATAAAGTTTGATTTTATGCTTGATCATGGCCAATTCTTATACTCGACATAGCAGCATCGAATGAGTGTCATGCAAAAAGATTCGATCCAAAAGCGTGCACCTCGCTAGCCTTATAACCAATGCAATAAATACACATTCAAATCACTATGCTTTCAAAAATAGTTTCTTCTTAAAAACAACTAATCGGAGAAATAAGATTAATCAGCCCGCAGGAATGGTCTTCGATTCTCATCCAATATTCACTCCATCTCGAGACCCTCTGTACACAAACCCGAACCATGCCCGTCACCATTTTCAGAAGGCTGGCGTCGAGGCGACTGCCGCCGCGTCGCTGGTTGCGGCCGACTGCGGTAATGGACTAGGCGCACGGCTATTTTCTTTGAAGAAGAAACGAAAGCTGAAAAAGGAAAACCCATTTCGTACCTAATCCAACTCGATTTCTTCCTTAGACTGCCAGTGGCATGGACTGCCTCTTTTCCCCCAGGAACCAAGTACAAAAAAAACTTGACCAAAAATACCGAAAAATCAAAAGGGCTCAATAATCGAGGCCTAAATTGAAACTGAATATGGACTCGTGCGAGACACGATCCTCTTCAGACGCATCCTCGCTATTAGCCGACTCGTTCGCGTGGGTAGAAGATCCAGAAAATGCTGAAATCCCAAAGAAATAGAGAAGACATGAAGCCATTGAACAAGAGCACTCACGATGGGACATAAGCTGCCGAGTGAGTACGATTGACGAACGTCTCGAATCGCCACTCGTCGACGAATTGGCACTGTATTGACCACTCATGCGAAAACTATTCCGAGGCCACAGCCGAGAGAAACTAAACATCGCACAACATCCATCACACAACAAGAAACAAAAAACTGAAAATAAATCAACAAAATGAACTGTAAATTTTGTGCATAAAACATTAAAAAGACGCCCAGATCACAGCCTAATGGCTCAGGCGTTAGGTTCTCACACTAGCCGCTCAGGGTTCGATCCCCGCCAAGGTATACTGGCTTCTATGCCCGCATGTCCACCAGGGTCCACGCCCGGATTCGGCAACACCCTGCCTATCCCAAGCATGTAATGTACAATCCCCTGACCCTGCAAAAACGTGGCACTTCCAACCTGCTAAACGAAAGGCCAAAGATAGAACAAGACAAAAGGACAGCAGACTGGAATTCACACATTCTTGCATTGTGTAATTGACAGGGTTCATACAAGGAGCACAAAATAATTTTTCAGGTTCCCCACACGAAAATTCGCTTACTTTCACATTGCCTCAACACTACTAAACCAATTTAAACTGGCACTATGACCAACCGCCACCCAGAAAAGGTGGGCGATTTGCAATTTGCAACCTCTCAGAGTTTTCCATTCTTGTATGAACCCTAATTGAGCTAAATTTTAAATAATCCCAATTCCCAACGCCCGACCAGACTCACCCCACCGCACTTTGTAGACTGTACTTACAATTTCCTCACACCGGAGTCTTTTCGAGTCTTCCAAGGATTCACTTTCTCATCGGGTTCTCGATTTATTGGCCCGTAAACTAAAATCTCTTCTTCTTCCAACCTAAAACCGAAAACAAGTTTTCCCTCGACTCCCTCAGGCGATCCATTAGTTCGACCAATTGACGCCCGAAACTAGCCCCCCCCCCCCCCCCCAAGTCAGAATATGCCTGGAATGCGAGTCAACATAGAGACTACTCACTTTTCTGACGGCTGTGGCGAAGGTGTTGGCATTGGTCGCAATTGGGCCAGTTCTTCTTCCAATTCCATTACGCGCGCTTTCAATTGATTCTTTTCTTGTAATACTTCTCGCAATTCGGCCAACGTAAATCTGGGCACATTATCACGATCGAGCCCTTGCGTTTCTTCAACCTGAAAATTAAATTAAAATTTTGCTTATAATAATTCAAAATACAAATTTCAACAAACCTTGCTCTGTTCAAGATCCTTTCTCGCTTTCTCAGTTTCACCCAATTTGTGTTTCAAATGTTCCAAATTATGATCACGATCTTGAAGCAACGAGATCAAATCCGCTTTCTCCTCCACCAACGCCCGACTTTGATTTTGTATGGCTTTATTTTTTCTTACCAACTCCTTATTGACCCTTTGCAGTTTGTCCACTTGCTGTTGTAGCTACAAACAAAAAATCGTTTTGACCAAGCGTATCGGAGCCAGGTAAAACAGCCAGGAAGTCAAACTGGAGCCCCCATCTCATTTCCGGCTCCAACCGTTATTTTAATCCGATAAAAAACAAAGGATAACACGGACCGATTTTAACCTCGATCAATACGTAATACCCCAGCCAGGCCTTTAATCCAATCTTTACCGATGGCTAACATTTTCGCACTTGACATCTTTCGGTGGCAACCAAACCTCTAGGACCAAGTGCAAAGTAGATTACCTATGAATGATGCAAAATTACACAAGGCGCCACTCGAGAGTCCACTAATGAACACTCGATCGATAATCGATACAAGATGCTTCGCTTATGCGCTTTACTCCGTCCCTAACGATAAGCGGCTCAATAAACGTCAAAATGACCAATTAGGTTGGTCGAAGAGGGGGCGGACAAACACGCCTTCCAGCCGTGATAAACGATAAGCTATCGAGTAAGCCGTACGCCCGAGCAATAATAAACTCGAGCTCGATTAGCCGGCTTCATATCGAGCCGAGGGCCAATTGACGCAAGTACAAAACACAAGCCACTTGCCTCCCGGCCACCCACCAAGCCCCTCAATCACGCGCCGATACCCTTACCCCTGGCACAGCCCGGTCTCACTACCCGTCGATGCCAAACAAAAAAAAGAAGCCTAAAGAAGCAATCTTACACCCTATTCGTAGACGAGAGGTGAACATTGCTAACGCGCCCTACGGCCGAGGAATCGATACGGAGAAAGCGACAAACTGCTCTCGCTCCTCGTTGTTGCGTCAAGCAACCATTCCCAGCTGAGCAAAAATAATAGGAGCCGCACTTGGAGCGTGCAAATGAACTTTTACAATACTGATCCCACGTACAAATCCCGAATTAGGTTACGAGCCGACTCAACTCAAATTTATCATCCCACAATACAAGGCACCTATAACTTGGAAAAATAGTAAAAACTTACCGCATCAACTTCCAGTTGCCTCTCGTTGTTCTCTTTGTTAAAAACTCGCATTTGATCGCGTTGTTGGTCGACTGTTTCGCGTAGGGTCAACATCACTTTCATATCTTCTTCTTTGATTGCTGAAAAAACAAAAACTATAAGAAAGTCGAGAAGAAAAGAAAAAAGGAGACTCGCCGAAAGTAGGACTCATTTGTTCCTTCTGTTGAAGACTATTGTTCAACTTTTTATTTTCATCTTGTAATCGTTGTACCATATCCCACAATTGCTTGATCTCTGTACGATAATTTTCTTCAAACTGTTCTAATTCCTACAATGATAAACTAACCATATTGGACAGAAGATTTGAAAAACATGACTAGCAAGGTTACTTTTTCAAATTTACGTCTTCCTTCTCTTTTCTCCTGTTGCTCCGCTTCGAGTCGCTCGATAGTCGATTTCAAAGTCACAATTTCCTCATTTTCTCTTTCGTTACGACTCGCAAATACTTCCAGTAATTCGAGAGAGGAAATGACCTGACCAAAAACGGAAATTCTTACCAGGATTTTTAAAATTAAACAAAGCTTACTTTTGGCATTAAATTGGTGACACTTTCAGCACCGAATTTGTCGATTAGCCTTTCGAAATCTTTTCCGATATTCGAGGCAAGATCGTAGACATCGACAACGGTAACTTGACGACTAGGCGAATCGGCACTCATTCCACTATCGGCCACCATCGACGGAAAATGAATTTGAAGTGAAATAAAATCGCAGCGAATGAAAAACGCACGAAACTTATCTAAAAACCAACGGGTACCTACACTTGATGAAAAAACTTCAGGAGTTGCTTCTGACGCAAAAAAGTTATGTGATTTCCCAAAGACAAAACCTCCGCACTGCGCCACCCGTACAACCTACGCATTCCTCGGAACGAGACTACGTCATTCCGGGCATAACAAAAAAGAGACAGTACTAATAACGAGAGACGGGAATATTATTGCACCTACTTCGTTGCTAGTCGATACTTTTCGATTGCTTTATACAACAATAGAGAACGAGAAACAGGTGGATTAAATCCCACGATTCGCCACGAAAAGCACTCAAAGGAACGGGATCAAATATAAACAAGAGTAAAGAAACCTGAAATATCTTGATACAAAATACCCAGCCCACCAAAGAGACAGAAGCACCAACCACTGGCTGACCAGCCAGCTGCGCATACTAAACTGTAGCGCATCGACCAGCCGGCCGGCTGCTCGGCTCCGCGCACATATTTGTTATATGCAGTCAATTGCACTTGGAGATCTCAAACCCGCGGCAACTTCAAAATTAAGTTTTGCAAACATTTTGACAAAACACTACTGTAAAGAGCTTTTCCAACACATTGCAAAACATTTCTAAGGCTTTTCAGGCATTTCAAACTCTTTCGTATGATCAATAGTTGGATATTCAGTAAAATATTTTGGATGGGCCTCGTAGGAGCGATCGATGACTGGCAATTCGTCCAACACGACCCCACCTTCTTCCATGCCTCGACAGAATTCTCGTATCTGAAACAAGACATATCAGCCAGCCAGTCCAACCTGCCTGATCCTGACTCACCCTCTCACTCCTGGCCAACTCCTCTTCCCCCATGCCTGCACGCACGAAATGAATGCCAGCTTGCAGACATCGCCGAGCAAGCACCGAGCCAATGTTGTAAGCAGCCGCCACGTCCGTGTTGCTGAAACAAGGCACAAGGAACTTATATCGAACAGCTGGCCACAAGTTCATCAGCTAACAAACACTGACAGTAAATATGCACAGAGGACTGATGTAACCAGCGCACCCAGGCGGCGAGACGTAGTAGAGACCAATGTCTCTTGAGCAGGGAACTCCAGCTGGATGTAGGCAAGTCTCACGATTACACCTGCCTCTGAAACATCAACTGGAGTGGTTGACGTCTCCAGCTGGGGGAGAGCATTGATCTCCCGACCACCAGGAATGCTGGTTACACTGGCCACACCCATTCCCTCGCACTCCACAAGGCCTCACCCGACTGCAGTCCCACAGAGTTTTCCCACACTCACCTGTGCAATCGACTAGCGATAGCCAACTCGTGCGTCGATGCGCGCAAGACCGGGCCATCCTTGTAATGGGCAACAGTGGCCAGCGTATGGTGACCAGTCTTCACAAAATCCACCCTACAACCAAGCCACATCAGAATAACAACCCTCAACCCCCTAACTCTCACCGATAGTGGAAACGTCGACGGTCACGATCCTTTTCAAAATCGTAGCCGTCTGGCCGTCGAGCAATGCCCAATTTCTCCAAATTACGGGGATTGCGATTGATAAAAAAACGACAGATTTGCGACATGGTGACTAAAAAACTAACCATAAGCACGGCACACCCGTCCACTTTAAGTATGGCAAGCATGAATGCAACGGTCACCAGTGCACAACACACAAAAAATGTTTTACTGCCATCAACTCCAACACTACGCACACGCCCAGCCAGACACAGCCCGCTCATAAAACAACATGTACGCCTGGCAAGAAGAGACGTCCTCGAAGGACGTCTTCCTCACTTCACTGTCCGACGTATAGAACCAAGGCGTCTTGCCCTCGCTCGCACTCCAGCCCCGACGATAAGCAACGAAATGTCCAGACTCCGGCCGACCAATGTGAACGACCACCGAACGCAAATTGTACACGTATCGATTCGATTCGTGCCACTGATCGTGCGCCTGGTCGAAGTCAAGGTGAGCACCCGAGCTGAAACAATCAATCGATCAGGTTCCTGCCAATGGTTTAGACTGGACTGGTAATTCCAGGACTCCAACTTCAATTCCCGCTCAGGGCTCAAATTTTTGACTATATTGTAATACAAAATTTTGAGCCTCCGCTCAAACCTTTCGTGTACAGGGCAGACCACATCCAACATTTCTCCCCTTCTATCTCTCAAAGCGCTAATCGAAAGTGCAAATTTTAATTTTTGAAAAAGTCCTGAACAAAACTGGCTGGTTATGAGTATGTCTTTGTCAAAACAAAGGTTAAAAAATCAAGAATGCCAAGAATGTTGGTGGTCCCATCAATTCTTCCTCATTGTTTTACAGAAGTTCATCTATTCTTTCATCCGTCACTACTTCTGCCCCATGGGCAAAAACGAGGACCAGGACCCATGAATTCTCGCACTAGCTGCTCTCACAACTCCGACTTACCTTGCAGGAAACGAATCGCCAACAGCCGCTCGTCCACTGTTCGTCCCCTCGCTCGTCAAAATTTGTTCAAATGGACTGAAAGAAACAACCAAAACTTTACAAAATGCATTCATGGATGGATGGATCGATCCATCCATGAGCAAATACCCCTCTAGCCACTGTATCCCACTCACCGCTGCTTCGCAAAGTCAACTCCTCCACGAATAATACAGTCCCTACTCGCGTAATTTTTCTTGATCGGACTCGAAATATCGCCATAAAATAAAAAATCTTTTACGTCCAGCGTCTCGGAAAAATTGACGTGATCGACGTGCTTGAACGGGACGCCACTCGGCAAGATGCCTACGCGTTGAATACGCAAAATCAAACAGTCCGGTAGCTAAACAGTAAAAAACTCATTTTTTTCACTCTCTAAATTTTTTGAATTTCCTCACCTTGCTAATACCTTGTTTTTTGAAAAATGCGGGTCGACTAAAAGGTGATTTGGACGAAGAATTATTTCTAGACTCGCAATGTTCGCATTTGTAATTTAATAAAAATTCTTGAGCAAAATATTTGCGAAGACAACTTTCAACACTGATTTCCTAAAAAACTATTTATGTAATAAGATTAGAAAAACATTTACTCGAAAAAATATACCACGAAGCTCGTAGTTTTTGGTAAGACCAGATCCAATGAACAAAAACGATCGTGTCGAACATTCTAAAAATGCAAATTATATTTAAATTATTCTGCTCACCAAATTCCCAGAAAGAAACCGCACTTCAGACTCACAAACTTTTAAATATTTGACCGAGGATTAGTTTCTTTCTGGATCGGGTCTTTAGTCAAAGCTACCCCGCCTGAATGAAGTCGCTTACCTTGATACCACAATTTCTACAGTGCAATTCAGTGCCCAGCAATCCGGCGCAAGGGGGTCGATACTGATGGCGAGCCCGAACAGACTCCGATATCGAGCGGAGAAACTCCGCGCGATGGCTCGTGGAGAATATCTAAACCAAAATGAGAGCAGTCATCTCCCATGGCGAATGTTTAAAATTATGTTAAACTTTATAGTCGACGGCTACTGCAGTAAAAAAAAGAATATATTTCAATAACAGCTAAAGGCATAAAAAACCTATTTCTCGAAAATATGATGTGATCCGAATTGTGAGTGCAAAGGAAGGTGATTCCAGATTCGGACATACCTCACCCATACCACCAACATCGGCGAGCGTGTAGGACTTGTTGGCGTAAACCGGGACCAGCTCTTCGTCCCAGGTCGTCACGAATACATTGAATAATTCGAACAAATCCTGCTCGATATCGGGCGTAATATTCCATCGATGCGCGCGCAAGGCGGCCAGGACACCATCCGCTGATGCAGTCCCATCCTCGTCAGACCAATGGTTTAGGCCTAAAATGCGTAAAGATTCAAATCGATCACAAGAAAAAGAAAAATACTTACAAGAAAGCACGTGACGAAGCTCGATCAATAAAGACAGCCCTTGGTTGGGTAGCACCTGATCAATATTGGATAACCACAATTCGAACGATCGACACGATGCCAGGCTTTGCAGCAGTGCATTGGCGAAACACGTGCTCCCAAGATTACACAAACCAATTACGTTTCCTGAAATATATTCTGACTCTACTTGTAAAAAATTAACAAAATCTGGTAAACTAGGCAACCTTACTCGAATTGCTTTTTTTGTTTCGACGCGTACCCGATCGAAAATGATCAAAAACAATGTACGCTGCCGAAAATGAGACTATCACACAAGTTGCACCCGCTGCTGCTGCTGCAAACGCTAATTTTAGTTGAGACCACGAGCCCATTTTTCGAGCTTTGATTCTTGATTTTCAGTTTGGGAACGGAAGAAAGAGATTTCCCAATTTTCAGCGAGTGTAGCGTACTGTAGCCACACAAAAGTAGGAAAGAGCTTACTTCAAACTGCGGGAAATTTAAACAGGCTTGCCTTGCAAATCAGCCCAAAACGAAATGAAACCCAGAGATAGGTAACATAGTTCTATTTTGTAAGCTTTATGCCGAAAACTTTACAAAATGGTGTTGGTCCACTGCGGCCCATTAGGGCCATTGTCATCAACAACAGACAACAATTCAGTAACAGCTGAGATACTAAACCGACTAGCATGCGTTGAGTGCAGACAAAACTGGCTACTCGACGTGCGACTTGAGACTGGAGCAGGTCGACAGTCGTTCTATCGGAGTCGAGCACGCTGACTTCTTGGCTGGACTGTCGGCAATGGCCCGCGGGGATGACGGCCAGAAGAAATAGACGAGCAGGACGAAGGCGGCGATCCAACTGGACACAAAGGCAGTGACCAGCAGGACCGAGACTAACAGAAGTAAAGCCACACACAGCCAGAAAGCTGAAAAGGAAAGTGCTATTGTCAGACAGACGACAACACCCTTAGGTCATCCCGCGTGACTGAACCAACGCTCCAGTGGCGCACACCACGGACCATACTAGTATGGTGGCCCACCCACCCTCAGCACTGCACTCACCAATCCACAATACACACAGGAAAACTGAGACGACGACGAGACTAGCTGCGAAGACTGCGAATAGGAGGACTGGAACGAGACTGAGGGCCACCCAGGCCACCAAGAACGGACTCGTGTACGGGTACCTGCTGTGAAGGGACCGCACTGAATCCCCGACCGACGCCAGCCACTTCTCCATCTTGAGTGCTAGAACACAGTACAGTTAGCCTCAGCCGCAGAGAACACACTGAAGAGACAAGCACGCACAACGTCACCAACACAGCCAAGCCGGACTCGACGGACAAGTTTATTGCTTGGTCAATGCAACCCTGACCAGACCTAATCGTCCAACACACACTCATCAAATTATGGCCATGGCCACGACTAGACATATAAACCAGCATTACTAAAATTAAACTGTCTTTCGCAACTTCTTCATATTGCTCTCTTTCAGCAGAACTTGGCAATCGTCCAACGCGAACCTAAAAAGCACAGGTCAGCAAGGCCCTCGATGGATGCCCGTACTCGTACCCGCCGGGTAACTTATCGAGTCGGCAAAGCAAGGGCACAGGTTGAGAAGGTACTGGTAGAGCAGAGCACAGCGTTCACACCCATGCAGGGCTCACCTGGTCCACAGGAATGGAAGGGGTGCAGTGCCCAAGTGCCACAGCGAATGGGCGTCTAAAATCCACCAAATCGGTGCAAAGTCGTACAACTCCAACGACAGCAGTGACAAGGCGCTGACAATGACAACTGCACAACGCCACACATAACCACGCCTGTGGCGCACGTACTCGTACACACACCACACCATCCAACTGAACGAGTTGGCCAAGCCTGAAACACGACTCCGTAAACGGCCCGTCTGCAACCAACACTGGCTTACCTATGGCCACACTGGCCTTCATGTTGTATCCATAATCGAACCTAACGAAGCCCAAATAGTACACGTGCCACACAAAGTACAACAACAGACCCACACCGACCACACCGATCCTCCACATTGGACTCGTGCCGTGCACTCTGAAACGACCAGAGACCATTGCACAGACCCGCCAGGAGGTATTGTCCTGCTGCCTGCACCAGAGCAACAATGCAAGGCCACTCCCTCATGCGGCCTGACTGACCACGACGAACACTAGCCAACAACTCACCTGACTAGAGAAGCATAAAATCCGTACATGACTGTAGCGAACGCGCAAAAATAGTCCATTTTCTCCGTCCAAGGGAAGTCCCTGGTATGAAATACTGCCGACCAAAACCAGGCGAATGTCACCAGCTGCAATCACGCACCCAATTGACACCCAGTTGAGGCCAGGGCATGGACTTACTATGGAATACGAAATCCACAACGTCCTCAGCGGAGCGTCCTTGGGCATGTGGCGAACGAACGTCACGAACATGTACACATTGGATAGAAGATTGAAGACGGAGAAGATGGCTGACGCGGGCTCTTGCATTCCACCCCACCGAATAAACGGCCACTAAACCAAACCCACTGTCCTCATTATGCCCGGGCCGATCATGCGACTGGCCACCGCACCTTTCCATAAAACTGAGGCACAGGCTCCTCGTTCCTCTCGAACTGGTCCACGGTCATCCACATGCACACGTGTCGGCACTCATCCTCGCAGTCCCACATGGCCATCCGATTCACGTACGACTGCTCCTCCAGAAACCTGAAACACGCTGAATCAGTCCAGTCACCCCGCACCGCAGACCAGACCCTCACCTGGCCAACTTCTCCTCGTCCGAACAATTGTCCCCGACACACTCCTTTACGCAATGACGAAAATAAGGCGATCGATCCCCCACAGAGGCCATACTGGTGCCGACCAGGGCGGCCAGGGCCACCGCACCCGTTCGCGCCCACATTACTCCCCTGAAAGACACCGCGATCACCGCCCGATCGGCTTCCTCTCCCGATAAGACCGGGTTGCAACCGGCAGTGCACCAAGTGCTCGCTGCAACCAGCCAAGCCTTTATTGCTGGACATACAACCGAATAAATATATTCTCAAATAACAACACAGTTGCCAGCACGCACTAGTCCTATGGCATAACACTATCCCAGTCCGAATGTGGCACCGAGGGGCAGACACTAAACCGGCCAGGGCAGCTAGGACAACTCCTCCCGCGAGTCACTCGCATCGTCGTACAATCCGCCCGTCATGTTCGTCACGTCCTGTATGATCAATGCCGCCACCTGCTCCGCCAGGGCCTCTTTTTCCTAAAAAGGATATCCTTAGCCACGAGCGCTATCAGCCGTACATAGCAAGGGACACAGAGGAACTTGGAAGAAATATTGCCCCTTGTCCCTTATCATTTTGTTAGCCCTTTTAATACCTTAACCTCACACGCCACAAGAGGACCTGGTTTAGGACCACGGGCTTCCTTGGCCACTCATCCTTACTGTCTCCCTCACCTTGTTATCTTTATGTACAAATTTCCGCACAGCTTCCGAAATCTTCTCGCCTCCTAAAACATATTCATCCTAAGCACAGTGTCTTCAATTCTGCACTGCACTCTGAGCATACCCGAAAAGGTCCGACGATGATGGCTAGCCTGACTGTACTCGCGTACGTAACGTCCGACTGGATCCACGTACCCAAAACCCACTCTGAAATCGTCAAACCGAACGATCAAAGTCAAAAGACCCGTTAGCCACAGTAATATTGACACTGAGAGAGAAATAGCACTTACAGGGGAGGGTTCGACTCCCGCCAGGGTAAAAAATTATTCTCTGATATGTGCTCCTCTGTACAGTGCTTGGCTATGGATAAAGCATGACATGGCTGAGCACAATGCTGGTAGTGTCGTCATGAAAAATTTACATCTGCGCTGGGAGATCAGTGACCCCACTCAGAGTCGTTCCTAAGATACCGCAGCGCTATCGCAGGGCCCCCTCTTTTAATACCACGCATTTGACCTCCTCTCCCACGAATACCACAGCTTACTTAGCCTTATCTCTCTTCCACAGCGAGTTCGGATCGTAAGTAGACGTCTCGATGGCCATATCGCTGCCACCCGATTCCGTTAGCACTTCCACTTGCCTCCTTCGCGCCATCACCGACGGGCTTTCCTGCGCCAATAACGTATTGATTGTGCGACGATGCTCGCTGCACGTGCTGCCCTCGCCACTCGAAATCGTACTGGCAGTGGCACTTCCTGCACGGAACACCCCGGCAGGTGACAACGACTGATGCCAGTCTCGCGTGCACACCTTACCTTTATGCCTCGCACGATTGGGATTCGGCAAATCGAGATCGAAGCATTGGGCCTCCTTGATCAGTTCTGATCGATAACGATCGAACCAAACGCTTTGCATGAATCGTGGCAAATATCTCTGCAAAAACGCACTTCCAGCTAAACCAGTGCGACCACACCGACAAACCCTCACCTGCTCCAGCACGTTCAGAACGTATCGAAAGGGTTTGTCGAAGCAGTCGGCCGCCGGCGCCAGACCGTCCTCTCGACAAATGTTATTCTCGATTTCCATCCGCAATTCATCATCGAAACCTAAGGGAGATATCGCTTGCATCGAAAAGAACCTAAAAAAGAGTATTCGCAGCACTGATAGATGGGGAAAAATATTCAAACGCCCGTCATTCGAAGTATGCATCCCCAAATCAGAATACATTCACTCCCCAGCCCAGGGCAAGAGACCCATACTCTCGACCCCTAGGGAACAGGAAGAAATATACTGTACGGCCCTTGTCCCTCACTTACTCATCATATATCTTCATGGCATCATCCTGAATAACCTTCATTTCCTTCTCGCCTTTCAGATTTTTAACTTCCTGTTGAAAACTGTCAACCAACAGACAGAATTTCAGCAAATTTCTTTGACCTTCTTGTTCCATGAACTAAATGAAAAAGAACCGAACGTCAGCTGGATGACGTGTCGAGAACGCGTGGAATTCGCTGGTACCCCTGCTACGCATCAACAACGCGTTCCCATCCTGCTTTACCCTTTGCATAGTGAGTGCCCCTTGTGATCATGGCAGCCATTACCTATGGCGAGAAACCCAGCGAGCACAGACGCTCTGCTTGCTTACAATCAGCCCGCTCAAATCCCCGCATCCTACCTCGGTGAAATGCATCATGGCCACACTGTTGTAAAGAATGTCCGTAATGTAGACATGGCCGGAATTGAGCAATTCTAAAACGTATTTACAATGGGCCACACTATTCAAATAATCCTGGAAAAATCGATTCTCCATAATGGTCACGACAAAATCTTGAGCCGGTGCGAAACAATTCGGATCAACTCTGCCGTTCACATTGCAGATACGATCTAAGATAGAATAGACTACATCGTGGTGATTAGCTCGCAAAACTCAATCAAACCTTACCGATAACAATATTTCGAAGCTCATCCGTAGCACCGATGTTGTGATCATTAGTTGCTTCTTTGCTGATGTAATTCGAGAAAATTGCCACCGCATCTTGTTCCGTCACTGAAATATATTTGGGTATGGTTTGATAAAACGGGTTAAGATACAATGTTTATATGAAATGGGTCATTCTGGCTACAATAAGGCCCTGGTACAAGAAATTAAGTGATAAGAAACCTGGGAGAAATTTGATCCCGATTATTTGAAATGCGACTATAACTGACTGACTGTGGCGGCCACGTCCCCAGAAACATACGTTGCCCAGAGTCTGGTTCCGAGAAACGTTCGATGCGAAGTCAATGTTTTTATGCTGAACAACCCAAAATACACAATTTTCAGCTCACTTTGCCTTAAACTTTTGGATCCACTCCTCGTTTCCACATTCGGATCGTGTCCATTCATTGTAATATTGCTACTCGCATTCGTCTCCGATTTCGAATCGGAAAAGAATCGAGTCGAAGTAACGCGGAATGCTTCGGCTTCCAACCAAAATTTAACCAATTGTCTAAATCCACGGGAATCCATGTAAGAAATAAAATACACCAACGCCACCGGATCGTTTAGAACGTCCATTAACGAATTGGAAAAACGAGATTTTCTTTGCACGTAACGTAGAGCATGGCCAGGATGCGTGTTCGATTCACCTAAGCAAAAAGGAAGAATATGTATATTTTTTTAAATCAGCCGAAAATGAAGCATCGCTTACCGAGATCGCAACTAAAAGATTGCGTCGACGGAGCCTTTTTGGGGCCATTTCTCTCAATCACAGGGGTCGATGATTGTTCAGTGGGCGATACGACAGGAGAGCAATCGTCGCGTAAGACCAAGGGTGCCGCTCGGAAGGACGGACTCTCGGACATCCAAAATCGCGGCTCGGAAAAGTCCAAGCCTTGAATCGATGACGAGTCTCCCCCGCCGCCCAAACTAGCGCTGCTTTGGCTCGCCGATGATCCATGCCGACGGTGATTTTTCTTCTCTAAAACATGGTTTTTCTAATCCATTGGAGTACATATCAAATTGGATTTTTAGACCCGTTTCGAATCCAAGAAAATTGTAAAGTACGTCTGCTACTTACTAATTTTTTCGATAAGATTATTCATGATGACAAATAAATTACATAATTACAGAAAAAGCACTGAACACTTACAAGGAGTGAGAAGCATACATAAAAACTATTTTTATCCATCGACACGTTCTTCGACTTCCAAAAATGGAAAATGTGACCTCTCCGGATCTTCGCGAACAGTCTTTAGCATACTGTACTCGCCTGAACATCAACTACTTACCGCAATTTCCGCCAAAACTGCGTTTTCAACAATTACTATGGCAACAGGAAAACATTACAAATTCGACCTCGCTCAAGAGAATAGTCTCGACAAAATCAACGATGGCGAACGAAGTACTGGCAAAATCTGGATTATTTTTCGACGAATTGAATAAGATTCGTGTGGTGAATCCTCAGGCGGCCCAGAATTGTACCGAATTGCAGCAAGAATGTAACGATTTCGTCTCAAGTAAGGACCAGGTGCTCAAAGACCGAGCACAAGGATAGACCATGTTTTTAGAAATTGGACAATTCCAAAAAGTGGTGGACGGGTACATTGAGGTCGTGCAGAATTTATCCAAGCAAGTGGAGAAGGAAAAGATCAAAGTGAGTCCCCAACTGGTCTCACGTGACACCCATGTGGACCACATTTGACCTCCTTTCAGGCCATCGGTTTGCGCAACTTGCGACAAAGCCTGACCAAGCAGAGGGAGATGGAAGTGCAGCAGTTGCAGGCCCTCATTCGGGAGAAACAGATTCAGCTGGAGAGGTGAGTTTGGGTTGTCTGCCCTGGGCGTGACTGACTGGCCTCGTTTAGATTACGACTGCAGTACGACTCGCTGGTGAAGGAGGAAGCCGAACAAAGGGAGACCATCCAGCAACTGCTGGCCCCCATGTGATACACTCCCTGGCCGCCCACACCTTCGTTTATGTCAATCAAAACATGGATTAACTAGTCAAAAGACAATCGTACACTGCACAGCCAGTGCCCAAGACAAGTGCACTTTGGCTCATTATTTCTTGCTTAATACATTCTTAGTGATCCTGCTGCTGTGCAAGGTCGACGCAGTCACATCGGGCCGTTTGAGAGGCGTTGAGGCATGTGCTGGCGACCCTGGCACGGAGGTCGACGGCAAGTACGAGGCATCGTTCCTTTGAAGAAACGAACTCTCCAAGCCGGCGCTCAGATCGGCGAATCCGGCGTGCAAGTTGGCCACATCGCGCGATTTCTGAACGGCTTCCGAAACGTAGTCTTGATGAAGTCGGGCGAAGGTTCGCAACTGTTCTTGCAGTCGTCTGATATCTTCTTCCTTGGCCTTTACTCGACGCTCGTACGTCTTTTCCAACAGCTCAGCTTTGCGAATAGCTTCCTGACGTTCCGATTGCATCTGATTTAACTCACCTTCGATCTCGTTGCGATATCGTTGCAGCTCAGCCAATCTGAAATCTCACAAAGGTCTATGGTCTATATTTCCTCTTGCACTGCCCTACCTGGGTTGGCACCCGTCATGGTTTTTAGGCTGCAGGTTGTCCACTCTGACTTAGGTCATGTGCAACATCATTCCACAACGAGCTCACCTTTCCTTATGCAGTTGCTCCATCTTATTCACTTGCGATTGCAATTGGGACACGGTGCTCTGCAATTGCATATTCTCCTTCTCCATAGCCCGCAAAGCCTTATCCATGGCCTCCCTTTCCTTGACCGCAGCCTCCAACGCTGTCTCGTTCTTACGAACTTCATTCTCGTACTAAAACCACAGCACCCTTTCCACTTGGACACACACCGGAAGTCTCCCCTTACCAAACTAATTCGATGCCTCGCACTGGCCAACTCGCGATCCAACTGCGCCTTCAAGCTCGTCCATTCCCTCCTATGCGCTTCCATCGATTCCGCTTTCCTTTGCATTTCGTCAAACCTCATTTGGAACGACTGCTTCTGTACGACCGCGCTCTCCAATTGCCGTTTCAAATCCGCTTCCGTTTCTTGACACATGGCCAACATTTTTTGCAATGCCTTCAACTGCGATTCCATTCCCATCGCGTTCCGTTCCAAATCGGCCATCTTGCCTTCCACTTTATTCATCTCGTCAGAACGAGTCTTCAAATCCCGTTTGCACTTGGCCAATTGTTCTCTAAAACCGAATCCTTTTCAAATCCGTCCCACAGCAAACACGAGCTTGGTTACTTGGCATCGCGCAATCTCTCCTCCAACATCCTCTTCTCCTGCTCGTTGGTTCTCAATTGTTGTTGAGCAACGAGTAGTTGATCCCTGGACAATTGGGCACTGCTGGTATGCTCGGACAACAGAGTCTCCAACGACTCCACTTGAATCCGTAATTCGCTCTCCATTTCTCCACTCCGAGTGAGCCTACTTCGCAAACTATCAACTTCACTTTCCATCCGAACACGTCGTTGTTCTTCGTTTTTTAAACGCTCATTCAATGATTCCAACTTTTCTTTGTCCGCCTAAAACTATGATCTATGAAACTGATCCTTCATAAAAACCAATTTTTTACCTCGCTCGTAACAGTCGCCTCTTGAAGAAGTAACCGCAACCGCTGCACTTCGGCCGACAACTGAGCCGTCTCCAATCGAAAACGCTGCCCCTCATCGTACATTCGATCGAGTTCACTTTTAAAATTCCGTTTCTCCGTGCTCACTTTTTCCACTTCTAAATTCACATTCTCCAATTTCTCCTGAAAATCGCAAACCATCTTCCCATTCGAGCCAATATCGGAACATGAAGAATGTTCTTACACTCATTTGCTTCAACTGCGCCTCCCGGCCACGCAATTGTCCTTCCAATTGAGTCACTCGATTCTGCACATTTTTCTTCTCCGATTCCTTCGATCGAATCAATTCCTCTTGCGAAATAAGCACGGCTTGCAGCGAATTCACCCGCGACTCGGCGTTGGATTTTTCTGTTAGAAAAAGAAGATACACCAACCCTCGCTAGAAGACACCCACAGCCCCTACCTTCGTACACATCTTCCACACGACGCGTTAAATCCAAAATAACATTCTCGCTGATTTTTTTCTGCTCCTCAGCTTCGTCTAATCGACGTTCCAACTCCAACACTCGAACTCGAAATTTTTCTTCCATCTGCTTCTCCTGCACTTCGTATCGACTAACGTGTTCAGTCAACACTCGAATGCGTCCTTCCAATTCGGTTCGTTCACTAAACGAAACGCGCTCATAGAAAGGTCCCATCTGTAAAAGGAGTCCCGGACAGGACGCAAAGCAGTTACTCACTTCATCAAATGCTCTCTCTCCTCAAATACATTTGACGATTTTTCGTGTTCATTATTCAAATCTCGGCGACACGCTTCCAACTGCGTTTCTAAATCGCGCTGTTTCTCCAAGGCCTGAATCGAAATCAAGCTACCAAAATATCAAAGAAAATTTTAAAAAACTTCTCTTACCACTTTGCATTGCTGATCAGTTTGAGCATGCTCATTCTTTAACACCTCCAACTGGGCTTCGAATTCGTGCAATTCCCTTTCTCGAATTTCCAACTGTCCCATCAAAACTGAAAATACATTTTCTCTACACTAAACCACGCCTCATCCACAGGCTCTTGGGCACCCCGGAGAGCTTCCTTACTGTCTCCCCCCCCCCCCTCCTGGTGCATGAAGGACTCCTCAAAAACCATTCAATTGCACTTACGAGTTCGTTCCTGATTCCACAAGATCTCCATTTGCCTATACGCTTCCAGTTCTTCGTTCACAGCTTTTAGGTCATTTTCTGCGGTCTCTTTCTTTCTTTCCAAATCCAGATATTCGTCATCCATCTGAAACATATCTTGTACCATCCACCCAAAGCATTCCCAATAACTTACCCTCTCCATCTTTTTCCCCAGCACTTCCCGTTCTCGCACCGCCTCATCCCTTTCCCTCGCCAGCACTTGCCTCTCTAGTGACAAAGCAGATAATCGATCACTTATCGATCGCTCAGTCGACGTCACTCGATCGATCTCGGCCGTTAATTCGTCGCATTTACTCTCAGCTTTTTTCAATTGTTCTTTCAAAATTTCGTTTTCCGATCTCAATTCTCTTTCCTCTCGTTCCAGGCGATTACAAATCGATTGAGCATTGGCATTTTCTTCACGCGATTCCATCAAAGCCGTTTGGGTGGAGTCGAGGAGCGATTTTAATTTGACCAAATCCGTCTTATATCGAGCCACGTCTTCTCCGCTACGTTCCCGTTCGTCCTCTAAATTCGATTGAGCGCTTTCTAATTGTAAAATCCGTTTTTGAGCATCTTCAAAATTCCTAAAATAGTGAGCAATGGTAGTGTCTGGTAACAGATTTTAGAATTATAATCCTAACATTCTGAGGCAGGCGAAAACCAACAGTCGGGCCTTTGGGCACTCCAACAGTCGGAACCCCGACTTACTTATTTAAGGCATCCACGTGCGCTTCCACCGCCTCGCGTTTCTTTCGTTCCGAAACCAACGTCTCGTTCTTCAAATAGGTCAGCTGAGTTTTCAAATTTTCTTTCTGATGCATCGCACCATCTCGCTCCTTTTGTCTACAACAGAAAAAATAAATACCAGAAAAGAAAGCCATTGAACAAAATCGTACAACGCCGCCAATAGAGAATTGACTTCGCTCAATTCCTTCTCCAATCGCTCCCGATCAGCTCGATCACTGACGTTAGTCAACGGCGTTTTCTCCAATTCGGCCACTTTTTGTTGAGCAGAACGCAAACGAGCCACGAGTTCCTGAAACACGGACTTGCCATCGACAAATCACATTTGTCTCACCTTCAATTACATTAGCTTGAGCTTCACGCCGATCCAAAGCTTCCCTGACCAAACGCACGGTCGTTTCAGCGGCCGCTCGTCCACGCAAGGCACCCGGACTGAACGAACGAGCCCGACGACGAGGCGAGACCACGGCCACTGGACCACCGTCCACCATGTCCTGAGATAATACTCGTTCAGCGAAATCTCGGAGAGCGTTGTGCAAATAGTCGGCATAGCCCTCGTCCTTGTTTTCCTGCAAAGTGAAAATTCTCAAAAAGGATGAACTTGGCAAGCTCACCAACCACCCACCACAGCAAGCTTATCCTTGAGCGTCTCCAGCTGACGATCCTGCTCGATCACTTGCGACTCCAGCAAATGCTTCTGTTCGATCGCTTCGTCCAATCTAAAACGAATCATTAGTCGACAAAAAACCTCAGCATTGAGGGGGATTCGAACCCGCGCAGGTGAGCGCTCTCGACGATGAAGGAACACTACACCAAATGATTTGCCCAGCCACGAGCGAGTCGAACACTCGCCCATAACTGCGCTTCTGGCGAGAAACATACTACCAACCCACCAGGCCATAGGCCAAAAAACGAGATACCAGTCAAGTTTCCTTATCATCAAAACTCTCAGCACCGCACTTGGCGTCAAAACGTTTGATTAGGAACAGCTTTTTCCCTCTTCCCGTCAAACAGACAACCAGAAACGCACGACATGACAAAAAACTGCAAGCCCTCACTTGAGCTGCAACTGCCTGATGATCTCCTCTTTCTCGTTTTGACTATCGGTCAATCTGCGCACATTTTCCAATATCATTTCTTCGATACTCGATCCTTCCATCATGCTCGACGAATAAGCGAGATCCTAAGTGCACAACCAAATTACAAGGATCCTCCCTGCCCACGGAGCCACGTACCACCACGTTCGATCCGTTCGTGTCTAAAGTGCGAGCACTGGCGGCGTAGGTCATCCACATTCCCAGTTTATGACAGGCCGCCGTACTGCCCTTCACGATTCGCTGTAATTCCGAGTCCATCAAATTCAAACCACGCTTAGTCGTCGATCGACAATCGAGATAATCGCGACGAAGTTGTTGAAACGATCGCCACAACTTCAGCATTTGCCGATGCTCCGAGGCCAAACGTTCCAGATAAAGCTAAGAAACGGCCAGCGTCGTCCTCGGCCACCAACTTATTCCCCACTCTTACCTTCTCCGTCTTCTTATACTCGTCGATGCGAGCTTGCATATCTCGTTTTGATCGATCGTATTCTTGAGAGACTCGCAAGAGATCGCTGGTCAAACTGACACTGGCCATTTTGGTCTCGTCCAATTCGCGTCTCAGCGACACGTTCACATCGTTGAGGGTGGCGCAGCGTGCCTGTTCATCCAACAGTCGCTTTAGCATCAACTCGTCCGTCGTCTCGCTCGTGTTATTCATCAATCTCCTCGGCTAAAACGCACAACATCGATCCACGTTGGCGACCAGGCGGTCGACCCGTCTCACCGTGCTTGTTATGACGGGCGAGGACACGATCGAAGTGGTCGACATGGAGGCCAAGGCTGCGCTTCGTTCGGCCGCCTCCATCTCGGCCATTCGTTTTTGCGAGTCCTTTAACTGATCTTGCAATCTGGCGATCAGACTCGTCTGATTGTCCAGTCGTTCCTGAAACCCGCGCCCACTCTCGGCCAGTCGTCGTCTCAGTCCCACGTTCTCGTCGCGCAGTGCAACCTCGCCCGATCCACTCCGACTCGAATCACACTCGCGGGGAGTCTCGTCCTGAAAAGGAATGCATTCAGGATTGGGAACCAGAAGGCAGCCGTCATACCTGGCCCGAAAATGACACGCTCACATCGTTCGGCAAAACGCCCAGACCGAGATCGTGATTGACTGCGGATGGAGTCGAAGCAACGCTCTCCCGCCTGTAACCAAAACCAAAACCTGAGCTTTCCCGGAATGCCTACCCCGGCCAAGCCAAAATAGAAACCCCTGCCCGTACGAGCAACCACCCGGCCAGTGAGTCGATTGCATACCTCGGCTCGCTGCCATTTTCTTCCTCGTCCATATCACTTTTCGATTCTTCTTCCATTTCCGCCCATATAATATTTACACTGGCACCTGAGTAAATAAATATTCGTGCCAATGTTCACTCGGGAATCGATCGATACGAACCGCTCTCGGTTACCAAGGCCACAAGCACACACAGCATTGGCGAGCAAAATAGACAGCCGAGCAAGTACAAAAGCGATGCAACACAAGACACCAAGCCCAACAAGCCACCAACCATTCTTTATTCATTTAATTTTTCATTCACTTTCCAGCAAATCCGAGTCGCACAAAACCAAGCCATAACACTGTTCACGCCATCGTTCCCTTTCCTCCTTCGTGAAGTTTCCTCTTCTCTTTTAGTTTTCTTACCTAAATCAGAAAAATACACGCTCAAATGCACGTCTCCCTAGGAACTCAATGCACTCAACAGGGGCCCTTCTTTGTCGAGAAGGCTCAACTAGGCGAGCATAATGCCCGGGTCCGATTGTGAGTGCCCGTAACACTTGGGGACGGACACTTGCTCCTTTTAGCTGCCTGTCGCAACATAACGGCAGCCAGACAGCTAAAAGGCTTGTTCTGTCACCATTGACCAGTTTTTGTCTCCCTAACAATGGATCGACGCCAAAACTTTTGCATTATCGGACCCTCATTTGCCAAGGACTCCCTCATCGAATGAATTATAGCTACTGGTGGCATAGACGCTTACGTACCACCAAGAGGCCCCTCGCTACTAACCTCCTTGGCTTTCCTCTTCTGCCCGAACTTGATCTTTTGGTAAGCCCGTCTATGCTTCTTGGCGATGAGCATTTCCTGCAGCTTTCGTTCCTCGGCTTGTTCTGCCACCCGTCTGTGCACGTTCGGACGATCCGCCTTGCCCTCTTTCACTTCCATAACAGGCTTTTTCGGTGTCTCGCAAACCTCCGCCACCAACGGCTTCTCATCCTTGTCGCCTTCCGATTCAGTCTCGCGTCGTTTCTTGGACGGTTTGGTTTGTTGGTTAGCCACTGGCTCCTCTTCCGGTAAGCCAAGCAAAGTTATATCTAAAACCACAAACCTCTCGTCACTGCTCCTGATCACCACAAGCCATCGACCCACCTTCTCCTTGCATTTGCAACAATTTCAATTTTTCAGGCGGGATATAATCTTCCGACGATTCTTCCACGAACGGCGACAAATGCGGGGGTAAAACAGCCCCCGGATAATAATCCTCGACCGGAAGTAGCATTCTGGCGTTGACGCAATCGTAGATCCATTGCGGCTGGATATAATATCTACAAATCCAGCCCTCTTATCCCATAAACAACACTCGAATCATGTTAATTCATACCTGGACAAATATTGACGATCCAGATTGGGCCTATCCACAATCTGATGCGTTATACTTTCGTCAGATTCCCCGAACGTCGCTCCGTAACCACTCGTCTCATCCCACGACACCTGGCCACCGAAGCATCTGAAAAGGCCACTGAGCTTTCACACTGCAATGGCTTGCCCGGTTGTCATCCAGACTCAAACGTCTGTCTGATCCGTGGCTCAGGCGCTCTTCCACTTCATGAGAAGGTTCGACACCCGGTATAAAACATGACACAACCCACCTGATTACAAATGTCAACGACTGCCTGGGGACTTCTCGCGACAAAAATATTTTCGATCCTTCGAACAATTTGAACAACCGCTTTATTTGTTCTTGTTCTTTTCGTTTCTTGGCCAAATGCTCATCGTCCATACTCTGAAACCACCACATAAAAATAGATATTCACGTAAAATCACTGCCAAAAATTTAAACTCACCTCGTCCGGGAATTCATCAGCAATAACATCATCGACTGGTGTCGAATCGGCCATTTTCCGCAAAGCTTCCGAAAGTGCATAAATTCTCTGCAAAAACGCTCTGCAATCCCCAAAATTCTAGCAAATTCCATTTCTGACTTACTTCACTCGACGCATCTTGATCGTCAAAATACGCTTCACTTTCGAATTTCTCAACTTGCAGCTGCAATAAAAAATTATAGCCTATATAGTCCAAAACCAAAAAACGTCCAGCCTCACCTGCGGTGGATAAATCATGCCACGATTGGAATACAACTTGTAATTGACAAAACCCAGCATGGTCACGTAGAATTCCACGAATGTGTGCATGATTTGAAAGTCGACATCAGTGACTGGCTGAAACACAAGCACCATCAGACACCCGAGCAGAGGACACAACTGACGGAACGTACCTGGAGACAACGATCGTGAGGCACAATCCACGTCACCGTGTTGCCCATTACATCCGCCTGGTAGTAGATACCTTTGATCGATACGAAAACCTGAGGAGAAGAATTCAGTCAACTTGAGACAAGAATCATAAGCACGCAGGCCTTGCTCTCTTCCTCACCTTGCGCAAACTACGACTTTCGATAATATAAAGCAGGAATTCGTTCGACAGTCGACGACACAATTGAGTCAGCGTGGCGGGCACCACTTTCGAATGCGGCATACGAGAAAATAGGAACACCATGCACAGAGCATCGTCCAAATCACGAAGCGCGTCGACGAACGTCGGGTAACTGAAACAGAGTCAGTCAGGCGGGCTCGTTGCCTGGTGGGTTAGGCGTCTGCCTCTCACGCCAGGTGCGCAGCTACGGGCGAGTGTTCGACTCGCGGCCCGGGAAATTAAATTCTTGTATATTGTGTCCGTTCACCCTCGAGTGCGCTGTTACGTGCTTGGTGATGTGGTAAAACAGAAACAGGACCAGGTCAAGTCCTCCTAGGTTGATCCAGCTAGTCCGACTGACCCCCTATACAACACCTCGCAGCTGGGACCGGTTTCATGATCAGCTAGGACATGTCCTAAAGTAAGGACGATAAAACCACAATGACGTGTGATATGCCTTGCAGTGTCCCGACTAGCATTCCATTATTTCGGACATGTCTAAGGTGATTGCGCAACTGGGCCCAGCTGGCCGACACGACCACCGTTCTCGAAACTTATCCTACTGATTTTGGATTCACAATTTTAGGATTTCCCCTGCATGAATGATATGCATCAACACTGAAAAAACAAGACTTACCGTTCTCGAACGATATGATCAACGGTGTATTTGGGGCGGTTTTCGCGAAGTCGTCGAGCTGTCTGGCCTTCTTTTTTGGACACGGCTTTCTTCAACTTCCGCAAGTAAATCTAAAAAACAAAGTTCATTCGATTAATCGTAGAAACAAGCACTTATTTCATGAATTCTTACCTTATATTCTCGAAATTTATTGATAATCGGTTCGTGCGCCAGGAAATTGATATCTTTGACGTAGTACCATGTTTTGCTTTGGAGTCCGCCTTTGTTCACTTTCTTTTTGTGACGGGGTTCATGAGGATAGACGCCTTTCAGAATGCACAACCGTCTAAAAGAACAGAAATCAGAAATCGCTAAGCATAAAATTAAAAAAGCCACAGAAATAAAAAATTATGACAAAAATCGTACCTAAAATCTTTCAAAGTCAACTGTAATTTTTTCAGAGCTTGTGTCCTCGAAATGTACGTGGCCGCTGCTCCCTTTTCGTACTAAAATTTTCAACTTTGAAAATCTTTAGAAAATAAAGACATAAATCAGAAATCCAATAAAAAATTAGTTTGATATGGGGCAATATTCTCCCTCTTACTTTTTTTTGAATTTTCCCCATCGCGTCCTTGTTTTTCAAAACCTTTCAAAATCATCCAATCAATGTCAGGCAGCCGTTTTTGAAACTCACTCAAAGCTGGCGTTTTGTTTTCTTTTCTAATCTTTTCGATCCGATCTTTCTGTTTTCTTGTCACTAGCGAGCGACCCGATGAAACTGAAACTAAAACTTAATTGTACCCAGATGAGTAATTAGCACCCGCAGAAATAAGCGGGTGAGAATTACGGCATCGTTTTGTTTTCGCACAGTGGGGTCAACGGATCTAGGGTGGGGTCTATTGATCGATCAGCTTAGTTGACTTTCTGTTTTCTCAAGATTGATATCAGCCCCTAAAAAATAAAAGATGACCGGAACGGAGCGTAAAGCTTTGAACGTAAGTCTTTTAGTTTTTTAAGTGTAGGGAACAGTGTAAATTTTTCAAAAATTTTTTCTGTTCTGTCAGACGTAATGGGGAATTGGGCTTCAATTTTAATCTGTTTCAGAAATACTATCCCCCCGATTTTGATCCAAGAAAAATCCCTAAAGTTCGTGGTCCAAGGAATCGTCAGTACGTAATCCGAGTGATGGCGCCATTCAACATGACGTAAGGGTATTCATAATGTTCTGCCCGTATGACCATCTGTTCCGTGATGTTACAGGTGCAACACTTGCGGCGAGTATATTTACAAAGGCAAGAAGTTCAATGCTCGTCGGGAGACAGTAGAGGACGACGATTATTTAGGCCTGTTCCTCTTTCGTTTCTACATCCGATGCCCGCGATGTTTGGCCGAAATCACGTTCAAAGTAAGTCGCGAAATGGATTTTCCATTCCCTACTCTTTTCCCTGCCGTCATAGAATACTTCTAAGCCAGCTTTTTCAACCTCTGTTGTTGAGTGTAAGGGAAATCGCAAAACAAATTTCAGTTTACATAGTTGGGGCCTTGCCTGTAATTAACTCAGCGACCATAGGTTCCTTCCCTGTGTAATCTCTATTTTAAACACGAAGACAGGGTTCCACACACTGGGATGCATATGCTGTCGCAGTGAATACTGTACTCCAGGTACCCACGCTAAAGAAATCGTTAAAACCAAATGGGTCTTGAGAAGGGGAACCTACATGAACATTCACAGTGATTAGGTGTTTTTGGTTTTCATTTCATGGCCTTAGTGTATTCCACGCCATGGTTCACTAAATCTTCATTCTTCTAGACCGATTTGAAAAACTGTGATTACGCTGCCGAACATGGATCAACGCGTTTGTTCGAAGCTGAACGAGCATTGCAAGCAATGGAAAAAGAGAAGGAACGTCAGGAAGAAGAAGATAAACAAAATGCAATGAAACAATTGGAAAAACGAACTAAAATGAGTCGTTTCGAAATGGAAGCTATCGGTATGCTTCTCTTTTTGAGGCGCCTCCTTCTCACGGTAGCCGCTTATTTTTTCAGAGCGTCTGGAAGAACTTCGGGAATTGAAACACCGAGAAGCGAAGGTCGATTACGCCAACGCTATCGCCGAAGTAACTAAACAGCAACGAGAAGAATTGGAGAGACAGGAACGCGAGGACGAGGAATTCGTTCAGTAAGTCGTCATGATTTGGTTTCTGGGAGGCTAAGAGCCGGGGTTTATAGGTCGAATTCTTCCTACCCCTAGGGTCGGTGTAATGGCCATATACTTAAGTTTTTTTTTCTGGTGTGTGTGTAAATTTTGTCAGACAAAGCGGGCCTGCGCGGGCCTGCGAACTGTACATCAGCCATAGGGGCCTGGAATTAATGTAAAGCTGGTATAAGGGGCTGTTAATTACGTGTGCTCGAAAAGTATGTTTTGATTTAGGCGGTTATTCGCCAAGGATAGCGAATCGAAAACGAAAAAACGATTTCTCGTTGACAGCGACGACGATGACGAAGACTCGGATGAAGGCCCGAGTTGCTCAACATCGACATCGAAATCGAGACGAGCCTTGGATGGCGATCCTCTTATTCTCGATGTAAGTTCCGCAGTCCCTTTTCTTGAATCTTATCAAATGCAATAGCATTCCTCTTTTCAGCGGGACAAACCACCTCTGCTTTCTAAAAAACCGAAGCCAGAATTGAATCAAAAGAAGGCACTGGCGGGTGTTTTGATCAAAAAGAATAAGCCGGGTGAATCAACCAGCACAAAACCGAAATCACAAACCGAAGGGTCATCTACTAGCACGACCAGCGCCGCCGCTCCAGCCGCATCCTCTGGATTAAACTTGTTGGGTGCATATTCGAGCAGTAGCGGAGAAGATTCGAATTAAGGCTTGAGTGTTCTCCTGATGTGAAAATGTCAAATTGAAGAAAGACTGTAATTTAATGCCTAATCATTTCTTTCCTTCCAATATCATAACGTCATTTCAAAAAGTATGGGAAAATAAATCAACAACTTTTTAGAACTCGAACGAGCTTGCCATCCAACTTCAAGTAGGCTCTTTCGCTCAGGCGTTGGATTGCCTGATCAAAGAGCTCTTTCAATTCGTCGTCGCTATGCTCTTTTTTCTTCTGGCTTTGGTTATACTGCTCGAGGACCCGTTTTCGAAGGGCCTTGATTTTTATTTCGTTATCTGACGCCGCTTCGAGTCGCTCCTTGATCGCTTTTCGCCAATTGAATTTTTTGACTTTGAGTGCCTCCTGATCGGCACCCTGGGCGCAGCCATTCATCTGATCAGAGTCACTGATAGACTCAGTTTTCTTTTTCTTGGCTGACCCGTTTTCACTTGATTCCTCCATCTTGCGTTTTTTGTCTTCATTTTTCAAATCGATCTCAGTTTTCTCTAGTTCATTGGTCCCGTTATTGGCGAGTTTTTCGTTTTCTTTCTTGTCTTTTTCTACTGATGATGAAATAGCGGTCCAAGCGGCTTCAATTAATTGTTTGTCACGAACTCGAAGAGAATTCGATAGGAAGCTAACGAATTTTTGTTGTTTTCGTGGAATATTTGAATAATTTTTAACTTGTTCTAAAAGTGATCGCAATCGGGCGTCCTTGAGGTCTATGGAATCTATGGCGCGTTGCACTTGCTCGAACCATTTTTCTTGTTTTACTTCGCCCTTATTCGCTTTGCCCACGTAGTTTTGTCCACCGTATTTTTGATCTTCGCTCATGCATTTCGTGTGGGTTTGATAATCGTTTCCGTGAAAATCCTTGTTGCAATCGATGCACGACATGACCTGACTTCGACGACATTGATACCGATGCTTTTCTACTTGAGCTTTCTTAACCGACTCCCCGCAACCGCTGCACGTAAAGAAGACCATGGTGACAATGAGTGCTTCGTCCAACGAGAATAGCTGAAAAGAAAAAACCGTGTGAAAATTTGTAAAGAAATTTAAAAAATTTGTAAAAAATGAGGACGAATGGTCCATTTCTCAGAAGATAGATCAGTATTTACAAAATTTTACTTCTCAATTCGCTCAAATCACGTATTATATCACTTGGATCTACAGCTTCGGAGTCCACTCGTCTAGGCTCTAAAATAAATGCTCGCCAACCGGCCGATTTGGCGGCCAAATAATCTTTGTCCAAATCATCGCCGACGTGCGCGATTTCATTCGAATCGGCCATCATCGTCCTTTCGACTAATCTAAATAATTGATCGTTCGGTTTAGCCAAACCAGTTTCTCCCGATAAGAAAAAGGCGCGAAAATATAAATCTAATCCGAAATCGCCTACGATTCGACGAAGACGACTATCGAAATTGGATAAAATCGCCACAGTGATTCCTTTCCGAGTTAGAAAGTCCAACAGTGCCGGCGCGGACGGATCGAGCATCCAAGGCTCCGTTGTCCCCAAGAAATCATACAATGCCGACGCAAGATTATCGAACTGATCAGCATCTATTTGAACAATATCCGAAAATGTTCCCTTCACCACGTCAGTCCACCATCGCTTCTGACGATCCATCAATAAACCAGAGGCATCGTGGTCATTCGATGAATAATAGCCGAAGCACGGCCTCTTTTGATCGAGAAGACGATAGTGCTTCAAAAATGCGTTCTGTAGCCGTTCGGGATCGACATCGATGTGGAAATTTTTATGGGCGAAATTTGAGTAAATTTTTCCAACTTGTTCTCGTAGGTTGATCAAAGTTTTCATGGCATCAAACGTAACTAGACGTAGTTTTCTGGTCGATCTCATTTCACACTGAGAATTCGTTCGCAGGCAGCAAAAAATTGGAAAAAAAGTAGAAAATCAATCTGTTTTCCCCCAATTTTTTAGAATTACGGACAATTGCCCCCTCGGCCAATTGCCCCCTCGGCCAATTGCCCCCCACGCGCGAAATTCAAATCTTGCGAACATGCAACTGGCAACTAGGAACAGGGAAACAGACGCTTGCAACTTAAGCTTTCACGAAAAGGCCTTTCCGACTGTTTTAGTCTTAGGCTTCCGAGGATTCTTGGCGTCGAAAAAGCTTAGGCTTAGGCTTAGGTAATTTTTTGAGCCGCGGCGCACTTGCGGCGCCTTCGGCGCCTCGGTGCTATTGCCGCCGCCCAAAGAAATTTACGCTAAGCCTAAGCCTCAACCATTTTCGAGCAAAAAATTCACCTAAGCCTAAGCCTCAAATCAGTCGAAAAGACTCTTTTCGTGTAAGCCACAAGTTTGCAAGCATCTGCAACTAGCGCCTTTTCAGTTTGAAGCCTTTTATGCGCAACACCTAAGGTAGACTAAGCCTAAGGTGACCCTTGGGCCCAAGATTGGGACTGCAAGTAGAACTATGGATAATAACACCTGACCAACGGCGCTGTTAGTGCTCAATGCCTTGTTTTACGCATTCACCTACATTGTTACTCCGCCCACAATCAACGAGCCGCAAAATATATGTCCGTTATGAATATTGACTTTTTACAAGTCATGCCGAAAATTTAAAAAATGACGTAAATCAACATGCTCCGCACCATGCCCAATAACTTCGCCACCTCAGTCAATCAACTTCCCACCCAAGCACCCTCGACCGAAAGACCGACGTACAACACGGCTGTCGCGACCGCTCTTATCCGCCGCTAGCAGATATCTCTATGTACATGCGGTCAGTGTTGCGAGGGGGCAATTGTCCAAGGGGGCAATTGTCCGCGTCCAATTTTTTACTTTCGATCCCTGTTGTGATAAAATAGAGTTTGAAGTAAATGTATACCGTCAATTTTAAATTAAACGAAAGCAAATATATTACTGATATTCATTACGGGAAATTACTGATTTTTATCATAGAATTCGTTTATAGCAAAAACACCGTTAACAACTGAAAATGAAAACGGCTTACCTGAAACTTAAGTTTACACAGCCGTACTCGCACACTTGCTTTAACTTTACACTCGTGGGTGGGCAGAGTATCAGAACGAAAATCGGAATCCTTTGTGTTTGCTAATGAGTCTTGATTCGGTCTGGCCGAAGTCATGGAACGTTAGTAAACCTTGTGACTATGTGATGTATATTTGATGACAAGTGAGAACTGACTGATTGTGAGTTCGAAGCGTGTGCTGGTATTCGCACGCAATTCGGCTGTGATCAAAATGTCGTTTTGGCGACAACTCCGGTTTTTATTATGGAAGAATTTTCTAATCCGTAGTCGGCAGAAAGTAAGTTGTTTTTAGTAGTTGATCTTTTTCAATTTTAACGCGAGACTCGTTCCACTTAGATCTGGGCGGTGGCCGAGTTCATCAGCCCTATGCTTCTGTTCGCGATTCTAGTATGGTTACGATCTAACAACGTTAGCGAATCATATCACGAGTGTAAGTTACCGATAGCTTCAAAAGTAGGTCTCGATATATAATCGCACTGATTCGTTCAGGTAATTATGCTGCCAAAGCGTTACCGAGTGCCGGTTTCGTGCCCTTCATGCAATCTTATTTTTGCACGATAAAGAACAACTGTTCAACCGAACATTTCTCCGATTCTGATATCGGTCCGGTCAATAAACGTAATAATTCAGTGTAAGATCTATCTGGTTTTTGGGACCCTCCAATTTGCGATGGGATTATCGCTTTTTAGGTTAGGCGTACTCGGGCGTTTTATAGAGAGACGCCTGAATAGTACGGCGGAAATGGAAAAATTGCAGGCCAAGTTACAGGGAACTTTGCCTCTTCTTCATGATTTTCGAAACCTTGTTCGAGCAGCTCTGGGCAAAACCCCTGAGCAACCGTCGGCATCGCTCCTTGACCTGCCCAATATGCAGGTAAGTGAAGATTTGTTCTCTTTTAAAATGCCGACTTGATATTTTCTCTTGGTTTTAGGAGCAGCTGAATGATCTCTTACAAACTATGATGCCTTTCACTAGTGTGGAATCGATCGAGCAATACACCGGTGGCCGAGATATAGTCGAGATGTTCACATGCAGTGAAATGGATCGAAGTAAGTGTTTTTTATTTTTGACAGAAGTCTGGTGTATGAGCGATTGAATTGCAGATTTGGCGGGCATGTTCCAAAATAAAACCAGCGCTCAGAGGCTGCGAGAACGTTTTAGAGGCAAGACAGAACTGACCGAAATCGAAAGTACGATTAGGCAAAAAGCCGAGGAGAGGGATGACGAAGTCGCCTGGCACTCATCCAATGCTACCAATAAAACTGTATGCGGACGGTTTGTAATTGATCCTGTACTAGGTAAGGGACAGGTTTTTTATCGTTTCGGTATGTTAAATATGAGTTATTTCAGATTTGAGATGTGGGAGCTGGCTTAGATCCTTTCCTGGCCTGAACGAAAGGACTTTGTTGTATCCGTTCATGGCCCTTTTACGTGGTTTCATCTTGGTCACGCCAAGTAATAACGCGACGAGGGAATTGGTCGAAAAGGTACGTATTATGAAAGAATTTTGATCTTAATTTTTTTATTCAGATGATAAACTCTTTCTTAGATGGAAAAACTGTTACAAGCTTTCGATTGGGTCAAAGAAATGGTTATAGATTTTTATTACAATGCCGAAAGCTATCAAGATGCTCTCCACGAAAGTGAAATGGCAGAGTTTTACAATGTGAGTCGATAGATGAGTTATTTTAATCGAGTTCTGATTTTGTTTCTCGATCGCAGGAACTAGTTGAATTCGCAAGTACCGCGTGTCCTCAGTTGCCTTTCACCAATGCTTCGTACTGCGACGAATTATTGGATAAGTTGAAACCTTACGAAAATTTTTTTGTCGCCAGCAATAATACGAATGCTACATTGCCCAAATGGAAACAAGTGATTAAGCCATTAGCGTACATGTTAGAGGTGAATTTATCTTATTGAATTATACTTTATTTAAACATTTTCATTTTTTTTCAGTGCTTTCGCACGGATCGATTCCACTTTGAGCCAAATGAATACGAATTGGAGAAGTCAGCTATGTGCCTGACGGATGTGAACTCGTTTTTCGCCGCTTTCGTATTCGAAGACATGGAACCGGAGGCCGATACACTGCCTTTGTTTACTAGCTACAAGATTCGTATGCCGAGCTATTTGGTTCACCAGTCTGCGCTGCTGGACAGGTGAGTGTGCAGAGCGATGCTCGTTTCTACTGTGTTGTGAATGGTGCTTGCAGGCATTGGAATCCTCGAGCTCGAGACGAGAATTTTTTGGATATGAAGTACCAGTATTTGGGCTTTTCGTTCCTGCAAGACGCCTTGGAACAGGCGATTATCGAACAGCAGACCAATATGGCGCCCAGAACGGGCGTCTACATACAACAGTTTCCCAATCCGTGTTATCAGGTCGATCAGTAAGTCGAAGGGACGGTGTGGACGAGTGTGGGAAGAACGCGCGCTTTCTCGTAGGTTCGTCAGAGCCATCGAACGAGTGCTGCCCATGCTGATGGTGATGGCCTGGGTGTGCACGGCATCGCTAATCATCAAGAACGTCGTGTACGAAAAGGAAATGCGACTGAAGGAGTTTATGAAGGTGAGAGTGGAAGGATGGGTGAATGATGGTCACACTAGGTCTTGTTTAGGTGATGGGCCTGGGCAATTTGGTGCACTGGGTGGCCTGGTTCATCCAGACGCTGGCCTTCACCATGGTCTCGGTCTTTGTATTCTCTGTGATTATCAAGGTGAGTTGTTGACGGACGAAGTCACGAGCGGTCTCCAACGTGTTGCATTTCAGTACGGCAACGTGGTGGCTCGGATAAACCTAGGTGTCATGTTCCTCTTTATCATGGTATTCATGGTGGCCACGATCGCCCAGTGTTTTCTTATTTCTACATTCTTCGATAAGGCTAACGTAGCCGCGGCGGCGGGGGCTGTCATTTATTTCTTGCTCTACGTGCCGTACTGGCTGGTCATACCGAACGCGGCCGCATTAACGTACACTCAGAAAATGTCATCAGTGAGTTGTATGGATTTGTTTGAAATGCTAATAAGGCTGAGAATTTGTATTTTAGTGTCTTCTGGCGCAAGTGGCATTCGGTTGGGGGTGAGTCTGTCTGAGCATTGTCTTTACATGGTCCAAATATTGTGGGTTTAGATGCGCGTTCATCGCTCAATACGAGGGGCTGGCTGAAGGCGTGAACTTCAGTAATATGAATACAGTGCTGGACGACTCGGCTCTTACCTTGGCTGAGTCCATGTAAGAAGTGGGAGTGTGGTTTGGACGGTGTGGTAGTGTTTGCGTTGCAGGATAATGATGTTGGTTGACTCGGTTATATATCTCATTTTGACATGGTACATCGAGACAGCATTTCCGGGTAAGCTAGGTTTCTCCAGTGTTGGGTGGATGGTAACGGGTATCATTTCAGGCGAGTATGGCGTGCCGCGGCCGTTCTACTTCCCCTTCACCAAATCGTATTGGTGCGGACCACCGATTATTGAAAAGGCGCTGCCGGATTTGGAGGATTTGCCGCGTAAGTGCGGAGGAATGATTTGGCGGGTCAGGCTGGAAGATTGGGATCTTTTTAGCCGAAGTGAAGAAATATACTGAAGCCGAGCCCACCCAACTGCCTTTGGGCGTAGCTGTGCGGAATTTGAAGAAAGTGTATCCGAACGGCAAGAAGGCCTTGTCGGGCATCTCGTTGAACTTTTACGAGTCGCAGATTACGTCTTTTCTGGGCCATAACGGGGCTGGAAAGACCACGACGTTGTGAGTGCTTTGCATTGGACTAGAGGTGGGAGGGGCCTAATGGTGTTGGCTTGTTTGCAGGTCGATTCTAACAGGACTCTACGCGCCTACGGAAGGGACGGTGCTGGTGTACGGTAACGATGTGCGATGTCGAATCGATGAAGTGCGCAAATCGTTGGGGATGTGTCCTCAGCATAACATCTTGTTCGGGTCGTAAGTCGGTGTTGCTTTGGAGGGATAGTGTGGTAGTAAAGGCGTGCCCCGCTCCAGGTTGACTGTACGGCAGCAGCTGACATTCTACGCGGGTTTGAAAGGAGTGGAGAAGCAGCTGATTCCGCAACAAGTGAACGAATTGATCAAGGAGATGGCACTGGAGGCAAAAGCTGATACTCCTTCCGATGATTTGTCGGGTGAGTGGGTGTGGATGGTTAGATGGGAGGATGGATTAAGAAATGCCATTTTTCAGGCGGCAATCAACGACGGTTGGCCGTGGCTGCAGCCTTTATCGGAGGTTCGAAGACTGTCATTTTGGACGAGCCGACTGCTGGCGTGGATCCTTGCGCTAGGCGGTTGATTTGGGATTTGTTGCTTAGGAAAAAAGAAGGTGAGGTTTCATGGGCAATCAGTTGACTCGTTTGCAAACTTGAGATTGTACTTTCAGGACGGACCATTATCTTGTCGTAAGTACAACTTGGACAGGGCGGAAGTGGCAGTGGAGGAGGGTAGTGCTATTTTAGGACGCATCACATGGACGAGGCGGACGTGCTGGGTGATCGCATCGCCATTATCGGGGCTGGCCAGTTACGATGCTGCGGCTCGAGCATGTTCTTGAAAAAGTGTTACGGGTCCGGCTATCGACTAACCATGGTTCGGAAGACTGTAAGTATGAGCCCTGCTCTGAGACGTGAGTCTATTCGCCAATGTCTTTTTTCAGCCATCGAAAGCCCGTTTGCATTTGATGGGCGGTGGAAGCGGATCAGAAGCTGGTTCTGATGTTGAACCTGAAGTCAAGGTCAGCAAGAAGAAGTCTCTCGGTAAGACTATACCGGCCATTAGTTCGAGTGCGGGAGCTGGTATTGGAGCTGAATCGGGAGTGGCTGTGGATTTGTCAGCGGTCAGTGCACCTCCTCCCGAATCGCCGACTATATCGTCCAAGACACTTATTAGCACCAGCAGCGTCTCGAAGAAATCATTTATAAGTGCTAAGAAGTTTGCCCCTGAATGTAGGTTTGGCCATTTGGCATACTTTCGCAGTACTGACTTGAAAAGGCTCTAAATTTCAGCTATCGATGCGCGGATCAATGATTTCATCACCAAATCATTGCCCGGTTCAGTCTTGTCCGAGGACGTCGGGCAGGAATTCACGTACCAAGTGCCATCGGACAATCCCAAGGCTCTGCACTCATTCTTCGTAAAATTGGAATCGAAAATGGAGTCGTTTGGAATTTCGTCTTACGGCGTGTCTGAAACGAAGTTGGAAGAAGTGAGTGTTCTTGGTGGCTCGGACTCAGCTGGATGAGCGTGCCATTGTTTATTTGCAGATATTTTTGAAAGCGGTGGGAGCCGAGGGAGAGGAAAAGAAAAAATCAGGTAAGTCGTTAGTCTTGTATGGGAATTTTGATGCGATTTGCTGACCTATTATTCGTGAAGGAAAGTGCTGCCCGGTGCTGCGAAAAAGGATGTCCAACTGGAGGAAGAAGAAGAAACGAACTTCGGAAAACGACGCTCAATTAATGGATACTAGTTCAGGTGAGTTCGGGTGGTGAGCGAGGTCGGATGAGCCTAGTTTGAAACTGTTTTCCTTGAATTAGCAGATCTGAGGAAACGGAGCAGTAAGTCAGGATCGTGCTTTATAGTGCGGATTGTGTGTACGTAGAAGCAGGCACGCTGACTAATTCTTGTCCCAGTTGCGGGTTCCCAATCAGAATGAGGAATGGGAAGCGTAGTAGGTTTTGCTTTGTTTCAGAAGACGATACGGAGAATTTGGCTCGTATGAACTACGTCGATCCGAATATAAATTTATATGAAGATTCAACGCCACCCGTGGTTGCCGCTCGGCAGTTACGAGCCTTGTTGACCAAACGACTCATCCATTTTAGTCGAAACCTAAAAGGCGCCTTCTTCGAAGTAAGTCAACCAGTCGAGTGCGCTTATTTGGGTTGGTAGATTGGTCTTTTGCAGATTCTGGCTCCGGTTTTGTTGATCACTGTCGTTTTAAAAGTGATGAGCTTCAAACCGCCCGCGCCTTCGACCCAGACGGGTCGACTGGCCTTGGTACCGTGGTGGTATGGACCACCGAATTATGTATTCCAGAAGTGAGTATACAATTTTTGTCAAATGTGGCACTTACTCCTGGTTTGTTTGGACTGGCAGGCTGGACTATCCCGAACCCTCCCCGCAAACACCGTTGGACGAGGAGGCGGAGTTATGGGCCCAACGTTATTTGCAAGCGCTGAACGAGCCGCCCGGCCTTGGCATTTTGTGCGTGCAGAATGTAACATTTATGTGAGTCTATTAATCTATTGGTCGACCAGGTGATGTAGGTGGTATTTTAGACGTAATTGCACACCGATCACTTCGTTCGCACCCATTACGCCCACCCAACCGCCGCCTGTGAACTTCTCGTGCGAGTGCGATTCGAGGAGTGTGTACGCGTGTCCCCCAGGGGCCTATCATCCCCCGCCGTTCGCGTGGTTGACAAACACGACCGACTACATGGTCGATTTGACGAGCACGAGCGACGAGATGTCTGACTGGCCGCGTTCGAATATTTATCACGATTTGGCCAATCACACGGGCGATATCATTACGCACAACATAACCAACTGGTTGCTGATGACCGAGGAACAATATCGTTTAGAAAGGTAGGAGCAAGTTGCAAACTCGGCTGCTCTGCTCGATATGATGGCCTGTTTCAGATATGGTGGATTTTCATTCGGCGACGTGAACGTGGGCGCGGCGAATGATAGCATTAATTGGACGGCCGTCTCGACGAATTTGGAGATTTTGGAAGACCTGTTCATCAATGTATCCGAGTGGATGCATATCGATTGGGAGAAAAATCGACGGACTCCGTGGGCTTCGATCGACACGGGCAGCGAGGCTTTCTTGGTTCGAATGAACAGATCCGAGAAACTCAAGGCATTCTTGAGTGGGCTGGATATCCGAAGCAGTATCAAGGTGAGGGCGATTCAGTGCGGTGGGAATCGGAGAACCTTTGGCTGACTGTGCAGGTGTTGGGGCTAACTCCGAGACCCAGGCATTCAGGAGTGTCTTGCGATTAGCTTAAAGTGCGTTTGAATTTTGCTGTCAGGGACCCACGTATTGGTGAGCCCTGATCATAGTTTTCTCTTTTATTTCTTGTCTTTTGTTCCGACTTTTTGGGGAAAATCTTCCAGACCTTCGGTTGATACTTGCCTGGTCTAGGACAGAAAACGTACAGTAGTGCCCTGCCTGCCCTTCATCTGGCCTGCCTCTCATCGTGAGCAGTATGAATGGTAGGTGAGGCTGTTACGTGTATTCTTCGCGTCCAGATCTGGTACAACAACCAAGGATGGATTTCGGGTCCGGCCTACGCCAGCGTGCTTAGTAACGCTATGCTCAGGGCTCAGTTGCGTGTGACATCGCCCGAAGCGGATCCGAACGAGTACGGTATTCTGGCCACGAATCACCCTATGAATTTCACCAAGTCCGCCCAGGCTGCCCAGATGGCTTCGTAAGTCGCAGGTGTCGGGGATGGCCTAGAGTTTGAGGTGAATGATGTTTTGCAGGAAGAATCTGGGCAGGATCACGTTCGAGTCGTGCATGGTCATGTTGGCGTTTTGGTAAGTGAGGGCGTGATTGTGGGTTGGTCGTTTGGTGAGATTTATTGCATTTCAGCATTGTTCCGGCCAGTTTTGTGCTGTTCATAATCGATGAGACGATCGTATTTTCCAAACACTTGCAATTCGTGACGGGTGTGCGGCCGATTATGTATTGGCTCTCGAATTATATATGGGACTTGGTGAGTGGGGCGGGGAGTCATGGGAGGACTGGTGTCAATGCAGGCACGTTTCAGATTAATTTCATGATTCCTGCCTCCTTGGTCATGTTCATCTTCTTGATGTTCAACGAAGAGGCGTACATCGGCCAAGCTCACACTGCCTTGGCTGTCTTCTCTTTGCTTATGCTTTACGGGTGAGTGGAGGGGGGAGGGTTGGCGAAGGAGGTAGCAATGCTTGGTTTCAGGTTCGCCATAATTCCGCTCATGTACCCGTTCACGTTCTTCATCCGCATACCAAGCTTGGCCTTCATAATGTTGACCATGGGCAACGCCATGATCGGCTGGATAACGACATTGACCACGATGATCATGGAGATGTTGGGAGAGTACGATGAGGTGAAGATGGACCCTTGTCTGCGAAGGATCAGGTTTATGACTCAGTCTTGTTCCAGGACATGGCTGACACGAACGAAGTGCTACTGCGCGTCTTTCTCATCTTTCCGCAGTTTTGTCTCGGGCGTGGTCTGATGGACGTGAAGGCGGCGTATTACCTCTACACGGCGGAGAAGTTTATGATGGGTAAGTAGATGATGTTCGGGTGTGTAGGAGGTGTTAAAGGGGTTGGTTTTGCAGGTGACAAGGCCCCAGCCATGAACCTGTTTCGCTGGGACGCGATCGGTCGAAATATGTTCTGCTTGTTCGTGGAGGGGTGCGTGTGGTTCGCGATAGTCCTGCTCATCGAGTACAGGAACGTATTTCTGCGACAGTAAGTGACTTTGTTAAGGAAAGCGGGCGGTGAGCGAGGATTGGCTTATAGTTTCCTGGATAAGCATATCGGATCGAAAGGGAGCGAGGACGAGGATGTGCGCAGAGAGCGCGATCGAATCACGTCTTCTCAGAATAAGGAGCCGTTCGCGCTGAAGGTCAGCAATTTGACGAAGGTAAGAGACTCATTCGAAGCGGATCGGATGGTCGGATGAACGAAGCGTTGCTTTCGGCAGGTCTTTTCGAGCGGGTGCGGTGCAAGAAAGAAAGTATTGAGGGCCGTGGACGGTCTTTGTTTTGGCGTGAAGGCGGGCGAGTGTTTCGGCCTGTTGGGCGTAAACGGGGCAGGGAAAACGGTAAGTTCCATATTTTGTTTTTTGTGGGCTGGCAAAGGTCTGAAATTTATGTTTAGACTACGTTCTCAATGTTGACGGGTAAATTGGCTTTGACTAGCGGCGATGCTTTGGTAAAGGGGGCTAGGTAAGGCGGGGGAAGGGGGTGCTTGCGGGTTCTGACCAGTCTTGGTTACTTTTCAGCATATTATCGCAAATGAGTAAAGTGTGTCACCAGATCGGCTACTGCCCGCAGTTTGATGCCTTACACTCGTTGCTGACGGCCCGCGAGGAGTTGTACTTCTACGCTCGGTTGCGAGGTATCAAGAGCTCGCTGATAGAGAAGGTAGGCTGAGCTGTGACTGGCTGGATTATGTGACAGTGTCAGTTTAGGTTGTCAATCGCATGATCCTGCAACTGGGTTTGAGGCCGCACGCGCAACGACAATGCGGCACGTACTCGGGTGGAAACAAGAGGAAGCTGTCGACCGCCATAGCCATGATAGGCAATCCGGCGGTGGTCCTGTTGGACGAGCCGACGACGGGCATGGATCCGAAGGCTAGGCGATTTTTGTGGAATCGAATTGTGGAAGTGTTGCGGGATGGACGGACGTCGGTCATTCTCACATCGCACAGGTGAGAGAGGTGTGGGGTGCTGGGTCGAGGTGGGTTGGCTTACCTTGTCGCTTCAGTATGGAGGAGTGCGAGGCGTTGTGTCATCGTATCGGTATTATGGTGAATGGCCAATTCCAGTGTCTCGGAAGTGCACAGCATTTGAAGAGCAGGTGATGACGGTCCCTGGGTGCTCTGGTTATGCGGGCTAATTATGCTCATTTTAGGTTTGGTCAAGGCTACACTTTGACAATAAAAATTGGAGGAACAAAACCGAAAACCGTCGAAGCTATCGAGTTTATTCAGAGACGTTTTCCCGGTGTCGAGCTTAAAGAGCAGCATTTGAGTCAGTTGCGATTCCAATTGCCGCCGAGCGTGAGGGCTTTGTCGGACGTGTTCGCTTGCATGGTCGACGCAATGGATGAATTGCAAATCGACGACTACACTTTGTCGCAGACGACGTTGGAGGAAGTGTTCGTCAGTTTCGCTCAGGAACAAGGCGCCACGACGGCGGCTGCTGATGCGGGCAAACAGAGTTTGAAGAAGCCGAGGTGAGGCGGGGACGGTTGGCGTGTGACCGATGGTGAGGACAGTGTGTACTTTGCAGGGGACAGATGGTGTGAATGCTGCAGGTATGACAGCCTGGCTTGTCAGCATTTGCTTGCCTGCCTAGTATAGGGGCCAGTGGCGGATCATTTGGTTTTGTTAACGGACTTTCTCCTTTCAGCATCACTGCGCTGTGATTTATTTTGGATCCCTCAAGCAAGTATTCCGGTTCGTGCGATTTTATGGAGTGGTTATTCGGTTTTAGGTGCAAGCTTACGTAGAGCACCGAGCTTATGCTTTGATGCACGAATAGTCCTTTTATCTATTTTTGTTTTGGTGGTATGGTCTTTAGTGATGTGCACAATGCTTTATCCGCACAGGTGTTGTTTCTTGTGTGTTGTTAATATGTAAAATAAAATTTAAAAGTGAGCTGTTGAAGCGAAAAACAGTTGGGAAATAGTCCTCAAGAAGAATTGGTGATCGCGAATGTGCGAAATTCGAATTCCCGCTCGTTTCTAGAGAACATTTACATAGTGTGCGAATGGCTTACTGTAAGCGCTCAGCTGGGCGTTAATTAATTATTGGATTGGTTTGTTGGACAGATCGCAGGTGGTGGGTTGGGGATCAAAGTGGTATAAAATGGCAAATAGTTCTGATTTTCCGCCGAACAGTCGCCTATTTGTGTTGCTGTCGAAAGCGCTGACCGAGGCGGACGTGAGGAGGGCGTTTGAAGCATTTGGGCGAATCGAGGATTGTTGGATTATCAATGATCGAGAAACCCACAAATCCAAAGGTAATATCCTTAGAAAGCTGGTAGTTGCATATTTTTAGTTAATTCAGTGACCTATCGGCTGTAATTTTCTTACAGGACTATGCTACATCAAGTTTTCGAAAGCATCGGAGGCGTGCCGAGCCTTAGAAGAAATGGATAATAAGCAATTGGCCAATGAACCCAGGCCCATCAAGGTAGGTCCCTTTATTCAATTCGCGGTTATGAGGTGAAAAATTTTGGTGCTTAGGTAAGAATGGCGTGTCCGGCGGGAGCGGGAAATAAACGAGAGAGCGAGCAAGAATGTTTCGAACGGCTTCGTTGCGCTTTTGTCCGAGTGCCCGCGAAGGCACCCGACGGGCAAGCATATAACGAGGAGAAAATCAAAAACGAATTCTCTAAATACGGCAATGTTGTGAATTGCCACGTGACACGATCCAAGAAGAATTGTTACGTGACTTTCGAGAAAGCCAGCCAAGCAGCTTTGGCCATTGAACAATGCGACAAAGGTGAGTTTTGTTTTGGTTGTAATATCCTCGTTATCACGGTTTTATCTCGCATTTTAGAATTCGCAGCCGTTTTCGTGGATCCAGATAAAAGCTCGCTGCTGAGGAAACGTAATCACGATCGAGCCGAGCCGTCTACATCGCACGATGCCCCTAGGAGACCGGGACTGGTTGCCACACCCCCGGGCCCGTACCCGCGATCCCGTCCGCCCGCCAGTCCTCCACCGAACTCGCACTATGGCAAGCCGCCTGTTTTTCCCCACCATGGAAATGGTAATGAACCGTATTTGGATAATTGGTCGTCGTTAGGCGGCCCCTCTGGGTCCAGCAGTGTAGACGACTATTTCAAAGGTACTGCACGTTTTAGGCTTGTGAGCATAGGAGAGAAATTTGACTGCTTTCTTCGTGCAGGGTCCTCGAATTTGGCCAATAATCCTAATCGATGCCGAGATATTTACATCAAGGTCAATTATCCGTTAAGTCGAGAAAGTGCGTTCCGTCTATGCAATTTGGTACCCGGGCTGGAGACGTTGGAATGGGTCAAGACGACTGGCGAGAATGCCCAGCTGCACAGTGAGTACACTGTCCTGTTCGGCCAAGTCAACGACAGTGAGCTTTCATTTTTCAGCCATATTCCTCGTATCTTACGAAACTCCGGCGTCGGCTACGTGGGCTTGGGAGAAAATGCAAGATTTAGAATATCCGCCGGGATCCTACGTTCGCGTTCGTTACGCTGATGCGGGATTTCCGCGAGATTGGGATCTAGGATCTGCTTTGAATCCATCTACTGCCGCCGTGCCACTGGCTTCCACGCCCTCCCTTGGACCGCCTGCTTATCCTGGGTAAGTACAAATGACGGAGACCCTTAATTATCGATTTCTGTCGGTTTGTGTTGGTAATCTCACTTGCTTCTGTTTTAGCGACCAAGGTTGTTCAGTGGCGGCACAAATAGAAGCGTTGCAAAACCGTTTGGTCGATCAGTCTAGCAGACCAGGCGAGTCGAGTTTGCTGTCATCGTTGGTGAGTACACTGTCGGCTGCGGCGGCCGCCACGTCCTCATCGTCGTTCTGTTCACCAGTGCCACCAGGCACGAGAATGTACCCGATTGGTCGAGGAGAATGTTCCGTAAAGTATGACGGATTGAATATGCAACTGGGAACTCTTTCAGTTCAGACGCGTTCGCTTTTCTTAGATTATCATATCCGAAAGCTGCACTCCCGAAATCAACACCCTATGAAGCGCGTCTATTTTTTCTTTGCACCCGCGCGATCTCGCAAGACGTTTTGGAGGACGCCTTTTCTTCGTTCGGCGATTTGATCAATGTCTATATGCTGGCGGGAAAAAATTGCGGGTAAGCTTTTTAAAGTGTAGAGAATCCGTGCGGCATTTTTTAAATAATTTTATTTGTAGATACGTAATGTACGCTAGTAGACGATCGGCCGAAGGGGCCTTAGCGACAATGAATAACGCTGTGCTGGATGGAGCCAAGTTGAAGGTGAGTTTATTATGAAATTTTGGGGAAGAATATTTTTAGCGATATGAAAATGGAATTCTACAGTAGTAGCAGATATTACGAAGCTAGCCAACGAGAAATACTGTAAAGGGCTCGATATTGAGACGAAAAACGCAGGTTATATGTACGTGGTATCTTTGTTTAGATAGTACCGGCCGACCCGGAACCCGCCTATAAACGAGCCAAAATGGAGAATATGTAAGGATGCACACGAGTTTTTGTTGATTGAAGCGCGCGTACCTCGAAACGAACAGTATAGATAACGGCGGCTTGATACTGGAACTGCACTAAATTCGAGCACCTGCTCATTTTTTCGGTGATATTTATGAGATTTTTCTGAATTACAGTACACGTGGCACGACATGATGATACGCTTGAAAATTGCATACCTAATATGGAATATTATACACTTGAACAGAAACAAGACTGAAAAGACGATTTTGAATTTGATGACTAAAAACTGGGGACGCACGGCTACGATGTCATATGGCTGGCGTACAGTAAGAAAAACTGATGGAATAATGGAGATATCAGAAACAGTCGTCAATGAAAGCCAGAATAAATATCGTGCAAAAAGATCAATGACAGAATACTGACTCGGACGCACGTAGGTCAGAGTCGGTCGGCAGGGCGAACTGGCTAGGATGGCGAGGACTAGTTTATGTCATCCTGGAATAGGATGCGAAACTATCTGAACTTCGCATCGCATTGGTCCTCAAGTCCATTTAAAAAAGTATTTGAGGACTTACTGCAGAATATGAGCACTGCTTACAAGACTTATTGGGGCCAGAGTGCGGGCAAGACATGTGGGCCTACCTCGATGCGAAGTCTTGGAAAGCGGATAATACATAAAACCATGCCTGGCTCGAAACGCAAAGAAGTGATCCCATCAGATGACATGGCGGTGTGGCTGGGAAAATGCTGTTCAGCGTACATTGTTATAGAAGATGATTATCTGATCAGTTGCACAGAGAAACTTGAAAATCTAGATACGTAAGCGAACAGACCTCGGCTAGAGTCGAACTCGAGCCGCTGAGATTCCTGATCCAGCGTGTAGCCGCTTGAGTCTGGACTGCCAGAGCCACACAATTTGAAATTTGCACCTACGATAATCTCGGCGACAGGGGCAGTGCTGATTGATAGCTGTTAAGTGGAACTGATATGATGAACGAAATGCTGAATTGGTTGCCTACATCTGACTGGAACCAGCTCTGTTTGGAGTCGTATGCGAATTGTATATTCATCGCTTGCAGGGTACAGTGGGTGGTCAGCCTGACGATGAGGACTGATTATGTATCACATAAAGTCCAAGTGACCAACCAGACTAGAGTCTCGAACCGGCTTACACCCCGCGCCCCACTCGCTAGTGGTCATAAAAGTGTAATACGCCTTGGCCTTATCGAGCACTGGATGAAATGTGGTGGAGTTTTTGCACCACCAAGAAACCATAAGGCAGCCAACCAAGGTTTTTTTACCTGGTCTGTGGCAGAAACATCACCCTGATGGGTGACGCTCCCAGCTACTGGCTCCATGCGGAGGATAGATTGACAGACGAGCCTCTACAAAAGGACAGTCCAACTCGACATTGAGTTCACCGTTGCTGCATACAAATTTGAAAAAAAACGATTGTGCCCAGCTGGTTCATCACTTCAAGTCGGTCTTATCTGGACTGTTTGTCAGCCCACTTAATGCGAGTTCGAAAAAGCGACCAAATGCAATGACGTAATCAGAGCAGAAGGTCTTTAAAGAGACGAGCGACTCCATGCTTCGTCCGCGATCTGAATGCGCACAAAAGTGACATCAACTATGAATATAACACCATGCCAAACCAACAGTTGTAGGTATCGTAGGTCGTGATAAGATCATCGTGTCTGTCGCAACGTTCGGCCGTCTGACTGATCTTGATCGTGAGTTTTACGTTGTGTGCGCAAGGCCCCTCAGCAACCGTCCTTGGGACGCCTAGTCTCGGGAAGCGATACCCATTGGACGGGTAAGTAATGCAGCTCACCGAAGCCAGAAGTCTTGATAGCATGGTGCTCGTTGCACGTACTGTTCTCCCATCGCCGCGCCTGGTTTGACGATAATGCCCGAAAGGTTGAACTGGACGTCTGTGATGGATGTGACCAATGTGGAAGTATCGTAAGAATGGAGTCACGCCTGACGACCTGTATGAGAAACTATTCGCAAAGGCCGAGAGCTATACTCGCAGAATTTTTCAGAAATTCTTACATGAAAATAGAACCTTTATGCTGCATTTTTGGCATGTGTTCTAGTGAAACCACTACAAAGACTTACATGCAGGCCGACCTAGTGCTGGTGCAAACTGCATTGAAAATAGTTATGACAGCAGGGATTCACAACTTGGATACATCTACACACGATATACTGGTGACTGTCAGGCAAACTCATGCCTGGCAGTCTAGAATTCAAAACCAAAGCCCTACATGCGAGGCAGCAACCTGGTACCAACCGATCAGCAGTAATGCGCCGTCACATGTACACACAGGAAAAGGCTCATTCTTATGTTCATTTTGACTAAATGCAAACTTTTCCTGGACGGGTGTTATAAGATGTTATTGTCAAAGGTCTCTCTGTAGTCTAAAACCACAATTTCCGTTTATGCACCACGACTAGAGCACAGCCAGAAAATTTTCTGTCTGCAAGACCGAAATATTAAAAGGAATATAGAAAATTTGAACCTAATTTTCTTCTCTATTCCTAAACCAGTACCTTCTACTGTATTTTTTGCTCATGCAATTGAATCTGAAGGCCATAAAATCGGTTTCTTTTTGTTTCTGTCATCCTGTGTCATCCAGGATGACATGAACATATTTTCTTCCCGAGTCATGACAGAACCATGGGCGCTATAGAGCTGGGTTCAGCTGCTTCTGTGTTTACTCGGAAGTCTCCCCTCCCATCTCGTGTAGACCCTACTCCTAATGGTAAGTCCCACTCAAATGTATCCCCTACGGCCGTGTTGACTTGCGGCGCCATTTGCAAGACAGACATCTATGATTTTAAAATAATTGGTTCTGGGTCTCAGGATCTCAGAAGACCTTTCTGGGAGGAAGTCGAATATATTTCAGGATTTCGTTTCGTGAGTTAAAAATTGCCCAAAAATTTTAAGTTTCCCTTGAATGGTCTCCTATCTGGGCCCTCGAAGCTTTTTATCCCCAGGAAAGACCGATCCAGAGTAACCTTTAACAAACTACCACTGAGCTGAAGCGCCTAGTGATGTTCTGTTCAACCGCTGCCATGCGCAACAGAATTTTAGAGAGCAAAAAACTTACGAAAGCTACCCAAAGAAAACGTCCACCCACACGCTAGATTACCAGCCAACCAAAGTCATGTAGGCAGTGTGGCTCTCCTGTGACGCAACTCCTTTTTAGTTTTTCCGAGGAGAAATACGAGTTTTGCTGAAGATGAAGTTCGATTTGAGAATAATGCTGATCAATGAGGTTATTCAAAATACTTGATTTGTGACGTTGCTGATTTATTGATTTTGGTTTGTCATACTGTAGTTTTACTCTTTGCTGGTATGTGGCAGCTGTCAAAAAATGAACGTTTACGTTACCTTGCTATGGTCAGACCGATCACACGTCAGCGTGACACAAAATCTAGTATTTTTTGAAGTAAGGTTACGTATTCACCATGTTCATAAAACGTCGAAAATCGAGACAGTTGTTGAGCGAAGGTGTTGTCGATTCCTCGTTCTTCCAGATAGCTGAGCAGATGCTCGTACAGCGTCTAGAATAGCCACACAACATGGCACGGGCGTTCCTCGACAAGGTGTTCTTATCAGCATTCCTAGACAGTGGGATCCCCGACCGCCCAGGAATGCTGATTACATTATGCACTTACTCCATCAATAATATCTCCGCACACGGCGTAGAGCTTATCCTTTTCGGAGTCCCCTTTGATCATGTAAATATTGTCCAATTCGAACTGATCGTCTAAACCAAAGCCAACATGTGAATTTCGAGTATGAACACTAATCGATGCTGACAATTCTTACCGTAATCTTCCTCCCCTAACTCCTTTTCAAAGTAGCTGCATTCAAATATCAACTTTAGATCCCCCTTCCCAATTTCCACTGTAAAGTCTGGCTTGGATACCATCTAAAACAGGGCAGATTAGACAGGTGTAGGAGAGGGTTTCACAGCAGAGCTGGTTTACCTGTGGTCCGGGTGAGGGCGAGGAAGCACTGGCAGCATCCCTGTTGAAACCATCGGGCTGAACGCTCCCGTTGACGTTGGCGGTCACAGTGATCCTGAAACCAACCTCGCTACAAGTCAGGGCAGGAGGCACAGTCGTCAAATGACTTGCGTTTCAAATCCGTGCCGTTTTGTCAATATGATATGTCGCTGTAAGACCGAAACTTGAAAGCCAGGGATCGATGGCTTTTTTCCAGACGACGAAATCTCCTTGGCCATTTTCTTTTCAGCTTCAATTTCTTGCTTGAGAAAATTTATAAGAGCCGTTTCAGCTGCGAAAAGAAAGGGTATATTAGTGCTTGAGCGTGGTCTAGAGACCATTGTACGTACTGCAGGCGCTTCAGCCTAAAACCTGGAACATATTTCGGGCTAGTACGGCAAACCAGGCACCCCCACAATTTTCTTGTAAGATGTACCTGGGCAACCTTCACAAAAAATAAAACATGGCTCTACATAAAGTTTCATTACGCGCTGCCTTACTTTTGCTAGAGAACCGACGACTCCAAATGAAGCGAGGATTTTGTACACACCGTGGCAAGCTCTTCGACGATCCACTTTTCCATGATAAGTTCCGCTCAAATGTTCCAATTTTTTTGAATTTGAAAAATAAATTGATCGCGCGTGTTGCAACTCGGATAGAGAGCATCGCTTAATAAGAAAACAAGGTTTGCGCAGATATTATATCGCGAATCGAGCGAGCAATCGGCTTCACGACTGATAAATTCGAAAACGAAAATTTCCCGCGGAAAAATAAATACGAACCCGGTTGAGTAAAATATAGTGTAAGATGCAAATTATTGCCCGTAGGTACGCGTTTAAACAACACAGTTTCGCATGTTAAGTCAAATTTTTCTGCTCGAACTTAGTGTGGTCACTAATCTTAGAGCAAACTTTTGCTATAGTTTGAACATGTTAAGGTACCGAAACTTTATTTTACATAGCCCGGCCTTTGAAAATCTAGTCCAAGATTTTGATCTTCTGTTTTGAACTTTGCTCCTACACCTGTGCCCCGACCCGAATCATCTTCTGTCTGTTACAGTTGAACTGAACTAGCGACGAAGTTGCTAGTTTAGTTGATCGCATTTGTTATTTTGCAATGTCGGCCGAATCGAATTCAGCGGATATTACACCGGATGCCGATCAGCTGTTATCAAAAATATTGGACGAATGGACGAAATCCAGCGATCATTTCTCGAAAGATGTGGAGGTGAGGGCCTGGTTTCGTGGTATAGTTTAATTTAAAAAACCAGCTACAATTATATTCCAGGCCCAACAGCATGATTATGTGAAAAAATTGACGGAAGTGCAGAAAATTCAAGCAGATCTTTTGAAGAATGTCAAACAAGAACGGACATCACTCAGATCATTTCAAGACAAATTACATCGGTAAGTGAAGCGCTTTGTTGTTGCTGACCACGCTGGAGGCCCTTTCAAAAGAAAACTGAAGGACTGCCCTTGAATCCATGCCCGGATAAGCACGCCAGACATCGGATTGGGTCAGGCACGTACGATGGCATTGCTCATGCAGTTTTGAAAACTCAAAGGCGGGGAGAGCATGTTGTGCGTAATACTATGCCCGGACAAATATGGTGTCCGTTCCTTCCTATGGTTTCTCTTTGAATGAGGTCTCCCCACCATTCTAATACCCAGTGCCGATGTCTCGCATTCTTATCACTTCTTGTTGATATCGTCGTGTTCCCATGTGGCCTGCAAATAATGGCCCCTGTCACAAGCCTCCCATATCCAAATGTCTTACTTTTTAGAATCGAGAGCTCTGCTCTTAACGAAGAGAACGCAGCCAAATATCAGGACTTGGTAACAGAAATGGCCGAAAGGAAGAACCGTTTGCACGATATGGCAGAAGCTTTGCCGAGGCAGAGCAACGGGTAAGTCCTGGTTTTTGTCGCCAGTATGTCTCTTATGCGTGTTTGTCTACAGGTTATATTTGAACGTGATTCTGGGCTCAATCGATGTCTCAATTTTGAACAAAGCTGACAAGTATGCATCTTTGGTTGGAAGAAATCATTTCGGCTCGTATTTGATTTGTTTCGCTTAGATTTCGTTACAAGGACGATTACGAGAAATTCAAAATCACTGTCACCGTAGTGTCTATAATCGTGGCGTTTTTGGTTTATATCTTCCACGTCAGGTAATCCATTTCGCCCCAATTTATTGAGTTTCTACATTTTGTTTTCCGTTTTAGGGTATTGGATGCAATGTTTCATTTTTTGTTGGTTTGGTATTATTGTACGTTGACGATTCGGGAGAGTATTCTACGAATCAACGGTTCGAGGATCAAAGGTTGGTGGGTTTTCCACCATTACGCTTCCACGGTGCTAAGCGGGATATTGCTGACGTGGCCGGACGGTGTGTGTTATCAAGAATTCAGAAAACAGTTTATTATTTTCACCTTTTACATCGGTAAGACTGGTCTGAATGAACGAGATGGTTGTGCGACGACTCTTCGATTACAGGCGTGGTGCAGCTGTTGCAAAGTCAGTATCAACGGGGTTGTCTTTATCGATTGCGGGCCCTGGGCATGAGCCACTCGATGGACATCACAGTCGGTGAGAGGCTGACCAATCGGTGACTGCTGGTTGTGGAAAACGGTCTGTTATTTTTAGACGGCTTCCATTCGTGGATGTTTCGCGGGCTGACCTTTTTATTACCATTTTTGTTCTTTGGATATTTCTTTCAATTGTACAACGCGGCCACGCTGATCAAGGTGTTTTGGACGCACCCTTCGGCCGAGTGGCAAGTAAGGCGGGGCGCGCCAAGACTGACTTGAGTCAGGCCTAGAATGTGGAGAATACTGTAAACGCGCTGAGCTAGTTTGTGGGATTAATTTTTGGTTTATGCTATTTTTCCGGCTGGCCAGTCTGGCTAATTAAGTGGAATGTGTGAGTGGGAGGCTGTGTCGTTTTAGGTGCTGGCCTTGGCCGCATTGTTCCTGTTGCTCTCGGTGGGCAATACGACCACGACGGCCATGGTGTGCGTGAACAAGCTGCGGGAGAAGAGCGCGGTGGGCCATCGTCAACGTTTGACCACCAAGTACCAGTTGGATAGCGAGGGCGAAGGCGAGGGGGAGAGAGCCAAATCGAAGCGGCAGTAGAAGCGTGTTGTGCCAGCCATAGTGACAGAGTGATATTAGTAGTGGTCTCAGTTAGCTCGATTGACCAGAGGATGTGATAGAGCGTAAAGCGTGTTTGCACCGGGTCATATTGTTGATGGAGTCGGAGGTGGGGGGTGGATCGGTCACTAGGATGCGCGCTCGTTGGCACGTTGCTCTATGGGCGTATCCAGGTACCCGTCTCCACAATAAGGCCCGGCTGGTCCTACACTCGCGCGGCGGGGAGTCGTATAGCCAATGGAGAAGATGCCGTCGGCGAGTCCACTACCGTCCGGCGTGGTGGCCAACCACGAGATAGAGTTGTGTTTCATCGACCCCTTGCCGAAGGAGTACGAGTGCCCGGTGTGCAAGCAGGTCCTTCGCTACCCGGTACAGTTCGAGGAGTGCGGCCACCACGTCTGCTCCGGGTGTCTGCCCGAGGTCGTTCGGTGAGTTGTGCAGTACAGTAGGCCAGCGCGCGTAACCTAATCCCCCCACTCGTGTTATCTAATCTGATCCCGCCACGTATTCTGGTCGGGCGAGCGTGCGCTGGCATTCCGGTCGGTGATGAGTATAGAACAGGAATGACTAGACGCGCCCCCAAATTGCTCGACTGCAGTCAGCCGACTAGGGTGCTGAACGGTTGCTGAATAGGTGCTCTCGTTTGTTGCCAGCACGGCCTCGAAATGTCCCGTCGATGGAACGGTGGTGAACAGGGACAAGGTGAGCACTGCTCTCGTCTGTCCTGCCCGCCCACCAACCACTCCGTCTTAGGTCTACGTCGACAAACCCCTGCAGCGTACGATTCAATCCCTGCGTGTCAAGTGTCCATTCCACGAGAAGGGATGCCAGTGGCAGGCGCAGCTGAGGGATCTCCCGGTAAGTGCACCTCCCCACCCCCTCCCACCTAACCCCCTCTCACACAGACCCACGTGGGCGAATGTGATCAAGGGCCGGCGCAGTGCCCTCGGGGGTGCGGTGTGGTGGTGGAACGTCGTTTCCTGGACCACCACTCGCGCGATGACTGTCCGAAACGGGCGGCCACGTGCGAGCACTGCAAGAAGGAGCTGCGGCACGAACAACTGGTCGAGCACTGGAACGCGTGCGGCCAGTTCCCCCTCGAGTGCCCGAACCAGTGCGGCAAGAAGAACATCCCCAGGGAACAGGTTTGTTGTGCGGCCAGTACCCCCTGATGCCAGACTAGCCTCCCCTGCTTACAGCTGCGCACGCACATGACGGGCGAGTGTCCGAAGGCGGGCTCGGCGTGCCCGTTCGCCGAGTTCGGATGCCAGTACAAGGTGAGTCCCCCAGTGACACCCCCCCCGCTGACCCCTGGCCTTGCAGGGCGAACGATCGACTCTGCAAAAGCACATCAAGGAGGAGCCGACTCGGCACTTGTCCCTGCTGTGCGACGGGGTGGTCGAATTGAAACGTATGCTGCAGAACATGCACTTGAATGCCGAAAGGAATGGGAGCAAAATTGACGAGTTGAGCGCCCGGGCCGACTCGCTCGAGAAGTTGTACGGGGCGCAAATGGTGTGGAAAATTGATAATTTCCAACAAAAATTCAACGAAGCTAAATCGGGCACGCGAGCCACCCTGTTCTCGCCGCCGTTCCTGACCGGCAGACACGGCTACAAGATGGCCCTGTCGGCGTGCCTGTACGGCGATGGCAAGGGTAAGGTGGTGCCCATCGGGTGGTCAGTCGTGACCGATGCTCGTTTCAGCGCGTGGTCAGCACATGTCCTTGTACATATGCATCTGCATGGGCGAGTACGACGCCCTGCTGTCCTGGCCGTTCAGCCACCGGGTCACATTCACATTGTTGGACCAGTGCCAGGACCCCGCTGGCCGCAAGAACGTCACCTACACGCTGAAACCCAACACGTGCAAGGAGAACCGCCCGTTCCTGGCCCGACCGACTGGCGAACGCAACGCCTCGTTCGGCGCACAGAAATTCTGCGAACTGGCCGTGTTGGAGAAACTGGACTACGTCAGAGACGACACCATGTTCATAAAAGTACACGTCAGCACGGACGACATGACTCCGCTGTAAAGTGAAGACTGGATACTGCACGCACATCCTCTCATGGCGTCACCGGGATGTGCCTTAGTTGTAGACCTGCTCCCACTGGGCCCTCGTCAAAGCTGTCTGTGATATGTGTACACAGAGACTATATATTTGCCCATTATTTACATGTTAGGTGTTTCGTGCTGTGATTTCCCGCATTTATTTGGACAGTACAAATAGATAGCCAAAGGGTTTTTACAGACTAGAACAGGAATCGCCGAGGAATGCACTCACATAGCATCGAAATGGAATCGTTCGCGTTGTAACTCTCTTTCCTTCTTGTCCATCCTCCGTTCCTGCATGTGCAGCGCGAACACGACGATAATGATAAGAGCGCACACGGACGACAACGAAATCAAGCTGTAAATGATCAACTTATTAGGCGTCAAATAGAGTCGATGGACCCAATATTTGGGTTCGTCCACTGGATAGGGGATCACGTAGATCCTCGAATTCGGTACCAACTGCTCCCAACTTTTATTTCGTAGCGGCCACGACGGCGCCCCCACGCTCAGCTTCTCCACAAAATTCGGAGTCCGCCCCAAGCCGAACAGAGCGTAGGGCAATAAGAGGGGTCGATAGGACGTGACGCTTCGCTGGGTATAGGCTCCTCTGATCGAACGACCATCCGCGTCGCTGCTGACGTAAACTAAAGCGGCTCCGGGCAAACTGATGGCGCTACCTTCCCTGGCGAATCGACATCTGTCCAAGCAAGTGGCCGTGAACACTTGAACTTTCAAAAAAGTCGTATCACCTTCGAATACGGAAGTCGAAAATTCCACGAATGGTTGCGAATGACTCGTGAAATTCTGATATTCCAGCAGCACGTCCAATGTGCCATCCTCGCCCAAATCGAAGAAACCGGCAGTCGTGACTGCGTCGGCCGATTGATCCTTTACACCTTCGAATGGAGACCACCAGGCGCGGAACGAACGACTGAAATCGTTGCAAAGCTCGCCGGCGGCGCATGCCACGTTTTCCAAGAGGAAAGCAGCTCGTTTGCGTTCCGCTTTTACATCAGTGTCCACTCGCTCGAGAACCACCATCAAATCCGGATATCCGTCCTGAGTGTAATCGCCCGAACGAACATGAAACGTGCCTTTCTTAATCGGAACTGAAACAAAGGTGGTTGGTTTTGACTATTCTAATTGTCCCAACATAGGCTTACACACGTACCCGAGGGATTGGCATCTTGATAGACAGCCCATTGTTGTTTCTTATCGTCCGCGAGAGGCACTGTCACAGTGGGCGTATCCCAACGAGCTTTCTCAGTCCAAATACGAAACGACAGGATGGTGCAATCGCCGTTCAAATCTGGTTGACAAAACGGAATCAAATGATCGATGCGGCCGTCCTTGTTGAAATCGTCGTAGACCGACTGACCTAGAACGTAGCCCGACTTTGACGAAGCGGGTTTCTCGTCCATCAATTTCGGAGCATCCGAGCCGCTGATCGGCGTTGGAGACGGCATGAAATCACGTAAAGGAATCCATTTCTGACCTTCTGTCAATTCGAAAACTTCCAATCCGACCAGTTCGCCATCTTTCGGTTTCGTCCACAAAACGATCTCTGGATTCAAATCGCCCGTCACGTCGACGAATGCGTTCGAAGTTGGGGAAGCGGCCGGCGCCGAATTCGAATTGATTGATGGAAATGGAAGAATAGCGGCGAAGGAGCCGCTTTTGTTATTGGCATTGTGAAAGCAGCCAAACTGTAGTTTTCCATCTCGAAACACGGTGGTCAATAGATCGCTGCGTTGATCGATGTTACAATCCAAGATCAAGGGTTGCTCGCACACGATCACCGCGCTGCCGTTCACTTCGTTTTCGTTTTTAACCGGCAAACAACGAAAACTTTCTTCCGGATCGTGCACCAAATAGCAAATGTGCACTTGATGGCCCGTATTTTCATCCCCGCCGCAATTACCCGTTCCGCTCTCGCTCAGTGACAAGGAAACAGCTAAATCCGGATACGAATCGCCGTCGAAATCGCCCACTCCGATATTCAAAATGCGACTATTGTTCGAAAATTGGTAACGAAATCGATTATCTTCGTAAAATGATGCTTGTTTATATGAAGTAACCGAATCAGAAACGGCTACATAAACGGTTATTGAATTAGGCGATGGCATGACTACTAAATCCGTGAATAAATCGGCATTCACGTCAATGAAAGCCATAATTTGGCCTGGAATCTTGCCCTGAACAGGTAATGTTGAAAATGACAAAATAAATACTAATAATAAACAAAACAAATTAAACTTCTCAAGAAAATAAATCATTTTGTTTTATTTTGCATGAAATCACGCGATGCTTATTCAGTATGGTCTCTGTAAATGTGCAAAAGAAAACTCTCTTTGTTTTGTTTTTAATTCCGTTCCCGCATGACGCAGGGGCGTTACCGTAATCTAGCTACTGCGCGCGCACACCTCTGATTTGCAGGTACAGAATTCTAAAATGTGAAATTCTGCATATTCAAATGAACCACTCGGTTGACATGCAATGCACGTTTACCGCATTTTTTCTTCCGCGTACAAAAATCACAGTTGTGCAAATACTAAAAACAGAGAGCTTTTATTCTATCACTATACGTAGCAGACTTGACTATCACTGGACTACACATAATTACTGCCAGGCGCGCCACTGTCAGAAATGCACACTTCACGTACGTGACCATGAAACACACAGCTCTATACTCAAGCCGTAAGACAAAAAAGCTGGAAAATATAGAGCAGCGAATGCAATGTGCATAAAATAGAAGTCGAACGAACTTGGCAAAACTAACCCAAATGAAGTTTAAGAACGCATAAAAATCTATGAGTAAAAAGTGAGCACCGATTGCTGATTACCTCTTAGCAGAAGCATGGGAGGCATTCCACGCGTCAACATTTCCAACCAGGACATGTACAGATAGGGCGAGGTGGTGCCTTGTCGGGGGACGGGCAATGTGAGCACCACCAAAGAGGCGTCGTTCGAATGCTGCAACAAGAGTTCGCGAGTTCGCAGCTGCCGGTATGTCTGAAATTCAACGAGGCTTTAGTGCGTAATAGTCGTACTTACCAAGCCAGTCTGGTCTGGTCAAGACAACAGGGTCAAGTCAAGTGAAGGGGCAAATAGAAATGGCACACTCTTGCATGGTGTGTAAAATATGGTTTCAGATAGACTGTACTCAGCTGGGTGGATTACCTTTTGCTGCATGGCAACCAACTCGGACTCTGTGATATACCCCGGCGAACCGTCCCCATGCGCCCTGAATGGGGCGATCAGTCTATCGAACTCGTGAATAGTTTCCGCTTTGGGCTTGCGGGTGATGTCGGGGATGAGGAACACGTCCTGATAGTCGATACGGAACTTGTTCAGCAAGGTGATCATGCTGAAAATGACGAATGGTCAAGAAGCGAGCTGGATTACTCGAAAGTACCTTCTCTGTTCTTGTTCAATGGCACTCTTCTTGCTGGCGATGGTGAACACACGCAACTTGGCACCTTCCAGGTACGACTTGGGCAAAGTGAGCATGTGCGGAATCAGCAGGGTCAGTCCTAGAACAGGTTAGCGTTAACTACTCTGGCACAACACTGATGACCTGACCTTCGTCGAGGTCAGGTCATTGGAACAGAGGAGACCAGGCCAGTGGACTCACCTCCGTCGTCGAATAACCACCACACGTCGATGACGGCCTTCTTCTCCTGCACTCTGAATCGATTTATGGATGTGAGCACCTGTTTGTGCTGCGGCGAGAAAATGGAGCCACGACAGGACGGCGGTTGGTCCAGCTTCTTTTGCTTCTTCTCCGACTTGGCCAGGTCTTTAGCTCCTTTGAAGTCCATGGACAGTTGGGCGATGTCTGCCAAAGATGGTCTGGGCTCGGTCATGCGCACTTCGAGCATACTCCCGTTTCCCGTTCCGATACTGGCCGCGTCCGCGTTCACGACCCGCCTCAGGTGCGGGTTGCGTAACGGGGTGCCCGGCATACCGGATTCCAACAGATCCAAACTGCCGCGACGGCTGACTGCGTTGGATTTGGAGCCAATAATGAAGGAACCTGACGAATCGAGGACGCCTTCTTCGGTTTCGTCGATATCGAAGGCTGGGGTGGGCTGTATGTGCGAGGTGGGCTCAGGGAGGACCAGATCGCTGGCGTCGCGCATTTGCAGTTCGCTCATCGGGTCCGAAAAGTCCAATCCGCCCGGGACGCGAAGTATGGCGATGCCGAGGTGCGACTCGAAGGCGCAGCTGAAAAGAACACGATAGTACACTTAAACTTGGTCCGTCCACTTGACTTACTCGATAATTCGGAAATACTCAACCACTTGGTCGTGCACCCCGTCAGATGTCCAGTTGCTCTTGAAACCAACCAGCAGAATATTCGGTTTCAATCGACTAAGTCCGGCCAGCTGCGTCAACGACTGCACGCCAGCCAACATGTTGGGCGTGGCTACGGGGCAGTAGAAGGCCTTCACTTTGCGCCTCTTCAACCACCTGACCACTTGCTTGTTTAATTTGTGGACTGAACTCAGGACTCGACTGGTCGGGTTCATCTAAACGGGAAGGGAGTCCACATTTGGATGGGACACTAGCACTGCCACTCACCAAGACCACATGGCCGCACACGAGCAGGCTGATGTCCTTGGTCATGTTGGCTGCGAAATCGACGAGTGACGGCCTGGCCACAGGGTTGCCGCTCAAGACCAGAATCTGCGGTCTGTAGTTCTTCACATGCTCCTCGGTGGCTTGAAGTCTCTGCACCTTCTGCAAGGCGGCTTTGTAAACGGCGGCTTGACTAGACGATCCCCAGTTGACATCTGGAAGCACACGCTGCTAGCTGCCCGTGCGTACCCGACCAGACATGACTCACTCACCAGGTTTCCGATACCAGACGAACACGTAGAGGAGGAAGACGAATGCCAGTGTGACGATGGCCGCCTCCCAGTTGATAACGAACATGATAGCCACGCACAGCACCGCCCCCAACAACGAGATCCACATGTTGTAGTAGCGGAACGATGGACGAAAGCCGGGCGACTCGGAGAACGATGCTGCGAAGCAGGCGTAGTTGACCAGACAGTAGGAGGCCAGGAAGAAGTTGGAGACGTAGGGGGCGATTATGTTTAGGTCGCCTGCAACACGACAATGCTATGGTTGCTTCGCGACCAGTGGGCCGTGGGGTCTTACCAAGGCTGATCACTCCAAGCACCAGGATGAAAGTGACCACGTAGCCTCTGCGTGGCTCGTCCCCCTGGCCGTACCCCTTGGCCAGATGGTGGATGAACGGATACAACGGATCGCGCCCCACCGCCTGAATAAAAGATGCTGCAAAACGCAGTATCGAGGCATTCCCAGGTTTACCTTACCTGGAATATTTTTGGAGCCGACAGCAAAGAGGCCAGTGCGCTGGAGAGAGTGGCAGCGAATATGCCAGCGGTGACGAGATAGGGATACCCGCTGTCCAGTTCCATCACCTGAACACAAGCTGATGCGCATCCTTGACAAGCATCTAGTACGAGCCATCTCTTACGTGGTAGTAGTTCATCAGGCCGTATTCGCACCTGGGCCCAGTGCCGTTGCCGTAAGGAGGGGGGGCGCAGTCGCTGATGTTTCCCAAACTGTAATCGTGAATGTTGCCCGATGCGTACCTAAATGCTTCAACCGTAGCTCAGGGCGCTTTAAGACGGGCGCAATGACTTACCTGACGCAAGTCGAACCGGTCGTCCAAACCACGGACAGGTAGATCAAGGTGGTGATGACGATAGCCAGCAGGGTGCCCTTAGGAATGGCGCTAGATGGGTCCTTTAGATCGCCCGAAATATTAGCACCGGCCATGATACCCTGAAACACGGTGGTCAAAGCACAGTCGGCCATCGGTCTCTCGAGTTCCTACCGTTGAAGACGGAAAGTAAATCCCTAAAAAAGCAGAGAATCAGCATTGGTAAGAGGGTGCCAAGGATATAAGCATACCAAATATGGTAAAGAAGGACTCGCCCGTGAACTGCGGGTAAAAGTTGTCCTTGAGAGTTGACCAGGAGTAGCCCGTCAGCCCCTTGGCCTTGTCCGACTCGCTAGGAGGGATCACTGTGCCCACCCAGTAGTTGGCCAGCGACACAACCAGAATGAACAGAAAGACCAGCTGTGCCTTTGCTTCGAACGAGACTCCGATGAATATGATGACCATCAGCAGAGCTGCCGTGCACCAGCCGATGATCCGGGCGTCCATCAAATCACCGTCGTAAATTTTCGCTCCATTGTCCTGAACCAAAATAAAATGCTGCCGAGATGTGTGACCAGACGAGATGAGTGAAAAAGTGCACTTACCACCATCAAGTCGCGGACGGTCTCGGCGAACCCGACACAGTGCATGGCCGCGCCCAGTACGTTGGCCAAAGTGAACACGACACCAATGCTGCCGCCGAATTCTGAATATCAGGCCTTGCATACAGTGCTCTGGCCGGGTGGCTTCATTCACTTACCAGCTCCCAGCGACCTCGATATCATGAAATAGGCGCCCCCTGAAACTGGGTATACTGTACACGTTGACGATGCAGTGTCCCACCTGGGTCCCAACCTCCTTTTATCTCGCCGTTCGTGCAAATGGCGCACATGCTGAGCGACGTGATGAATGTCACAGCTGAACTGACCAGCACAACGACCGAGGCCAGACCCACACCTGCCTGACCAGCCACCCAGCTCAGACGCAAGTACAACATGACCCCCACAATGTTCAGAGTGCATCGCACCTACAACGGTCAAACTCGAATATTGGTGAATTTGGACATGAAAAAGTTGAAATTTGATTACCAAGACGCCCTGAATCCATCCGAACTTGATTGGCTGCTTGGAATTGGGTCTGGGAAGATTCTGGAGTTTCGAGTCAGGCGCGTCCGTAAAGTTCGGCTGACCAAAAAGACAAGGTTAGCACGAGAACATAGACCCCAGCTGGGTAATCCCGCTTACCCGCGCCCCATCCAGACCCAACTCGAAAGCCTCCTCGTCGATCATTTCGTCGGGGAGATTGGCCGCGTGCAACTCCCTCAGAGTTGGTCTGGCGGCCATAGCTCCACCGATTGAGTTGATATTGCGATAGTTGTGGATGTTGGGGGGTCTCTCCATGGTCTGCACATTGCCGTAACTCCGAAACTGCTGACTCAATCGACTCTCCTGCCGTTCGAAGGCGCGTGTTGGTGGCGAGCTGGTCGACTCCTTCCTCGACACTTCGTCCACCACATCCTCCTTCGAGTCGGCCACATAGCCAGCGTTGTAGAAGGAGGACAGGTTTGGTGAATCGGCGACTCTGGTGGGCGATTTGGAGACAGGCAAAGGGGAAGAAGCATTGTCGACGGCATTCACCTGAAAACGCGAACCACGACGACTGCCAGCCCCCTGCTCCGACGGACTCTTTGCCGGGGACAGCGAATCCATGGGAAACTAGCGGGACGAAATAGGGTACAGATGAGCGCACGAGAGTAACTGCACCGCACAAGTGCTCACCACAAATCCAACGCCGTAACTAACGCTCCTCCTTTTAGGAACCGAAAAATAAACGATAATCCGTCAATTTTTCGAAATAATCTTAATCCTATTAGGCGATGGAGAAAGGAGCTGTTTGGCTTATTCGTCGGAACTAATGGCAGCAAGTAGGGCCGAAATAGTGGCAATGTTCTTTTATCAATTGGTGGCCAAGAATGGAATGCATGAAAAATTAGTTGACGGGAGGTGTTGAACGTGACCTAAGCCGCAGTGTCAACCTCTGATAAGCAATTCGCCCCGCAAAGAATAGAAGTCGGGATGCGCCAGTTGGCACCCAACGAGATCGTCTGCACAAACTGGTTGCGTCACAAAGGGGTCTTTTCTTATTGTTAAAGGCTGTCGGTCCTAAGGACGCGTATGTGCATAGAATAGGATGACGTGAGTGAATGGGAACGAACGGTGATAAAGCCACAACCAGTCACCACACACACAAAGACCTATTGCTGAGAAGCAGATGGCAGTGGAAAAAATGACTGGCAGAAGACAAGTTGCAGTTGACTAACCACGTTGGTCCCGTCTAATTTATATTCTGGTCAACCGCGCCCACCCCATTTTTGGATGCGCAACGCAAACACATAGCAGCAACGAGAGGACAAGCCTAGGGGTGATAAGACAATCAGCACACCCACAGTGTCGCTATTTTGGCCGTCAAACTCACGCTTGTCATTGTCGTGTTTTTGCAGTTTTGTTAGATCGAAGGCGCTGTACTTGTGATAAAACTGATTTATGGTACCCAGCCCACACGTCTACCGCTTATGTTGGTGACTTGGCACGCAAAGGAGCTTAGCATTTTATGAGTACGTCTATCACGATCCATATGCTGTGCGTACATTTCGGGCTACACACACGCACATCAAACTGTCGTTACGAATAAAAAGTGAGAACGGCCTGTTGATTGCCCCTGAGCAGTAGCACAGGGGGCAGACCTCGGGTCAAGGCTTCCAGCCAGGCCATGTACAAACAAGCTGAGACGCCACCCTTGCGGGGCACGGGCAATGTGACCACGACCAGTGATGATTGCCGCGAGTACTCGAGCAGTGCCTCGCGGATACGAAGCTGACGGAAAGTCTGCAATGAAAGTCAGTCAGCGAAAGGGGACGCGAGGGTCTGGGCAAACCTTTGATTCCATGGCCACCAGTTCATCCTCGCTGATGAACACGTGGTCGGCCAGCGACGGGTCCGAGGCCAGGTCGTGTTCCCGATTGCGGAGCATCACTGGTTCAACGATGTCCTGGAAATCGCGGATGGTGGACTGGTGGGGCTTGCGACGAAGGCTCGGGATCACCGTCACGTCCTCGAAGCTGATACGAAACTTGCGAAGCAAGTCGATCATACTGAAACAGAAACTTGTGCATGGCAATCAGGAAAGAATCATAGCACTGCTCACCCAAGTTGCTCCTGGTCGATAGTCTTCCTGCTCGTGGACGCGGTGAACACCCGCAGTTTGGCCCCTTCCAAGTAGGACCTGGGTATGGTGAGCAGGTGCGGCACGAGGATGGTCAATCCTGCAATCAATCAGGCTGTGTGCGCAAGGCGAGTACGGGTTCCATCTTACCGCCATCATCGAACAGCCAGTACACGTCTATGACTGGGTTCTTCTTCTGTCGTACTCGGAACCTGTTCATAATCGTGGCCAGTTGCACATATTTCTTCGCCGCGGGCGATTGGCTGCCGGCCGCCATTTTATTTTTATTCACATATTGCCGCAGCCGCGCTTGCAAATTGGGCTTCTTTGAGTTCCTCATAATCTGCAAGGATAGTTGGGTGGTGCTGCTCATGTCGGGCTCGCTTTGAACCGTGTTTATCTGTGACGAGGCCATGGCCATGGAAGGAAGGGGCGAGTCCTGAGCCTTGGCACCGATATCCGATTCGTCGAGCAGAATTAGAGCTCGCAGAGCAGCCGAAATATTAAAACCGCTTTTGACGCGTAGGATGCCAACACCCAAATTGAAGTCGAATCCGTGGCTGCAAACAGGACTCGTGTACCCAAGGCTCAATAAACGGGCACCTCATGCTCACTGTATGATGGAGAAATAGTCGCGGATTTCTTGTCCGCTTGATCGACGCCAGTCGTTCTTGAACCCAAGGAGGACTATGTTCGGTTTGAGATTGCTCATGCCCGCCAGCTGTATCAGTGCCTGAGCCCCTTCACTCAGGCCCGGACTGACGATCGGGTAGTAGAAGGCACTGACGTGCCGTTTCCTCAGCCAGGTCACAGTCTGCTCGTGTATATTCGGTCCAGGCAGGCCTTCTTCTCCATTTGGCTAAATGAATGGACAGTGTGTCCTTGAATTGCACAAACCCCAGAGGCGATTACCAGGAAAATGTGGCCGCACACGAGCAGGGCGATGTCCTTGGTGATATTGTAGGCAAAGTCGACCAGGCCAGGTCTCTCGGCCGGATTGCCGCACATGAGCAGGATCTGGGGTCGATATGTCTTCACGTGCTCAGGCACAGACTGCAACTTTAGCATTTGCTGCAGGGCGCTCCGGTAGGCCGTGGCCTGATTGCTCGAGCCCCAGTTGACGTCTTAAGGAGCAGAGTTTTACAAAGAAGGGGTAAGCCAACGAGCTGGACTTACTCGGCTTGCTGCGAAGAATGTAAACGTAGAGGAGGGCGATGAAGACGAACGTGACCAGGGCTGTGATCCAGTTTATGACGAACATGACCCCCACACACAACACGGCACCCGCCAGCGACAGCCACATGTTGTAGTAGCGGAACGAAGGCCGAAAACCCGGCGAGTCCGAGAAGCTGGCGTCGAAGCAAGCGTAGTTGACCAGACAATAGGAGGCCAGGAAGAAGTTGGAAATGTAGGGGGCGATTATGTTCAGGTCGCCTATGATCGCAAATCAGAACACAGATCTGCTTTAGGACGACGTAAGGGGCTTACCGAGAGCAATGACAGCCATACAAACTGCGAAGAAGAGCAAATAGCCGCGTCTCGGCTCGTCGTTCTTGCCAAACCCTTGGCCGAAGTAGTCGATGTACGGGTACAAGTGGTCTCTGCCCAGGGCCTATTCAACGGATCACACTACGAAACAGTCAACTCCAATGGCCGTCATCAGTTACCTGGAAGATTTTTGGTGCAGAAACGAGGGAAGCCAGAGCGGAGCTCAGCGTCGCCGCGAATATGCCGGCTGTGACCAACGGACCGACGGCGCTTTCCAGCTCCATAATCTGAAACTGATGGTTAACAGGGCGCCGAGGTGGCCAGCGCAGCTTACCTGAAAGTAGTTCATGAGGCCGTGGGCGCAGGCTGTGCCATTTCGTTGGGTGCAGTCGGTCAGAGTCCCGTTGTAGATATCCTCGACCTCGCCAGTGGCATCCCTGAAAGGACGCTCCTTGACTGTGGTACACCCAGCTGGATTTGACGTCGTCTGTACAGTAAGTACCTACCTGAGACAAGTGGCCCCAGTGGTCCATACGCAGGCGACGTAGAGGATAGTGGTGAGGAATATGGCCAACAGCGTTCCTCTGGGGATGTCCTTCTGAGCGTCCTTCAGGTCACCCGATATGTTGGCGCCGGCCATGATGCCCTGAAGACAACATTTAGACTCCGTGGACACAGGAACAAACCACTTACGGTAGCAGCAGGGAAATAGACGCCGAACACGTCGAAAAAGCCCACGCCTCGCCAAACGGGCCCAAAGTTCTGGGTGAAAGTGGCCGTCGAATATCCGGTGACACCCCGCGATCGCTGGAAGTCAGTGACGGGCAGGACAGTACCGATGAAGTAACTAAAGAGTGATATGATCAGAATGATGAGGAGAACGATCTGGGCCTTGGTCTCGAATGACACGCCCATGATAATGATGGCCAGAATAAGACACGCCGTCGCCCACGAAACGATCCGGATGTCGTTCTGACCGCAGTCCACTATGCATGCTTCATTCCTCTAAAAACACCAGCGTGGTCAGAGAGCCTGGTTGGCATGCTCGGTCTACCTTAAGCAGATCGATCACAGTCTCTGAGAAGCCGACGATGTACATGGCCCCGCCGACCGCGTTGGCCAGCGTGAATACGACACCGATGCTGCCGCCAAACTCAGGCCCCAGAGAGCGACTGATCAGGAAGTAGACACCGCCTATAAAGGGACACGTCAGGACACTCTTGCCCATCTTGCACAATAGCTGATCTCACCCCCTTTCACCTCTCCATTGGTCGATATGGCGCACATGCTGAGGGCAGTCAGAATCGTCACGGCCGTGGCCAACAGGACGATCACTGTCCCCAAACCGATGCCCGCCTGACCAGCCACCCAGCTCAGGCGCAGGTAGAGCATGACCCCCAGTATGTTGAGCACGCACCGCATCTGCAGCAAAGTGTCCTGTGCGCTAAACCCAATACCAGACTAGAGTACTCACCAACACGCCTTGCACCCAGTCGAGCTTGGCCGGGCCCTGGTCACTCTTCTTCTTCTTCTTCCTCTGCTCGCCAGCGCCCTGCTCTAGCTCCTCTAGTTTCTACAAACGATATCGTTTCATGCGAGCGGGACCAGTCAGGGTGTCCTCTCACCTCGTATCCCACCTTCCCATTGACCACGGTCTCCGCGAATGCCACCCCAGACAGGCGATCCAGACCCGCCGCGTGTAGCTCGAGGAGGGTGGGTCTGGTGGCCATGGCGAACTGTTGGGGGTTGGCCAGGGGCGATCGGTAGTGGTCGAGTCGTGGCACCCGCTCGACAGTCGAATCATTGTCGGGCAGACTGCGTTCGCTGACGGTCGAGTCCCTTCGTCGGTAATCTTCGAAGGCCCTGTTCTCGTGGCCGACTGACCTGCTCGTTGCCGTGAACGTGATGGGCGAGTCGGGCGGGCTCTTCAGCTGCGCGGCTGAATCAATGTCGCCATCGATGGCGATGACCACAGGGCCCGGCTGAGACATGATGTCGCTGTCTGGAACAGCGCTCACTCGGAAGCGATTCGAAGGCATGGCTGGACAGAATGTGGACCCCGCCCCATTTATACCAGCCCCATGTCTTGTAACCCAATACACCAAACCACCTGCCGCACTCCAGCTTCCTTGGTAAACACTCGAAACAGGTGCTTCGCTCCGCAATTTTCCAGTTTGCACAACCAAAGTGACGCTTTTCCAGTCAAGACCAACATGATCATTCGAGTACCCACTTCAAGCAGCCAGCACTGGTCGAGCGAGAGTCGTTTTTTGCTAGTGCCACTAGCTTGCTCGAGTGTCGATTTGTACCTACAGTAAGCCGATCACAGTATTTTCTTTTTTGAGCTTTATCTGAGTAAATATCTAGGAAATTCCTTGTCCGCACCACCACTTAAAGCAGATTCCCCACCGCACCAGACTATCCACTTTCTAATACTGCCCCACTGTCCCACCTAAAATCGTCTCTACGCCCTGTCGACCAGAACACAAAAAAACGTAACGGGATAACCAGGCCAAAAGGCTAATGAAAAATTGCTCCAAACATGAAAAATCCCTAATTTGCATGTTTGTAACTTGCACTCAGTGGTCATCCGTTAGCAATATTTGGAGAACGCAGTCCAAATCGAGTAGCGCACAACCACCTATGTACAATATCAATTCACCATCCACATAATTATGACTGCCCTGAAAACCCTAATTTGCAAAAAGCTAAAAAGCATGTACAATAACAAGTTGGCAAAAATATCAATACAATAGATTAAGAGGAAAAGCGAAACTCGCGAGACCTTACACCAACCCATTCCCACATTACGTGCCGGGTCGACACGACTAACGGGCTAATATGCCCTAACCAGACCGCTCCACGTTTCATCCATCCTCGTACGCTGCTAGTCTAAGCGTTGTTTTGATTCACTGAAAAAACCAGACTACCATTATCTCGGATAAAAGGTTTGAACTAGGAATAAGAACCTACTGGAAGCATAATTGGCAGGCTGCCCGCCACGAATAGAACCTGGCTGCGAACCTGGACCTATCGGCTGATGCGGATGACCAGGACGAATCGGCTTAGCTGAAAGAGCAACAACGAACGATGCACGGCCATCACCTCTCTCGCCTTATGAGTTTGTAAAACCCAGCCTGGGTCTCCGACGACCTTACCGATTTGAGCAGCTGGAAACCCGCGGCGGGCCAGATTTCGTTGACGCACAGCTTCCTTAATACGCTCCACTTCGTGTTGATACCTGAAATATTCTCCAATAAAACTTCCCGAATCTCAATAAAACCCTCATGAACTCACTTTTTGCGATCTTTCATGGCGCCCTCCTTTGCTTCTTTGAGCGCCGTCTCCAAGCTCTTCACCCGTTCCATGGTTGCACGCAACCGTTTCTCTAGTTTCGGCAATTCGCAACGCAAGTCGGCATTGTCACGCACCAACTGAAAAGAGAGCGATTTTGTCGGTATGACTCGGCCAAGGCGGAATCGTAGTCATAGTTACTCTATCCAAAATATGACAGCCCGCCAAAAAAATTAATTTACCGGATTACTGCTCGCTAAAGCCGAAGGACGCCCCCACAAGAAGCTGAACCCTTATCAAATCCCACTTACTTGTTTGTGCACTTTCGTCAACTGATCCAAATTATTTTCCAAAAAGCTGATCTTTTGCTTTTGAGCAGGCGTCGAAACGAATTCTTCCTCTTCCACGGGTACTGCAGCTGTCGTTGTGACGGGCGCTCGCTTGACCCGCTGTTGCAAATCGTTCACAAATAGTTTACGCAAATTATGCAAAGTGTGCAATTCTTTTGCTACTGTCTCTTCCAAACCTAAAATTACTAAATTTGTTAGAAAAAGATATACGGACTCATTTAAGATCCTACCTTTCAGATCCTGTTTGGCTTGCTCGCGTTTGTCTGACATAAGCGCATATTCGCGCAACCGTCTCTCCTTGTCGGTGTCTTCCGTCTTCAGCTTGTCGAAATCGTTTTGCAATTGATCCTTGGCCAATTGCAGTTGTTGCATAGATCTAAGGACGACAGATCCGTTGAATAGATTTAAGTAAGCCATATCAGTAAAGATCACAATCTTACATTCTTAGCTGTTCGATGGTCTTATTCTTGTCCGCCAATTCATCCCGAAGGGCGGCGACTTGCTTCGTGTGAGCTTCGCGATGCGTTTGCAGTTCCGTCTCCAGCGCCTTCGCGTCTGACGCACCACCACCACCACCCACCGCTTTTCCTGCAAAGCGATTAGGTATCAAAAACATCAGCACCAAGCAGCAGCAGAAAACGAAAGTACCTTGGACTTTCAGTTTGGCATTCTCTTCATTCAACAAATCAACCGTCTCTTCTAATTTACGTTTCTGATTCTCGTAATCCTTGACCAGATCAGAAAGCGACTTCATTTCCACTTCGTGCTGAAAAAACTCTCCAAGCGTCGCATCACCAATACGCAATCAAAAGAATTTGTACCTGTTGCATTTTCAGACGAAGATCCGACAACTCGCGATCGCTATCTTCCACCTTTTTCGTGTAATCAGCCTGGTATTCTTCTAACTGAGCACATTTCTGGGACAAAGTTTTAATTTCAGCTTTCATCTTCGTCAAAAACAGACGCGCCATAGTGAATTCCTCTTCGATTCGATCCGCACGTCCCTCGTCCGTGTTCATCTAAATGACAAGGTGGTCATTTAACGCCGCCGTTGATGCGATAGGTAACATACCTTCATGTCAGCCACATTGCCGCCGACCAAGGAGCCGACTTCGGATAGATCGCGCAAAATGTTGCCCATCATATCTTGAACGCGACGTTTATGAACGATCGATCCATCCTTGATTTGTTGCAATTCATTCTGGATTTCGTTCAAAATTGCCTAAACACAAACTCGAAATGGTAAAACCGATTTTATAATCACAGCACCATCAACGACTCACCAGCTTCTTATTCAGCTCGTCGCTCAACGTCTCGTTTTCTTTCGATTTAGACTCGACTTCCTGCGTCTTCTGATCGTAATTCATGGCTAATTCTTCTAAAGCTTGCAGCACTTCTTTGACTTCTTCCTTAGCAGCCTCGTTTTCTTGTTGCATCCGTTGCATTTCATTTTGCATGGCATCGTAATCAGTCTTGGTCTGCTTTATCAGTTCCTCTTGCTCAGCCAATTGCTGCTTGAAACGCTCAGCCAATTGCGACTGCTGTTGGATTTCGTCATCCTACAAAAGAACCAATCTATCAAAACCAAATGCCTTCACCAAATCGCTCAGAAAACTGACCTTCTCATCCAGTTGCTCGTACAAACGAGCTCGTTCTTCCTCGTATTTCAGTCTTTCCTCGTCCGAGACAGCACCCGAACCGACGGCTAAGGCGGCGGCAACAGACGTCGGAGGAGCTGGCGCACCATCACCAGCCCCAGCCACCGAAACCAAAGTCGTCCCAACTTCTTCCAAAATCATCGATTCCGTACCCGAAGGTGTCGCGCTCTCGCCCAACAACGACTCGCTCAGATTTACCCAGTCGCTCTGAGAAACTGATTCGCCTGGAACAAAATTAAGACCTTGACATCGACGTCACCCACACAAAAATAACTCTCTGTCACCTTTGCGCCATCTCTCCAACTCTCTTTCGGCCGCCGCCAACTGGGCTCGTAAGCGAATAACCTTTTCGCGTTCTCTTTCCCAGCGACGCTTCCATTCCTCGGCCGTAAGCTCCTCGTTCACTTGTACAACGTTCTTGATCGTCTTGGCCCTGAAACATACCCGAGCCGATGACGAGACAAGGCACCACATTATTTCAGCATTACCTGGCCCCAAACATCAACGTCGACTTGGTCTCGCCTTCGTTATAGGATGCGGGCGAGCAACAAATAACAATGGTCGTACGCGCATTACCACCCAATGATTCTTGCAATATACGCGTCAGCTTGCTGTCTCGATAAGGAACGTGACTCTTCTGGAAAAGACACCCAACTTAATCAATCCCGTTATACACTCCCAGACGAGCATACCGTTCCCTCGGCCAACGCAGCAATGACGTTACCCAAAGCCGATAACGACTTGTTGATATTTTTCGCCTCATCCAAAACGGTACCTTCAGCACCCGTTTTGCTAACCTAAAAACCAGTCCAGATGAGACAAGTCATGAGCCTCAGCCAGCCGCGTAGTTACCTTCTCGCTTCCAGCCAGATCTACCAAATATAATTTTCCAGAGAGTTTTTTCTGAGTTTCCGCATTCTCTTGCTTCACGTTGATCAAAAATACGCTGTGACTTCGAGAACTGTGCTCGTTCATATCTTTGGACAAAATTAGCCACTCAGAACCGCAAGAAGAAGTCAGCAAAATCCCGCTTACTCGTGACTGCAATGTGCCTGTTGGCTTTGCCCTCTTCGATAGTATCCATCACTTCTTCTGGACTCGAAACAAAACGCTCCGTGCATCCCTGCAATAAACAGTTATCAAAATCCATGTGCAACAAACGACAGAAATCTTACTTTGACGTACGGCACACGATTCTTGTCCTCATGTACGGATAAATTCGTTTTCGTTACTAAAACAGAACCCAATTTCACAAAAGTCTTCAGTGAGTTGAAAAGACGATCTTACCATCGAGAAGATCGCGTATTCGGTCCTGAAACGATAAACTGCATTTAGAATCTCCAACTGTGCCATCAAGGCATGAATGGGGCCTACCATATAAATTTCAAAGTATGAAACTTTAATATGAAATTCCAAATTCTCGTCCATCGAATAAATATGATTGAATATATCGGCAACGATTCGCGGAATGATACCCTGATATTCTGGATCGCCAATAACTCCCTGCCGTCGCAAAAAAAACAGCGTGCTCGATGTCCGAAAATGGCTCAACTCGAGTTCAGCTTACCTCCATGGTAAATGTCTTGCCGCTCGATGTCTGGCCGTAGGCGAAAATGGTTCCATTGTAACCGCTTAATACGTCTTTGATGATCGGAAGGGCGGCGTTCGCGTACACGTCCTCTTGGCGAACGTTAGGCTTGAAAACCTTGTCGAAAACGTACACCTTGCCCTGAAACAAAAGTGTTGTTTGTTTTCCCAGAAAGACCCCTCCAGAGAGTTATTACGGAGCAATTATCTGGAACTGGACGCAACATCAACCGTTTCTAACACGGCATGCTGGGACTGATTTGCTGTGCTCTATCACACCAACACTGCCCACGATGACTATCGTATCATTCAGCAACATACGCGCCATTTTTCGCACTCTATATTCATTGTGGCACAATAGAAAGCGTGGCTCATAACATAGTCGCCTACGAGTAGTGAAAGGACACCCGTCATCACAAAGCCTGTCGCCTGCGTTCAATTCGATAAAGACGACAGCCGACAGTCCCTAATAAATCATCATAAAAAGGCTACCCTTCAAGTCCCACGAGAGTGAAATCGAGAAAGAGAAACCACACATGCACACGTCGACGGGAGAATACAGTAAACGAGAAAAAGACGAATACGATTTCAGACAGCGCCCAGTCTCCGATGACAATATCAACACACGTAATCCCGCGTGAACGACAAGGACACTCACCAATGGGCACCAAACGACAATAAGTGATCTTTAAACCGAGAAAAAGGCAATTTAAAGGGGACGTCTAACTGGAGTATCGTTGGGACACTGTTGAGGAGCACTGACTGCGAGTGGTGACAAACCAGGTGAACAAACACAATCGCGATTCCCACGTTTACAAACTCATATCGAAGATAGCCAAACGGAGAACCACCAAAAGTTCAGCAAGACTCAGTCCCCGAACCAATTAGGCCTACACACAATCGAAGGCAACTTAAACCACAACTTTCGGATGCGACCAGGAAAATTACCTATCCGATTTCGAAGACACACAGCAAAAGGGCAGTACAGACTTGACGTAAAGAACCCGACTGTCAATGACGTAGGGATATTGACACGATTTAGGACTATATTACGTGTACAAAACTTCTAAAAAACCCTCATGTACCGAACAATACACTAGACGTCCGGCATGACTTACCGCAACATTGCAACAATCCTCAGAATTTGGCGGAAATTTGGGCACGAATTTCGAACCACTCTTTTCCTCAGACTCGTTCAAAGGACGAAACCGACAAAACACTTTTATATTGCATTCAGCTGCCGGCACCGCCATGGTGACAGGTTGAGTAACAGGACTGGGCCTACGTACTGTATTCGGTCACAAACGCTTTGACCCTGCGAAAAAAAAGGAAGGTAATTTATGGCTCTTTCAGATTATCGTAAGGAAAACTTAGACCCACAAAAAATGACTTACAGTCGCCTAAGCTGATTACGATCCGCAAATATGGAAGAACAGAGACTCGAAGAAGCGGCTCGACACAAAGAAACACGAAGAAATGGCCCAAGCACTGGCAGCTGGCGCGTGCGTGGGAGCGTGGGACGTTCAGACAGCCGCCCTCACATGGCTGCAGCCAAAGTGTGTAATACTTAGATTCAGATTGAAGACAAAAAAAGAGGATTATCAAAACAACAATTTACACAAGCACAAACCTAAAGAAACTATCGATCGCTTAAACTATATAAGCTTAGATTCCATATTTTTGAAAAACCAATAATAAAACACCTGGTATCTGAGTGTATTATTTACCAGTCACCAGCCTAATTTACTGTAACCGCTACACTTCGGATTCCGTGCACGACCTAATTTCTTCGATTATTTTTATTGCACAAGAAATCCACGTCATCGCTGAGTCGCTGAAAAATTTCTACGTTTTGGAATTGAGCTTATTTGTAGACGGACTAATTTTCAAGAAAAAAACAGGGAAGAATGGTCGTTGAGGAATGCCTTTTGTCGGCGATTCCGGATCTCTCCGATGAGATCAAGGATTACGTTGTGGGTAAGCCAGGTTAGACCTAATGAATATAGCATGCTTCGTGATGAGTAGAGTACCGTCGTTCGATAGAGCATGACACTTGGATTGCATGATAACCGAAGTGTACAGTAATTTATTCTCTTTCAGCTATTTTACGCGAGAATACTGGCGATTTTCAATCGAAAGAAGATCTCTTCGAGGCAGTCGGTCCGATCTTATTGAGTTCAACCGGAGACGACGTGGACGAAACGGCCGTCAACGATCTGTGTGATCGACTTTGCGGTCTGTTGAATATCGGGTAATAAAAATACAAATCACTGAGAAGCCCATCTTCTATCCGCCATTTATGTTAAAATTTGTAGAAATGGCGTGTTTCACGACGAAACTAAGGTCCTTCAAAAGCCTGTTCATTTGCACGAAACGGTTGTCGTCGACGACGATAATACATCCTCGTCGGGCTGGGTGTTGAAACGAGATACCGTAAGTATTGGTTGTTGAGGCACTTCACCCAAAACAGTGGAGATTGATTGGGCGCTCACGATATAGATCACATTTTTCAGGGCATTGACGCTAAGAAATTAGAAAAAGCCGAGGCGAAACTCAGACAAAAACAAGAAAAACGAAACCAGAAAGATCTTACACCCGTTCCTTCTAGCGGCCAGTAAGTCCTCTTATCTCACATATCACTTTTCCTGAAATGGCTCTATTTTTAGAATCGCTCAATCGGCCACTGCGAACCAGGCTGCCAATCGGAAAGACGCAAAATCGGAGAGTAGAGGCCAGAACAACACTTTCAACGTGCAACTGGAAAACGTAGACGTCGCTTTCGGCTCCAAGTAGGTCTCTATGCATGGCTTTCTCTTGTGCCTGGGAAAAGGGCTCTGGTTTCAGGCAACTTCTGGTCGGCGCTGACGTGAATATTATATTCGGTCGGCGATATGGTTTGGTTGGTCGGAATGGTATCGGCAAGACTACCTTGCTCAAAATGATGTCCAGGTATGTTCAATAGAGTGATCTTGGTGACGTCGGGTGTGAGCTGTCTTTTCAGCGGCCAACTTCGAATACCACCGCGCATATCCGTGCTGCACGTCGAACAAGAAGTGAACGGAGACGATACGCTGGTCTTGGATAGCGTCCTGGAATGCGATACTGCTAGGCAGAAGTTACTGGACGAAGAAAAACAAATTCAGAAACTATTGCAATCGGAGTAAATCTTGTTCTTGCCTTTTTCGTGACTGCTTTAATGTCCGCGCTCTTTCCAGATCCAACGACGCGCTGGCGCATCGTTTGACTGAAATTTATGAACAATTAGAAGCCATCGAGGCCGACAAGGCGCCGGCTAAAGCGGCGGCCATTTTGTACGGTCTCGGGTTTAATGCCGATTGGCAGAAGAGGCCCACAAAGTAAGCTAAATTAGCGCGAAACCTAAGATTTTAAGGTATATTTCTCCTTTTCCAGAGAATTCTCCGGTGGTTGGAGGATGCGATTAGCGTTGGCTCGGGCTTTATTCTTCAAGTAAGAATATAGATTTGGTTATTAGCATTTTGGACTTCTAAATCGAGTTTAGGCCCGATTTATTGCTTCTGGACGAACCTACCAACATGTTGGATATGAAAGCCATATACTGGCTGGAGGATTATTTATCAGTAAGTCGGTCCGGGCGTGTTTGTTTCGCAGAGTTTATTGGAATTTTTGTTTATTATTCAGAGTTGGCCGACCACCATTTTGTGCGTATCGCACGACCGTAACTTCCTGAACTCTATAGCCACGGACGTTGTGCACATGCATTCGCAACGGCTGGACTATTATAGCGGCAATTATGACGTGTTCGAGAAGACAAAGACTGAGAAACTGAAGAACCAGCAAAGAGAGTACGAAGCGCAGCAGCAGTTCCGTGAACACGTTCAGGTAAGATGGAAGTGGAAGATGGGTTCGGGCAGGGCAGTACTCGGGTCTGGCTTGCAGGTGTTCATCGATCGCTTCCGTTACAATGCTAATCGAGCAGCCCTCGTGCAGAGCAAGATCAAAATGTTGGAAAAATTGTAAGGAATTTGTATTTTAAATGAGAAGTAGTTGGGGAGATGGGTTGACTGTTTTTAGACCCGAGGTGACGCCGGTGGAAGTGGAACCGGATGTGGTGCTCAAGTAAGTGCCGTTGAAATAATCGTGTCGGTGTTTGCAGCGACGCATTTTAGTTTTCCATCGTGCGAACGCATCAGTCCGCCAGTCTTGCAGTTGGACGACATTGGGTTTCGATACACGCCAGACTCGACGCAGATTTTCAAGAAGGTGCAATTGAATGCGGACATGGACTCGAGGATTTGTATCGTGAGTGAGGGTGCTTATTGGTCGGCGGCATAGGTTGAGTAAGTGGCATTGCAGGTGGGAGAGAACGGCGCCGGAAAGACCACCTTGTTGAAACTGTTACTGGGCGATTTGGAACCGTCGAGCGGGTTTCGCAAGGCTCATCGATTGCTGAGGTTGGGCTATTTCACGCAGCACCATGTAGATCAGCTGGACATGGACATGTCGCCCTTGCATTTTATGGCCACGAAATTTCCAGGTGAGAGGGCGTTTATCGATCAAAGAGAAGAGGCTACGGGCTGATCGATTTCAGGTCAGCCTCAAGAAGCGTACAGGGCCGCACTGGGTCGTTTTGGAGTGACTGGCGATTTGGCATTACAATCGATAGCTACGTTGTCGGGAGGGCAGAAATCGAGATTGGCATTCGCCATTTTGGGGATGCAGACGTGGGTCGAGTGTGTTGAGTGAGTGTTAAGTGCATGGATTAGGTGGACTCGTTTTAGGCCTAACTTCCTGATCATGGACGAACCGACCAATCACTTGGACGTGGAAAGTGTGGAAGCGTTGGGGGAGGCGCTATCTAAATTCGAGGTGAGTTGTTGGCCGCTAATATGTTGAAGGCTAGTCAATCGATGCGAGTCGGTTTCAGGGCGGTGTGGTGCTGGTGTCGCACGACGAGCGTTTGATCGAGCTGGTATGCAAGGAGTTGTGGGTGGTGAAGGATGGCGGGGTGCGACGGCTGGACGGAGGACTGGCTGAATACAGGGCCATCATCGAGGAAGAACTGGCTGCCCAGCGATAGGAGCGAGTGGTGTTGGCACTGTGATAAGATTGCATACGTGTTCGTGCAAGTGTTTATGGTGGTAACAATGGAGATGACTCGGCCGAGTCGGGTGTCTGTTTTATTGGCGGAGATAAGCGCCTGTAAACGGGACGGGTGATAAGGGGCGGTGCGACGGGGGCACTGGCAGACGACAAGTAGGATGCTGGCGTGCGCCGTCTTCCTCGTGATTGTGTTGGGTGCGGGAGCGAACGTGGCCGGGAGGAACGACCGTCTGGATCGGCTGCTGGTCGAGAACAGGATCAGGAAGGGAGGCGATGTTGAGTTGGGTGGCCTGTTCTCGGTGCACACCGACCTGGCTAACCGGTCGAGCCTGCACTGCAGCGGCTACGACCTGCCCTCGCTGCTGGCCGCGCAGGCCATGATCTACCAGGTGGACAAGATAAATCTAAACCCGGATATCCTGCCCAACTACACCCTCGGATACGAAATGGTCGACGACTGCTTCAGTGTCGACCTGGCCGTCAAGGCCGCCGCTGTGTTCATGATGGGCGAGACCCCGCAGCAGAGGCGTCAGTGGATGGTGGAGTACAGGAGACTGAGGATGCAGGCGGCCACGGGTACTTTGCCAGGGTCACACCCGCATCACTGTCTGACAGATGCGTTTTCAGGAAAGTCCAAGGGGCCGGTCAAACTGAAGAGTCCGAAGGTAGCTATAATTGGGCCCTCGATCTCGGACTCGTCCACGGCCATTGGAAGTAAGTTGGTGCGGGTAACGTGAGGCCGGGCAAGTGCCGTACGCGCTGCGTGTGCTTCAGGCTTGACCAGCGTGAACCTGCTGCCAGTGATCAGCTACGGAGCTACCAGCTGCGAGTTGAGTCAGAAGAAGAAGTACCCGTCGTTCCTTAGGTAAGCCGAGGCAGTGTTTGCGCGAGCGCCATTGACAGGCTGGTTTAGAACTGTGCCGTCGGACGTGCTGCAAGTGTCGGCCATGGCGGACTTGATCCACCACTTTAATTGGACGTGGGTTTCGGCTGTCGGCACGGACGACACGTACGGGCAGATGGGTGAGTGAATGCGCGCGAGAACCATGGTGTGGGGTGCAGGGAGTGTGTTTCAGGGGTGGTGGCACTGAAGGAGGAGTTGCTCAACAGGAACATATGTCTGGCCAAGGAGCTGCTGATCGACTACAGGATGAGCAAGGCTTCCATTCTGAACACGCTCAATCAACTCTTTAACGACAACATGACTCAACGGGCCGACGTGGTGGTGCTCATATGCTCGGGCGCCAAGGTGCAGAGGTTCCTCGACGTGAGTGGACGGAGTGAGGTCAACGGCTGACTCGAACCAACCTGGTTTCAGGTGGTGCAGGAGGAGGGAGTGGTCAACAAGACGTGGATCGCCTCGGAGAGCTGGGGATATCGACTGCTGCCCATCCAATTAAGGCGGGCGGTGCAGGGTTCGCTGGGACTGGTCATCAACGCCCCCCGAGCCAATCATTTCATGAAGTACATGAACGAATTGAAGATAGGAGAGGTGAGGGCCAGAAATCCCTGGCTGTTTCGGTACCTGTTGGACCAACGAGTGATCAACTCGAGCTGTGACGAGGATGACAAGTCATTGAGTGAGGTCGGAGTTCACGTGGACCCCGCCTGGTACTCTGCGGTCACCCCGGTCATGGACGCCATCAAGGCCGTGGCCATCTCACTTCATCGACTGCTCGAGGAACAAGGGCGACCGCTGAGCTCGTTGTACCCGGTCGACGTGCTCTGGGCCCTTCGCTCGGGCATCTTCCCCAACTCGGTCGACCCGTCGTTGCATTTCCGATTCGATCGGAACGGGGACATGACGGGCGGGGGATACAGGGTCACCAACCTTCAACCAGTCTGGGAGAGCACTGGCGAGGTGCTTCGATTCGACGAGGTGGGCAAATGGGTCAACGAGAATTGCGACAACTGCCAGTGCACGGACAAGGACAGACTGCCCTCCGCCCGCGCCAACAACAGCGGCAGCCGACTGTGTCTGGACGAGGCCGAGCTGATGTGGCCGTCCGGATTCGGCCCACCTCCAGAGTCCACCTGCCAGAAGGACTGTCCGCCGGGCACGTACAGGATCTATGGAGGACCCAGGTGCTGCTGGTCGTGCAGCGTATGTCCCGCCAGTAAGTGGACTGCGGGTCACTCTCGCCTCCAGCTGATCACGGTCCCTCGCGCAGATACTTACAGCAACACGAGTGATGCCACCTGCTGCAAGCACTGCCCTCGCTCAATGATAAACAGCGCCGACCACACAGCCTGTGTCTACCGAAGCGACTACGCCGACTGGAGGTCGGCTGGCGAGGTGGCGGCCCTGGTGGCTGCTGGTGAGGGGCAGAAGTGCTCGCGCCAAGCTATCCTACATCTAAGCTAGTTTCAGCCGTGGGTCTGGTCGTGGACATGGCGGTGGCCTGCGTGCTGTTCGCCTATCGCCGCACGCCAGTCGTGGTGTGCTCGAACGCGCCTCTGACCTTCATCCTGCTGTACCTGCTGGCCAACGCGTTCACGTTGCCTCCGCTGTACGTGCTCAGACCCACTGTCGGCCTGTGCCTGGCCGAGACATTGCTGTTCGGCTGGACGTTCAGCACCATAACGGCCATATTCTTCACCAAGACCTACCACGTGCTGCAGATCTTCACGGCCAAGCTATCGCACACGTTGCACCTGCTCAGTCAGCGCGGCCTTCAGAGACGGGAAATCTGGCTCTCGCTGGGACTGGGGGCGGCCGTGCTGGTGCCCACCGTGCCCTACCTGATCGCCAACGAGCCCAGGCCGGTCAACAACGGGTCGAGTAATTGCGGGTCGCACTGGGTCAACGCCCAGCTGGTCAACATGGCATACATCGCTTTGCTCAGCCTGGCCACCACCTTCGTCTCGTTCAGGTGCGTGTGGGGGGGGGGGGCTCGCCCGCCCTGGGCTAATTACTGTCCATTTTAGGGCCCGCAACCTGCCCGAGAACTACAACGAGGCGCGCACAGTGGCCACCACGGTGGCCGTGCTGATGCTTGTGTGGGTGTCCAGCATTCCGTCCTACTATCGCGTCTCCATGGCCAACCGGGCCCTCATCCTCGGCCTGGCTGTCGACGCGGCCGCCTTCTGCATCCTCGTGCTCCTCTTCGGCCCCAAACTCTACCTGATCTATGTCGAGCCACACAAGAACACACCCCTCTACGTGTCTCGAATGAACATGATCCACCTGTGGAAGCAGCAGTCCAAGAAACGGGTTAGCAGCACCAGCAGCCGACGCACAACTGACAGTGCAGACACAGCCACCACCTCGGGCGCCAGCCCCATCAGAAAACGGTTGCGGATGCAGGCTGCAGACACAGGGCCCTCCAAGACCAACGAAGCATCGACCAGTCCGTGACAACTCTGTGCCCATATACTGCATGTACATACAATAAACTGTGCTCGCACATGCCGTATGACAGTGGCCTGTGCAGGCGCCTTCGTAGCATATACAAGCCTTCTTGAAACAATATTTTATTCACCCCTGCAAGAATGTGATTTTATTTTGTTTTGGACACGGCTGCCCCGCAGGCAGCACATCCAGTTTCATCTTGCTGTCTTGACGTCTCAGAAGATATTGAACACACAGTAGATATATGTACGGGCAAAAAACGTACAGTGAGTACGCAGCATTTTCAGTCGAGGATTTTATTGTCTCAGCGGGACTATTTAGTGAACAACGACAAGTTCATTTTATTAGTGCTCAGACAGAAACAGAGCGTTCTAAAATATGACTCAGTAAATGCCTTATTCTGAAGCTGAAACTAAACTTTACCGAGAAAAAGGGTTACTGTAGCCGCCTTCGATTCCTTCTCGAATGGATGATCACCGAGGCGTGCTATTTGCGCAAAAGTGTAATTAATAAAGATCTGATCTTGAGTTTGATCTATTTATCCAAGAGTGAAACTCGTTACAGGAGCCTTTTTTTGGTAAGTAGCCCAGGTTTGGCAGATTCATAGTTTCTTGATGCTTCGACGGCGCGCTTCGACTGGCTGTATCTTAGGTGTCAGAGGCTGCGCCTCACGTACGGTGCAGGGTCAAAACGTAGCAATCTGATATTAACGACCAATCTTGCAACGACTGCGATGGACGGCAGCGATGATTACCGATCGCCTCAGATGCGCGAGAAAGTTATCAAGGCGCTGTAAGCTGGCTTCATTTCTTTCCGCCTCGGCTATTTTCGTAGTGTTTCAGGGAAGGGGCGTTGAAGGACAAGCCGAATCCGCGTATGCCCAATGACCCTCGCGCGTTGGAAACCATGCTTTACACCAACTCGCAGTCAAAGGTAAGGTGAACGCAATGAAACTAGCCAAGGCTTACAGAATGCTTTCAGGAGGACTATCTGAAGAAGCTTAACAAGATTTTGCAGATGGGTGAGTGTTAGAAGGCTTTTTCTGTGGCCCGGTGATGACGGCGGTCATGTTTGCTGTCTAGCCGGGGGAGTGGGCGGCCAGCAGACGCAGTCGCAGCACCCGCCCCAGTCCATGTCCTACGACATGAACATGGCCGGTGGCATGGGACAGGCTCAACGAATGGGTCCCGGCGCGCAGATGATGGCCGGACCTCAGCAGCATATGATGGACCCTATGCAGCAGGGCACTCAGCAGCAGCAGGCACCCCCCAACGCCACCATCTCGACCGGCCCGTTGCCACCCCAGCAGCATTACCAAATGGGATCGGGAGCCATGGACGGGCAAGGACGTCTCCTGCCCCCGCCAAACGTGAGCACTGCTTGTGTCCCTGCCTGACTCCGTGACCGACTAGCGCCTGTTTAGCCTTATGGCCAACAACAGCAGCAAATGGGCGGCGGCATGGGCCCTCAGCAAATGAACATGCAGGGGCAACCGGGCGGCGGCATGGTTATGGGGCAGCAACAAGCACTGCACATGATGCAGCAAGGACCAGCGCACAGGATGTTGACCAGACAGGCCGCCCCGGGAATGCGAATGGGACAGGCGGCTCCGGGCCAAAGCATGATGATCACCGAAGGTAAGAGCTGCGTCTTCTTTGGCCTCTGCTAGCGCTGTAATCCATTCCAGCCTGCTCGCGCAAATGCACCTGTCTTTTAGGCCAGCGATATTCGCTACCTGATCGTCCTGGTGGCGATTTCATGCGCATGGGACAGCCTACACGAATCGTCAGGACCACTTTGACCCAACAGCATCCAATGCAGCAACCACCTCATGTAAGCGATGAATGGGGGCGCAGCTGATATGCTCATCTTCCTTCTTTCAGTGGGCTGGCGGAGGAGTGAATTCGGTAATGACAGTGTCGGGCGGGCCTCCAGCTTCCAGCACGGTTCAGCAGACGATAAGCGACACGGTGGTGGTGACGCATTTTGGTCCTGGAGGAATGCCGCCCCAGCGACATCACCAGACCAACGTGATGGCCAGGGGCGAACTTGGGTCTGGTGCTAACATGTATCAGACGTCCATGCAGGTACGTCCGCTGAGTGGGTGGAGAAATTCGAGTCATCTCTTCGGCACTGATTTCGCAGAGACCGATGATGTCATCGCAAGCTCCGCCGCCGAGCATAAACGTAGTGCAGACGCCTCGTTTCGAACCACCACCCCGAATGCCGCCGGCCCTGCAGCAGCAGTACCCGAGACACGCAGCGCCCGTAGCGCAGCAGTTGACAGCCACTCCATCCATTCCCCCGACGCCCGTTATGGGACCCCCGTCGGCACCCGCCGCGCCAGCGAGCGTGGGAGCCTATGCTCCCATGCAATCACCGAATACGGGCCCCTCTCCCGCCCCGCCAGGACCCATTTCATTCTCCGACCAGTCGCCCTACTCGGGACCCGTGGGCAGTGCCGGTCAACCGAGATACAACGCACCCGCAGGTAAGCCGTCCCTCGCTGCTCGATGAGGCCATGATGAGCGTGCCTGAGTGGTTTCAGAGCCCAGTCCTGCTGCACAAGCCTCATCTGACGTGGCCGTGGCCGAGGAACCAGGCTACAGGGAGAAAATCCAGGAACTGCAAATGTACTTGGAGCCGTTAAAGCGAATGTTGGAGCAGCATCAGAAGGAGGGCGATAGAAGTAAGTAGGGATGGGCGGTTCGAGTTGCCGTGGCATGTAGTCCATTCTAGGCAGCCTCCAGTCGCAAAAACTATTGAAAATCATCGATATCATCGAGGGGAGAAGGTAACTTGCACATTTCTGGTCCAGGGATGACTTTAGATTGAACATAGCCGAGTTTCAGCAAAGCCACGTTGGACTTACTTCTCAAGTGCGAGGACACGTTAAAGAAGATGGTGCCGAAGGAGGTTCCCAAGGTGAGAAGGACCGTGTCTTTTTTATTCCCTTCCCGCAGTATGCTTGTTGCAGGCGCGCGAGTCGGCCATCTGCCAGCCATTGTTCGACGTGGTGGCATCGTTGGCCAAGGCGCCCAATGCCAATCAGACTCTGAAGAGGGTGTTCGACTTGCCGCCGGTCGATATCACCACCGCGAAGCGACTGTGGTAATCTGTGTGCTAAGGTACTGGTCGGGATGCTTTCTGATTCCTTTGTTTGCAGTGCTCCAAAGAACCCGCACGATCCGAGGCCGAGAACGATCGAGGCGGCGTTCGCCGTGAAAATGTCGCAGCTCGGTGTGGACGCATCGCCCGACTCTACTAGCAAGTCGGACGCACCTAAAGTGCCAGCCAGCATTCAGAGAGAGGTGGCGTCGTTGGAGCCGCGATTCCGGATCGTGTTCGATCGAGGTGTGGCCAACGAGATGGGCGGTTTGAGCAAGTCTGATTCATCGCGAGTCATTCACGTTGTGTGCGATTTGGAGGATCGTCGTTTGCCCCACGTGCCCGCCCTGAAACTACAAATCCCCAACGACTACCCAGTCTCCAGCCCCAAGTACGACTACGAGCTTGGCGACTACTGTGAGTCTCCTCTCTCTGACCATGGATCTTCTGTTTTCCTTACTGGAATATCCTTTTTAGGCGGATCTCCTTTTTTGCACTCGTTGCGTGAAATGCTGATCGTGCGGCTGACGAAGTTGGGCTCGAATTGCTCTATCACGTCTTTGCTGGACAGTTGGGTAGGTTGGGGTGCGGCGAGAAGGTCTGTCGGCCCGTCACGTCAACAAGCGTATGTTTCAGGAGAGCACAGTCCGACAAGCGTGTTTGTCTCGCTGATGAGAAGACGGATAGACGAGTCCCTCGTGCATTGTGTATTCTGGCCGTAATGAATATTGAGGCTCCGAATAAGAGTTAGCACAACCAGGCGAACATGAATGATATGTAAAATATCAAGTAAAGAATGAAGCATATTTTCTTCATCAGGTCGGCCACGCCGGGCCACGTGACTCGATCGGCGGCTCCCTTGGCCTTCTGCTGGCGATTGGCTTCGTCCTGCTCGTCGTCGTTGCCTGCCCCTTCTTCCGCTTGGTGCTCGTCCGTTTCGTCGACGTGGCGTCGGAATCCGAGACGTTGGCCCAAAGCGTCGCGGGCGGTGTCGCTGGCGCGGACGGCCGATGCGAGGGGCGAGGGGACGGGTTTGGGATCGTGGCTGTAGTTCTCGATGCTCTTGAACACCATGAGCAAGATGATGGCCAGCACAGTGCAGACCAGGTTGAAGGCGTAGTATCTCACTGAAACGAGGTGTAGTGATGGGGGGGGGGGGGAATCGAGGAGGGGGTCCTTACCGATGCGGGGCACGCCGCCAGTGTTGGGGGGTATCTTATGCAGGAGATCGTCGGTGAAGACGGCCTGCACGAGCACATTGACAAGGAGCACGGCCACCCCGTGCACAGTGCTCACCGTCCAGAACGATGCCAGCGTGAATAAGGAGCTCATGACGGCCGGTAGGAGGACGACCACACCAAAATAGGGCGCGTGTCGACGCAGTTCGAGCCACACGTTGACCTCGGTGAATGACTGGGAATACTGTTCCTCGGGGGGCTTGACATCCGAGCGGGCCTTGTTTAACGCGTTCCAGTAGGTCACATTGACGCGGGTGCTCAGCAGCTGCCACCCACTCACGATGGTCTTGCTCGAGTTCCAGGCCAGCACGACGCCCGCCTGGTTGCGGTAGGGCACGATCTCCACCTCGCGCAGGGTGTAACTCCACGAGCCCAGGATCAACGGGCACAACTGCACGTCGTACGGGTAGCTGAAAGAGCGGCCGTGCACATGCACTGGCGCGGAAGGAGGGGAAGGAACTTACTCGGTAAAGTCGAAGATGCAGGTGGCTCGGAAGGAGAAGAAGGGGAAGTACATGAGCAGACCGTCCGATTGGATCCACACGTGCTGGTACTGGTTCACCTGACGCCCATTTTCAACGCCAGCACCCCTGCACAAACGCGCCATACAGTCACCTGGGCCAGGACACACACACCGGGGGATGTGGCTTACGTGTTGTACAGAACGATATCGGGTTTCCACAAGTACCAACCGTGCAGTGTGAACCGATCGACACCGTTGTAGGCATTCTTGTCCCAGACCATATACTCGTCCTTCCACTCCTGAACGAGCCTAGTCAACAGCGCGCACAGGGGATCAGGCGAGAGGTACCTACCCAGTACATGAACCCGTGCACGGTCATGGCCTGCTCGATCTCGTCCTGAAACACGGGCTGATGGCGGCGATGGTGGGGGAGGGGAGGGCGATACTTACCACTTCCTCGATGTGCTGAATGAGGGCGAAGAACTTGACCGTGGTTCGATTGCCATCATTTTTGACCGGCCGCACATTGCGATTGTAATTCTGGAGTAGTTTAGCCTCGAGACTGGTCAGTTGGTCGATATAGGTGCCAGTGTCAGTTAGATTGATGCTGGCTAAAGGAAAGCAGTGCACTCCAATGTAGCCCCCCTGGCCATTTCCCAGTGCAGTCTGAGGCATATGAGGGCAGAGAAGGGGAGCAGGGGACCATTCTCCGACCATGACTTACTCGTCGACGTCTCCACAGCACCCAGTACGTGGCCCGTAGACAGAGCTAAGAGGAGAGCGAGCAACATGTCAGAAACGGGTGGCCACCAGACCTGCTGACACAACGAGTGGAAGCCAGTTGGGCCAGTGTGGTGCGAGTTTGGATGAAACGCGATGCGGGACGAGGTGTAGGGTTACATTGGATCAGTGAACTAGACTCCACCATGGCCACCGCTGGGCGAAAGGACGGCGCTCTCAACGCGAGCCAAACGAACAAAACAGAAAAGATATCGTTTTGACCGAAAGACTCGCACGAAGAGCCGCTTCGTCCCTGTTTGTCCGATAATGGCACCCGCACTGGAATATATGGTCGAGACACTTCCGGTCAGGGGCGGGGCTGATAAGTTGAGCAGTGCGATGGAGCCTCTCCTAATTAGGAGACTCGGGTGTGTACGACGAGAGCGGCACTGTACGAACGAGTCGAGCCGTGTTTGGTAGAGACAGAGGCGCACCTGGCCTAGAGCACACTCACACCACCATTAAGCCAATACCTAATCAGCATACTCAAATAATTCCCCCGACACCTCCCGTCAGGCGTAAAGGCCAGGAAATGGACACTTACCAGAACGGTCGGGGGCCGTCCACGCCCCCAATTGAATAATTAGAAGCAGGATGTTTGCCCAACGACACCCCCTGTCCCGTCTGCTTGCTCCTACCTATTCCTATCACCCTCAAATCACTCGCAATTAGTCTTGTACACATGCCGATCCTGCTCTCCCCCACCCACCTACCATCTACAGTAACCAGTCTACCTGAAACTCAACTGTACCCCTGGAAGAATGCCGTGCGCGACCGGGCTCGCTGCCAGCTCAACAAAACTTTTATTTTGCCAATCATTTCTTTTTTTGGATGCTGACCAGAATGTGATTTGTTGGTGGGCAAATAGAAGATGCGAGGAAAAGATTGGAGCGAGTGCTTCAGGAATCGGCTGTGAATGGCCGAGGTTATTGGCGGCGAGGAGAGTCTGCCAGTTACTCTCTTGTTTTTTGCCAAAGCCAGAGACTTAGTTGGTTCGTCACGTCGCGATATTCATTTACCTTTCGCTGATCCTGTCCGTATTCGAGGATCGGAGCTTAAAAAACTCTTGTTGGAATTATTTCCTAGTTTGATTTCGATCGCCGACAGCTTCGTGCTAGCTGTTAATTTGCAATACGCGGACTTGGATGATATTGTTCACTTGTCTGGGGGAGTCGAAATCGCCGTCATTCCTCCTTTGAGCGGCGGATAAATTGGTCTAGCGCGCAAGGTAAGCATTTTGCGTTTTTATCTGACCTTGCCTATACCTAGCCATTTTGCAATGGCATGAATGAGTAGCATTTTGCTGCGGCATCCAGGCCAGCTTAGGGTATGTACGTACAGTGAGCAGAGCAATGGGGAATCCAGTCGGCGTTCGGCCTTGAACCATCGTTTTTAGCGTAAATGGTTGTGGCCAGGTAGTGTAGCAATGGCGCACGTGCTAAACTAGTCCCGGGCCCACGCGTCTATTGAGCGACTGGTCGGGCGGGCGCCTTATTGATCGAACGATGAGGTGGTCTTGTTAGTTATTGGACAAAACAAGCAGTTGGCCTGTGGCCAATATCGATGAATAATGCATGCTACCTGCTCGCGCCCGAGCGTCTACTTCGGTCCTGAACTAATTGAACTGCGCTTCGAGTGTTTGAAGCATTAAAAAAGATGGGCTAAGAGGAGAAGGGGATGTTTTTAATTGTTTTTACTACTTTTCTCGAGGAGAATGCTCGGCTTAGGTTGAGCTTAGCTCGTCCCGTTTTGTTGACTCGAGCATGGCTAGCTGGGAGATGCGTGCAGAAACTCGTAAGCTGGACGGAAGGGCAGACAAACGATCTATGTAGTTGGCATTCGGGCGTCGTTCGCCTCTCGTCGCCAGTCAAAGCCGTTCAGCCTTGGCCATTCATGCCAGGGTCTCAATTCGAGTGTACCCTGTTGCGCCAGTCGATCGTCCACTTATTCCAGATTGCATTACGGTCATGTGGAAAGTACGTACGTGTGCTTCGCCTCCTTCCTCATGTATCGATTGGTGTGGCTAATGTTTTTTTAAGAGTCTAGCTGTTTGGTCAATAGTCATCAGGCCCGACTATGTAGGTTTCTCCGACTTCTGCTCGGCGTGGCGTCTTTCTATGATGGCTGCATAGTTTTCGCAATATAGTCCTTGTTAGCGAAGGCTTAGAGTGCTGGCTCGAATTCCAAGCTCCTTTTTTCTCTGCTTCTGTCGGGGGACTGGGGGTTGGTTGAGCTTGTGCTCGTTTGTAGTGACATTTGTGCATTTGTTCAGGGAACCCCGCCCGTGGTAATTGTGAGTGATCACGGGGAGTCGGATATTGTGGTGCACTGTTCGTCTTCCTCGTTGTCATCGTCGCATATGCAAGCTAACTCGTCCGGTGGTCGACGCTTCAGCATGCCGACCGGTTCGACGGCCCCCGATTCGCCCAGAGATCAGCAGGACCAACAGAGTGGCGCCCCGTCCGGCAAATCGGTGCGGCAAGGAATGAATATTTACAGCCGCCCGGGCAGCACCTCCTCGTCGCAAGCCAGTCCGGCCAACTCGGTTTTGGAATCGCCTAGAAGGAACACACTGTTCAACAGTCTACGATTCTCGAAAATGAGAAAGTGAGTGGTGTGTTTGAGGATGGCAGTCAGACGACTGATGCTGGCTGGTTGCGGATTGCAGGGAATCGAGGGAATCGCCGAGTCAGAGCCCGATGGGGTCAATGGATCAAGAGCAGACGGATGCGCAGTCGCCTCGCAAGTTGAGCGGCTTGTGGGACTCGTTCCGTCCGCGTTCCAAATCGGATAGTCGTGCAAGGAAGATAGTGTCATCGAGCACGTACGCCACTGCCCCTTCGACCACGGCTCAACCGACTGGACCCGCCGTGGTCGGCTGGCCGCCTCCCATGACCTCGATTCCGAGCTGCGACGAGGAGAGCATGAGCCCGCCGAAGAGGAAGTCGCCCGAGAGTATCAGCAAGCCACTCTTCATCGACACGCAATTGGCCAACAGGGGCGGAAAGGGCGTCAAGAGCAGTCCCCTGGCGCAAGTGGTCGGCAAGATTAGCGGCGGTAGACGTCGTAGTTTGAGCGGCAATAGCAAGGAAGAGGTGAGCGGGCGACCAGAATCCTGGATTAACTAACTCGAACAAGGGTTCTGGAATTTTTAGCTAGATCGAAATCGAGTTCGCACGCCGTCAGGGCCTCCGGCCGACAATTTCTTTTGTAAGTGTGAGAGGAGTTTGACGTTGCCCAGGGGCCATTGACTAACGATCGCTGGTTTAGCAAATACGGCGGGTGGACTGACGAGCAGAGATGGTCGGAGGAGGATTTTATTGCCGCAGCGTTCCTTGGATTCGGGTTTGGACAGCAGTGTGACTGGTTCGGGCAACGTGTTCAAAGAAACAGTAATTGTTTGTGGAAGAGGATGGACCTAATTAATTAGTTCTGCGTATTTTCAGGTCGGATTTTTTCTCGGTCCATCGGCGGTTCATAGTTTTATAACGGGTACGTTTTAAATTAGGAGTCAAGAGGGGCGTTGACGAAACAAGCGCTGGTTTTTTAGCTCAAATCGAAAACGAAGATTACGTTTATTTGGAATTTATGAAAGTTCATAAATGTTACGATTTGATTCCGACTAGTGCAAAATTGGTGGCCTTCGATACTCAATTGCCTGTGAGTGGGCTCGTGTTGCAGTGAAGACTAGGGCTGGGTTCTGGTGGCGATTTCCCGCCAATTTGTAAATTTAAATTTGCTGTGGAAAATAGGGTTCCCATTGAATGGAGGACGATAATTGACTCAAGTTCTCTGACTCCATATCCTTATGGGTAGAGGGTAGAACATGGACAGGGAGGAGAGACCCTTCACATGTTGTAGCCACCAAGTCCATATACGGCTCGAGTGTTTCAGGTGAAGAAAGCGTTTTTCGCGCTGGTCTACAACGGAGTGAGGGCGGCGCCGTTGTGGGACAGTGTTGAGCAAAGGTTCGTGGGCATGCTGACTATTACGGACTTTATTCATATGCTCAGACGCTATTATCGATCGGGCGTGACCACCATCAAGGAGCTCGAGGAACACAGGATCGCCACCTGGCGAGGTGAGTGCCTATGCGGGTCAGACCTAAGAAGCTGGTGCGACGAATTTGAACATTTTTTGGATTCGCATCGACCGACCCCGGGTCTGAGGCCACTGAGCCGATCCAGCCCGACCCGGATCGGCCGGTCAGTTCAGCTGTGTTGGTGTCCGGTCGATGCTGGATTTGGATTCGAAAAAGTCATTGAACTCTGCCTTTAGATGAAAAAAATCAGTGCCTAGGTGACTGGAGTGTGCTCTGTTGACAATGTTGTCGTTGCAGATGTTTTGATGAAAGACGGATTTTGGAAGCCATTTTTGACTATTGATCCAAGCGACAGGTGAGTGGTAATTTGTGGGAGAGCGAGGGGCGGGTTGGCCAGTTTTCATTTTCAGTTTGCTGAACGCGGTGCAGTTTTTGTGCGATAGCAAAGTGCACAGATTGCCAGTCATGGACTCGGCCACGGGCAACATATTGTACATTCTGACACACAAGCGTATTCTCAGGTTCCTCTATATTTATGTAAGGCTGGAGTGAGGGTGGGGTCGAGTGGTGCAAGGACCTGCGTCCCTGTTCTTTCAGATAAACGACCTTCCGGCACCCGCGTTTCTGAAACGGACGCCGAAGGAGCTGAGAATCGGGTCGTGGGGAAACATTCTGACGGTGAGGGTTGTGTGCCATGAGACTGGTCCTGTTCGACATGGTCGGACTGTATTGCAGGTTCAGCAAGACACGTTACTTATCGACGCGTTGGCGAGCTTTTTGGACAATCGTGTGTCGGCGTTGCCCGTGTTGGACGCGAGTGGCCAGGTGGTCGACATCTACGCCAAGTTCGACGTCATCAACTTGGCGGCGGACAAGTCGTACAACAATTTGGAGATCACTGTCCAGGACGCGCTCAAGCATCGATCGGACGTAAGTTGGTGTGTGAGCACGAGCTGGCCGACTCTCGATCGTGTCGCATTTCAGTGGTTCGAGGGCGTGCGAAGTTGCAAGGAGACCGACCCGCTGGCATTGGTCATCCAGACACTGGTCAAGGCCGAGGTGCATCGGATCGTGATCACGGACGAGGAGAAACGCGTCCGAGGCCTCGTCTCCCTCTCCGATATTTTACGCTACCTGGTCCTGAGGAAGTTTGGTAAGTAAGACAGTATGGGCGAGCTGGACCCGCGTGACTCCTCTGCTCGTTCTTAGATAACGATGCGGAAAAAATGGACACGAGTTGATTGGCGTGGGAAGTGACGACTAACCTGTTTGGTTTTTGTCTAATTTTTGATGCTTATGTTATTCCGAGTAATTTACGCTTATTTTTTTGAATGTGCATTGTGATTCGGCAAGTATATCCATGGGAGCACGTTGAATTTTTTATTCGAACAAATATAGCGCCTCTGTGGGTAAGTCGAATGACGGGTAGTTAACCGAATTCCATCAAAAAACCGTGTTAGCAAAGAACAACACAACACTTAATTGCATTCTATCATCTACTGGTATCCTATTGATTCGTGTCCATCGGTTCTTGCTGCTTGGCTCCGTTCGCTTGAGAATCGCGTTTTTGATCGTCCGCGTTGGCTGCGGGCGGCGGCGGAGCTTCCTTCTTCGGTTTGGGTTTATTGAGTATAGGAAGGACGAGACGCTCGAACGCCTGAAATGAGCAAGATATAGGAGACAGGTGCTTCCATTAAAAATTCTCCACGGCACGCACGTACCTCTTTCTCGGCGCGAATCTGCGACACGAAGACGACAGGCGGGTCAGTCAACGCGCGGCGATTTTGAGCGTTGATGTTTTGCTCGAACCAAGCTTGTTTCTCCTCGATGGCCTTGCGAACCTTCTCCATGTCAGCCGCCTCGATGTGATCGTACTTCTCGTCCTACAAATAAGGGCAAAATGAAAACAGGGACAACGAAGACAGTTCGGCCAAGAAACCGAAAACAATTCGGGCAGTACGTCGACTATGATTTAATCAAAATTAGAGTCGATCAGACCTGTGTAGTCGTAGTTCTCATTCGAAGCCGCTCTCTATTCAAACCCAAGAAAGGTAGTCTTAATGCGATGTGCATCAGGTCCAGGCGGTGTAGAAGTATACTACCGATGATCCCTAACCCGCAGGATTGCAGGTTCGATTCCCGCTCAGAAGGCTAGTATCATTACCGTCGTCGCTTATACCGCCACCCTGTTACCGCCGTTCCTGTTACTGCAGAATCCCATTACCGCCCGCTTCCGTCCCCACCTTTTTTTTATTACCGCCGGGCTCGTTGCTGCTATCTACTCTGTGACCTTCTGGCTTTTGTCTTCTGGACATATATATTTGCATCGCTGTGTCGAAGATAGTTGCCGCGGGAAGCTTTGGACAAATCTTCAAAAAGGCGATGCTATTTCTCGAGGTAACCATGAACACCCGCCGGATCCAGACCGAGCTCTAGTCCAAAAGAAGATCGCCCATATGAGAAAAAGAGCTTGTCCCATTGCCGAGAATCCACTTGGAAACAGGTACAGTTCAGTTTATTCAAGGAGTGTCGTACAATTTAGCGAGTCCAATCGGGTTTTGACTGGCTGGTGCCCTTAAGAAGTGCGTACAGCTGCGACAAATTCACTGGCGATTCCTACGTCCGCCGCAAGAACATGGCCCTCAAGCGGTGATCTCGATCGTGATGACCTCACTCTTCGGTGCTCTTGTGCCTGTCTCCCTGCTTTTGTTCTGGTAGCGTAAGGGTTCAGTAAATTTGTTCACTGTTCAGTAACTATGAAGAAAAACAGCAGTAATAATAAAGGGCAGTCACAGAGACGGCGGTAACAGCGACCAGCGGTTATGGAGCGGCGGTAACACAAACGGCAGTAACAGCCGCGGCGATACAAGGCACATCCCCGCTCAGGGAATGGTTTTGACTATAACCTACGTTCATCCTTCGATTCATACCCCGACTGACCTTGTTGCAGTAAAGCTCGTAAGCCTTTCGAGCCATTTGCAAACCACGACCAAACTCCTCGTAGACGGCTGGACGTTCCTGCGCTTCTTGATAACGTTCGACAATTGGGTCGCCCCATTTCTGGAAAGACAGGCTGTCAGCTTCAATAAAAACAAACTCAACCAGCACCCGCATACTTTGAATTCTTGAAGCTTGTCAGCATAAACCTGTTTCGGCTGATCGTCGCCTTCCTCGTACAACCATTGCTCTACGCGTTGCAGCTGAGACGACAGATTCGCAGCATCCTGGAAACACGCAAGAGTCACCCTCTCTCCAAGTCTGCTCACCCCGTCCTACCTGCTCGGTGACGAACTGCTGATATTGATCGGATAGTTTGTCCCGCATTTCGTAGACATACTCCTCCAACGCGTTCTTTGCATCCGCCTTTTCCATTTCCATCCGATCACTGTCGCTTAGGTCGCGCTAGAACGGCCAGTTTTTGCAAATAAGCAGAATCCCGTTGGAACAGTTGACTTACTTCAACCGAACGAAAATTGTTCAGATCCTTTTCGGTCAATTCGGGTACCTGGGCTGAGACGGGCAAATCAACACTTTTCACTTTCACTTTCTGCTGTTTCCCCGATTTATGATCTTTCTCCTGTTGCTGTTCCTCGGGGGCCTGGTTGTCACCCGTGGCCTTCTATAATCGAACAGGCATTAGTCATGCCTCCCATATGCGTGCCAGCACTTACGTCCATCTCCGCCGTCTCATTACCGACCTGAGCATCGTCTCCGCCAGGACCGTTGGTCGTCGCGTTGCCACCACTGGTGTCCGTTTCCATCGGCTGGGGCTGTTCGTCATCGGTCACTTGCTGACGTTCGTACATGGCCGCCGAAGTCACGGTGAAGATACCGTTAGCATTCAGACGCACTTTGACCTTGACCTTGCTGCTGTCTCCGTCGGGTGCTGGCACCACATTGTTTATGACGAAACGACCTGTAAGAGCCACAGAAAATGTAACGGGTGCGACCAGAGACAAAAAACCCATGTCTATTTACCGATTTTTGTGGTCGGATATGGAACGTGGTTAGGTAAGGAATAAGCGGCTTCCAACGCGAATGGTTCTTTTCGATAGAATGTCAACATTTTCGATTGCGGGAAAGCATGACGTTCAGGAAAAACTTCCATTTCACTGAAAAAGAGCCGTGTCAGGACCACTAAAAAGCAGGCTGTCGTTTAGATTTACCCTTCGTCCAACTTCGACGTCCAAGTCAATTTTATGGCGTACGGTTGAATGTCGGTAATGTTGAATTCGCGAACACGGAAGGTCGGGCTCAGCATAGCGCACTAAAACCAAATCACGGTTTAGAAATCACGGCGAAAGTTTTTCGAACTGAGCTTACTTGCAGTGCACACCCGCGACACACGGCCTCGTCCTGGTTCAACGTGGTCTGTGGATCCTTGCCTAATATGTTCTGGACAACCGTACGGACCATGGGCATCCTCGTTCCACCACCCACCAATTCCACAACGTCCACGTCACCAGGGTGTAGTTCTAAAATAAGTGCACACATTAGACCAATCGGAACATCTGCGGGAAACGTGACGTACTTGCGTCAGTCAGCAAACTTTGCAACACTCCTTCGAGTCGACGCCACAACGGAGAGCACATCTCTTCAAAGTCAGCCCTGAAACCAAACGAGCGCGTAATTTTCGACGACGTTTTGAAAAATGGGACAAAGTAAGTAGGTAAGTATACAATATAATACAATACCGTTTCATCTTCCCACTAACGTCCTTATCATCGAGGAAACATTCGATGGATATGGGTATGGGATTCGAGTTGGCCGACATTTGTTTCTTCATTTTCTCGCATTCGTCCAACAAACGAATCCAAGCACGAGCGTTCGCGCGAGCGTCAACTTTAAACTTTTGCTTAAACTCGTCCGCAAAATGTTCCCGCAGGACAGCGTCGAATTCGCGACCGCCCAAATTTAAATCCCAACTGACAGCTAACATCTAAATCGATCAAAGGATCTTAGAACAATCGACTCAGGAAAAGTGATTTTCAAGACTAGCATACCTTCAATTTGCCTTTATTAAAAGCAACGATCGATGCCTGCGTGGACGAATAGCCGATGTCCAAAAAGACTACGCGGCGAGGTTTCTCGTTCTCGTCAGGCAATTCCTTGTATATTCCATAATTCAGCGCCACTGCCGTCGTCTCGTTCATCACACGCAGACAATTCAGCTCGGCTACCTTCGAAGCGTCCAACAAAGCGCGACGCTGCGCGTCCGTCCAGTAGCAAGGTACCTGAAATTGAAACGGCGCGAATATTGTTAAAAGAAAACAATTATACTTTTGGAGGCTTCCTTGGGCATCGACGTTTGCCATTACGGCAACCTCCATCAGCGGATGACCATCAGCCTGTTCTAGTATCGGACCGCATGACCACCCAAAACAAATGAGCACGTAAGCACCAAAGTAACTTACAGCGACGACCACATCGGAGACCTTGGTCTTGAGATAACTTTCCGTCACACTTCGCAATTTGACTAATAAAATAGCTAGAATTTGTTCCGGTGTGAACACGTAGGTTTCGCCCAAATGATTCACCTACACAGACAGAACTCAATCATCTAGTCCTGGTATTGTACGCACGCTGGGAGGTACATTTCAATTGGGTGACTCACCTTGATCCCTAAACGCCATTCTGGTAGTTCGACCAAGTCGTAAGCAAACCATTTCCTTTCCTCTTGGACCAACGGATCATCGAATCGACGGCCGATCAAATGCTTGAAAGAAATGATGGTATTCCTGATGTTGGTCAGAAGTTGCTGTCGACCGGCCACTCCAATTTGACGCGTTTTCGAGCCGAAAGCGGCGCAAGATCTAAAACATCGATTTCTCAACAATCAAACTCAAAAGCAAAATATATTCAACGGGAAACGGCCACTTACGGAGTTGCCCGCAGACTATAATCGTTGGTGATTGTTTCAAGGCCGCCTTGTCTGGCAACGGCCACGTAAGAACTTTGGTTTCCAAAGTCGATTCCCACAACGGACATGATCGCAGATAACTACAATATGATAACAATGCTTCAGGTGAGGAGAAAATAAAAATCCCGGTGACAGTCTTTATTGAAGAAACTGCTTGCTCACGAAAACAAAATGCAGCAAGGCCACTGAAAACACGGAAGAACGAGAACGTTCTCGAAACGCACACCCTCCAATTGTTATAAACAGCGCCTACATGAGCATCATTTTCAGCGCCAAATTTAAAAATCAAGGACAGAAACCATTCATCTGTAATCTGTTCACAGACTCTGGGCCACCGTTTCCTTCTTCGAATATACTATGCATCAAAAAATAAACATTAGCCGAACAATGCAACTATGCGAGAAATAAACCGGACTATTAAAAAGGCAGCAATAAAGAGTAAGTAGGAATAAGAAATTGCAAAAATGAAATGGGGAGCGTATGCATCCTCGTCAGCACAGCACTGCTAGGAATCACTAATTGAAGCCCGTTCAGTAAATATCCGGACAAGCGTGCCAGTCCTTTTTCTTCTTCGCCTCCCAGTAGCGACCCGTGTAAGTGTGGATGACCCCGTGCGTCCACTTGTCCTTCTGCTTGGCGAACCACACAGGCTCGTAGTCCTTGTACGGTTTGCCTGAAATCACAGCCCTCTCACAGCACAGTCCAGTGCAGTCCGTGGCCAGCACTCACCCTCAGTCATGGCCTGCTCGGCTTCGGCCTCGCGTTTTCGACGAGTGGCCCGCTGTTTCTCTTCCAAGCGCAACTTCTCCACATTCGCCTCGTCCCACTTGCCTTCCTCCATCAGCCTCTGGTCGGGACGCAGACGTGAATCGGTCGGCGCCACCCCCGACTCAGGCTCGTTCAACTCGATAGCTAGTTGCGTGAAAAAATAGAAATTCTCGCAGCCCGGCCTGAAATCGAATGGCTGAATACGAGACCATATTCCGGGAGCGTGTACTTACAAGGGCGGATTGCGTTTCCAAATGACCTTGGGCGGCAGGGTCTCGAAGACGGGGTTGTCCTGGCCGCCCTTACCCGACGGTCCAATCACCTTGGCGCACTCGACGTAGTCGTCCCACGCACCCTGGATCACCCACCGCACCTCGCCCTTCTTGTCCGTCACCACGCCAGTTACCTGAAAGGCACGGTCTAGCACGGCCCGGGGCCCACCACCAGTCTCTCACCTTGCGGGGTATGTCGCGGGAGAAGTAGGAGTAGGGTACGTATTTCAAGTGGCATTTGTCGCCCGTTTTGTGATTCTCGATAGTCATCTCTCCGTGATTATCGATCCACAATTTGCCCACGATTATGTTGTGCACCGTCGTGGTCACCTTGCGCCACGTGTAGTGGTTCTCGGATCTAAAACGAGGAGGGACAGCTGGTGCTTGTCACTTAGGACTGCCAGGCGCGACTTACTCTTTGAACTCCAAGTGAGATGTGCCGAGCGGAATGACGGACAGGTACTTGCCTCGGAACTTGGACGACATAGCGAACTCCTGGTAGCACGCCCACCCGCTGCGTCCCTCGGCGTGCATGGCCGCGGCGGGAGGATGGTGGCTGACCTGTAAGCACCGACTGCCAGACCGCCCTTCATCCATCCCTCACAGCCTACCTGCTCAGCGATCGATCGCCACCCGAGATCGTCCATACGATCGCACTCGTAGGTCTCGCCCAGGAGGGGGTTGAACGGCTTGCTGGTACGACTAGTCGTGGTCGAGTACGAGGAGACGGTAAATGCAGCCACGAAACACATCTGCTCCGTCGAGTCGGTGCACAGCGCCGCCCGATCCAGAATGAGCGAGTACTCGAAGTCCTCGGCCAAACGTTGCAGCATTGACAACGGCTCGCTGAAGTTGACCTGCAACAAAGTCGAGCTGAAACCAGAACAGCCGCGCAAGCGGGCGGATTTACGGGCATGGGAATCTTGGAGAGTTCCTTGCCAATGCAATTCTTCATAATACTCCACAAACTGATCTGCACATTCGGCTTGGGCGGGATCGAGGTGCGACGTTTGCGAGTCGACACATCCAAGTTTTGTTGCAAAGAGATTGCATCCTAAACCAACGATGACAATCCATCACAGGTGCATGGCAGCAGGGTCAGTGCTTACGGATGGCTCGGCCACTGAGTCCGATCGAGTGACGAACGACAGCTGCAGCAGTTTGGCCGTCTTGGCGCGTTCTTCGGCCGTCTCATCGCCCGCCACTTCCTCGTCGTCGTGTTCGTTGCCACTGACCTGACTCGGAGTACGACCGATGCCTCTGCAACACACTACTCCCTCGATGACCAAGGCTAGGACAGCCAATCTGCCACTTACCCCAAGGCCCGATTCCGGCCACCAACCTCCAACGATACGAGATCAGATAGCTGTTCTGGGGCGTCGTGGAACACTTCCACTTCGTCATCGCCTCCTGCAACACAAGACACGTGCAGGTGTGCCAGACCAGGTGATGGCTGTGATGGCCTTCACTTAGTCGGGCACACCCGCTTCGTGACTGACACTGGTCCACCATCACTTACCAGCCGACAGCGCGCGACTCTCCTTGATTGCCGCTCGCTCCAGGGCCGAGTGTTGCCTCGCCAACTGCTCCAACTGTTCCTGAAGACGAATGCGCTGCTCGTGTTCAAATTGCAGCATACGCTGCCACTTTTTGCCGTGCGTCTGCGCTAATGTGGCGAACTCGCCGCAAGCCTGAAGTCAAAAAGACAAACTGCAATCTGCACTTCGTTTCGCCGATCAAATGACTCACATTAATCATAGCGTTGGCTGTTATGCGGAAGAGCGTGGCCCGTTCGTTCACAGTCTTCGTGGCCTGCTCGCCCCCGTTCTGCAGATTCTCAATGTCGGCCAGCGCCCGCTGCAGATTCGAACCGTGGTTAACTGAAACAGACACGACCATAGACTGCCCATCACAGGCCGTGCTACAGGCATACAGCTACTCGACCATAGCACTAGTGGAGTCTATCAGACCAGCAACACGCGATAGGCCCCGCCCCGATGCCTAAAGGCCCTGACTACCTGAGTAAGGGTGCTACTAGAGAGCTGATGGACCCTGACCTTGCTATGGCTCTAGCTACCTTTAGAGGGGAAAGTTTGTCCCCTTATCGCTTTGAGGTTCCAAACTGGATTAGTCAGCTTTGAGCAACCGGCTTACCGATCAGACCTTGACACGTGCTCAAATCGTCTAATTTGCTTTGCAGTGCGCGAATAGCATTCTGCAGATCGCCCTTCAGCACGCTCTCCTTCTCACTCTCGAACTTGATCTCTTCGTCCTCGTCTATAACAACACCTCCTCACCCTCAGATCGCACCACGTTCACTCACACTCACCAGAATCGGCCGCTCTGATTGCTCTGACACGGGCCAGTTCCAGGGCGCTGATCCATTTCTGACGATCACTCTCGTTCGACGCCTTCAGATGGAATGTCTGCGTGCCCCCACTGACCACGAACGTGGACGCGTCCTCGGCGTGGATGTAGGCCCCCTGCAGGTTGATCGAGCCCCGACACGTGTGCCCCACCTCGGCCTGGTTCCTGTAACGAGACGGTCAGCAGTGCCGCCACAGCCAGCCACTAACCGACCTGTAATAGGAGAGCACCCCGTCCGCCAGCACGAACCACCGTTTCTGATAGCCCTTCAGGTAGTTGGTCCACTTGTTCAGCCACCCTTTGAACTCGCCGTCCTCATCGCCACTCCTCGAGCTCGCCTTGCCCGTGTTATTCGCCGATGAGCTCATGTTCGGCCCGCCACCAAACGGGTACCCGTCCTGAAAGGGAAAGTGGCCGAGAATGCTCGCCCCATCATACTCACCCAGGCGCACACACGGGTAAGAGAGAGATTCAGGTTCGCCAGCCAGTCGCACAGCGCAACAACCAGCATGGGTCTACATTTTATTCACATGAATCAACAACACAGACACGAAGTCACTGCTTGTCGTTGCCTTTATGCATGGCCAGGTACCGCTTGAACGATTCGTACTCGGTCCTTTCTTCGGCTACAAAGTGCAAAGTGCGATCAGTGTGGCGAGGGGCACCAAGAACAAACACCTACCATCTTCCTCTTCCTCACCCCCTTCATTGCACGGCTCGTCGTCCGCCAGAGATATATGGATACGATCTGCGCCCGCCACCTGGATACCCGCACCTTCAATGACCAAGTGCACATTGTAACAGCGACTTGAGAGATCAGTCTCCCAGTCAAACACTCCCTGAGCGAGGACACATCACACCATGTCTTACAGCCATCAGAGCCCGCACTAACCCGTCGACGAACCAGCACTCTGCCCCCTCTCCTCACCACTCAATTGAACACCGCCATCCTTCGACGCGTCCAATCTGACTCGTTCCAACTGCCGCGCTTGTTCCGCCATCACTGCTGCTTCCTGAAACAGGGTTTTGACGTTCCACCTCCCTCTTATTCGATAAACACACCCACCTTTTCCTTCTTCAATCGTTCATATTCCGGCCGATACTCCCTGAAACTCAGCACAAATAACCAGGACCAAAAGAGCTGTCACATTCACTCACTTTTCGTATTCGTCTCGAGCATCTTCCAATAATTTGAAGAACTCCTCTATCCCCTGGCCAGTCACTGCCGACACTGGCACGCACTGAAAGCCATGGACTGTCAAGAGAACACTAGACACAACTGATTCTACCTTGAGATTTTCGTAGAACTCGTCCAAGACCAAGGAGAGAGATCGAGTTAGATCCGAGATGTAGTCCTTCTCGTTCTCCAGGGCCTCCTGGAAACTCTCAAAGTCCTTCATCCACTTGAGAATGGGCGCGGGGTCGGCCAAGTCCGTCTGAAATGAACAACCCCAACTGACTGTGGGCTCCGAGCACGGATTGTTCGCTTACCTTGTTCAGGACGAGCACGAAGGGCAGTTTGGTCTTGTAGAGTATGCTGCAGGCGTAGAGCATGTTGGACATGAACGTGACCGGGCTGACACTGCGCACCACGTCCACCACGTACGCTACCACCGTCGGCAGCACTGATGCCTGAAACCTTCTTCCTACAGGACACGCAACACGTCAGAGCATAGTCGTACCAGGGTCTCCGTGATTATGGTGCCCGATGCCGACCAAGTGAACACCTCTATCTGGCCAGGCGTGTCGAAGAAGGCCAACCTAAAACGAGGGCCAGCAGCATATTCCGTCTCCATCGACCAACTATTCCCAGATTACTTGCATGAATCTTTACGTTTTTCTAGCAATTCAACAACCTGAAAAAATGCTGATATAACTGGTGCTTCACTACAGTCCCTGACTCTTGTAGCCAGCGCACCCAGGCGGCAGGAAATGAGAGAGAAGTCTCTGCTCTGGGACAAGACCTCCTGGAGGAAGGCAAGTCTCTCGACTACACCTTCCCCAACTGGAGAAGAGTATCGATCTCTGACCGCCAGGAATGCTGGTTACACTCTGCACAAAAGTTCAGTCATGCGACCTAGTCCTGGCCGCGACGACCAGACGAGCCTCCACAGCACGCACCTGATCAAAGCGAGTGGTAAACAAGTTCAGACAAGTCATAATGGCACCGTTCGGGCCCAGATTATATCTGAAACGAGGAGTACAATTTTCGACCCACAATCAGCCACAGAGTTGCCTTACTGCTTCATCACTTCCGTGTAGTTCACCGTGTCCCTTATGTCTGAAAAGAAGGCCAGTCACATTCGGCCCACGCTCACAAGGAAGACCAACTGACCCACGTTAGCCGGGTACGCAACCTCCAACACGGCCGGGTCCATGTTCACCACGTAGGGCGGCTCATTCTTTTCGTACTGGTGAGCAGTGATTCGCTGAAACAATTACCCAGGTCAGGTCTACCTTGAGTCCCAGGGGACAGCTAGCTCACTGCAATTCCCAAAACCCAGCCCCATCTGCTTCCACAGACGCTCTATCACGGTGCTGCAGGGAGTCACTACCCCAGCCGACTCACCTGCACGAAAGTGCTCTTGCCTGATCCAGCCATGCCCAGCACGATCACATTCACAAGTCCACTCTTCCTATCCGCGTCCATCGAACACGAGGCGGCGGCCATATTTCCTAAATGCGATCACTCTAACTGGTTCCCAAACAACAGCCACAAAGTAGAAAGTCCAAACTAGTCAACACAACCAACCTCCACCCTCATCATTTTATAAGGACCTTTTCTGCTCGCGCATCCACCACTACACATAATACACTGTTCACAGCCTAGCAGATATGACTAATCAGAACTAGATATCGAGTACTTGCGACGACACCTTCCTCTTGCCAACAAAACACTGGAGAGAGGGAGCGGACGCGCTCGAATCCTCCTTCACTTGCACACCCATCATCTCCAGGCCACCATCCTCCCTGCTCCTGCTGGTGGCCGCCACCGGCCGACTCCTGCTGAACAGTGAAGAAACCACACCTCTCTTCTCCACAGGAGGAGTCTTCTGGTCGTCGGATGAGACACCGAATCGAGGTACCACGCGCGGACTCAGCGAATTGCTGCGCTTGGCCACGAACGAGACGGCCTCGGGCGCCTTGTTGCTGATCGACGGCGAGTCCGACTTTTTCATTTCCTCCATGGCGTACGCATCTTGGCCCTGTTCGGGTGCCGCTTGGCCGTGCTCATGGGCCACCGACTCGGCCGACAGCACCCGGACTCGTCTCCTGGTCGAGAGTTGTTTCGGAGGCGCCTGCTCGGTCGATGGGGTCTTTGGTGCGACGGCCTGCAAGGCAACCCAGTTTCACTCCACACCACAACGTTCTTGTCACACGAGCCAACAAGATTACGTTATTTGAATACCCCCTCGTTTCGTCGTCGAGAATTATCCACAGCCACATAACCGGGCACCTGACGACCGACCACGTTCGCTAAAACACACAATCAGCGTTTAGTGGGGTCACCCTGGCCTAAGTCCTTGTTATATACTTACACAGCAGCGGCGGGGGAGGCAGCAACGTGTCCGCCGCGTTCTCCGATGATCCACGCATCTCCAACAAATGCGATATGACGTCCATTTTGTACTGCCGAGCCTTCTGCCTCCCCTGAAAAACGAATGCCACTCAGATCCCCCTCAACCACTCTCACACACACTTGCCTTAGTCAAGCGTTGCTTGGCCGCCATGCATCGAATATGATCGTCGAAGATAAGCTTGGCCGAGAGTAAGTGGTGGCTAGTGGCTCGGGCCTTGGCGGCTGGTGCCAACACCGTGATACCCAGCGCACGACTGTCCTCCTTGTCACCCGCAACCTCGCAGTCCTGCAGATAGCCGGCGAATCGAACCACACCCCAACCCAACTTCTTCGTGTCTGGTTCCACCAACATCAATTGCAGACCACCAGTCACCAAGAATCGCTGGCACTTTGTCCTGAAACAGACAAACCCCACTCAACACCAGGGACCGCCAAGTAACCATGTACTTACCCATCTTTGGCCACCACAGTGCACGCCAGCAGATCGCTGTTGTCTAAACCAAACGAGTCCTGTGAAAAGTCAACAGAGAGAAAGAAACCACACTCACTCAAGTTCAGACAATCGTCCACTTTAACCACGGGGCTGGCGCTGAACGTTTTGTGAAAATCGTCCTCTTCGCCACTAATCTCTTGTAACAATTCTCGAACGAGCAAAAACACACGAATGGCCTGAAATTGTCAGAGTCAGACGAGGAATACAAAAAAACAAGTCACAACTTACCCGTCGCGCGTGTTCCTGAGGTCCGCAAGGCAATCTTTTCACAAAATCCACTCCACTCAATGGCGTGTCTGACGGGGGCAATAGCATGGAAGCATCCGTGCTCAACAAACTTATCGAGAAATTCCTCGTCTGAAATAACATCCATCAACAACGAGCCCCCGGCAGCCCGACCAATCCCTGGCTACCTGCATCCGACGGTACTCGTCCTCGAACAGGTCCAGGAATATGTCCTCTCTCTGAAATCACAAATCATCGTTTCACAAACCCTACCTCTACCACAGAACGTACCTCCGCGTACTGACGCAGTTGAGCGATGATGATTTCTCGGGCGGAGACGAGGTCGGCCAGGTACTGATCCAGTATCGAACTATACTGCCCATCGTCATTGCACAGCATTTGTTTGAACGTTGCGCAACACGTCTCCAACGTGGCCACTCGCACCCGGCACTCTGAAAGGAGAGACAGCACGGTTCACACAAAATTTCCTTAACAATCGCTGTTATCACGTGTCCAATGCCCTAATCTGCATAGCCCACACAGAACTCACCTTGCTGCACACTTTGAGCAATAATGTTCAAAATACGACGTACTATCTCCAAACAGTAAGTCCCGCCCGACCCACTATCCGCTATTAACTGGGCGCATTGCATCAAAGCGGGAGAAATGCCTGAAAGAAAATCAGTTTATTCGGGCTAAACTTGGCGCCAAAGAGTGGCACGAGCAGGAGCAGAACTTACCACCTCCAAAAGTAAAGCAGTGTCAAAAAGGGGACGATGTGAGAGCGAATTACAAGCAACCCCAAAGTGACTTACCTGCATTCTGATATATCGAGTAGACCAGGCATAAAGAGAAGAACGCGGCGTGATCGTCCTGGCCACAGTCCAAAGAATCGAGAACTGCTCGCAGGAGCGGTCTGAAATAGGCGGCCGGTTTAAGTCTCGCACCTCTTATACGTGTCACGGAATGGCCACCTGTCACTCAAGGTGTTGGGCGCCGTCAACGGATCACCACCCCGCGGGCTCTGCGTTTTCAGTTTCTCCTCGTCCGTTTTATTGCTATCTGCAACAAAGCATAAGCAAGTCATAGCCCTCTACCCCCTCCCCCCTCATGCTTACCGAAACCATTGCCAGAGTCCACTGAGGAAAACTAAAACAAAAATAGTCACGACGGCCACGAACACCCTCAACACGACTTACCACGGCCCCTTCATTGCACAACGCTTCCTGATCACCGAGCATCAGCAAACCCGCCAAGCGTTCGACCAAGGGCGTGTGAGTCACGACGAGAAAGACCTGTCGAAAAAGACTCCAGGTAACCCCACGCTCAAATCGATTACAAAAGCTGGCTCACTTGTGATAATAGGAACAAAGCCACCACCGGCGACACTCGAGCAGCGCCGTCAAACTGAAACAAAACACGCAAATGCAATGAGTTGATAATGTGGACAAATAAGTCACGTTACCCGGTAATCGGGCGTAAGGCAGCCCAAGTAGATGGGAACGAACAGCTTCTTCAACAGTTGATCAGTCAGCACCGCGTTCAGCGAATCGATATTCAAGCAGAGAACGTCATTCATGTAGTGAATATGGTCTAAATGCTCGGCCATGAGGTCCGACAGTTTGTCCCTTGCGTGCACACTGAAAACAGAGGTAGTACCACCAGTCCAGCTCCCATGTATAGGAGGTTGGCCAAGCATGGGCGGAGTAAGATTTCATACTTCTGCGGCCCCGAGCCAGACCCACTCACCTGGACCCATCGGCCGATGTCAAACACGAATTCATATCGACCACGTGATTAGCGATGAAGAAAACAAAGTTGGAAAAATACGGCGCCGCTGCATTATCGCGGATAAAATTCAACATGGCCGAATCGTTCACTGGAACCGAAAATACTGAATTCAAGCAAGAATCAGAAAACAGTTGCGGATAAACCTATTCACATGCAGCCACTCACCTCTGTACACGTTGAGCGTCAATGTTCGAACAGCGATGCGCACCATACTCTCGGCGTGATTAAAAAACTTGATGGCCTCCGTGTACAACGGGAAATCGTTCGTGTGCTGCAAACAACACGGATTCCCAACATTACCACAAATTTAAAAACGCAGGTACCTCGTTAAAAAAGAAATGGATGGTATTGTTGTTGAGCTTGAGCGAGAGTGTTTTCAGAAATGATATATAGTAGGCCAGAATCTAAAAACAAGATTTGCATAAAGGCGGACGAAAAAGATTAAAATTACCTCTTCATCCGAGAAATCGAATCGATGAGTTATTATCGAATTGACATGGTTATTCGACAAGAGGTAGTCTAAAATACGAGACCGCCAGTTCTAAAAACCAACCCTTCCTCGTAAATAAACTTACACAACGATGTTTCATTGCTAATATTCTCGAATAGAATGTTCAAAGTTTGAAGTAATTGGGTGCACACGTATCGCCCACATTTCTGTTTCATAATTCGAAGGAAAAAGCCCAACATATTCTTCTCCAGAAAAAAGCTAAAACCGAAGACCACCAACTGAGAAGAAAATGAGGAGACGACGAAGAGGCAAACTTACTCGAAGACGGACGGATCATTCTGATCACCCCAGATGAGAATCTCGGCGATGGCTCGTAAAGCCTCGACCAAAAGACTACGATTGTTTTCGGTGACAACAGCATTCTTGTTTAAGACTCCGTGAAGATACCTGCAAATGAACAAAATTAGGCCTAGGTATGGCGGGCGTGAGAAATGTCATTTTGGACTTAGCCTACTTGAGATATTCCAACGAATGAGGATTCTTCGGTTTCCAAATCCCACCCAAACTCCGTTTTGCGAACATGGCTAATTTACAGCCACAGGCAAATAAACGGCAATAAACAAGAATGCCGAATCGACTTCTGGATTTCAGAATTCAGATTTTTTTCGGTTTTTTCTTGTTTTTCTTCACGAATTTTTTCTCTGCCACGCGCACACTTTTGTGATGTTCAGGCTCGAATAAAGTGTCTGCTAAAAGCGGGAGATTAGGTGTCAGTCGTTTCAATCCCACCATGTCGGTTGGCAGACCCATGCTTGGAAGGGGAGACTGTAATGTTGGAGTAAGTTACTGCAAGCTGAATCATGTTTCTGGTAGGACTGACAGGTGGAATTGGGACAGGAAAAAGCACTGTCTCTAATTTTTTCCGACAATTTAACATTCCGATCATCGATGCCGACCAGATCGCCCGCCAAGGTAGGGAAGGGTTCACTCAAAGGTTACGATACATGTCTGATATACCCTTTCGCAGGGATCTGCTTGGTACAGATACAAATCGTTTATCGAACATGAGCTGCGTCTTTTATTTTCAGTGGTGGAACCAGGAACCCCAGCTTGGAAAGAATTAAAGGCTGCTTTCGGGGATGAGTATTTTGATTCGAGCACTGGTGCTTTGGAGAGAAAGAAGCTGGGAGCGCTCATTTTTGCCAACACCCAACTACGTCGCAAGCTTAACACCATCGTACATCCTCGAATCCGCTGGGAAATCACCAAACAGCTCTTCCGTCTTCTACTCGCTGGTAAGATTACCGGAGTCAGGTGGAGGTCCAAAGTTTGCCTCCCGGCCCACGTTTTAGGTCACCAATTCGTGCTTCTCGACCTGCCACTCTTGTTCGAATCGCATTGGCAACGCGTGGTGCAGTACACAATCGTTGTGTCGTGGTGAGAGCTCGTTGGGATACCCCATTCTGAAACTATATTTTACCCTTGCAAGTTTATGGCACTTCCAGGTTACATGGTGCACTGTTTTTGACCGGCCCCCCTCTGCAATGCGTTCCATCCCAGTGTTTTGCCTCGCAATGAGCAGAGCAGAATGATAGCGGCGAGCTCCTTGCATAGCGCAAAATATGGTTATAGATTGGGATTTCCTTCTTTGCTTGCCGTATGATCGTTCCTACAGTATCTTACCTGCGCATTCCGTACTAGCAATAACGAAAAACAATTGGAAAGAATTCTGGCCCGCGACGAATGCAGCGCCGATGAAGCCAAGCAACGAATCGATGCGCAAATGCCGCTGGGTGAAAAAGTGAAACTGGCAACTTTCGTCATCGACAACAACGGCAGTCTGCAAGAAACGAGAGAGCAGACGGAGAGAATTTACGCCACTCTGACCAGTAGTAGATTGCACTGGTGGTATCGTGCCCTGCTGATGGCCGCCTTAGCCGTATTTGCCTCGGTCATGTTCACAGTTGTGAAGAGAGTGAGTGGATTCTAGTGCACATCCTAGTGAAGTAACCTTTCGGTGGTTTTCTGTCCCAAGTTTCACCTAGTTCTGGCATTGACCACTGGCGCTAGCGAGATCGTTCCGTCATGGTCTCCTGAGGCTGCTGTGTTTCAATCACTGCTCTCGGGTAGCAGCCCCGCCGCCTGGCCTGCTAATGCGCTTCATTAGTCGCCCGCTGGCGTGTCGATCAACAGCTGACGGCCAGAAATAACTCGCCAAGTCAGCCGGCCACACATCACCTACAGCTTGTTCGCCGAGGTGTATAGCATATACAAGAGGGCTAGTGCGGTAAGTAGTCACACCGAGAGGCACAGAGTAAAAGCTACGTAGAAAAAGTGCAGTACAAACTGGTCGAAATGGTGAGTCAGGTTTGTTTGGATTGCCTGGTCGTCGTCGTACGTGCGCTGCGACGGGGCATGGTCCCGTAGGCGTCGAGTACTTGATTGTCCTTGGCTCGTCGCGATCGAGGCTTGAGTACGGCCCCGTCGTCCCGGCTCGTCGATTGCTTGCCGCTCGAAGCACCACTCTTCTTGATGCGCAACGATAACGGCTGTTCATCCAGACTCTCGTCCAGAAAACCGAATTCGCTGTCCACCGCGTCCTGCGCCTCCGACAGCGATTGACTGCGGTTGCGGTCGATGGGAGCATTGGCCGCGTCGGTCACATCGTTCAGAGAATAGCTCTTGGTTATTTGATTCAGTAGCTGCGCCTGGCCTGAAACGAGGGGGTGATCAAGAGTTCCGCCCCATCCGAACCATGCCTAACCTTTGACAGCGGCCGCGGCCACGATTTCTTTGGCGTAGTTGACACCTCGCGAGCCGAATCGGACGAGGGCCGAATATCCGTGCTGTTTGGCCCCCTCCAAATACAAATCTATGTCCTGCTCGTGTTTCTCCAGGACCGGGTGCACGAACTTCCTGTACAGCACCGAGGCGCCTTTCGTGTACGGCGATAGCAGCCAAATTAAAAATAAGATCTTAATCTCGTAATAAAAGGGCAGCCAAAAGGCCACGAAAATGTCAGTGAACGTTTCGACGGCTAGGAACAGAGCCAAAACAATCCAGTACATCATCCACTTGACATATTCGCGAACGTTCTTCGTCTTGACCGCCTTGTACGACCGGTAGGCCGGGTACAACGTGCCCGCCGTCAACAGCATTATCCGAGACACCAGAGCCGATACCATTTTTAAACAACCTCTACAAAACGATCTCTTATCAACGGATCCTACCCGATTACAGCGCCTAGAAAACGTAAGCTCAACTTTTCTTATTACGTGCGCACGTGCCTACGACGGCCGTTTCCGCGCCCGTGTGCAGACGACAGATGCTCAGGCGCAAAAGTAAGGCGCTAATTTAAATTTACGAATAATCATTTACATAAGGAGCCGAAATACAAAAAGAACTCATTTTTACATGAAAGGGAAATTTGCAGAGGAGATACATCTACCAAGTACAAATCATTGATCATCCATTTCCTCACTTCCATTTTCATACGCTTGCAATTTCGGAGCCGGATTGCGCTGAAATAACTTTCGATGGAACTCGTTGACGTTTGATTTCTTGAGTAATCCAACAGCGGGACTATCGCCAGCAGCTGGTGATGGGGCCGGACTGAACTCGTCGCTGACTCGTTTAGGATCCGGCGTGGCCACAACCTCGATGGGTGTACGACTAATTGACCCGGACGGCGATCGAGGATCTTCTTTCAACACACGTAAACGATCATGATGCAACTCGGTCATTGACAAAGGTTTGGGCGTTGTCGATCGGGAGACATCCATTTTCTTGTTTTCGTCATTCAAATTCGTCTCCTCGCCACTCACCGCTTGCCATTCTTTAAACAGTCGTTGACCCATTTTCGCACCTGACCTGCAAGGAGATCATTAACAGTATACCCGTAGGCACGAGTCATATCAATGCATACTTATTTCGACAAACAGACAAGTCAAAAACTATTTTTCTTCTTATTCTTCGAAGACCACCACAATAAAACCTCAACTGACTGCACTCTACATTCAAATTTTGTGGAATGACGCTTCCCAAGATTCGCGCACATTGACAGCGCCATAAACGAGCCTGAGCATCAGTGGCGCCAAATTCAAAATCCCAAAGAGGAAATTTACATGCACTACACACACGATTTGCCTTCCTAAAGTACAGACGACATCATGTCAAAAAACCTTTGGAATACAGAGTTAAAAAGGACAATCACATGGTCAGGCGTTCTCAGAAAAATAAGTATCATCTTCGTCGGTGTCTGCACGATCCTCCTTGGCCAAAGGGGATTTGAGATTTGTCCAAGGAATTGCTTTGGATACGCGACGTTTGTTCGGGATACGTTTCGGTGTCGCCTTGGGCGAGTACACGGCGCTCTTAAATGTATGAGCCTTGTTTAGAACGGGCTGCAGCTTGTTCATGCATCGATTGGCTCGTTTCCTGAAAACAGATATCATTAGCATATAAAAGCAGAATTTCAGAAATGCGAACCACCAGCACTTGCAGCAAGTGTCAAGGGGAATACAAATCAGCTGTAGAATTACAGCGTCCACCGAGCCGAGCCGACCCACCGTTGCATTGCGCCTGCCCATTTGTTTTCTGGCGTGTTTTTTTTCGCTGATAAAGGACACCCGCAGACAGGATGGGTTGAATGAAGAATATTTTAGCCACATAGAAAGATATTTTGGCGGGAATTCAAAATTCCGATCCCGGTCAGTTGCCCCAAACTGATCCGGCCCGGATCGGTCGATGCTGGGAACAGATTGAACCAAAATGTACCTGGCCTCTGAACCGACTTCCGTTTTCAACGCTTCTTCAGTATGGAACGAGCGTGAGGGAGTTGCAGAAGACGAAATCGAATCAAGTTCAAATCGGCTCGCGTAGGAAATCCCGCTGGCCGGTGTGTTCAGGCAGGAAATATTAAAGGCATCGATGATAATCGGAGCCTGTATCTAAAAAATGACTCACAGTAAACAACTGGAGGGAGAAAAACTACTACGATCAAAGCCCTTATGGGACCATCCATAAAGGTCGACCGCACAAAATTTCGATTTTTTGACCCCCCTCCCCCCTGACCGCATGCCGACCACTTCTAGCGAACCCCCTCAAAAATGGTCGAGCAACTTCAGCCATACCCCCTCCAAACGCAGAAAGGTGAAATGTTTTATCTTATGCTGTTTTGAGCTTGACTAGGTGCCTTTGAAGACAAATGACTCCAAATCATATTAGCTGGCCAGCAGTCATGATTTGATAAGCAAAGCTGTGAGGTGACTAGGGGTTGGTGGGGATCCCAGTCCCAGTCCTGATCCCGTCGGGATTTGACCACTCCCAATCCTGATCCTGATACTGACATTTCGGCATCGGGATTCTGCATATAATTATGATATGCATAACCCTGGTACACTCTGATCCATCATATCTGCGATGAAGCAGTGGCGATGAACAGGCAACAGCAACATCGGCTCAAATCGATAATGATAGCAACACTGATTTTACTTGGCCTAGGCTGACCTTGCTGGACGTGCATCGAAACTGAGAATGTACTCATCAATTTTCAGCTTACTTAAAATAACTGAAACTCGACCTGATAAAAAGCTTAAAAAACCTGGATGACTAAAGTGTGCTGAGGAAAATAGCCTCATGGGCAAAATCATAAAAATTCAAAAAATCCTGATCCTGATCGGGATTGCCCTGATCCCGATCCTGGAAAAAGGTGATTTCGACCTATCCCTAGAGGTGACCAGCTCTCACGGCAGGCTTCTTGTGTCTTCAGGGAGCACCTCCACACGAGGGCATACTGGGTGAGAAGGTATTCAGGCTTAGCTTAGGGACCTTCCTGACTGGTGTTAGAGGACAGTTTCCCAACTCTCCACTCCTTGGGTGGGCGTCCGCCATTTGACAATAGAAGGGGTGTTCCCATAGCCAGGTGTCCAAAGCCAGCGACAAGCTACTAACTGCCGTCCTCCATCGGAATAGAACCTCGGCCTCCACTCCAAGTCAGGGTTGCCGGCCAGCAAGGCGGATCAACACCAGTCGGACCAGACCACTTCCAACCGCCTCCCTGCCGAGCCATCGCCTTCCAACTTTTCCCTTTCGGATCAGACGCCATTCCAGTAGGGAATAAGAGTCCTGATGAACCCGAAATTGCATTATCGAGAATGAAAGACCAAGGAGAAAAGGAAAAGGAGACAAAAAGTTTTGAAGGTTTTAGTACGCACTACCGGTGTTTCTTGGTCATCAAAAGTTTGAAAATTTGCTGCGGTCGACCATTGGTCGCTACCCCTCCCCCTCCCCGACCGCACCTGACCGCTTTTTGCTAACCCCCTCCCCCTTAGGCTGCGGTCGACCTTTATGGATGGCCCCTACCCAAACCTGTCCCACCCAGTCTTCACCCTCGCAAATCTCCCTTGGTATTAGGTATTGCCCAACGGGAAAGCAAGTGCAAAGCACAGAACTGGAATGGAATGGACCCCATCAGGATCATCATTTCCTACCCTCGCGGCTAGAATTGGCTCGTCCTGAAACAAATCGTTGTTTCCTTCCGCCTGATCTCGTGTTAGCTGCTTCATGAACTTGTCTCTTTCTTGCCGAGCACGTAGAGTTCGCTTCGGAACAGCCGGGACTGAAAAAAGGTCCCATATCATCATTTTATCAATAAAAGACAAGCTTACTTACATTTTTTTACCCGATAACGAAGTTTTGTCTCCGCGTACTTCTTGTACTGCTGCCAGGTATGCCCGCCGCCCACCGAGTTCGCCACAGCTTGCCACTGGTCGTCGGACGACGGCTTGCATGCGTCGATAGCCCTAAATTGAGGGAATACGTGGACATTTGCAAAAACAGCGCAAAGGAATCCGTTTGAGCAAATCGGAAACCAGCAAAAAAAATACCGTCTCAGTTTATCGACTTCATCCTGGTCCCATTCCTCATCCAGCACCAGGCCACGACTTTGTCTCGAAGCACACTTCCGCTTTCTCGGCGGTTTAGTCTCGCTGCTGCTCGGACTGGTTGATTCGATTGACCGTAGTAAATGTTCTAAGCCTTCAGAGCGGGATTTAAATCTGTAGAGTTTCACAAATTCATCGAATCGTTGAATTAAAGACACGGTTGTGTAAATTGAAAGACTCTTTTTGACATTCGCCGGATCGTCGGGCCACAATTTTACACCTTTTCGGCGACACGGCGGCATTGTTTTGAATCAATGCAGACAATTCTACTGAAAAATTAGAAGTCACCACGATTAATAAAATTTCAAGAATTTCTATTCAAATTTGTGAAACAATTGGGCGGGAAAAACGAAAAGGACGCTCCATGAAAAGAATCACACATTAACGGGTAAAATAAAGTTTCAGTCAAATATCAAATATTTGAAACCCCATTGGATTTAAAAAAAAGCTAATGTTGGATAGTCAGAAAGTAAAGCCATAGTATTTTAATATGATTAACCACTGGAAGATGTAAAATTCTGAGAGACCTGTAACTTAATTTTACCAGCTAAAAATTTGCTTAGCTCACCTTCGAGAAATGTCGGTTTCAAAAATTTTCGAGGTCTTTCTGAAAATACAGTAGTTGGTGCCTCGCTTCGCTTGGTTTGTTTTTGTTTTCGATATATTGTGATCCTTGCAGAATCAGGTTTGATTGATCAATATGCCGGCTTCGAGGTAGGGGATCGTAGGGAGACGTAAAATGTTACGGCCCAAGTTTGTAGGTACCTTCTGTACGAAAGATTATTTTTAGTGCTCCGTCGCACCCGTCTGTTGAATGGGCTCAGCGCAAAGACGTTGTTTTCATAACTATCAATATCGAGGACTGCAAGGACCCTACTTTTGAATTTACCGAAGAAAAATTGCACCTCAAGTAAGCTTATCGTTTGACTGTGTTGACTCGTTCTCGTTGTAACCTCCGTTTCAACTTTCGAAAAAAATTGCTTGTATGTACATGTCTAGCAGGCGAAGAGTATCCCAATGTGTAACCTCATGTTGGAGGCGTTGGCGATTTTTCTCCCGTGCATCGAAGATATGTGCAAAAGAGGGGATTTACAGAAATCGCGGAATTTCGATGACCTCTAAAGCAGTCGATATCTGTTTTGAGCATAGCAAGTCCCTAGAACTGCCAAAGATGGCTTTTTTCAGTATAATAAGAAGACCAGAATTTTCGGAAAATTCTAATCTACGACATGTTATGTTCGTGAAATTTTCTCGATCGTTTCTGATTTTGAGTTGCTTTACACAATGTAAGAAATGTCCGCCTGCTGTCAAGAGCACTCACGCCGACCATCATTCTCCATATGGGGTCTTGCGCAGGAGATTACTTTGTGCATGCCGGACTTTTCTTGTACTGGGGACTCTATTTCCGTTGTGTCGCTAGAAGCTGTTTTACGGTGCCTGCTTTGCGGCTGTGATTCATATAGCCTACCTGCCTTGTCGTCGGTAGGATAAAAGGTTGGGGGTTTGACTAAAATGGGAACACTCGTAGAGAAAGAGGAAAGGGTTGGCATAAAAAGCATGTCGTAGACATGTGTCAAGTTCTTGCCCCTGTGGGACATGTTTTTTAAGCATAGTTCAATGTTCTAATTTTTCATTTCCTATTTAGCGGTATAGGCGGCGTGGACAAACACCCGTTCGATGTGAACATAGAATTCTACAAGCCTATTGACGCAACCGTAAGTCATCCTCGTCTCTCACTACACCTTATGATTGCATTCCTTTTCCAGAAAGCCCGTCGCATTCCATCCGATCGCAGCATTCAATTCGTGATTCCCAAGAAAGAATCGGGTCCATTTTGGCCGCGTTTGTTGAAATCGGACAAGAAGTTCCATTGGGTCAAAGTAGATTTCGGCAAGTGGAGGGACGAAGATGATGACTCAGAAGACGAGGCTATGAACTGGGATTTGAACGATGTAAGTCCCCATCCACATTGAGATGAGGTGATTGGGAGTCTTTGTTTTAGATGATGGGCAAAATGGGTGGGTACGGCGATGCCAGGCCTGACCTCGACGATTTGGTAAGCATATCAAATGTGTGGATCCATGCAGGGTGGGTTTGGTGTCCCCGAGTTTATGAGAGTCGGACAGTTTCTCGGTGTAATATAGGCTGCTGAATTCCCCAGCTACGCGTATAACATGCTCTAACGACACTTCTTTTTTAGGGCGACAGCGACAATGAAGGTAAGTGAGTGAGAGTAGTATCGTTGTCTACTGCTGACCACTTGTCTCTCTTCTAGAACTACCCGAGTTGGAAGACGACAAGGCCGGTGGAGAAGACGGCGATGAAAAAAAGGCGCTGAAGAAGGAACATCAAACCGAGCCGAATCAAGCTCAGCAAGCGACCACTGAAACGGAAAATGGTCACTAGGATTCTATGAACGTAATGGACATTTTGGGCCTCTGTTTTCGTTATTGTAATTGACGATCAGGTGTGCATGGGCATTTTTTTGAACAATCACTTCTTTCGGCAATGTTTCGAAGAAATAAAATATGCAAATTTTGTTTGGAATCATTTAGATCATGGATTCAGATAGTATTTTTTTTAAAGTGCGCCTAAACTGCCTGATGCTCAAGTGCCATCTGCTTACACGCTCGCACTCGGGGCTACTGTAAAACGAGGGCGGCAGCTGGCAGCTGGTGGCCGGCGGGCTTCCTCAGAAGCTAATGAGCTAAATTATTGCCATTCGAGTCAAAAATGTGAAATAATCGTAGGAAATGAGTGCAGACAGTCCGTCGACGGCAATGAGCGTGGAGGAGAAGGGCGATGACGGCGTGAGGGAGACTCTGTTGGCCCATTTGAAAAAGGAGGTGAGACTTTGACATTGAGTGCGAATTCAGGACTTGATGGCGGGTTTCAGGTGAAACAGCTGATGGAAGAGGCAGTTATGAAACGATTTATTCACGAGGAAGGCGGAACTGTGACTTCGTTATGCGTTGCTGTCGAGGCTTGTTTGGCGCACGGATTGAAACGTCGCGTATTCGGCCTGTTCGGCACGACTTCCACTTTCGGTCTGTTGCACAAAATATCCTCGTTGTGCCCGCCCGCCGCCTCCGTCGTCAAACTGGTCATTCAAATCGAACAAAAGTATTGGAAAGTGCAAAAGTGAGTCTGGGGTTTTTGCCTGCCCTTTATTTTCCCACATGCGCATCCCCTTCGTAGGTCGGCCAGCTTCGAGAAGCAGAACGAAAACTCGAATAATTCGGGATCGAGCCATTCGAAAACGCTTCCGTCTAGCTTCCGTTATTTATGGATTCGGTTAGCACTCTTCGAAAAAGTCTTATCCACCATTGTCGAGTACATTGCGAACAACGCGACGTAAGCGCCTGACGGTCATTTTTTGTGCCTTTTGTGCATTGCAAACAGTGGTTTTAGCAAATTTTACGAACCGGAAGCTCTGATGCGGGATGCCGTGTCGGCCAGCATGGTAGCCGCCTTGTTGGGTAAGTGATATTTCCTGGCTCCCCTGGATCCTCGTATCGATTATTCTCGTCCCCCCTCGTGTCGACGCCGCTCACAGCCGGCTCGTAATTAAAAACATTTCGCCCGTACAGGCGAAAGGCCATTACCGTGGGGAATGGGTGCACGGCTTCCACCATCAGGCTCCTAATGATTGCTCATTCTAAAAAATGGCTTCGTAAGGGCCACTAGCGTATCGAACAGAACAGCCCGTGCGGAGTACACGCCTACTCACGCTTAGCTTTTGCAGTGGGGCCGTGCGCATTGGAATACAGCAAAATGAAAACACTTGATCACTACTGGACCGATCCCCCCGCCGACGAACTCTTACAACGCAATCGAATACACTCGCGCACTAGTATGTACTCGTGCGATCAAACGCAGGCGCCCAAGTCGCCCAGGCTTAGCTTGCAAGTAAGACTCCTTTTTTCTGGCAATCGAGGTGCTATGGATCGTGCACGCCCAGGTGAAACGAACGGAGAGCTTGGGCCCGGACGATATGAGCCAGAAATTGTCCAGCTCGGCTCGCGAGTACGTCATGTCACTTCATCAAAATACCAAAGCCAACCTGCTCTACGGCAAGAATGGCGTCGTTGTGTGGCCAGTAAGTGCATTGTTCCCTCGGGGTGTTCGTGGCTCGGACACCTTGGCTCTAACAGACCTGTAGTGTCTGAAATGTCTGGTACTTCCAGATCGGAGCCAAACAGCCCATGAAAGGCTACCTGTCCCTGCACCAGAATATGAACGGCACTCTGACCATCAAATGGACCCCCAACGAGCTCATGCACGGCGGGTCAGCTGATTCGGCGCAACCGAGCGAGCGAGGGTGAGGCATCGTGGCCTGGTTTCTAGCTGGCTATGCTCAGCCGCTATTCCGTTTTAGGCAGCTGTGGCGGTTCGCCATCAGCCTGGACGTTCAGGACATTGTCTACTTGCACTGTCACCAGCGAGGTAGCTGTCTAGCAGGGACACTGTTGTGCCAGGCACCGATTGGCCCATTTTAGGCGAGACCGAAGGCAGTATCGTGTTCGTCGGGGCCGACGGGATCCAACACCCGCCTTTCGAGTTTCCAGTCGGACAGCACCCGCTGGCCTTCTTGTCCTGTTTGGAGAACGGCATGCTACCGTGGGGCCAACTCGACCCGCCCTTGTGGCTGCATAAAGGAAAGGGTAACGGCGAGTGCACCCTTCCCTCGTAGCCTATAATTTAGCGCGATTGTAGGCAAGATCTTCCCCAAATTGAAACGGCGTAGCAGTTTGACGGAAGGCGAAGGGGAGCAGCAGTCCAGCGAGAATACGGATTACGTGTTCAGGGTCATACCCGTCGTGCGCCCTTGGTCCAGTAAGTCAGCTCGGCTCAGTCCGCTCCGCTTAACCATGCTGACAATGTTTTTGTTGCAGGCGACTCGAACGCGTCGACTGCACTGCCGTCTCCCAAACCACCCGCTGTGACCACACCGGGACGCCTGGTTAATTTGAGCAGCTTTTCGACCAGACTCAAGGAGCGTCTTCTCAGTTTGAGCAGTTCACCAGCCAACAGTCCGCCGGCCACCCCGAGGAGCAGTCGATGCTCGGAACAGACGTCCCCGGTCGACCGATCGCCCCAGTCGAACAGACGGAACGGGTTCAACGTTGAACACGATAATTGTGCCAAACACCCAGTCGAGCTCGTCACGCAAATGTCAGCACCTGCCGTCATGGACGATGTTCACAAGTCACCGTCCAGGTAAGCCAGCTGTAGAGGACGGTCCAGGACTCGGGGGTCATGCTTGTCCTTTTGCAGATACAAACTGAGATCAGCTTGCGACTCGATGCGGCATCAGATCTTGTCTCGGGCGTTCTACGGATGTGAGTGGCCGCCTTCTGCTCGCTTACATTCGGCCACATAAGTGCGTGTTTCAGGGCTGGCTCACTGTCGGCACATGAAGACCATTCGGACCCACTTAGTGTGCCTGGTGCATCGTGAGATCGTGCCCCCGACGACGGACGGATTGTCGGAACAAGTTTGGAACGAGTTGCGATCAAACAACCGAGAGGTACACGGTCCGTTTCTGTTTTGTGTCCTCATCCATGTATGTAATTGTTGTTATAGCCTGGCAGCGAGAAGGAGTTGTGTCGGCGGGTCTATTTCGGCAACATGCCCCACGAATTGCGAGCACGCGCCTGGCCCTTCCTGTTAGGACTGTATTCTTGGACGGACGATGAGGAGGCCACGAGGGCCGTCTACGACGAGATGCACTCGAAGTACGAGGGACTGCTGACCGAGTGGACGGCCGCCGAGGCCATTGTGCGAGAGCGCGACAAGGAGGCTTTCAAAGCAGGTGCGTACACAAGATGTCCCTGTGTTATGTGCATCAGTGCCGGGTATGTTTCAGCTCGAGAAACAGCCAATCCGAGGAGAGTGATTGCACAACCGTTAGTGCTGGGCGACGCGGACGAGTCGACCACCTCTCCGCCCGACGATGGAGACACGGCGCTGACCATGGAGCCACTGGGCGTGGACTGCGAGCCCAAGGACTATCTGGCCGATGAGTGGAGACAAACCGTGGCGGCTATAACGGACATGGCCGCTGGCTCGCCCTCGCCATCGACGCCCGAGGAAGGCGAAGGAGGCCTGTACTCGGTAAGGCGAGTTGTGTATGGCCATGCGGGTTGCTGACGAACAGTCCTGTTGCAGAAAGAATTGATCGACACGTTCGCCATGAATTTGCATAGGATTGAGAAGGACGTGCATCGGTGCGATCGCAATCATCCCTACTTCGCGTCGAAGAACTTGGACAAGTTGAAGAACATCATGTGCACGTAAGTGAAGCCGCGCCCAAGTGCTGGCAGCGTGCACTAAACTGTTTCCTCGCAGGTACGTGTGGGAGAATCTGCACTCGGGCTACGTGCAGGGCATGTGCGATCTGTGCGCCCCCCTGCTGGTCGTGTTCGACGACGGTAAGTGGCGTGGCGTCGTGTCCTGGCGTGCTGCTGCTCTCACCGAGGCTCCATTTTCAGAAGTGCTGACTTACGGTTGCTTTGGCATACAGATGAAACGTCTGGCGGCCAACTTCCCTCACGGCGGCGGCATGGACGTGCATTTGGCCAATGCCCGGGCCTTGTTGCAAGTGAGTATGGACGGCGAATGGCCTCTGGCCGTGGCTGACTGACCCTCCTCGTCTAGGTGCTGGACCCGGAACTGTTCGACCTGATGCATCAGAACGGCGACTACACTCATTTTTACTTCAGTTATCGATGGTTCCTGTTGGACTTTAAACGAGGTAAGTGGTGTGGTGTTGTGATTGGCCTGTGATGGGTGCTGACGAGTGCAGTTTAGAGTTGATGTACGACGATGTGTTTCGAGTGTGGGAGGCCATTTGGGCCGCCTCGCGGATATCGTCCGCCAACTTCGTCCTCTTTCTGGTCATGGCCACGGTCGAGCTTTATCGCGACATCATCCTCGATAACAATATGGACTTCACAGATGTCATCAAATTTTTCAACGGTGAGTGTGTGAGGGGGATTAGCTGGCCCGGTGCCTAGTTTATGTTGGAGTTTGTTTTTTAGAAATGGCGGAAAAGCACGATGCGACGAGTGTGCTCGAGTTGGCCCGCAGTTTCGTATTACGTTTGCAGAAGGCAGTGGAGAAGTGACTGGGTGACTGTTTGACGGGTTTGTGTTCTAGTCGTGCGCGTACATTCCTAGTTCTTCAGAGTTGTGATATTTTGTGTATTCTCTGCTTTAGTCCCGTGGAAACTGATGTTTGGCGCGGCTTATCGTTAGTTGGATGATAGGCCTGAGCACGTGCCAGGGGGCTCATCTAAATATACACCAGGGTGTTTAGGGGTGACGTAAGCCGAGGCACGGCGCACGGGTGGCTGCCACTTTGCGCCAGTGACTCAGTCGAGTGGGCCAGAATGCAGCGGGGCGACGTGGAATCGGCCAAAGAGAGGCTCAAGGCGAAGAGCCAGACGGCCAGCAGCGGCACCGCGGCAGGAGAGTTCGGCCGAGGGCGATTTTGGGAGCGACCTCATCGCGGCAAGTTACAGGATACGCTGGAGAAGTTCAGTGCCAAGGCGGAGGAGACAAAGAAGACCTTGGAAAGGAACCCTTTCTCGGACACCTATGTCAAACCAGAGCACAAGACCACGGACGAACGGTACGGGCGGCCGGAACAGGGCTCGCTGACCGAGAAGAGGGGCATCGCGGCGGGTAAGGGGGTCGGGTCCAGCAGAGAGGGGACCAAGTGGACTGTTTCAGGGGACTCGATCGGACGAGAGATCATAGAGTTGTGCCAAGTGATCAGCGACTGCGGCCGGGCCACTGGTGACGGCAGGGTGGCCATCACCTTCGGCGAACTGTTCGACCTGTACACCAAGATATCCAACAAGGTCAGTCAGCGCACGCTTATGGTTACCACTCGGCACCAGAGCAGTGTTTCAGGTGGTCGGGGTGCTGATGCGTGCCCGCAAACACGGACTTGTGCACTTCGAGGGCGAGATGCTGTTCCAACGACGGGACGAGGCCGTCGTCATCACCCTCCTCAAGTCCGTCCAAGACATTCGGGCTAGTGTGGGCGGGTCCGGCGACCCGGCTCACTGCCTGCACCAACACGTGAAACAGTGACAAGTTTACTTGTACATATCGACAGTGATATCAGACAGTGTTTGTGGAGTCGGGCGATGCGGACCGTGTGGATGCCTGTTGAAGCAGCTGGTGTTCGTTCACCTCAGCCACCACGTTCAGTGTGCGGGGGGTGGGAGGGGCGCGCAGCACTGTCGGCTGGGGAATGCCGTTCTGCTGCAGCATCATGCGGTAAACATGCAGCTCGCACTCCTGCTGCATGCAGTACTCCCTCAATTTGTACACTTCTCGCTCCAATGCCTTGCGTGATCGACGTTCCTTGGCCATGCGACGATCGGCCTCCTGCTTCACGCTGGCCACCATACCTGCAATGGGAACAGACTCCGCTGAGTGTTCGCGACATAAGGCATCCAAAACTTGGGGTCTGAGGAGAAAAATAAAAGGTCTTACGATTAGCCTTGTCTACAAGGCTCCTACAGTCAGAAGGCCTTACGCAGCCCAGCACGACCAATGGATGGAAGAAAGAACAGACAGGGCCCCGAAAGCCATGCGGGAATACCGTATTCACGATAGGTCGATTACAAAATTGGCGTTTCAGCAACTGCAGATTTCCACAGTTTCATCGCCCCAGCTGCTTGCTTTCTAAGGCCAACATTTTGATTTCAATCTCCAGCATGGGCGCACTTACTGTTGAGAATCTTGGTAACTCGCCACAGACGGAGCATGATCAGCAAACTGACCCCGTGCGCCGCATTGTCGCCCCGGTTGGCCAATGTGAGACCGAGAGTGAAGGCCAGCAGCACGACGACGAGATCGAACATTTCCATGCGATGCTTGAGGAACCGAGAGCCAGTGGCCAGCACCTTGGCCGCCATCTCGATGACAAACAGGCCCAATATGGCCACATTCATGTGGTGCAGGAGACGGGCGGCCGTGCGGTCCTGGTGCGCCAGCTCGAATATGCGCAGATTAATGAGCAGCTCGACGATGACCACGAGACAATTGAACACCACCAACGACACGATGACCACCTGCAACCATCACTGTATGTACCCTATGCACACCAAACAGACTGGCTTACCTGAAACCTCGTCGAATGCACTATACCGTCCAGCCTCTGCCGAAAACTCCTCGCCCTCGAAGGGTCGGCCTGGTCAGATTCGGACGTGACAGAACTGCTGGCATCACCCTCGTGCATTATCACTCGCTCCTCCTCACCCGCCGCCCGTTTCTTTTTGTACACGTGTCCAGTCATCTCTAGGAAAATATTCTACAATTCCCTTCCTCCATCTTTTTCCTCCATCCTAGGGAAGAGGACTCCCAGCACACGACTGGGTAAAAGTAAGTTTCGGGTGCAGACATCGACCGATCATACTTTGTAGCCACCATTGCAACACACACTATGCTAAGCATACAGCAAGTATAGGTCCCGTCACAAAAACACTTGGCTCCTCAGTTTCTTCGCAAGCCCTTCGCCTCATTGGAGAACCAAACCGACCTGCAATCAAAAAAACGTGGGTGGCAGAAAATATGAGGGGAGAGCGACGGGGCTTACATCGTTAGCTGGCATGGATGGACAACGCCAGTTGTACAAATAATACTGCAAATTACCGTCCCCAATGCCGAATTTCAATTTCATCAAGAATTCCTTGTTATCCATTAAGTCCAAGGCATTGAACACGTCGTAGTTATTCTAAATATGCAAGTACTGGCCACTTGGACTGCCCCTGAACTGGGCACTCCTACTTACCGACTTGGCAATGATCAAAGCGTCAGTCATCAAATCGTGCCAAGGTGTAGCGCCAGCCACGTTGTAGAACGAGTAGGCCGCCTTCAACGTCTTGTAGGTGGGATGGTGCATGATGGACGAGGGTAGCGTGTAGAAACTAACGAAATCCGTCACAACTCCGTAATTCTAAAATAAGATGTTACTCTTAAGTTGCTCATCTATGGTCCACTCGAACAGGAGCCCACCTCGACCACGTAGCTGTCAATGACGTCGACGCGGGGCGTGAACCAATGTTGGAACTCCTCGGCCGAATAGACCGGGGCCAACGAGAACTTGGCCAGGTACTCGCTCAACAGACGATAGGCATCTGGTCTGTCCGTTTCTGTCATCGGTCGAATTCCGTTCACTTTCGTCTCCTGCAACGTTCAACCAATCGCGGACAAGCACCCACGCTCGTCATGCGCATCACTTACTGATGGTAGTTTGTAGAGTTTCAACGTGCGGGCCAAAGTCATATTCTTGCCTAAATGAGAAAATTTGACATCGATCAATTTCTTGGGGTTCAACGAACGATGCCAATAACTAAAATACAAAAGACGGACATAAGAGTGAGAGTCGTGGTCAAAACTTTCTTAGCTGCTTACCGACAGGTACTAATCGGTTTAGGCAAGACCACACCCGCCGTGTAGACTGCTTGAAATATGCCCCTCAAATTGACGCGTCGCGTTATTTCGCGTATCAAAACAGGCGCTACCCGTTTCGAACGTAATTTCTTATGAACGCAAAGAAAATTGATTTCTACCATTTTCTGCACTCTGAAAAAGAAAAATGAATAAAAAATACGGCGACACAAAACAACAAACACTTACTTGTCGTAAACCCTAATCGTACACGGAATAGCACTAATAAACGCGATCAACTTATTGCTCTTGGCAGCCCGCACTCCGCAATGCCAATCGGGTAACCAGCCGGGAGGTTTCAACGCCCTGAAAACAGGCTGCTATCACACACCCAGAGGACCAACCGTTAATGGACACACCATTTGAGAAACTCCGACGAGTAGTCGAAACGAAACATGTTATCGTCATCCTCGACGTAGTTCTCATTGAGTAGCTGGTATAATTCTTGAAGCTGGAAAAACATTCGAACATCCAGTTGGAGGAACACAAACGAAGCCTGACACGCCTTACCTGAGAAGGGTCGTTAATGTCGACCACGCACCAGTTGAATCCCTGCGGCAACGAATAAGGCTCCGACCGGATTTCTGACGCCTCCTTATCGCCCTCGATAGCTTCGTTGCCCTCCGCTTCTTCGTCTGCGAACGCAAACGTCATTTAAACTCCAAATAAACGATGTGGATAATGTGAATACGTACCTAATTTGGGAACGGGTTGCGTATCCCAGAATTGATAGCGTTTCTGCTTAGCCTCTTCATAGGTCTTGGCCGACGACCGATTCGAGTCAGCAGCCACCATTCTCATTAGAGCAAACCTAAGGACGGGTACTTGTAATCAGGGTGCACAGACTACCCTACGAACCGGAAAAATCATTTCCTCTTACTTTTCTAAATCCTTCAACGTGGCTGCGTGGGACGACGAAGCCGATTTAGATTCGCCATCCACTTCGTGCCCAGCGTGCGTCTGACTAGCCTTCTCCTCAGAATCATTGCAGCAATGACCGTGACAATGCCCCGCAGACATTTTCGATAAAATCCTGATACACAAAATGGACAAATCGATCGAATCGCCCTCAAATGGCGAATCATCGAATCGACTACAGTAAGACGCCTGTCGAGCACACTCTAGTTTCGGTAAAATATGGTTGCAGCTGCAATGGCTAAATGGCAGGTTTTCTCGTTACGACTTGAAAGCTCCTATATCCGCTAAACGCATGGATTTTTCGTGACATTTGTAAAACAGGGCTGCCACGACAGTACCGTGGTTCACATGAACGCTCACCCTGACTCTGTTTTGAACAACGTGGTTCCATCCTGGCATCAGTAGGGCTCTTTCCGGTTCTTGAAATTACCACCTCTCATGGCGGTTCATCTTGCTACCATCTTGGGGTGCTTTAAACTCTCCAGCGTTCTGGGCCCCGTTTCACGATCTTACAGTTCTCCCTCCTTACATGTCCGTTCTTGATTGTGGTTGCAGTGCGGGATGCGGCGGAAACGTTCATGAACGTACAAAGCTCTTCTGCTTCGTGTTTTGTCTGTGTTACAATGCATGGGCAAAGAATGTACAGCCTAAAGTGCAACGCACAGTGGCTGTGCACATTACAGTACCCCGATAAAGCATACACAATGTTTAGACAGGTTCATGCATACATGCTGACCCGTCATGTGTCGCTTTACAGAGTGTCCCATAGCATTTGTCATAATCATGGACACAATGGGAAAAATTGTAGTCGAATCGAATACTTTTTTGTGTCAGATGATTCGCATCTCTTTTTCCCCGTGTTGCAGACCATGCCCACTAGTATCTTGTGGCATTTCAATCGGAGATCTTCTTTCAAGAGCCACATCGTTGTTTCGGCACCTTGAGCTTTCGACCCACTTGAGTGGGTAAATAACGTTCAGGGCTTCTTCGAATCCGCTCTCGAACCACTTTGACCAACTTCTCTGTCCTCACGGTTCGTATTTATCGCATTCGAGCAGTCTTTGACAGAGCCTTATCCAAGGAACTTTTTGAACCATCGCTGAACAAGTCTGGTGTTGACACCTGCAGCGAGAGAAGCGTTGTGGAAGCGTGAAGTTGAGCAGAGAATGCGCCAACCGACTGCTCAGGTCGGCCGGCGATGAGAGACTGATCGTGAGTATAAACACACACTTCGTTACACTATCTTTACGGACAAAGATAACAAGGAATCAATCACTCTGGTCAGCGACAGGAACGAAGACTGAGCCACAGGGAAGCGAACTAGGCACAGAAGGGGAAAGGAATCGCATCGCAAAGTCACAGATCGACGATGCTTCTCCTGGACGGTAATGTGAGCCTCAAATCCATCGCGCTCCGTCGCAACAACACCATCCTGCTGGCAGCTTGATTGCTCCAAGCAAGACTTTGCTTGGTCAAGTTGCTTTTTAACAAACGGTAGAATCGAATACTGACTCAGTGATTGACGGAATACTTTTCGTTGGTGCCAACATGCTGCATTCTTACCAGGGCCACACACCTATCAGCCTTGAGTACACGATGTGTCCACCCAATCCCTTGGACCAGCACCCATGCCTAGACCTTGAGAGAAAGCCACATATGACAGCCTTGGTTGTCGAGTAACCCCTTATCTTAAGGCACCTTGGATTGGCACGCTCCCACTGATCGTTACAGTAGCACACCTTCAGGCAGGAATGTGCAAATATTCCGGCAGCTAACTAATTTTTAACACGCCATCCAATTTTATTTTTCGCCACGCTTTCTTGGCTTTTTCAAGTTCTGGCTGTTTTTACAGTATGCCCTTATAAAAATTTTGTCTTTTGGCTTACGGAATGTCTTTGACGCACGGGTTAGCCGTCCGCAAGGGCGATGTATGTGTCTTTTGCACTGAGGCAATCTCAGGACCCTAGGCTGCAATTATGCCCGTTGTGCCATGCTATAAGTACACTTTATCAAATTTCTAATCTGGAAAGCAGCACCAAAGGGAGGTACTCTCCCAAATGAAACTAGACAGGCCTGAGTCTGGTAGCGTACACGGGATAATGCCAATGTACAGCTAGCGCCCATTTCATTTCAAAAAATTATTCGAGCCCATCAGCAATTTCTCCTAATTGCATATTTTCTGAACTGAACGCATGAGAAGTTACACGAAAGGTCGGCTTACCTCATTTACTGTGTGTGACTGCCGTCGTCTTGCTCGTTGCGCTGACTTGAAACCTCTGAAGACTGCTGGCACTCTGATCATGTCTCTGATTCAAGATCCATCGAGTCCATGGACTGATGCCGATGGCATCCAACCGATGAACGAAACAGAAGAGTAAATACAAGTTTTGGCACCACCGTTCAGTCATTCCGTAAAGTTTTCAAATAATCTGCTTTTTTTAAGGGACATTTGCTATCATAGCATTGTTATCAACCAGGCCGAATTTTTCCGCTTTGTCTTGATACCCGCTGTAAGTTCAAAACATCGCTGTATGACTCTTGCGACCAGTGCACTTTTAGGTCCTCCTAATCGTTACCTTGGCCTATCTCAAAGGAAGACGCCATTCGTCCACACTTTGCTGTCCTCGACCAGCAGTCATATGGTAACACATCATATATTTCACCCCCCCCCCCCCCATAGCAAATACACGCACAAGTTTTGTGTGTGCGTGTAAAATACATGCTAACAGTTTAGACTCCGCAGAGTTTCAGGCCAGTCAATGTACTTCAAAAGGGAAAAAACCGCCTGGCCTATGTGGCCGCGTTCAACATCACAGTGTGGTCACTTGCCGATTTGATCCTGGGTAGCAACCCGTTTGGCTTCGAAGCCTTCGCGCCATTTGATAGTAAATAGACGTCTCAGAGACACAGGATGCTGTGCATGGTTGCTGTGCGCAATTCTATATTTAGGCCTTGTACTACTCGCGAGCTGCCTCCTGATAGCTTTGATTTTTTACCCAATTTTCGCTACTATCGCGGCCGATCAAGCACTCGGGTATGCACTTGGAACGATGTACATGTGGATGCTAACAGCCATTTATGCGGTCAGCCAATACCCGTGCGAAAACAGCAGAACTGTGAGTTGGCTGTGATTTGGTGCAGAGTGGTCAGTACTGGTACACCTGCACAGTAGAGATACAGACAATTCGCGTATGTGACTTAGGTGGTACATATATACCTCAGTATGGTCACATGTCTCGCAAGAAACTATTCATGCCATGCTTGCTACCTCAACAATCAGTAAGGCCATGTGCCCCGGCCCCAATGGACTGAAGAGCCACCTTATTGCACCATGGAAACTGAAATCAAGCGAGAGATCAATAAACTCCTCACAATCAGAGAAGCCTAACATCTGCTCATGCAGGCTGAATGAGATGCAATGATCTGATGACTAACAGCTGCTGGTCGAGAATTTCATCCCCTTTTAAATATTGCCACAAATCTAATTTTTAGGCCGAGCAATTTTGCAACGCATTGTCATTCGTGCCGTGTGTCCTATGGATGCTTCTCCTATGCGTCTTCTTACCACTGCAATGCATCAAATGTGTGACTTCATTCAATGAGACGAAAAATGACGAGGCAGGTCTCCGCTAACTTGGTTAATGTCACTAATTAGCTAATCAGTTTTGGATTTCAGATATCTCAGGCGCGTCAAACTTTTGAATTTCTCCATGTCTATAAGTTATTAAATAAGCCCTCGATAGCGAATGATCAATCAAAAAATCGATTTGTCGATTCATTAAAAAAGATTATTTTCAAATATATCTACCGACCGATACCAGAATTCAGATATTCGATCAGCATATTGACGGCAGTCTCGGTCTCCCTGACGCTAGTTTGGAAAGTAAGTGAGAGAGGGCTCTGAGATAACAGAAGGACTGTAGGACTGCTCTTACTGTATGAGTATGCTGCGACAGGGTTTTCCAACGCATCTGTGATCTCTTCAGCAACGAGCCTGAAGCAGGTGCCGCTGGACCCAGGTTCTGGAGAGTCCTTCGTGTCAGATTCGCTTCGCTTCGCTTCGCTTCGCAAGGATGCAATGCTCAGCTAGAACAAAATCCAGGACAAAAACCTAGCCGGAAGTTTTCTAACCCAAGATTCCTGTAGGTCAGATCCTCGACAGAGCCTCCTACCAGACCTACGCTCGATCACCAGCTTAAATCTCAAAATTTTCCCGTTTTTAGATGGCTATGGTAATTCTGACCCAATATTTCAAATGGAAGAGCATGGGCGAGCATTTCATCAACATGTTCCTTCCGGCATCCACCAATTTCACACCAGATACCGACTTGAACTCCTCTTTGACTGTACAGCAGGTCGAAGAATGGAGGAGCTCGATGCGGGACCTCACGATGTATTGCTTCCACTGCACTGATGGTAAGGGGTAAGTAGGACACTGGCTGGGACTCGTACCTACATTGAGCTTTTGCAGTCACAATCCTCCTGTCCATAATCGGAGCGTTCATGTGGACTTCGTGTAGTTTATTTATGATCTTAAAAAATTATCGCAAGAATATAATGAATATTTATGCGATGCAGTCAGTGGATTTACCGAGTATCAACGACTGCAAACCGCAAGATGTCTTGGTATGGTTCGTGAGTAGTCTGTGTCAGATTGACCGTCATCGCACAGCGCAGCGAGCATAGCCTGGCTAATACACCTTGTGTAACACTCAAATCACTGTAGTTGGGCGCACCAAGATTTGCTGTGATGGCCTAATCTAGTGTTGTATGCCATTTCCCTACGGGAAATTCGCCCACCAATGTTTGGCCTCCTGCGTCAGCACTTGGGCAGCAGTCTTAAAAGACCTTGAGATCATGTTTTCCATCTTCTTCATCACATGCGCAGGCATTAATTCACAGTACTGTAATTGTTCTGTCACATACCAAGATGCTATATGGAGCACGATTCAAATTTTCCACAATTTTCAAGCTTTTTTATGTTTTCTGTGTTTTAGATCGAAAGTGCCCGATATCTTGGATTTCAATTCGTCTATTCCTTTTATGGTATTCGCACTCGTTTGGCCGCTCAGCTTTCTAGAATCACTGCTAAACTAAATGTTTCTAGGATTTTGTGTGCAAGTAGTCTTACTGGCACTATCGCTCGCTGTCATCACAGTCCTCGTTGTTGTCATCTTTATTTTCAAAAGATTCGATATCCTTCTGGAAAGACTGGAATCTTGGGGGTGAGTACCAAATGACTCCTCATGTACTTCTCACCTAATTGTTGCTCTAGGCCGATCTTTTGCTTTGCTGTGTGCATTATGATTATCGAAAAGCTCTTGGTCCATTTCTGCTTTCTTCAAGTCGACGAGAGGAAGCGCCGAGTGTTGGCAATCAAGAGGCTGTAAGTTGAAAAGGATTATGCCAGTTCGAAAAGACTCTTTTTTGTCTTTCAGAGCATGGTTTTACAATTTCCAGTATTTTATGATCTTCACCAACTCTGCGGTGGGTTTGGGGGCCTGCATAGCACGAATAGGCAGGTCTATTATAATTGGAGCCTTCACATTGCCACGCTTGGATATGTGCAGTCTACCCAGAAAACTGGAGCGCTTTGATGACGGTAAGTGACATGGGCATTGAGTCAGGGGACATGTTCCTGGATCAATAGATCATTTTTGTACCCTTTATGTGTCTCTTCCACTGCAGATTTCCACTGCTACGTCTGTTTTTTGGCCCTGGAAAATGTGCAGACCAATCCCGTTTTGGTGACATTTGTCAGTCTCCTATGGCAATCATTGGCATCCAACGCTGCACCAGGCCACACTAGCGTGGATAAAGACCAGCGAGTTCAGATGGTCGAATTTACAAAGCGTACTGATTGCTTAGTATCAATAATACGGTGCTAAATTATTAATTTATGTCTATTTTTAGGGCTTGACTACATTTTTACTGGTACAAAGACCGCTTTATTTTTGACGTCACCGCGTCGAAAGATGATTCGAAATCGATGGCATCTCTTTCTCATGCTATGTCGCAATCCGATCCTGGTACATAGCAGACGGAGGGGTAGGAACGAGGTCGTTAAATACTAACCTGTCTTGCGGGATTGTAGACACGAGTAGTGTGCATGCAAGTCATTGGGGTGTTTAAAGATGTGGTGTGGGCGGATGTTTGAATAAAGGGTCCCGCTTCTGACTCAATAATCACAGTCTAGTAAGAAGTGCAGTCATCAAAGTGCTCGCCCACCTTCTGCGAGCCAGTGAGCTGGTGAGCAGGCGGCCTAAACGACGCTGCAGGCAAATCGCAGGGGCCCTTTATCGACGATACTCGTTGTGTTCCCCTTCTAGGACCCATTTACTTTATAATCCCAAAATAGATTCCTTTGGCCAGTGTGTACCTCGTACTGCGACAGTATGTCGTATAGCCCACCCCGTGGACATCCTGCCATGATGTTTTTGATGCCGAGAATAGGCCTACAGAAGGGAGAGACTATGCTCAGTGAGTGAACTCCATTACTGCAAAAGAGTTTTGGAGCAGTTTTATTTCGGAGAACTTGCATGCTAAATTGAGTTGCAAACTTTTGTTCCCGCCCTTCAAGTAGTTCCCCCTCAAAAATTTGCCTGCCTGTGACCCATTAAATACAGCGTTTGCAGTTGAGTCTCGCTTCCAAAAACCTGCATTTCGCAGAAGACGCTACAAAAGAACTGATCATGAATACAGGCTTCTGCCGTGAACCAGGAGATGGCTAACAATGAGACTGACAGAGTATAAACTGTATCAGCATTTTCCACGGACAAGGTTCACCTCACCTACTGAGCGAACGCACAGTAAGCAAAGTACGGTGCTTTTATGGTCTCCCACCCTCTTATGCCCATATACGCACTGTATATGTACCTCAGCTCTAACTGACACACTTCGTATAAATCAAATAAAATTGACCTCTCACGGTCTTGCCACGTTGTCACGGCACGACGTGTGTGTCCATGCCCAACAGACGGCTGTTATTCATTGTGCCCTCGTAACAAGTTTGAACAACTCCTAACTCGCTCATTCACCTAGCATCACGCTGTGGCAAAAGACTACCGGTTTTGCCTCGTTCTCCTAACTACTCCTAAAAGCTATTGCGAGGCGACCCTGCGTAAGCTGAAGGGAAATACTGGTTTGTTCAGTTCAAGCATCCCATTTCCCTGAAATATGCCAGTCGACTTGGACATGGAAAATTTGAGCGGCAGTATCGAGGATTTAGCAATTGATGATCTTATAGACGATCAGAGTTCAACAAACGGTGAAGCAGAGAAGAAAACGGAAGAGTATGTCAAACCATTCCTCACTTGTCTACGTGAGCTGAAGGTATCAACACCTGTTATAGAGATGAGTGCATCCAGACATTGAATTTGCACGAACCAGACTTCTTCCGGTTCGTCCTAATTCCAGCTGTAAGGTGTTTTCCTCTCCTTCTGTGACCCCTCGCAACCATTTCTTTCATCACAGGTAATTCTGATTCTGACACTAGCTTATTTGAAAGGGCGACGAGACTCGAGTGCGCATCGGACTTGCTACTGGCCTACTGTCATTTGGTAAGTGGTTACAGGAAGGTCCATTTTCCCAAATTAGCTTTCCACAACTTTCAGGCCGGTAAATCTTTTCCAAGAGCGTAACAACCGTTTGCCATATGTAGCTGCATTTAATGTCACCGTCTGGTCGCTAGCCGAGGTGATAATGAGAGAGAACCCGTTTGGTTTCGACACTATCAGACCACTGCGCAGTAAGCCAGCCTCCAGATCAGCCCTTATTCACATAATAATCAGCGTGTTTTCAGGTTTGTTATTATTGGGCAGCTGCCTTTTGATAGCTCTTATCTTTTATCCCATTTTTGGTGCCATCGTTGCTGATCATGTGATCGGTTACGGCCTCGGGACGCTGTACATATGGATGCTAACCATTGTGTACGCCATTAGTCAGTACCCGTGCGAGAACAGTGACCTAGTAAGCTCGGCTTGCATAGACATTATAGACTGTAGGTCACCCAAGACATGCTGCGGAGCCTGAGAAATGAGCACCGCTCAACACTTGATATGGAGTTCGACGACACATACAGCCCTGTGCATGAAATTCAAGACACAGAAACGAGGCTTGAGCCGCGACTACCGAGGATTATAGTTACCAGCCCAGCTGCAGGATGGCCTCTTTCTGTTCAAAAAGCTTTCATGAACTTATTGAGTCATGGACAAAGCACGATATAGCTGAAAAATGAGTCGTTCTATTCTTCAAGACATGCGTATTGTGATCTTTTATCCATAACGGACAGTGTGTCGTTTTAGGAGGGGCAAGTCTGCGATGCTCTCTCATTTCTGCCCTGCCTCATATGGATGATCTTATTGTGCTGCTATTTTCCACGACAGTTTGCGAAGCACTTTATGGAATCAAAGAGTGGACGAAAAAGCTACGAGGTACAGCAAAGAGACAGGATTAGCTGGTCGACCCGCATGCCATGCTTCCTTCAAATTCCCAACCAACCCTGAGACTGTCGGATGTTCACCATAAATTCTTACTTGTATCCCTCACTTAAAGGGCCACGTGGTGAAACCATTTTGTGAAAAATGAGTGCCTAATTCTCAAGATACATTTTGAGCACCCACGTTTTCTTTTCTTTTCTATTTCTCCGTATCATCTATCATTTTCCTTGTCGTCTGACAAAGTTCTATTCAAGATGGGGCTGAAGGTAGCAGCCTGCTGAGCATGCACTCCTGGCTGGGTGACTCACATTACGGTCGAAGGACACGCTGAAAGAGCGGAACATGGGAGGTCTGACACGATTGGGGGTCCCTCCTCTCCCTCTCTCATACCACGTGCACTGTTATTAGACTCTGCAAAAACCAATGTGGAGGCCCGATAATAGGATAATAGGTACTTTTGTACAGGAACATATCAGCCAGACCTGTCGAAATCTTATAAGGCCCGCACTTCTAGAATCCAACAGCCGCAAAGTATAAAACGAGTATTTACGTAGGTATGTGGGCCGCACTCCATGTCACTCCAGCATCTCACGTTGTTTCCAACCTGTTCTGTATGGCTAACAAGGAATGCTCCCGCAGAGTTAACGTTTTCTCGAGGTCGAGAATGCAGTGGTATCAAATGTAGGCAGCGGCAAAGGAAACACTGCAAAAATTTTGACAGCCGAATGAGGTTCTGGTCGAGCGTGACAGGCGATTGGAGTGATCGGAGTGAAAACGAGACCGTGAAATAACCAGGGCACATAGCAGCTCGCTACTGACGCCCTCCACTAGAATGTGGTACTCGCCAAGGGCATCATACGTATGAGCCCTGGCACCTGGTATGAGAGAGGTAAGTGGGAGCCCAATCGTGTCATCTCCCATGCTTTGCTCATTCGGCATCTTTTCTTCGACCGTAATGTGAGTAGCCCAGCCAGGTGTGCATGCTCAGCTCCCTGCCACACCTTGACCAGAACTGATTGAGCCACCTCATTTCTTCCATGCCATGGAAACTTTTGCCTGAGAGGATTTCGTGGAACCTAAATAAGTCATCTGCTGCGATAATGACCTAATGACCCTTGCATTTTAGGTGACCAAGGCACCGCGTGCCTTCGAATATCTACGCGTCCATCAATTATTGAACAAACAGTCCAACGCCAATGAGCATTCTTCAAAATTCTATTCGAATAGTCGACTGAAATATGTTTGCTATCCTCTGAAAAGGCTGGTCTTCAAGTTCATCTATGCACCCATTCCAGAATTTAGATATTCCATCAGCATGTTGACAGCAGTCTCTGTATCGATGATGTTGGTTTGGACGGTATGTTGGACGTGCTGGTGTGTGTTAAGCGGCTATCTGTACACTCGGCGGCCAAACTTATTGTTGGTCAATACTGCACGTATGGACCAACAATAAGTTTGGTTAATTTCCCACAAAAATATTTACAGTATATCCTTTTGCTTTGTCAATGCCTGGTATTTTCTTCAGGTAGCTATTGAATTTTTACGCAGTTATTTTGGACTGATTAAAGATGGGAAAGAGTTTATTCACAAATATTTTAATCCAAACGACAATTCTTCGTCGATTCTCCTCCTTCTTGTGGAGCTAGGATTGGAAAACGCTGACATAGAAACAAGACGAAACGAGCTAGATGATGCCTTATATTGGTGGAAGTGTTTTGAAGGTGATTGGTTTATTAAGACGTGTTCTAGACAAGCACTGGTTTCGTTGCAGTCGCAATGTATTTATCCTTGATCGGCGCGTTCATATGGACGACCGCTTGCTTATTGCTCACCATGAAGAACTATCGCGATGATCTGGTAAAGATGTATTGTGGTCGTCCTTTGGACTTGCCGCGCATTGGGTACTGGACACCGAGCAACATCGTGGTAAGTCTAATGCACCTAGGTCATGGGGACAGTGAGTGAGCATGCTAGTTGTCTGCAAAGCCATTGACAATGAAGTTCTCGCATTTCAGGTTCAAAGTGCCAAATATATGGGCTTCCAATTCGTCTACTCTTTCTATGGTAATTTCTCTGCCATACTTTGTGGGACAGGAGTTATCCATTGTCTCATCCAGGGTTTTGCGTTCAAGCTATTGTGCTGCTGCTGATTTTCGGATTCTTCACCTACGTTCTTATTTCCATTCTGGTTTTCAAGAACTTCGAGCTTCTTCGTCGAATTTTGGAGTACTGGGGGTAAGCACTTATGCACTGCTGTACATCATGTCACCTGGGCCTCCACCAGACACCTAGCTTCCCAGGACCCAACAGGCATTTTATCTAAAGCGATTTGGGATGCTTGATCTCCAATATTTCCCCCTAGCTGCTTCACACAAGCAGACCTTCGAATCCGTGTGTGACATGTAGACCCTCTATCTGCTGTTCTAGGCCAATCCTATCGTATATGATAGGCATACTCATCATTCAAAGATTATTGGTCCATTTCTTATTCCTCCAAACTGACGAGAACAAACGCAAAGTCTTGGCCATTCGTCGAGTGTAAGTCCCGTTTGGAAGCCTCTACGCGAAAATCCTCTAAACCCTTTTTTAGGGCTTGGTTTTACAACTTCCAGTATTTTATGATTTTCACCAATTCCGCCATTGGTATTCTTTCGTGCCTGTTACGAATTTTCAAGACCATCATGCTGGGCGCATTTACATTGCCACGTTTGGACATGAGCACAATGCCCAGACAGTTTGAGCGCTTCGATTCTGGTGGGTACTGGTTCCGTGGTGGTTGGGGTTGGATTGGGCGTCTTTAGTTAAGTTAGTTATTTTATGGCCCCCTTGTCGGTAAGGCACTCTGGATAAGATTGCCCACTTCCTGCTTCTGTGATCGTTTTTGCAAACGCAGGGTCTCCCTGGCACAGATGCTGAGCTTCAAGGTGGCATATCCAAAAACCAGAAGTGCCCACCCTGCCCCCCTCAGCCACCCATCATCAGGTAATTGTACCTACAGCATGTACTATACCAGCTGATGCTCACATGCACTGTCACCAAAACGAGTGGCGTAAGTATCAACCTTTGACGTTATCCAACATCTCCGTTTTTCCCAGGATTTCACTCCTACGTCAGCTTATTGGTGATAGAAAACACACAGACCAATCCAGTCCTGCTAACCTTCATCAACCTTCTACAATTGGCACACTCCTCGACTGAGGACTCCTCAGCGCAGGCCCAAACCCACCGACTCGAAGATTCTCAAGTGCAAAAGACAAATCTGACCAGTAAGCCCGGTGAATATTTTGCTTCGCGTGTTTGAATCTTCCGAGTTTTCAGATTTGGATTTGGTGCAATCATGTACGAAGCACGTATCTCTGGTTCAAGCGCGGCGCCGAAAAATAGTCCGGAATAGATGGCATCTGTATGTGATGCTTTGTCGAAACCCAATGCTTCGACGTTACCGGTGTCAGCCAGGGGTCGTCTATGGAGCTTTGAAGAATGTTGTTAGTGTTAAAGCTTTGTATGGCGAAGGGACTTTACAGAGCGCGAATGAATCACTGTGACTTCATGCGGGCAAGGAGAACGGACATGTGTGACAGAGCTGTGGAACCGTATCCCTTGGTACCTATGTACAGTAAGGTGCCAAAAAACCCTGCCAGTCGGCTGCCAAAATGGTGTAAGTCACCGTTTTGGATGGGCGATGGTAAAATATTGTACGGTATAGTACAATTTGCATCTTTCATAGAAGTTGCTAGCCTCGACTACATCCACCGTTTCCAGTCTGCCGCCACCGACTACACAAGAGGCCCTTTTCCACATCACTGCCCCCATGCCATCGCACAGCAATAAAACGCGATGGCTCGAACTTATGGAATCGATAAACCCATAAATCTGTGCATTTTCGCACACATGCCGTATTAGTCCATCCTGGCCGCCACAGAGACGCCAAATCGTCGCCACCACAGGCCACCTGCCTGCGCTGTATACAAGAGAGGGTCGGCCTTTTTTGTCAATATCAACATTTTCTAAGTACTCTACACTCGGTCCTGTGGAGGAGCCATGGTAAGTATATAATTTGATGTCAAGGTCGTATCCTTGTTCATGCGTAAAATACCGTCTCGACGGCCCTTCCATCGAATAACCAGTCGTTAGCGCACTTACTCCACGGTTACGGATGCGTACACACTTGTTCACCAATACTCACTTGGGTTTTCGTCGAGGGTGGCGCTGACCAATGTGGTGGTTTTGAGGCACCTTGAGGCCAACTTGAACCAACTTGAACCTTGATCCTGGGTGCAGTTCAAAATGTGCCACTATGACCTTTAATTGCGTCATTTCCATAGTAGGTTTTCCCTATTTTCCATCATCTTTGTCTTGACTTTTAGTCAGAAATCATGCTTGGTCATCAACACGAGACGAATGGTGGTTATGCTGGCGTCGATGCGCCATTACGTGAACCGGCCGAGCCAGCCAATGGCGATATTATTAGGAGGCAAATCAGATCAAGTGTCGCAAGTGGACATCACCAGACTCAACTCAAAGTGGTAAGCTCATATTTTTGATTCAGCTGGGACGGAGTTTTTCGCGCTGGAAAACCTGCAGCACCTTGCCCACAGGCTTGTATTGCATAGACGGCCTTGATGTGAACGTCGACGCCTGGTCGCCGGTTGGGAGACGGCTGACCATGCTTTGTGTGAGGCTTCCTCCATCTCGTCAGCCCATCGCGTTTTGGCCGGTGTTTGCTGTATTCCTACCTAATTCCATGGATTCTTTTAGCTTCCAACAAACCAGCCGTACTCTTCGTTCCATCCGTCATCGCAGCCACACATCAGGTCTAACGGATTCGCCAACCACGAATCAGAGACATTGAGGCCTGTCAGCACCATCGACGAGCAGTGCATCGCCTTCAACGACTCCATGGCGCAACGAGCGGGCATCGCCAGCGTGGTCCACATCCAACCATCCATGTACCCCTTGTCCTATTCTCAGTCATTCGCACCCAACCTCGGCCGTGTCAGCCTGACAATGAGTGCCTCGAATGGCCATGGACCAGACAATGTGGCTAGACAGGAAGCACGAATGACCAATTATAATTCGAAGGAAGAAGCGATCGAGTACTGCCGAGTTTATTCCAGTCTAGCTGGCACGTTCGTGATCGGGATCGGGGCCTCGATTATGGCCATTTTGGCATTTCAGCTATTGCTCAATTTGAATTATTGTAAGCACGATTCGATTTCAATTGCCTGATTCGGAAATCCTGCTTGCTTCTTTCATTTTAGACGAATCTCCCACGTTATCTGGCGTTCAGCTTACCGAAGGCAGTACTCCTCAAATCTTACGTGATTTGTCGACAGCCTTGTGCACGGCCACAATGACATGCTCGCTATGCGCCATCATGTCCTCGTTTTTGCATTCTTACCTCTGTCTGAGGATTTTGGGCCAAGCTTCAGGAATTTCCGGATGGAAACAAAGGTAACAGACGCATCTTCGTGCAAAAAAGCTTGCCTTTCTTGCTTGCGCATGCGCATCCACAGAACCCGACAATGAGACCATTGGGAAAAAATGGGAAAGAAATACCAAATGCCCCATCAAATGGTCTGGATAGGTCTTAGATAAAGAAGCCGTACAGGACGCGTTTGCTTGTGGATTGTCTGTCCTGTCTGCCCACTCCCGCTCAGCGGTATAGGTCTCTTCGAACGGTCAACGTTTTGGCTCGTTCAAACTGTGAGCTTACAAGGCAAATCTCAATCTCCGAATGGAGAAAGGATTTGAACGAATCTCACGGCTGACAGAAAAACAAGAAAGCCAACAGTATACTCGATTGACCAGCTGGCATGTTTTTCAGAATCGACATGTATCGTCGACGCACAGTTTATATCCGAGCTTTGTCCAATGGAGGATTCTTTATCGGCATTATCATTTTCATGATGGGTAAGGGGAATGGCACTCTGCTTTAGCTTCTACTCGTATGTAATTATATCATTACATTGCCAAGCTCGGGTTGACCCAGTGAGACATTCCAAATTTGGACTCCGGAAAACTCGATTTGCAGTGTCCCACTTGAGTTACAGCAGGGTAGTCAATAGTGACTCGCAACTGACGAGTGAGCTTTTGCTCATTCACGTTGTTTTCCACAGAATAATCCTTCTTGCGCTCGGTTGATAAATGATGCTAGCTTGCTTGCGCAGGATTCGCGTAACTCACAAAAATTTATGAGCAGCCATGAGTGTCTTCTGCTCTCGAGCAAATGGGCGTCTTTGCTGCCGTCACCGGGTCAACGTACACAAGTACAAAAAGTGCTTCAGCCTAAAAACCTACTGCACATGAATTTGTCGCTTTATTTTTATTGTTTTTTGCACCTCATAACTGAACCGTGTAGCAAAATCGAAAAGAAACAGCACAGCGCATAAAGTCTCGACGTCACCCCAGTGTCGACAATTTCCAATTGGTATCCGTACTAGGCTTGGTAGTACATGTTATTTTAATCCAAAAGTACAATAAGCCAGATGGTGATGTTTAGAAGGTGCAAGATGATTTGTGATGAGTAGTTTCATTCAGTTCAGTTTCGTCGTCATCATCGCCTTTTCCACGATCACATAGAAAGGCAGAGCCAAAACGAGTGGGCTGTTATCTTGAAGGAGCCTAGATTTGCTGACTTGTGAGATTGTGCTAAATAGAGTGCATGTAAGCTAGCCTTGTACAGGCCTGTGCTACTGCAGTGCCGACATCCTTTTCTCCATTCCAGCCATGATCACCTACCAGCAACTGCTTAGCACTGCATTCGGCTCGTTGATATCGTCTTTCGTTGTCACAGCCATCATTGGCATCGGTGCGCTGTTCTGCACGATCACATTGGCCATGGGTTTCTATTTCGTTGGAATATGCCAAGAAATACGACCCACTCGCAAGTCGACGCAACCTGCACCCGCTGAAAAACTTGGAACACTATTTTGATTTTAACTGACTATGAGCTTGAGGTCTGAAATGTATAAATCAGATTATGCTTTGTAACGTGATACCTATGAATTCGCTGAAGCTCTTTTTGAAATAGGCCTGCCCTGTTAGCTTCTATACTTTGATGTTGTGTGTGTGTGTGTGTGTGTGGGCGACTCTGATTCGTCTCTTTCATCATGCCTTTGACGTTATGTTGCGCTTTTTCAAGGGCAGCGCGTGCCTGATGCTAGCTTGTTTGCGCAAAGGTTCCCCGAAAGCGTAGTCCATTATGTAGCTTGGCGAAATTTGTGACAGGTGTGTTTTGTTTTTGCTCTTCCTCGGTTCCTGTGAGCCTTCTTGTCTTCTATCAACCCTTGTCCGCAAATTTAGTTTTCAGACGTTTGAAATTCACAAGCAACGGGCCTTTTTGATGACTCAACTACCCGTATATGACTCACTGGCTTGCTAGGTCTAAACGTGCGTAGGTACGTGAGTAAAACCAGTTTCCATGACCAAGTGAGGTGCTGCTGGGTACAATCGCTTCCATCATTTTCATGATGTCATTACCATTTTCCCCAACCATATAAGGCTATGCAGGTTTATGTGAACAACATCCGCTCCAGACTGGTTCTGCTAGCGTGTTCACCAACAGAGAGCATCCACCAACATGCCTGAACATTCTAGTGTCAACAGATGTCTTGCCCTCAGCGGTAGGCCTTCTCACGTTGCCTGCAGGCGTGTTGCGTATGTTTCCCCCTGGATTTTTGGCAGCTTACGAGAAGACGTTGAATCTTTCTTTGCAGCCACGCACCCCGGGAGCACATTCGTTGAACATGCGCTGATAGCTAACGATTGATCGTCGGCACTGGCGTCAGCTGCTTTCATTGTCATCCAACTAGTAAAAGGAAAGAATCCTACGATTTGCTGTCTTTCAGCAGAGTCAGACACGCATCACTAAATTATGGGTATACTTAATCCTGCGATTTTTGTCTTCCTTTTAACAATTCGTTTTACTTTTGGACAATTGACACGACACTGGATCACAGAAAATATTATAGATGTTGAGAAAATGCATGATTTCAATTTTGAAAAATTGATCACTTGGAGAATTGATTTGAGTGAAAACAATGTGATAATTAAGTGTGATAGGAACGGAACCAGCGAAGAAGCTTCAGCCAGTGCTTGTTCAATGACAAGTGGAAGGGAATCGTGTTCAATCGCTTGCCAATCACCCATCAGTCTGCTCAATCGCGTGGTCAGTGATCGGCCAGCATCCAGTGGGCCATTAGTTCAGTGGTCCATGCTCACGGTCTCAGAGACCAGCCCCTCCAATCGGATACCAACTATATACGGCGGTTTGTTTCCTGAGAAACGCTTACTCACATTAACTATCCGCGACATTGGGTATATTCCTGGACAAAAAATTCGATTTAACATGCATTTGCATCGGACAGGTTTTTTAAAAGAAGCATGGAAAGTAAAATTTGTTCAACGACAAGAGCAGAAAACTGTGGCGGTGAATGAGTGGCCGAGAGGCGATGCTAGTTTTATTACAGACATTTTAATCAGCACTGTCATTGGTGAAACCCCGATGTCGAATTACACCCTCCTCGTTTTTGACGAGTCTAAAAAAATTGTCTTTTCGAAAAATTTTGAATTCATGGTGGTGGAAGCCATTAATAGCGAGAATAATATTGTACAAACTTATCATCCATGGTCAAGTAATATACAAATACAAAGTGCTACAATCAGCAATATTCGACTAATCGAACACAATGAGACAGAAAATAAAAGCTTTCGATTCGGAAAATCATACTTGTTGATTTGCCAATATCGAGGATATCCATTCAAATATGAGAACGCGCTGATCTACTGGACTCCGAATAACTGCAGTGGGACACATTTTGATGAGTGCGCAAAAATAATTGACAAGGCCGGATTCGATGATCCCAATGGAGTAAAATTCTTTCGATTCAGCACGTTCTCGAATTTTAATCGCCTAGCGATGACTATGACTGCCAGGGAAACGGGAATCTATTATTGCGCATATAATCTAAGTGGGTAAGTGGGTGTGGTTTCGCGATCTTAGGTTAGCAGAGGTAAAAAGGAATAAGTTAAAGCCCAATGGTGCTTCTCACCAAATGTCTAATGAAGGCGGCCGCGGTGGTGCAGCGGTTCGGCATTCGTCTCTGCGTATATGGAACGAGTGGCTGGACTCGTTTCAGGTTCGATCCCTGGTGATGGGGTCGGTTTGCGAACCATAAAACCTTGCTGAGTTTGCACGCCAGGCATTGGGTGGCTCAACCCGGTATCTCAGAGGTGCTCCGAGCGAAGAGACGGAGGCTAAACGAGTTGACTGTCTGTCTGTCAAACACCGACAGGGTTCACAGCCCACCCACCATGTCAGAGGAAGTCGGTGTCCAGTCCAGGATGCCCTCGTGTGGAGGTGCCCGTAGTGGAGACACGCAGAGGGACGCTTGTGTGTGCTGGTCCCCGCAAGTCTTGCTTAGAACGTTTGACTGCTGGCCGGCTATAGGCAAAAACGGGCCTCGTCCAACAAATTTAAAAAAAAAAGTGTCTAATGAATGAGAGATCGCCAAATGCTGTAAATGGTGATCCACTGAAAGCATATCCATTGACTCACCCATTCCCTTTCAGTTTGTATCCGGGATCAAGGAATGTATCCGTAATTACACGTTTGTCTCAAAACTTGACACATAATAAGTGCAGGCAACTTCGTTTGTGCGGGTGGTGGAGGGTTGCGTGACCCATGCGGGACCTAAAATCTGATCACAGCACGGTACTTCCCATCCCGTATGTGCTAATGTCACGAGTATCCATTTACCATATCCAAAAGTTCTTGCTCGGGGCGGCGTGGAGTAGTTACGAACGAACCCCCCTCTGGTGAGAGGCATGATAAACTGTCCAACCATGGATCATCCGTTTCCCCTTACTACTCCTCACTTTTCAGCTCTATAGTGAAACCAAAAAAACCTACGGAGTTCATTGTTTCGGACACTCCCGACGGCAGTGATCTATTCTTGGAAAAAATCGAACCAGAACGAGATCAGATCGTGGAAGGTGATCGGGTCGTACTACGTTGCACTGTGACACGTGCTCGTGTGGCCCCTGGTTCACTCAAATGGGTTATCAATGCCGAAAATAAAACAATCACAATAAGCACCGCAATCAGTCGAGACGGCTTCGTAGCGAAGCAGCGTGACCAAGGAAATTCGGTCATTCTCGAATTGTCCATTTCGAATGCCACTTTAGGCAATTCCGGTCGTTACTGGTGTTCTTCATCGAAGAGCAATGGTCATCTTGACCCCAAGTCATTGAACATAAATGTAACTTACGCCATCAAACCATACATAGCGAGCAGTGACGGACCAACAACTGTTGTGTCTAAACAGAGGGGGTCGCCATTGAAATTAATTTGCGACGCTCATGGCTCCCCAGCACCGATAATTCTTTGGGAAAAAGATGCGCAAATCATCAATTGCGACCAGGGGCAATGCGACAACCCGAAAATAAAAGTTGATGAGAACGGTCGATGCTTGATCATCGATGACCTTGATTCGGACGATAGTGGAGTGTACAACTGCATCGCCAAAAATCGATTGTCGTCCGACTATCACGAATTCAAAGTGACAGTGGAAGATCCGAGGAACAGTGCCATCGCCCTCGGAACCAGTTTGGCCATTGTCGCAGTTCTGGCCGTTGCTATGGCCGGACTGGCTGCTAAATTTTGGAAATCTTATAAGCAAAACGTAAGTTCCAGCGATTTTTTTGAGATTCAAGACCTCACCCTCTTACTTACAGGCGGCCCTTCTGGAGGCGTACAGAAGAGCTGAACCCAACCAAGGAGCCGAACAAGCTCAAAATAATCAGCCAGACAATTCAAGACCACTCAATGACCAGGCCGATATCCTACCATTTTTCACCAAGTTGAAAATATCTGAAGACAAAATCGAGATTTCTACGGCAATACTCGGTTGTGGTGCATTCGCTAAAGTCCTGGGAGGGTTTCTAAAAATCGGCGAAGTGCAGGAGTCGTGGCAAAAAGTGGCCTGCAAGTCACTGCTGGGTATGTGCGATTCGTTCTACCCTACATACTATTCCATAGTTTCACATTCCGTTTATTTTCAACATCAAAAACTTAAATCGCTTCTGTTCTTCAAAACAATATTCTCCGTTTAGAGAAACCGTTATTGGACGAGAAGACAAAAAAGTTATTTCAGCAAAAATTGAGCCGATTCGTTCTTGAAATAAGGCTAATGCAAGCCTTGCCTGGCCACGTCAACGTGATCACACTGCTGGGCGTGGTGTCGGAAATGTCTCGCTGCAAACTGATAGCTATTTTGGAGTTGTGCAACGCGGGTTCATTGCACGATTATATTCGTACGAAGAGGGTCCCGTATTCAGCGCCATCGGAGCTGACGATATCGTCTACTTCATCGCAAAGCACCAGCATGGGGAGTCCGTCCACAAGTGGCTATGTTCGTGTGACAGAGGTACGCGTCACTGGCATATGTGATCGTCTACCTTTATAGAAGAGGTGACAACTTTTTTCAGGGTCAATTCAGTTCGAACGCAGCCGTTTCGTTCAAAAAGACAATGGAGTCGACCTACGTCAAAAATGTGGTTGAAACTATCTGCTTGAGACAACTATTAAGTTTCGCTTACCAAATCCTGCATGGAATGCTGCACCTGTCTGAGCAAAACGTAAATTCTGCAATTGTTTTGATTTGACTGGTCGTGTCGCAAAAGATTTTGTTTCAGGTTGTGCACACTGACCTTTCTCTTCGCAATATCCTCTGCCACAACCACAGAATATTTCGTCTAATTATCGTCAAGATAGCCGATTTCGGTTTGGCGCGGCACTATGATAGTTCTGTCGATGAACATGACAAGGTGCCTTTGGAGTGGTCAGCTTTAGAAGTGCTGAATGGCGAAAAAGGCACCTTGGAATCTGACATGTAAGTACTGTATGTTGGAATCGGTATTAAAATGCCATTCGCTCAGCATCTTTGATGTAGATGGTCCTACGGCATAGTGCTGTGGGAGATGTTCAGTGGGGGTCAAACCCCTTACGCCGGCCAATACAATCGATCCCAGCTGATCGAATACTTGAGGCACGGCGGTCGGCTTCAAGTGCCGGATGACTGGCCCGCGGAAATGTAAGTTTCTTGTTTAGCACTATACCTTGCACATGATAGCACATGATCGTGACCCTGTATCAACTTATGCTCACGTGTCTGTACTCGGCATACTGTCCTGCAGGACTGGCCTGCGTACTCGTTTCCTGTTATTCTGTGGGGGGCCACTGTACCAGAATACTTACGATCTGCTTGAGAAAAAAATGCAGCCGCTTTTTTCAAAATTTGAGTCCTTATGTTTAGCTCCAGCCTCATGAAACGGTGTTGGTTGGAGGATAGGACTCAACGACCAAAGCTCCGAGAATGTGTAGAAATAATATCGAAACTGGCTATGGACACAGATGCCGAATATTGGACACAGTTTCTTGCCGAATTAGAAGCAGCTGCGGTGGAGTCCAAAAATGAGAATCATAACCTGAAACGGGTCATCACTAAATGGAACGAGGAAGCCGAAACAGTGAGACCGCAAACTCATCGCACGGCTCGCATGAAAAGTTGGTTCTTATTTGGGAGGGAACTAAGATGTTACAGTCGTGCGAATGCCATTGTGTAATCCAGTCAGTGCCGACAAAAGTTCGCCTTGTGAGTGGACTCGGGTAAACTTCAGTACCAAGGTCACATGTCGGGTTTAAATGTGTGCGTTAACCGACACAAGTGCACATAATTGTCCGTGTAAATACCCCGTTAGATGGGCTGGCTTACTGTAAATTAGATAGGATGTCGTACATCTCTTGCCATGTGTTCAATAGTTTGTTAGTTGGTAGGAACTGTGAATCCTGAATTCTGAGAGCTGAATTATAGTGTCTGCAAAACTTGTTTCTTGCATTTAGCTTTTTCTGTGCTTTGCACTGAAAATTAAAAATTGCTTACCGCAAGCGCCATAAATTCTTTTTTTAAAGAAATTTTTTGGGTTAAGCCCGGTGTTGCCTACAGTATAGTCAAACCTTTTAGCAAGGCTGTGCGGAGCCAGCACACACAGCAGCGTCCCTCTGTGCGTCTTCTGGCCCTCTGTCCGCTGTGCCTTTACACGATGGCATCCTGTATACCAGACACCAACTTCCTCTGGATTCGGCTTCCGATCCGATTGGCCGCGTCGCCATGGCGAAAAAGGCATTCTTTTGTGACATTGGCTTGGTCGGGCAGACCAGTTTCCAGCTGCACCGCGAGGAGGTCGTCATATCGCAGCCAGGGGATTCCGATACGGGCCAGCAGGCGTGGGAAGGGGACCCACATTCGCCAGCACAGACCCATCTGGCGTTGGCAACAAGACCAACATTCGTGGGCGACTGCAACGAGACCAGCCGGCGTGGGCAAAAAGATACACATTTTTGAGGCCAAGACCATCATTCCTAAACGAGCAGTGAATCGGCATGAAAAGATACGGCCAGGAGCGCGCTTATAGAGGCATATAAGCAGTGCAGTGTAATATGCAGCGTAAAGGCAGCGAATACAGTGCAAAGTGCCCAGAATGCGATACTTTCATCAGACAAGTCATATATCCTCGATCATTCGACATCGTAGTTAGATTGCGATAGGCGCAAAAGAAAGAGGATAAGAAATTGCAGCGGGCGTTTCAGTTTCAGCCGAGAAAACTACATAGCTGCATGAATAACATCGAAAAAGCTTATTTTCTAGTTGACCTTACTTCTCAATAATAAGGCATTTCTGACAAAACTTAACACGTTCTGCAGTGGGTATGAGTCACAATGGATGTGCGAATCAAGTTTTATTGGGTTTGGTTGGGTATTAATGGAATTGAATCAGTGAGTATACTTATGGCCACCGCACTAGCAAATTCGAACTTATTCACTTGAAAATGCTCTATTATCAGATATTCCTGGGCATGTGGATTAAAAATGGCTTCTTCGAGGAAAATAAGACAACAGAATGTTTAAATAATATTACCCCATGGCAAGGAATGCGTGAATACAACACCCCGAGTAACAACTATTCGAATTTCCGGTTCTTTCTTGGGACTGAGATCACTTTACACTGCGGGCGAACTAAGGAGCTGGACATATAAATACAGTAGACGGATTACAGGCGTATAGGCGTAAATAGGCGTCTATTTATATGTCCGACTTCTTGGGCGAACGGAGCTTGTGACAACAGCAACAGACGAGGTCTTATCACTCCGCGTTGGCTCGTTGGCCATCTGATATAAGCAGCAGACGGGGGAACTTCAGTATGCGCGTGTGTATGAACTGTGAAATGGTCTATAGGTACAGTAAATATCATGAGGTGTCAGCAGTTTGTGGATGAAGGCATCGAGCTGTCGCCATCGATTTGGAGGGCACTGCGATAGTCGCAGCTAGTCCGACAGTTATTGCGCGCTTACAGATTCAGGCCTGTACTGATTCGCAGGGAAGCAGCGGAGGAACCGACTAGTTCACCGCAGGCTCTAACGGTATCTGACAAACTGTATAACGAAGGGGTCTGGTCTTGAAAATTTGTCGGATGTTTCAGCCTCAACAAAGGTTAGCCTTTGTTCTGGGCCAGAATCTGTTGGCCTGGACTGATGATCTGATTTGCTCGATGCCTGTGCGCTCGTGCATATGAATATAGAAGCACAGACGTCAATAGGATCTGCAACCGTTGGCTGCCAGCGTGGGAGCGAACGCGACCGGCCGCAGTCGATGGGACAAAAACTCTGACCTGGGCAAGGCAAGTCTCGCGACTACTGTACTGCACTTTCGGTTGAAACACCGACGGGAATGGCTGGCATCTCCGAGCCAGGGTAGACTAGTAATTCTCTCGCCCTCGCCATGTAGCTGTGTGTTACACCTGCAGGGCCACGAAATCGATACAATCACGCATCACGATAGGATTAGAATTGTATAAGACAAGAATCTAGAGAACCAGGATAGCGCACGATAACAATTTTTCATTTGCTAGCTGAGCGCAAAGGCTTTGTGCGCCGCAGTCAAGAAACGAAAAGAAGTCAGTTGTCAGCACAGACGTCGCAAGGGTAGCCTGTTGATTACAATATTGGATTGTGGGATTTTTCTTCTTTAATATTTTGAGCTTACGCTTATTTTTTACTATAGCCAGCCAGCAGCCAAACCTTATAAGCTCGGCTGCGCGGGGACCAGCGCAGCGTCCCTCTGTGGGTCTCCACTAGTAGCACCTCCACACGAGGGCATCCTGTACAGGGCTGGGCTGCGAACCCTGTCGGTGCTCGACAGCCGACACTCTCTACTCGTTTGGCTGCTGTCTCTGCGCTCGGAGCACCTTGACGGTACCAGCTGATCGTGAGTGACGGTGTGACGGACGTTGAAGGCACGGGTCACCGCTGGCGCGCATGGTCAGCGAGGATATATGGTTTACAACCCGACCTCCGTCACAGGGGATTGAACCCGACAGCTACCTTGCACTGTGGAGTGACTAACTTGCGCTGTGGAGTGACGACACTTAATTATTGGACTGCGCACGGTTTGTTTCTTATCGAAATTATCCGGTATTGGCCTTATACAGTACTACTGTACATTCTACAAAATACTGGGGGCCGCCCTGCGTCTTATTGAACGGTGTAATCCATGCATGAAAGCCGCATACCTTTTTTCCCCTCACCTTGCACCCTACACCCCCGCCAGGCTCACGCGAACTTTTTTTTTCTACATCCAATTAACAGCCTCAAATGTCAAGTCCCACCTCCTCTATCAATCTATCCTCCTCCATCCATCCGTCATCTCCTCCCTCCAGCCGACCCCCTCCAGTCCTGACACTCCGCACTTTTTTTATGTTCAAACTGGGTACAAAGCCAAAACAAACACAGCCAAAGAAAATGAATCCAGACAGAAGAAACGAAGGACACCCAATACAAAAGTTAACAGAGGAAATTCAGTACGATTTGTTTGCCTTTTTCGGCCGGGAAGACCCTCTCAAAAACAAAAGCAAACGCAGCATTTTTTTCTCGTTCTTCGATTGAGACGTTATTCAGCCGGTGCCCTTTTCCGATTGAATGCTTTTCTCTGAGCATGAGCAAAGTACACATGCATTCGGACTACAAAGAGAACGTGCAGTTTGTTCTTCCAGCTTCGAGGTATTGGAGCAGAACAGATTTAGAAATATTAAACCTATCATATTTCCCAAAGGGTTATGGCTCACTTCTTCGATTTAACAATGCAAGGTACCGTTCCTTCTATAAAAATTTTTACTTTCACGGCCCCTGCCAAGGCTCAGTTTTATGTTACACGAACGGTTGACCCAGAAGGAAAAAGGAGAATAAATTTTATATAGTCTTACGTTTCCGGGTTCCATCTCATACATGTCCTTGCTGACAGCCACCCTCGCTCATACGGGACTGCTTACAAGATCAGACGTACTCTTGTATCTAAGACCATGCACATTTACTCGGCCGAGGTTAGCATGCTTCCGGGTTTTTCTTGTCCGTGCCAAGAGTTTACGATTCGACCACAGGGCCATGACACCTTTTATCAATTCCAATCTAAGTAGAGCGAGGGTCAAAGCCCGGGTGTCGACATCAATATTGTATAGCTGCGCATGCCATCATAAATCTTTGATAGAAAACGCCAATTTCATCAGTCGCATGCGCCACTAGAATAAGTTTACTTGCATGTTTTCGTGAGATCTGGGCCTGGGAATTCATTAGTGAAAGAAGCCGTCCGCAAGCCCTTTGGACGAGGCATCCACGATACGGATATCCGCATTCATGCAAGGTGACTGGCTTTTGCGCAGCGTTTGAGCAGCTTTTTATGAACTTCGAAGAATAACTGAAAAAAACTTGCTTGGGTGTTTGAAAGGCTGAAAGTTATGTCGATTGTTCTCTTTCTCACGCCCATTCCCACGCGTCTCGACTAGTTTAGACAAAAAGTGTTTTCTGTTTTTAAGAGTTCGCGCGTTAGCTCAATTTGGCGATGCATTAGAGTATTCGCTATTATACACATGCTGCTCAATTTGAGTCAAGTCGCCCGCTGATGGTGGCATCGTTATTGCTTAGTCTTATTCTCATAGACGCGCTATCAGATCTCGCTTTTCTGCCAGGCTGAAAAATTATAAAAGAGTCCTCGGCTCACGATATAATGAGACTGTGCCTAGGTGGGGATTTGTAAATTACTGGCTTCGTGCTCATTAGCGACCAGGGCCGAGCGGGACGGCCGCGTATCCATGATAGCTCCAAGGGTTAGCTTACGTGTGCGCCCTCCCAACTTCGCTCACATGGTATGAGAAGAGAAAGGTCTTATTCAAAAATGGTTTCTGCTCAGAGTTCGTTAGCTAATCGTGTAGGACCGGCAGTTGACGTTGGTCCAGACTAGCTAGCATTTACTACCGAGTCCTCGGGGGTAATCAGACTTGATATTTCCGTGTCTTGTCCCATCCTTGCCAACAATACTACCAGCATTCAATTAAAGTCCGCTCGAGTGGCAATGATTTCAGAGAGTCCACAGAGATAAAGAATCGGCTTTGTTGGCGTCTCAGCCCCAAAGACACCAGACGAAACTCTTTTTTTCAAGTGCTGGCACGATGTAAAACATGCCCATAGTCAAAACAATAGGGTAGTTCCAGTTTTCTGTATTAATCTACTGTACTGTATGCATGTCGAGCCTTGCCATCAGTCGAAAGCGATGGTTTCGCTTTTTCTACTACTTAAATCACCGAAAATCGAACCTCATTCTTAGTAGCTCGGCCTAATCTTCTTGTCACTTTATTCTTTTCATATATAGATAACATATACATTAAAAAATTTTTTATTGCGCCATGAGTCCAATGCCGGATTTTTGAAACTGTGAACAAAAACTTTTTCCTTTTTTATGCTCTTAAATGCCAGAGTCAATCCGACCTCATCACCTGTCCTGAGAACAATTGTCTGTTGTGTCCTTTAATGGATTTCCGGCTTTGGCAGGAGCAGGTCGTCAGCGGGGACCTCAAGCAGCTAACGTGCACCTGCTCGCTAAATTATTCAACGCTTCGTGTACAAGAACTTAATAGAACTTTTGCTGAAGAATGTGCAATCAGTAACCTGTGCGTGCGATGGTGGGTACTTCAAGATCCTGCGGCACCTATTCGCAACTCCTTCGTTCATAGTCCTCTTCGTCATTTAGGTCATCTCTCAAAGTGGTTGTCGCTAGTAAGCACGTCATCCGCCTTAACAAGCTTAGTTACTTTTGATAGCGCAGTATGCACATTCGTTAATTGTTGCTGACACCAATCATCACACGGCTCAGTTCGGCTAGGTGTGACCGCCTACGTTGGGCAGGAAAAAGGAGCCAAGATCCAGGTGGTGCCTTGTTAAACGCCCGTGCGTCAATGCTCGGCTCGGCACCCATTCGACTGGCCAATGGAAGGAGCTTCCCAGCCATCCATTTCCACAAGGACGCTGCTGATCATTCTCGCCAGCCGATACTTATCAACAATGTTTTCCTCTCTTTCCATAAGACACTGAAAGGGGTAGCTGATGGGGGCGATGGGCAGTGGGTGGTACTGAAAGCTTTTAGTTTTATCGTAAAAATCCTCGTATACGATGCCATTATACCATTGCAGTGGCGCGAGAACGCGAATTTTTTAATCAGCGCGAATCACTGGTTTGCTTGCCGTCAGTGCAGTGTTTCAAGAAATGGTATCGGGGGTCTTTCTTCTAGTGTTGCAGCGGTGCGTGTTGCTAACTGAGTGCGTTTCCATTTCAGGTGTCATTCATGAACGCGTAAGTGGATCATATTTTCTGAGACGTCCATACTTTTATCCGCCTCGAGGATGGACGTGAGCAGCTTGCCGATGAGAGATTTCTATATCGCCTATGGGAATAATGTCAGTGCTCAGGTTTATCAGAATTTCGTGACACCGCTGGACAGGACACGCGGACTATTGATCGCCGCATACAGCATCCTGTTTTTGATCGGTGCATGTGGCAATGGATGGGTGGCTTGCGTGATCTCGTGCGTCATGGTAAGATCACCCAACAGTGATGCGCCTCGAAGTGTGCAAATCTTTATTCTATCCTTGTGCTGTTGTGATTTATTGGTCCTTTCGTTTCTTACGTTGCTCATTGCGGATTTAGCCTACGGTCGTTGGGTGATCGAATCGTCCTGGGTTTGCTTATTGTATCTAGGTAGCGAAAGTTTAAACAAATTCTGCTCACCATTTTTATTGATTGCTTTGAGTTGTCTGTGCTATTTGAGCATATGCCAAAATTCCAATGTCAGTCGATACGCGTCAGCTGCTAATTTTCGAATTCCCCTCATCATCGTCTTCGTCTGCGCTGTTCTCATGTTTGTGCTGGTAACACCGGTCTATATTTATGGGGATGTACATTACGTGGTATTTGAGAATGGGACGGAATTATGGGCGGTCATGCCAAAATGCGCTTTCCAACCACCCGAGCATGTGCTCAGAGTATTCACTGTCTACACATTCGTTTTCGGCTATATTATCCCTGCCGCCCTCTTCACTTATTTCTATTCCGCTGTTCTCCTGTTTGTTCGAAAGCACGCTAGGCAGTGTACCGTGAATTCACTACATTTCTGGCGTGTTGCTAAGACGACCATGGGCTTGGTCGTGTTCTATCTGATATGGTAAGGCGTGATACTCGTTAGCCTCTATTGACAAGCATTTGTCTCATTGTTCCTGTTTCAGCTGGACGCCTTATTGGTCGTTGAACATGTGAGTTTTTCGCTGATAACTCACTCCTTTTAGAAGTCACGCTACACTTTTGTCTTTCAGGTACGAATACTTTCGGCCCCTGTCCACGTCATCCGAAGAAATGGGCGCACCATCAGACACTACGGTCGTGCTCGGTTATATCATACACATGCTACCCTACGTCAACTGCTGCGGATACCCAATCCTGTACACTTTGCTGAACAGGAAAATTACCCAGGCCTATGATAATGTGAAAAGTGGGCATAAGAAACGGCGACTTCTCGCAGCATCCGCCTCAAATTGCCAGTCTCCCAGTCGAATGTGCACTGGCCAGGCCGACAGCAAATGGTGCAATACACCGTCACCCTCCCGAAGTTGCATCTCGTACATGGCTTCGCCATCTCCAACTGTGAAATTGGAGAACGGTCGGGCAATTCGCACTTCGCTAACAACCGAGATGACTACATTGTCGCCTGCAATGGCTCATCGTCGTACAGCCTCGTCCAGCACAATCGGATACGGCTCCATGCTCTGATGCTCAGCTGCATAATGGCTTCCCGTGTTTTCCAACGTCCTTCAGAGTAGACTTGCATTGAGCCGTATAATGTACAGGTACCTTGCTGTTTGCCAACGGATACAGCATACTGGCTTATCGTTAGTATATATCTCTATTTCCGCGTTCGATCGAGTTGGAATAGTGGCAGCTACTATTTACAATCCTGACACAATGCAGTAGGCGACAAAAATGCACAAAACAAGGTCACGCGCAAACAGTCATGTGAAATAATGCATCGCATGAAACTATGGCTGACACGGATAAAGCGCGCTAGCTGGGGCCTGTTGCATATCATCTACCTCGCTCCTGCAAAAAGATGAGTATCAATCTGTTATGCCATTCTCCTACCAGGAGGGGCGACTATTGCAACAGACCCGATCCGTCCCCCGACTCCGCTGGTAGGCAAGGCTTGAAATTGGCAGTCCTTTAAACACCACTGCTAATCGACGACGAATGACTATCATCAGCACTGTTCCCAGGCAATTGCGGCTTCCTCGGTTTAGACGGCGTGAAAATGGCTCTCCAACGCGGCGTTCGAACCACAACAATGGCCAGAACGATCAAGAGGAGGATAAGGCCTCCAACGGCGGCAATAGTTACGATGGCCCAAAGTGGTAGCTTCGCGGAAGTGGTGTCGTTCGGGGCTGATTCTTTGGCCGCGTTGAAAGGCAATGGATTTATGGCATTCTCCTGATTTCCACTGACCCGGCATCCGCCCTGTTGTTTACAGTCGATCTGGGTACGGTTCAGGCTAGGACACGGTTGACCATGCGGTTGTCTTGCTGGTCTTTCGATTTTGAGGTCTCCGTCCGCAACGCATTTGCCAGTATCAGATAGGTAGCAAGCACCGGCGGGGATGTATTCGTAGACACAGTCTTCGTATTCGACTGTGATCTGTTGGGTGATACGAGCCAAGAGTTCGTTGGTGAGTTTTTCAAAGTTCTCCACCGCAAATACCCGAGATCGATTTCCAGTGAGCAAGGTCAAATCATCAATGGGTCCTTGTCCTACGGGCAATGAAGGATCCGTTTTGACTTGTATAGCGTACAAAAGGACACCTGAGTCGCGTAATTTGGCCGCAGCGTCGGCCGATTCCTTCAGTTCCCAAGGATTATTGAAAAATCCATCCGTAACCAAGACCAATACATTGGGAACATCTGGTCGATCGCCGGCGCTGGGAGTACAAACTTGTTCGTAAGCTATGGTCAAAGCTGTTGCAAAATCAGTACCAGCACCTAGTTGATCCTTTTCCATCGAATCTATGACGGATAGGACGACGTCCTTGGACGTTCCTTCGGCCCACGGTAATCTAACCCTGGTCATATTAGCGAAGCTGAACTGAACCAAAGCAAAACGAGTTTCATTGACTCCAACTGGAAACGAGCTAACAAATTTTTTGGCAAAATCTAATTCTTGTCGATAATGTTCACGGATGCTGGCCGATTGATCGATAGCCAGTGCGATATCAGCCGCGATCACCTTCTCTTGAACGAGGCTTGTCTGCGATCCAGTGGAAGCAGAAATGGAAAAGGAAGACAATAAAGTTAAAGCAATAAAAGAGCACGAAATGACCATCATTCCGAGCTTGGTCATTTTCAGGGACTCTCAAAAATGATCGAGGCGACGAATAAGGAAAAGACTGGCCGTTAGAGTGGTCCTATAAAAAGTAAGTAAAATAGGAGCGAGTGAACAGTGGGGCTCGAGGTGGCTGGTGTGGTAGTTACACTCGCGATCGGATTTGATATGTACTCCTTTGTTAGTGCCCATGTTTAGTCCTAACTCCAACCTCGCATTTCTACGATCCGCCCTCCCGCAGTGGGGGCGTCCTTGAATGAAATTTTATCTTAGTCATGGATTGTTTTTGTCGATTCATCCCTCGAGAACTTTGTTAAGACGGCGCTAAAATGCCCGAGGCAATTCAAACTTCCTATTTACACATATGCTCGCGTGTGGCGGGCAAAGGTTCAATTTGAATCCTAGTGACGCATCGTCGCACCCAAAAATGACGACTGCCCCATTTAAGATGACAAATTATAACTAGAAACCAGTTTTTGGAGTTTTTAAAAATTCGATGTCCATGAGTTGGAGCGTTGACAATATGTCCTTGCCCAAAGCCATAGAGGCAGTTGACCCAGTGAATGGCCTCCACGGCGTCTCCACGACAATCGCTTGTACGAGTTAACGTTTACGATTTTAAAATTAGATATGACTAAAGAAAATTGGATGAAAACTGGCCTAAAACTAAATTTCAACTGGCAACGCTTGGCAGAAATAGTAGGTTTCTGCACAAAAACGCCATCGTTTGGATGAATATGCTGCACCATATTGAGCTAGTGTTCCATATTTCTGTGCATGTTGGAAACAGAGGCAAATTTTTGGTGACTTGAGGACGTTGAAAGTCCATTAAGGGGTAGTAGTCAGTTTTGCAAAGCCTTGTACAGTTGCCATAAATAGATGAGTCAGGAATCTTTGCGTTGGCGAGTCGTCTTGGCATGTGCTGCTGGGTGTGGAATCAGGTTTCCATATGTTGTCTGTTTTCTAACGACTTTTAGGCGGAGTGGTGGGCCCAGGTATCGTAGGATAGCATAATGCATTACAGTACATTCTGAATCACAATAAAATGATGGATAGGTGCGAAAAAGATATCTTTAAACACGCGGTCACCTGCTGCTGCAATTTTTACTGTCTGGTGCCAATATGCGCACGAAACGGTAATAGCAAGGCTGTATTTTTGTGCGATATTCTCGAATTGGAAAAACTGCAAATACCCCAAACTTCACTACTTGCGTAGTCAAGTTCAGAATCCAGAAAAGTCCATAAAAAACAACAGGAAATAGGGCGAGACAACAAAATAGGTCTGCGTGGCTCGACATACCAAAGGTCTACGCAGCAAGTCCCCCCAAAACCACTCGACGGCCAAAATCCGACCATGACCGTGAATACGTGTCCGGTTCCGGCCGACAAATGCAGCCCAATTTTCCGGCAGTTCTAGAAAATTCGCAGAATGTAAATAAGCCGGTGTTTATTCGAACGAAATCTATGCCTTCTGTCGGGCATTTGAAAACGGATTTTTACTGGACTCGGTCAAACCGTGCTATTCTAGGTCGGACGACGGCATTCCTTTTCAAAGGGCACTCGAAAACTAGCCCCCTTTCCACCGCATTTCCATTTCGTCCACTGCGCACGTTGACCAATTCAGTTCCGTAAACTCTTCCCAATTTTGAGTCGGCTCTGCCCGAACGAAGTCCAGTCGCGAAAAAGACTGTGGTTTGAGTAACTTGGAATCATGAAAATTTTGGACAAAATGTCATTTTCTCTTCCACAGATTGTACTCATTTTCGTTTCATTGCCCTCAATTTGCTGGCCATTTTATCTGCCAGCTGCAATTAAGCAAACCTTCGCTGATTTGACAAACCAGTTGGAAACGCCAGAGAGTGGAAACCAGACCATCAGCGAAGTGCCTGTTGGAGAAGAACTCAGTTGGGGTAAGCAGAGATTTTTGAGAAAGGACTTTGGGAGGTAAAACAAAACTGTATTTGATTCCAGACTGCGAAAGCGAGGCTTTATCTGAGGATGAACAATCGAAGCAATTTTCCACTTGCGACTTGCTTATTGATGCCTTGCGGGATCCTGGTTTAGAAATCAATGATAAAGAGGTATGCAGTAGAAACTAGATAGCGGTCGCGCAGTGGGCATGGTACAGTGTCACATCCTCGAGCGTGCAAGCCCTTGTCTAAACACGGGTGTTGGAACATAGCACAGAATTAAGCACAATGTCATTGTGCCGACCTAGCCTTCACCCCCCCCCCCACCCCACCCACTCGATGCCTGCCGCTCATATCTGTTCATTCTTACTACATCACCAAACGCGGGTGAGGTGATCTGATACAGGTCGGTGTTTTCAGTTCTGCTGTACACTGTTATCCTCGCAATCAGTCCGTTCCAACTGTTGTCGCCAAGTTCGCGACATGTGTTCAACATACAATGATCGCGATTGTCCGAAGCCTCGTCGTCGTATCCTCCCACCCAAAGCCATGCCTATTATTGAAGAGGACACAGACATATACAATGGCACAACAGCAGAGAAATTGATTTTGTCCCACAAGCCATCATCACTGGAAGTACGACCGGAGAAAAAGTCCGAAACTAAATGGAATTATTACAAGACGAAAAAATCTCATCGTCAGCAGCAGCCCATGAAAAGATGATGCACTTCCGGCGCGTGACTCATGTGGATGTTGGGGCTTGACGGGGTCATAGCAACGTGTTTCTGTGTCTGTTTACATATTTGATCCCGTACGTATTTCGTGCACGCTGCATTTAGTACGGTGTATGTACTTACTTCACAGTATGAGTGTGCTTGCGTAGGATTCGACTCTGACGTCACACACCAATCCACATGATGTGTATTTACCTGATTTGTGTTGTGGCCGTTCGTAGCGCTTGTAGCGCACATTTTTTTCGGAGTGGCCGCCCTACATGATTTTTTGAGTTACTGTACAGTAGTATAAGTGGGACGAGTGTTGAAAAAAGAGGAAAGTGAGCTCGTAAATGACCTAGTCGAAAACCAATGGAAGGAAAAATATAAATGTAAATAAAGGACCGAGCAAATAGTCGCTACGTGATAAGTGTTGTGGGTCCACACACATGGATCAAATTTCCTTACGATTAGTTACTGCTCAGCGCAGATGCATGCTCATTGTCAGACTCCAAACAGTGCCCACCTTGCCATACGCTAGCGAGTGGCACTGCCCTCTCCAAGCGCAAATGGCACAACCAGAGTCAAGTCGGAAAACGGACTCTGGTGTGAGTCGGGAAACGAAATGAATAGAATTAGACACCGAGATTGCCAACATTAAAAATAGATTGGCGGATTTGGAAAGGGTTTTTCGAAGTTCAGATAGAAATGTAGTGTCTGGAGAGAACACGAGGACTCAATCAGCCCCAAATCCAAAAAGGATTCAGGAGGAGGCCATGATTAGAAAGAAAGGCACAGTATCAGAAGTGAGAAGTGAAGATTTTGCTTCGGGCGATGATAAGAAGTAGGTACAGCTGTTGCTACGGCAGACTATTCACGCGGTGGGGCAATGGCGTACTGAGGACTCTTTCAGCCATCAGAACCGTCGCGCATTAGTTACGTAATATATAATTTTTAGATAGGGTTTCTGAGTGGGTCGACCTAAAAAAGGAGCTTTCCAAGTAAAAATTTGGCCTGTGTTGACGCAAAAGCGACAAACTATTTCGCACCGTTCCAAACACACAAAAATAGCGGACAAAAAAGACCATATTCAGGTCATATTTCACTTATCTAGTCCAAGAAATCTAAAAAATATACAAAATCCAACCCAGCCCATTTTTTGGGTTGGGTTTCCTTACAAAATCCTGTGGTCAACATTTGCACTTGGTAGGGTCTTACAGCCGACCTTTACAGAAACACTGCCTTAGATTCTATACCTCGACAACTGGCGAAGAATGTAAGCAGTATCGTTGGCCTGGAAGAAGCGGTGAAAAGCGACAGCGCATATATTTAAAATGCACGGGATAACATAGAGACCTTCTAGTTTCTTCCTGTGAAAAATGTACCATTCTATCCTCCTTTGTTTGTTGTTATAAGAATATCTATCTATGTTTTAGTTTTTGAATCAATATCTCTATTGGGAACGTTTACACGAGATGTAAGACATATTGCATATTTTTTTGAAAATTTTGTGCGAATCTTGAAGGGAAACTAAGTGTGTGTTAAGTACTACCTGCTTAGCATCACATACTGTAAATGTTGCGAAGACCTCAAACAGTAGTCTTGTGCATGCTGATTTGCAGGCGCGTCAATTATGACAAATCCGACTAACTTTTCATGCCGTTGCTCTTCTTTTCTAACTCTCTAATTAGGACAGGGAGAAGAAAATACTGTATCAATGCAGCAATGGAATTCTGCTTTTCATTATTCCAATAATCTATCCCTCTCAGATAAACTGATTACCTGATCAGATAAACGGGTAGCCTGGGTAACTGATTACGCGCGTAATCAGTTACCCAGGCTACCCGTTTCATGTCGTTTGCGCGTGGATGGTTGCCTTGACCGCATATTATAAATGCTGCAGGACTAAGAGACTGCAGTCTCATATGCGAAGCACGCCGAAACTAGATATTTTGTACTGAATCACGACAATTCATTAAGGACCCTCGCCCAATCAAAAAAGTCAAAGCAACATAAGATTGAGCCTGTCCTGAGTTTACGCTTGCAGCTCAGCACCAATTTGTGGGTTCGCAGGGGGCATAAGCTAATAATGGACGGGAGAAAAAAAAAAAAAAGAAGTTAATAAAAAAAAAAGTTATAGAAAAAAAGATTGAAAAAATAGAAAACGCGAAAAAAAAGGGGAAAAAAAAAAAAAAAAAAAAAAAAAAAAAAAAAAAATTTCTTCGAAAGAACCAAAAAAAAAATTGAAAAGGAAAAGTGAAAAATAATGAGAAAAACTTTAACTACCCATCGTCCTCTGCATCGATGCTTGGCTCGATACCGAAAAGGCATTGCGTCTCGGGCTTACACTGGACATTTTGAAGCATTCCCTCGGCTATACGTGTTCTGAGACCCGTGACACTCTAGCGGTGGCCAATCTCACCGAAACCCGAGAAAGATTTTATGACGTCTTCTACAGGTTAAAGTTCAGCAGTTTACTGGCCTACTTTGATGCAGTCTCGGTGGATATGGAATCCACCAACTCGAGTGCAGCTTATTTCGACGCCACTGTTCCTTCCTATTGGGCAAACGATTTCCTGTCTGTGCGGAAGGTCTTCGTACCACTATATTCTACTTGTTAAAGTTTTTATCCGAAGCCAGTCAATGGAAGATTGGGGCCTTTCACAGACGAAAATAACTTTTTTTTCAAATTTGGTGACCGAACAGGTGGTGCAGTGACTGCTAGCGCAATTTGGGACATGCATCTGTACGAAGACGCCAAGAGCATGTACACTTGGCCAACCATTGTTCACCAGTCGATTGGCAATATGTTCCTGATCAAAGACAGCTTATTGCGGCAATGTCGAGCTAGCTTCCCTGATTTTTTGCTTCAGAATTTTGCGGACGATTCTTCGCTCTTGGCCCCCGTCAAGCGGCTCGATGACGTCGTTCCATTAGTTCAACCTGCTGTAAATTTCATAGCAGATTGGATAAGGTAAGCAGGTCTCAAATTAAATATTTCGAAAACGCAGTTAATAATCATCGATATGATCGACGTAAACTCGCCATTGTTCCAGATCTTAGACTATGTGGTTTAAGCATACCTCTACCGAGCCGAATCAAGTATCTTGGAATTACTTTCTCCGAGGATCTATCTTTTTCGGATCACATTTCGAATGCGTCAAAACTGGCTACATCTATGATAGGCGTCCCCAACTCGTTTTTGAGTACTCTTTATGATTCGTGCGTTCGTGCCACGTTGGACTATGGATGTGCCACTTGGGACCCATTTCATAAAAATGATATTAAAACTCTGGAGCGCGCTCACAAATTTGCCCTTCGGTTGTACCTAAGTGATTTCCAAATTTTACTATCGGGATGGCTTGACCAAAGCCAATTGGACGCCGCTACACGATCGACGAAAACGTCTCAAACTCGTCCAATTTTTTAAATTTTACCATGAATATCATGATTTCGGAAACCGATATTTTATTCACAAGGACTCTTGTGGAAGGCGCGTTAGCAGTCGATTAACTGCCCCGCATCATCTGGTTTTACCAGTTCATAATCGTGAATCTTTCAAACAAAGGTTTCTATACTCCGCCATGGTCCTGTGGAACAATTTGGATGCGCACGTAGCTTTTAATTCATCGGTATTCAGTTTTCGCAAATTTCTGAGACAGACAATTTTTGAATAATCTTTTTTCCTTTTTTATCTGGTGTTTCGTAATGTTCTGAGTGCACAATATGTGTTTCATTACGAATAAAGCATGAATGAATGAATGATTGAATTTGGTCAACAACGTGGGAGGAACGTTAGGACTGTTCGTTGGCGCTACTTTGATGACCTTGGCGCAGCTGATAATGTTTTTTGTGAAGTACTTCTGTGAAACAAGAATCAGTGCCTGAGGGAAGTACAGCGCTTTCATTCTTGCCTTGGACCGCTGGGTATTGCAAGCACCGACGAGAGACTCAAGATGGCCTTGCTGGGGGGGCGCTTTGCGGTTCCGGGAGCTTTGAGGGAATCTGCCGTGTGAGTTGGTCACATCATGGCCTCGCTTATCATATTCATGACTGCCGACCAGCTAACCGGCTTGGAAGTCCCGTTAGGGAGCTGACGACACTGGGCTCGACCCACAAGTTTAAAAAACATGGCGTGAGACTTGTTTGAACCCAGGAAATACCGTAGCCTTCACCTTCACAAAAAGTTTTTATAATCTGAAAATAGTTACAGAGTATTTTTCAAGTTTCGAGCTTAATCGCACAAGCATTCCTCACGGCTACACTTAGCCTATTTGACGGTCCCCCTCAATATCGGGTCAAAAACCGAAGAAAAACATCACAAATGACCATAGCAACAGCTTGCCAGAATTTTAGCTGCTAGAATCTTCGTGAGACGCGAGATACTTTTTCAGTGGCCAATCGCACCTAAGCCCGAGCTCGATTTCTTGAAGTTTTTCACAAGTACAATCATAAGCCCACTTCACTTTTTTAAAACAGTCTCAACGGATGTGGAAGCAACTGATTCTACTGTATGGCGGTATTGGCTGTAGGTCATTTCGTCCCCGCCATTTCGTCCCCGCCTTTTCGTCCCCGCCGTTTCGTCCCTGGCCATTTCGTCCCCGGCCTTTTTCGTCCCTGACCCATTTCCTCCCCAGTTGTCTAATCGACTCACTATGTCCTCACTGTACTGTGTACTCGTATGTACTTGTCACAGAAAAAAGTGATGTCAACCAAGAATGCAATAACGATAAAGCACGACCCTAAACGCCAACCAAACCTAAGCCAACTCATAGTTATATGCAATACCACTTAAATAAGGAATAAGGTCACGACTTTGAAAATCTTCAACGATGGTCTTGATACGGGCATAGATGGCCGCATACTTCTTGCTCTTTCTCGAGTTGCCGGGGTTTCCAGCCACTAGCTGAGCGACCTCGTACTGGTGCATTCCTTGTTGCTTTTTCAAAATTATCGATAAAGCGAAAAACATGAGGGAACGAAGAACCACAGATCTCTTGAAAGCCTCGATGCCAGCCTTCAACGTCGTTGTTAGTGCGATGTTGATCGTCCAAATCGTCCGCTGGTACATGTTCCAAAGCTGGGCGTAAACGACAGGGAGGACGGCATCGTATTTGGCAATGTGGATCGTGTGCATTTGACTGAAAAGAGCTGGAGCCGTGCTGAACGTTCCGTCACCGAACCATTGCCGACTTTGAGCAAGAAGCTGTAGGTTGCCTCGTGTTAAAAAATTTATACTCGTATGTTGGCCGGGGACGAAAAAGGCCGGGGACGAAATGGCCAGGGACGAAACGGCAGGGACGAAACGGCGTGGAGGAAGTGTCCGGATGCCGGCGGTATTATTGAATGACGTTTCCTCCGCTTATTGTGTGGATGACATGATGATAGCAGCTCGAAAGGTATTCCTACCCTCGTCCTCAATATGCTACAGGTTCCAGTTGAAACCCGTCGATGGAAGTCTGGGAGCACTGGCAAAGGAGGAACACGTTTTCATCAAACTTATCGATAAAACACGTGTTGTGACAAACGCAGGTCCCATTTGGTATTTATATCTTTATGCTGACGCCCAGAGCATGTATTCCTGGCCTGCTATAGTTCATCCATCTGTATCACTATTTTCAAAATCTTGGCTCGCAGATTTGTTTCACTGGACACGGCAAATGACCGATGCGAGGTCAAAAGTGATCACACAGGTGCCAATTGCTTTTACCACTGCGCCACAAATTTGTTTAAGGAGCATTAGATGTGCCAGCTGTTCTTTTCTCTCCACGATTCCAGTTGCGTGTCAGCTGGATAGTATTGCAACTCTTTTGAGAGCAGTGCTGTTCATAGTGGCGACTGGCTGGAAGACCATTCCGCCAATGAGACATCGCTGTAGCTTCTTTGGGATGACCTGAAGCACGCAGTCAACCATTCTTGCTTTGGTCAATGTTTCCGAGGGTGTGACAGGACGCTGCTCGAAGCAGTTGGGGCGGGTGAGGCCCCATTCATCAGTGGCTGAAACAAATCGATGCAAATTCTAGAACCCTATTCAACACTGTTTGTCAATAACAGTCATTGCTTTCGAGCACGAGGCTCTGCATCAGGATGGAATCTCGGTATATCGTGAAGTGGAAACCTATTCGTTTACGACATTGTTGAATAACGTTGGAGGGACTCTAGGGCTGTTTGTTGGGGCTACTTTGATGACCGCGGTCCAACTGCTTTTGTTTGTCGTGAATTACACATGTCAAATGGCCAATCGTCAATAATGATATACTGCCGATGTAATAGCTCGTTGATGAGATCATGTGGCACTGATACCGACTAATGGTTTTGCACTGTAAGTGTTCATAATGATCGAGCGGTTATTTGTTTTGTCAGCGACTTACAGCGCGACAGAGGCAGTCCATGGTGAGGTGATGCACCTTTCTAGCAGACTATCAAGTAATCAAAGGCTTCCTAGAGCCAGCCGTCACTTGAACTGGGTTTAAAAAATTGAAACAATTTCCTGCTAAAAATGGCTGATATAGAACTCAAAACTTCGTCGCTCTGTATGTACCTATTCTGTCTACTTGCATTCAATACGATTTTCAACTCGTGTGCAAGCAAAACACATCTTTGCATACTACTGCGGCAAACTTTTTGGTTTTCTGTCTGTACACTCTCGAGTGCGCATTTGCAGCGTAGTGCACAGTAAAATACATATGACTATGACAACGGTCCAGATTCGCATTTGATTTACATGCATGTATCAGTGGACATTCATTGAACGAAGAAAACTGAAAATTGTGGCCATTTATAAACGCCCACAATTTCACTCCCCAACAGTCGAGTGACTTAGAACCTGCTACATGGGGAAATGCTTCTCGCAGTTTTTTGATTTGCTAAAATCCCATTTCATGATGATCCCATTCCGATCCCGATTGCTGAAGAGAACAGCTCGAGCCAATCATCAGCGCGAATCCACGATATTGTGTGCTTTCGGCACAAGATACCGCGGCTCCCATGAGAAGCAGTTCTTTTCAGAATCTCCATTGCCTTGACTCATTAGCACCTAGCAACGCCCGCGCGCATTTGTATCTTGTTACCACGGCAATAGCCAAACTGTGCACTGTTGCCTTCATTGCAATATTCAACCACTCAGCCAGTTTATCTTCTCCTTTTGCTTCGAAATGCAACTGAAATACATCAGAACTATTGTCCCATCTCAGGTTTGCAAATTTTATGTAGATTTATCTAATCCACTCCAATTGTGAGACACTTTAGGATGGGACAGCCAAAATCGCGGCCATGGCCTGGGCACCGAACAACGCCAAATTGGCCGTGTGCAATGCCGATCGAGTCATCATGCTTTTTGATGAACAAGGGGAACGAAAAGATAAGTTCAGTACGAAACCTGTGGATTCCAAGGTATGTTTGGTCCTATGACAATCTTCCCTCAACCGCAAAGGCGCTTTTTAGTACGGAAAGAAAAGTTACATGGTGAAAGGATTAGCTTTTTCGCCCGACTCTACAAAACTTGCGGTTGGGCAAACGGATAACATTTTGTTCGTTTACAAATTGGGTGATGGGTGGTAAGGACTACTTGACCGTTATTAACACTTTTGCATTGCCTCCGTTTCCAGGAACGATAAAAAAGTCATCTGCAATAAATTTCTTCAGCAAAGCGCAATCACTTGTCTGATTTGGCCATCTGAGCATGGAATAGTATTTGGATTGGGTGATGGAAAGGTACTGTTGCGCAAAGAAGCATCAAAAAAATTTTCAGCGGTGTCGTTTAGGTTCGACTAGCTAACGTGAAGACCAACAAATCGTCTACTTTGTATCAGACTGATATTTACGTGTGCACATTGGCCGCTAGGTAAGTTGTTGCCACCTGGGCGCGTTTCAAGATTAGCATTGAACTGGGACATTCACTTGCTGCATCATCCTGCTCGTTTCAGCCCCAATGGTAAGGGCTTCTTAGCCGCACATGCTGACGGTTCGATTGTGCGTTATTTTCTGGACAATGAGGGAAGCGGCGAAGCTCAAGTGAGACTCGTTCTTTTTTGCGCACTGTTGCTCTGATCCTGTCCACTGTCCTTTTAAGGGAAAAATCTGCACTCACCCATGCCCAGCATACGCACTGACTTGGACACCAAACGCTATCGTTGCCGCTGGTTGCGACAAAAGAGTCATATCATACAATCGTGATGGGAGAATCATGCAGCAGTTTGACTATAGCCGTGATGACAACGAGTGCGAGTTCACGACGGCTGTTGTCAGTCCAAGTGGGCAGTCGGTCGTCATCGGAAGCTTTGACAGGTGAATTTTGGTGGCTGACTGGCCTTCTGATTTCCTTTATTTGACCACATACTACAGCCATAAAATGGTGTCGCCAAGTGATCATTAAAACTACCTACTTACTGTCTCCGCACTTCTTCTGGCAGTGAACGGATACCGTGTATGAGGGCACCGCCAACAGGAAAACACAAATCCGAAAAGCGGGAATTGCTAAAAACACTGCTTTTAGGCTGCGCGTCTTCAATTGGAACAGTCGTCGTGGAGCGTGGGAAGATGGGAAAATGATGGAGATCAAGTACTTGTACACCATCGCCACCCTCGGATGGAAACCTGACGGATCAAGAATCGTTGCTGTAAGTACTAAAAGATTCATTCTGTGTTCTTACAGGAACAGCCAGCTCTGTGTTACCAAGCCGAGTTTAAAGCCTGCTGTACTGTATATAGGGTACCCTTTGCGGCAGTGTGGAACTGTTCGACTGTTGTTTGAAACGGTCGATTCTGAACAAGAAATTCGAAGCTACCTACGTTGGACCAACGCAAGTCATCGTGAAAAACTTGTCAAACGCCAAACGGGTCTTGGTCAAATCGGAGTTGGGGTATGAAATAGACGACGTCAAAGTGTTGGGAAAAGAACGGTTCGTGGTGGCCAGAACCGCCGAAACGCTTTTGCTCGGAGACATGGATACTGGAAAAACAAGCGAGGTGGGTTCAATGTATGGGCAGGACATTAAAAATTGCGGTAAAAAAGCAGGTTATGATGCCGATATGGTAACCCTCGTGTCTGGAGGGTTATGACGAGTGAGAGCCGATTATTGAATCCTGGTAGGGAAAGTCGACCCCTCGAGTCGATGTTTCAGCAGTAGGTGTAGTCCTAGACCTGCCGTGCTCCACTCTAAGATTTGTCCTGCTGATTTCGATCATCCATATTCTCTCCTAGTACGCCTGCCAAGCTTCCTTACAACTGAGTGCGGTATTTCCTCGAAATTCTCCCTCCCCCTCGAAATCTTCCCCCTCTGCTTATTCTCCCCCGGGGACGAATTTGAACTGCCGCACAGTATAATCAGGTGAGGAAAATGTGAAAGATATGAGTGTTGGCGAGATAAAAATGTTTTCCTTGAAGAGTCAAATGATGAAGACGAGGTTGCAGACAGATATCGTGCATATTAATTGAATTCGGCTATGAGTAGCATGAATTCGGGAAGAGAAGTATTGGAATAAACAAAGTTAGCGGTACTTGTTGGGAAGCTTTAGGCTGTCTATCTTTCTATAATGGCATCGGGAAAATGTTTGAATTTTATTCTCCCCCCTCTGAAAATCCCCCCCTCTAGTTATTCTCCCATTTGAGTCCCATCTCCCCCATTCTTTCTCTGGGACCCATTTGAAATAATTTCTCCCCCAGGTAGAATTTCGAGGAAATACGGTATCTTTGGGTGATCAGGCCTCTCGAGGAAGACCAAGGAAAGCGATGAGACGCCCGCTTGAGTTGGAATATCACATCTTTTTTTTAAATTTGTTTTACTTAGAAAACAAACAGAGAAGGCGAAGCGAACCAAAAATGGGGACTTTCATTGGTTTTTGATCCCAACGTAGAAGGGCCGTGCCTTGCCTGTTTTCGTCTATTGTAAGGGAGACACCACTGTAGTCAGCATTCCTGGGCGTCTGAATCCTTCTTCCCCCCCCCCCCCTCCAGCAGAGAACCACGAAACAACTAATCGTAAATTTGATGTTTCTTGCGTCTTTCCAGTTAGCCTGGAAATTCCTTTTGCTCAAAGTTTTTTGTCCAAGAGACTTCGGCATCTCCCGCACCACCATGGGGTAAGGATGATGATGGGTGGTACAGCTAGACTAGCGATCCGACGATTAGTGCAGCCAAAAATCATGACTAATCTCTCTGTATAGCATTTTATAGATACTCGTACATGTCTTGTGGCCTTTGAGCCCGCAGAATTGGAGGCCCAGCTCATCACCTCAGATCAAAACATGACCTATTCCATGTTTTTAGGTTCAATGGCAGTCAGCTGGAAACGAAAAATTTTATTTTGATTGCGAGAATGTAAGTCGCGCATCTTTTGTCCAGTCCACTCCGACATTGATCATAATTTCAGGTAGCTCTAATTTTCAACGCTGGCGAGTTGACTCTGATTGAGTACGGCAATAATGACATTTTGGGTTCAGTGAGAACTGAATTCATGAATCCTCATTTGATCAGGTACTTGCTAATGATTTTTCCGCATCCTCTGAATAACCTAGTCTGATTCTAGTGTTCGAATAAACGAACGAAAACAACGGAGTGGGGATGAAGTCAAGAGGATGGCCTACTTGGTGGACTTGAAGACAATTTCAATAAGTAAGCTAAAATATAGCCCCTATATCACTCATTGTCCATCCATAAGTCGCTGCCTACTTCTAGTGGACCTAATGTTCGGCACCACCATCGCTCAAGTGGCTAATGACTCCAAAATAGATTGGTTGGAAGTAAGTCCAGATCAGCTCTTTTCTTGCGTGTTCCACATTCCAGTTTTTAGCTGAATGAAACTGGCCGTAAGCTATTGTTCCGCGACAAGCGATACCGCCTGTTCTTGTACACGATCGATGGAGAAGCGAAAATGGTACAAGCCGATTGGAAAGTTCCTTTGTTGACCTACTGCTCTTACGTGCAAGTAAGGCATCTTCCACTTGAAGCAATTTCTAGCACCTCTTTGGTCTGAACTCTTTATCCTTGCAGTGGGTTCCTGGCAGTGATGTCGTAGTAGCCAAAAGTCGAGACAATCTGTGCGTGTGGTACAATATTGAAATGCCTGAGCAAGTGACTATGTTGCCAGTCAAGGTAAGCAGGCCAGTTTTTGCATGGTTTCTCCTCGAGCAAACAAAACTGCAATTTTCAGGGCGACGTGGTCGACCTTATCCGTGACGGTGGGAAGACCGAAGTGATCGTAAATGAAGGTGCTGTGCAGGCCAGTTATACGCTGGACGAGGGGTTGATCGAATTTGGGACTGCGATGGAGGACGCTGATTTTGTCAGGTAGGGCCTGAGGCTAGTCTGTCTTCATTGTGGGGGAAGTGGTGGCCATATGGAAAGTGTTGTATGCTGCTAGACACGGGAATATCAATTCTGGACTCCATCCAATGTGGTCAAGAGAAAACTTTTTCAGAGCAGTCACCTTCTTGGAAACATTGGAGTCCACGCCGGAGGCCGAGTCCATGTGGAAACAGTTGGCAGAAGCTGCCTTGGAGCATCGTCAGCTTCTTATTGCGCAGAGGTGCCGTGCTTTTTTTCTGCTATTATCTTTTTCAGTTCTACGGTACTTTGCATTATTGCAGAGCCTACGCTGCGCTGAACGACGTGGCTCGGGTCAGATACCTCAATGAAACATTGGAACTGGCAAAGCAAGCCGCTAAGCAAATTGTAAGTGGCTTGCCTTATAAGGCAGTCTTACAAGTAAGGACTGTTGCAGGGCGGCGCCGGCACCCAACACTACAAAGTCAGAGCTCGGTTAGCTATCATGGAAAAGAAATTCAAAGAAGCCGAAAGGATTTATCTGGAACAGGTAGGCCCGTCCTCTGTACAATACAATGGACAGAGAAGACTGGGTGTTTTAGAACGCAATGGACGAAGCCATAGAAATGTACCAGTCCTTCCACAAATGGGATGAAGCTCTGGAGTTAGCCATTGCCAGGGTAGGCCGTAACGCAAAGGTGCATATAGGTCATCGTCTCACGATATGGCTGTCTCTATTATAGGGCCACCCAGACGTCGAAAATCTCAGACTGAAATATTACAGACATTTAGCTGAGACTGGTCAAGATGAGAAGGCTGGCGAGGTATCGTTTGAGTGTTTTGTGGATGGTGGGAAGGATGCAGTAAGATTTTAAAAAACGTCTGAGGTGCTAACCAATATATCGTTTAGCTAAAAGAAAAAGAAGGTGATCACATGGCTGCCATCGACTTGTACTTGAAGGCAAATTTGCCGTCGAGAGCTGCCAAAGTCCTGACATCTCACGAGGTTGGTAGTGATCTAGTAAACACTCTCTTTCGCACCACCTCTGCTAGCTTCGGACCTAGCTCCTGCATTCTAGGTACTGCAGTTCTAGCTGTATGCCAGCTTACATTTTTTCTAGACTCTCCTGAACAATACCGAAGTAGTCCAAACCATTGCCGTTGCTTTGATAAAAGGCGAGCTATTTGAGCTGGTAAGACTGACGCTTGATCAAGACGATATTGATCAGCCCGAATTTTTAGGCTGGCGACCTATTTGAGAAAGTCAAGGATTTTGATCGAGCTTTGGAGTGCTATCGAAGAGCCAAAGCCTTCAATAGGGGTAAATAGGCGCTTCCTCCCATTCATGACCGACCAATTAAACACGCATTTGTAGCTCTGGAACTCGCTCGTTATGCGTTTCCTCAAAATGTCATCAAGTTGGAGGAAGAATGGGCTGATCATTTGGCAAGTCAGAAGCAGATGGATGCAGCCATCAACCATTACATCGGTAGGTCCTACGGGTGTCTTGACGCTGACTAAGGTGCAGAGGCCTGTTTGCAGAGAGCAACAACATGATGAAAGCACTGGAAGCTGCAGTGAAGGCCCGTCAGTGGAGCAAGGCCGCGCAGATCGTCGAGGTGCTGGACAATCGAGAAATGGCCAAGGATTATTATGGCAGGATCGCAGAGCACTATGCTTCTGTGGGAGAGTACGAGGTGAGTGGTTCCACATAGTTGGAGGGCTCGATGGCTGGTGCTTCTCGTGGATAGACACTGTTACAGTGATCATAAATGTAGTCATGATTTACCGAAGCTGTTTTTAGCGTGCCGAACGTTTCTTCATCGAGGCGGGCATGTTCAAAGAAGCGGTCGAAATGTACAGTGCAGCCGGTAAATGGTCTGACGCTCACAGAGTACGTTCAGTCTTTTCTGACCAAACATATCCTAACTTTGAAGCCCACTCTCCAATTTCAGGTCGGCGCTGAATTCCTTCAGGAAGATGAGAGCACACAAATGCATTCAGAACAAGCACAGAAGCTAGAGACTCAAGGAAAGTATAAGGAAGCCGAAAAACTTTACATCGCAATCAAACAACCAAACATGGCGATCGCTATGTACAAGAAAGCTGGTCAGTACGAAAATATGATGCGACTTATTCGGCAGTATCATCCCGAGCACGCGCAAGACGTGTACGCCCGGCTGGCCAAAGAGTTAGAAGAGGGTGGACGATTTAGGGAGGCTGAACAACATTATGTGGATGCCGGAGAGTGGAAATCTGCTGTGAACATGTATAAGCAGGTTGAACAGTGGGAAGATGCTTATCGGGTAAGGAAACCCCGGGGGTATTTTCATAATTCAGAGGTCGCTGTAGGATAGGCATCAGCAGGTGCGAGTCACAATCACCTAGGACATTTCCTAAATTTAGGACGGTCATAGCACTGTAGAATAGGACTATAGGATGGGATAGGACTGTAGAATAGCCCCAGGAGCTGTAATAACATGTACGCGTATACACTACTGTACCCCTATGTCTTGCTGATTGGATGACTAGTTCCAGTCCTTGCACTATTCCATATTCTCTTGTGCCATGTCTTTTCCATTTCAGGTGGCTAAGCAACACGGGGGTGATGTGGCCCCGAAGCAAGTGGCTTATATGTAAGTCCTGGCCCCTGAAATCAGCCTCTTTCTCTGGTTATTTATCAGTCATGTTTCAGGTGGGCCAAGAGTTTGGGCGGAGATTCGGCCGTGAAATTACTGCAGAAATTTGGTATGTTGGAAGAAGCTATCGATTATGCGGCTGACAACGGAGCCTATGATTTCGCCTTTGAATTATGTCGGTTGGGTATGAAGACGAAAATGCCTTCAGTCCATTTGAAATATGCCCACCATTTGGAAGAAGAAGGCCGAACGGGTGAGGCGGAAGGACAGTTTGTGCAAGCTGGAAAACCGAAGGAGGCTGTAATAATGTAAGCGACTTGTGAAGAATATGGCTGCTATGATTATCCCTCGGAGCCTTTAGGTACGTGCAACAACAAGATTGGGACAACGCCCAGCGCTTGGCTGAGAAGCACTGTCCAGAGGCTATCCCGGACGTGTACGTAGGGCAGGCTAGAGCCGCCTTCCAACAGAAAGATTACCAAAAGGCGGAGTCTTATTTGCTTCGTGCACAGAAACCGGACATGATCGTGTCTACTTACAAGGTACTTGACTGACCGTCGCATGCAAACTTTACTCATTTCAACGTGGCCATAGGAGCTTGGAATGTGGTCGGATGCGTTGCGTATTTGCAAGGAATACTTGCCGAACCTGCTACCGTCTTTGCAAGACGAATATGATCAGCAGCAGCTAAAGTCTGGGGCGAAGTAAGTCACTTTAATAAAGGTGTGTGCATTGCTCACCATTACTACCCTTGCCCGGTTGCAGAGGCGTGCAGTCCTATTTGGCTCAAGCAAAAGATTGGGAAGTGCAAGGCGAATATGAAAGGGCCATACAGTGTTATATGAAGATCAATCGACCACTCACTAGTGATGCGGCATTGATGGAAAAGTGTTGGACAAAGGTAACAGATTGATTTATCACTTGTGTACAGTAGTAGCGCAATGCGTCGCGATGTTACTGATTGTACATTGTGTATCTTGGATTTCAGGCAGGAGAATTAGCAGTGAAGTTTCTGGACAATAAGCAAGAAATGGTGAAGCAGATATGCGTTCTATTGATAAGTATCAATTGTTTCAATCAGGTGGGCTATCTGCTTTCTACAATGACAGTAATCGATTATTTTCCGGGGTCTTTTTAAGGCAGCCGAACTGTTCTTGGCAGTCGAACTAAATAAGGAAGCTATCGACTGCCTTCTCGATGGCGCCGAATGGAAAAAGGCGAAAAAAGTTGCAACTGAACTTGAGCCTGACCTTGTGCCATATGTGGACGAGAGATACAAAGAGTACCTGAGGAACGAGGGGAAAGCTGAACAAGTATCATGTCTTTTGATTATGACTCTGCTAATTCTACAGTTGTCTTGCCTCCATTTAGCTGGCCGATTTGGACGTTATCTCTGCCATCGACATGTTCATAGATAGGAAGCAATGGGACAAAGCTCTCGATACTGCTCAGCAGCAGAAGGTACTCACATTAGGCACTTTTTGTTTTTGATTACGAACTAGTCCATTTATAGAACCCGGCCCTTTTGCAAAAGTACGTGGCACTGTACGCAACTGAGCTAATCACTGAAGGCAAGATTTTGCCAGCAATGCAAGTTTTTCGTCGTTACGGAGCGGCTGCTAATCAGCAAGTAAGCTCACGCTTTGAGGCACACTTTGAGGCTAGGAAGTAAAACGTTTCTTCTGTGAAGAATTTCAATATTTACAAACGCCTGCTCGACGAAATGATGCGAAAACAAAACGCAGACACCGCGGAAGCCTACGAGGACTGGTCGGGTTTACGAGACATGCTTTTGGACTTGGTATGTTTTGCAGGTGCATGCTCGTGTGTACTGCAGCAGGACAGCGGTACCTTTTTAGTGCAATAACATCAAAGGATCGAAAGAGTCCTTTGATCCTCGGTATGCCGATGTATTCGACAAGTACCTGACAGTGGCTCATTACTGCGCTCTTCGATCAGCCGTCTTGAAAGCTGGCAGCACCTCGGATAGCGACGCGCAGTCATTCGCCACCAAGATCAGCATCAGTCTTTTGCGCTATACTGATGTCATACCAGCAGATAAAGCTTTTTATGAAGCTGGAAATGCATGCAAAGTAACAATCATGCGATGTTTCTTGATAACAATTTTCAATCAGCTTTCTTGCAGAAACAAGGTGGTCGATATGAAAATATGGCTTTCGTATTTCTGAATCATTATTTGGATTTGGCTGAAGTAAGAATATTTGGGTTTTTGGATGCACATGGTTAAAATTATTAGTATATCAGCCGATGCAACATTGGCATAGCCGGTTGCGTATACAGTATAGTAGAAGTAGATGCAGCTAACGTTGAGTCTTCTGGTAGAAGCGGCAGAAGATGGCTTCTCCATTGCATGACTACCCTCTATAGGCAATCGAAGACCAGAATCCGGATGCCGTCGACTATACTGATTTCTCTGAAACGGACATTCCCACGGAAGTCCCATTGCCCGCCACTCTCTTCTTGACGGTATGATACCCTCCCCAAGAAAAAAGGTTGGTAAGAACTTTTACCTCATTTACAGCCAGACCAACACGACGACGTGAAGGAATGGGTTTTGACGGTCAGCGTTGACAAGGAAATGGACCGTGTGTTACTGAATGATAAACGAGGTATCTACGAAGCATCGTTGCAGAATCCAGACGGTTCTACAGCTGATGCGTGTCTCGTGACTGGTATGTCGATTGTATCATGGTTCAAGGAGTTGGACTAATACAGTCGATTTCCAGGGTACCCCATTTTGAACAGTAATAGTAAAAAAGTCTTTGGAAATTCGAACAAAGCGGCTAATAAAGATGATTGGAATAAACTATTGATGATGGCAAAGGTACGAGCAAGGTTTGGAGTGACGCCCTAATGAGTGACTGTGCCTGCAAGAATACAAATAAAATTTTATTTTTAGATGTCCAAAGCTCCGGAACTCGATGGCACCTTGAAGTTTATGAGTGCTTGGACGAATACTCAGATTTCCTTAGCGTTGTCTTAAGGTGTGCTTAGAAAAGTGTGGGACTACGAACTCAAGCAGAAAATCATAAACTTTGAAATTAATATCAAAAATTGTGTTATTGTCCTATTTCTTTGCAATGCTCGAGCGGGATGGATTCAAAAATGTTAATTAAAGACTACATCTCATAATTTTCAAGAATCCGATAAATATTGCGACTCTCTTCCTCTCACGAATGTCAAGATCCGGGTGCTGGCCACACTTGCCGGCGTGGATAGCAACTTTGAAGCCATAGATGGTGAGATCTACATTCAAGGTGCAGACTTTACTCTGTCATCTAATAGTGAATTGTCTATATATCACTTACCAGAACATGAGTCCCAAACTTTTCCAGACATCTTTTTATCTTTTGTCTGAAATGCTGACATCACTTTTCATTCTGCACAATTGAATACCTAATCCTTGCGACAAAGGTGCAAAGTAACTAATTTCGCTGCGCGCTTTTACTTTAATAATCCAAATAATTTGAATGTATCATCGATCGCGACAATATGTACAGCACTAGCTGCGGAATAGGAAAGCACGCATCCAGTCGCGGGCCAGTCATTATTATTCAAGCTTTCGGCTTGCCACAACGAAATAGGTAGCAGTGGACTAATTCAGTCATTGGACAGCTGCTGCTTTAAAATTTAGGAAACTGCGTGGCCATTGAAAGTAATCTCGGCCAAGGAAGCTGGTGGCTGATCAGTGGTCCCCTTGCACTGCAGACCAGCGCACTGACCTACAGTAGAATATTGGACAATGCTGCATCACCGAGGGATTCAGTTGTTAGCATCTCTTATCAGTCGAGCATCTTCCGTTGTTGTCGCAGTCGGTGCGCCCCCAGAATCGCCTATTCCATTCACCATTGACAGGAATGGTGACTTTTGGTTTCGCCAGAGTTCAAACGCCAGCCTCCATTTTCGGGTGTGAATTGGGTGGCACATGCCCCGACCTAAATGATGTACGGGTACTTGTTCACAGTGCGCACTTGGGCGGCATGGACGCTGAAAAACAAAGCAAAGAACGCGACAGTTGAGACGGCAGTTATTTTCAGAATTCGAAATACTGATTGGTGTCGGTTTCAGTTGCCTCATGGTCGAGGCTGTGTGCTTTTACAGTATACCTGTAGGTCCCTGTCACCTGCGGCTGTCATAAAATAAGACCTGTTGCAGCAACGTGTTGAACGAACTTTTTCACTAGACAAACATTTTGTGTACACATCACCTGGGAAATAAGTATGCAACCAGGGTCATATAGTGCGGAAGACTCAGCTGCACTTGTATGATTATAGTTTCAGTTCATCGTTGCTTGCCCATCTGCCCCACGCATGTCCTTTGACAATGGCGCACGCAGTTTGGGGGAACTTCTAGCGAGATGTGCTAGAGGTAAAAATCATTACAGTAGGCACCCGGAGATAGAGTAGGTCTCCTACTAGAGGGCACTAGCGTTGTAGACAAACTTAAAAAAGGCTATCGCCAACCTAGGTTGCCATTGCCAAAGGACATGCGTGGGGCAGATGTGCAAGCAATGATGAGCTGAAACTGAGAGCATACATACAATGCAGCATACAGCTGATTATGAGTCTTCACACTGTCCGACCCTGGTTGCATACTTTCTTCCCCAGGTGATGGGTACACAAATTTTTGTCAAGTGAAAGAGTTCGCTCTACATTGCTGGCACATGTCTTGTTTGACAACCGCAGGTGGGGGGACATACTGTACGGGTATAAAAGCACACAGCATCGACCACGGGTCAACCGAAGCCGACACCAATCAGTATTTCGAGTCGAATTCTAAGAATGATTGCCGTCTCAACTGTCGCGTTCTTTGCTCTGTTTTTCGGCGCCCATGCCGCTGAAGTACGCTCTGTGAACGTACACCATTTGGGTCGGGGCATTTGGCACCCAATTCACACCCGAAACTGGAGGCTGGCGTTTGAGCTCTGGCGAAAGCAAAACTGTCACCATTCCTGTCAAGTAAATGGAATGGAGGATTCTGAAGGCGCACCGACTGCGACAACAACGGAAGATGCTCGACTGGTAAGAGATGCTAACAACTGAATCCCTCGGTGATGCAGCATTGTCAGATATTCTAGGTCAGTGCGCTGGTCTGCAGTACAAGGGGACCACTGGTCAGCCACCAGCTTCCTTGGCCGAGATTACTTTAAATGGCCACGCTGGTCTGGACTACTACGATGCCAGCTTGGTGGACGGATACAATCTACCGATTAAAATGAGGCCGATCGCTGGCACCTACGCCACAGGCGATGGAAGCAAATACGACTGCTCAGTGGCGGGTTGCTCGTCCGAATTGAACGCCTTTTGTCCCGCTGAGCTGGCTGTACGAGCTAATGGCCGAGTTGTTGGGTGCAAAAGTGCTTGCGAAGTGTTCCAAAGCGATGCTTACTGCTGTCGGGGAGCCCACAGCACCCCTCAGACCTGCCCGCCTTCCAACTATTCGCTCACCTTCAAATGAGCTTGTCCCGATGCGTACAGCAACGCGTATGATGACCAGACATTCAAGTTCACCTGCCGTGGAGTGAGCGGGGGCTAAGGGAGCGTCGTATGAAGTTCAGTTTTGTTGATGACCAATTAAGAAGCGCGCTTGAGAGTGAGATTGCGTCGTCCAAGTTAAAACTAGTGCATGCACGTTGTTTTCTTTTCCGAGCATGCATTGTCGACGAATCGTTCTTGGGCTATAAACCTCCAAGAAAGCTGCATTATGCATCTGAATTGCAACATGTGGGAAATTTTTGTGCGAGCAACAGTTTCATGTGGTCCCAGCATGACTGACGACCAGTGTGCACTGGAATCGCTGCTACAGCGAAACTCGACATGTCTGGCCCGAAGTCCTTGATGCCAGCAGGACTTAATTCCCAGATGCGCTGTGAGGTGTCGAAACGGTTTCTTTTGCATTGCTTGCACCCATCGATGCAAGTGGTTCGATGAAGATAAAAAAGTATGACGTACTCGCGATAATGGGAACTTTGCAAGTCACGCTGCAGAGCAGCGTATCATGAATGCAACTATCATTTCTTCGCTTCAGGGACTATTGACTTATTTGGTTTGATATACAATAAAATGACCCCGCCCGTAAAGTTGCCTGTCTCTTTATCTTTTGGCAAGCTTCAAATTGACTAATGGCAAAGCTTTTTCTCACACAAGCAGGCAGCGCATGTCTAATAGTTATTGGTGGGTGCAATCAGCGGATACTGAATAAAATTTTGCAGCATGAGTACATTACAGGAAAAAATCAGTGCTTTTTATCATGGAATCCATTGCTAGAGAGTGACGGGTGAGTCTCGGCGAGAACACAAACCAGCCAACCAAGCCTTCTTGACATGCTGCGCGGCTAAAACTTCGCCTATACGGGTACCGATTCCAGCAGCTCGCTGTGTGAAGCATCGATGTCCGATGAGCCTTTATGAGTATTAGGAAAACATGGTATCAGAAAAGTTATAAAGCTTGTATCATGTCGAAGATTTCTCCTCTGCAAAACAGGTCCTACTCGTGATAACAAGGATAACGAAGGGCAATTAGTATGTACTCGTACTGTATTTTTAGGGGTACATAATTCGATTTACCCCTGTTCTGCCCATGTTTTCACATTTTATTAAACTCTTCCCTAGTTATTAAATTAAGAAAACTTGCTTTGTTTGCCAAGAATTTCTTCTTACGCGTTTTGGGATAACGTACCTTTTTCGTAACTTGATGTCCATTTAAATTAAAGATAATCAGTTTTTGAACTGGCCAGGGGAAATCTGTTTTCGCTGAATAGCCTGTACAGTAGATATGTAGATTCCGTTGGCCGAACTACAACTTTATCAGATATTATTATAGCCTTCTTACTCGAAAAGACGGCTTCTGATAAGATTATAGCGTGATCATATTTGTGTAGTGCCTAGTTCTTGGCTGAACTTTCTGTCTCGTACCATAGTCTTGACCTCGGTCGTCCTAACAGGGCTCTTCGTCATACATCTGACTACCTCGTCCACCTCTTATCTTCTCCACTGCTTTCACAATGAATAACAGCACCATGCAATCAACTCCGATTGCAGCCAGCCTAACCGATGCCGAAATCTGGATCCACGCCACCTTCTTCTACATGTCCGTGTGTGGTGTCTACTGCAGTCTTTGCAATCTCCTCATCGCCGTCGCAGTATACCGAACCAAGGAAATGCGTCGCCGCTTTTTTGTCATTGTTGGCTACCTCGCAGCCAGTCGCATGTTCCAGTGCATGCAGATGTTCATAGTGGGCTTGCACAGATGCCTGCGCAATTCCAAGGTCCTAGGTGTTCCTCAAAAGCGTTACGTGTGCGATTTGTGGCACTTTTGGTTGATACACGGCTCCTCCTTAGAATCGTCCCTGCTCATCGTTTTGGTAGTCGATCGTGTGCTAGCGATCGCAATGGCCCACAAGTATCGAAATTTCACACCCGCCTCGGCTGGCTATACTTGCCTGGGCGTATTCGCCTTGTGCATCTTGCTGGTGAATGCGCCATCGTTTACGGGAGTCGACTTGGACGAAGTGGTGCCGTGCATCAGCTTGCAGAGTGGCATCGGCGATACTGCCAACGTGGCTTTTCGAATCGTCGATTTTCTCTTGGTCGTTATTATTATCTTATTATACCTGATCTTAGTTTTATACGTTCGTTTTCAGTTCAGTGGGATTCATGCTCAAGCTCGTACTAATGCTGAACGAATAGCTATGGACAGGCAATTGGCCTTGATCCCGATTTTGAGAAATCAAGTATTCATACACGTTTCACTGGCTCTGTCCACCAAATGGTTATATTTCCTGGCCTCTGTCATTAGCCAGTATCAGACAAGGCTCTCGTTTTACGGATCCATTTTGATGGCGGTCGACCTGTTTGTCAATACGAACTTACTTTTGTTTCGAAATAAGGAAATACGCGTAGCAAGTATGTCAATTGTTGGAAGAGTCAAAGTGGCGAATACAACCAATGTCATCGATATGAGACAAGGTGATCACGCCAGTGCTCACAATACGGCTTAAACGCGAAGTGTCCATTTTATAACAGTGTCTGCTTGTAATGCATACCGCTTGATCGATTTTTGGCCCCTCGTGGCTTCGCCGAGGGGGCCTTCAGCATACAGGATATATGTAAATATATATTTGTAAGTGTGATACTCCTCCTAGTTGTGGGTGGATGTACCTACACGCGTACGTGGCTCGAATCATCCCTGCGCGGTCCCTACCGAAACGGACACCAATAACGACAACTCCCTATTGGGCCGACGGGCGGACACCTCCACAAGTAGAAGACGGGCCAAGAGGCGAGCACTGAATTTGGGAGAGGCGGTTAGGAGATACCCAACCGCTGGTGACGAAATGCGTATACGGACTGAAGGCAGTCCGGGCGACCAGTCCTAGAACTAGTCTAGATTAGATCCAGGCTCGCTCTCCTTGCTCCATGACAAGAGAGGACGAGCGCAGGAAGTATTCACGTGTTGCACCAGGCAACCCGTGCCGGGCGGTTCAAACCGGTAGAGACGAACCCTCAGCAAGAGATGCGGGTTACATAAGTACTCGTATAATCAGTGTTATGTCCCAAAAAAGGTTTTATGCTTCAAACAGGGCATCTTGAGATTGAAATGCATGCTTTGTGTGACATCCATTCATAACGCTGTGTTTTTTACGGCAAGATGATGCAGTTCACGACTATGTCAACTCCCCACCCCCCCCCCCCATTGTGAGAGGATCCCGTCTGCTTGAGCTGACCGACAGTCAAAACTTATATGAAGCCATGTGCGTATATACAGGCTCTTCTAGTTGGACCTAGACGCGTGTGCAGGTTCGACGGAAGAAATAACATTCCATGAGATGTGATTATTTCTTCTTCATCGACAGTATGCCTCTTTACAAGTATCACTGTAGATGTAAGATGACTTGGCAGCAAACTGACAGGCACATATCGTCAAAAAAAATCCCTGCATAGACTGAGAACTATGTTACCTTGAAACCAGGAATGGCGGGCTTAGGAGGGAGGTGGCAGGACAAAAACTCCGACTTGACCGTCTGGAGCTCCTGGAGTCTGGAGTTTCGCGAGTATAACTACGGCTGAAAAATCAACCCGAGGGGTTGACGTCTTCCAGCCGGGGGAGAGTATCGATTACTCCCTACCACTCGCCATGGCCTACCAGGCGGTTGGTTACAGCCTGCACCTCTCCGAGCAAGTGGTTCCTTCTCCGCCTGTCCGCACGGCACATTTGTTTCCAGCACGTGAGTCACTTCCGTGTGCACAAGATCAGATCTAGCCAATCAAACCATTATTATCAATACCGGTCTTAGGTCGTCAGCTCACCTGACACGGTGTGGTCTCTAACAAGGAATGCTTGCCCACTGTTGAGGTTTTCCTTGGATCGAGACATGCCTCAAACTGTAAGCCATGACAGAGGGAAACGCTGGAAAAATTTTGAGGGCCGCACGAGGTTCTGGTCAAGAATGGCAGGTGGTCAAAGTGAATGATCTATTTTAAATTTTTCGGATAATTTCAAGATATCTTCACGCAGGCTGCTTAAATTGCATATCGCAGCTTGAGAGACAAGTTTGTGCATCCAATTTAGGCAGCCTGCCTGAAGATATCTCGAAAAAATTCGAAAAATTCAGATTTGACCTCTTTGACCACTTGCCACTTTTGATCAGAACCTCATCAGGCCGTCAAAATTTTTCCAGTGTTTCCTTTTGTCATGGCCCACAGATTGATCACCCTCCCCAAAATTGCTAGTGGACTGTTGATCGGCGTACGCTTTTTGTTTCACGTGCCATTTCCAGAAACATCTTCCACCTCGTCGTCAGCTGCTTACCCACTCTCCCTTTGCTCAGTGCAAACCCATCAGTCAGTCTCCAAAGTCAAGTGCTCGCTAGAACGCAAGCAGTACTATGACACAGAAGGACATTCAAAGGTTAATATTCCAAAGACAAATGACCCGCAATATGGTTTAGAGCCATCTCGCACTGTTGGAGATTCACATACTTTGCCTGACCAGAGCAGCTCGATTAGATCCAGCAGAAACAGCATTCTTTTTCGCGTGTTTCTTCAGGTTATCACCATTTTTGCTGCCTTTCTTCTTCGTTAGCGAACTATGCGTTGCATTCATTGCTTTCTTTTTTGAAGCCCCATTAGCCGTTTCATTAGCTAAACATTTTCTTGTCTGGAAGTCTCCGCAGAGCTCAATATATTTTGTGATGCAATGAATTTTTACTTCATCTAATTGTCGGAGGAGGCAGCAAAGCTGAAAATATGTTTTACGGGTATAAGAGTTTTTATTGTTATCCAAGCAGTGTATATGAAATATGATCCTATAAAAAATGTAGCAAATGAAATACTCACTTCCGTTTTATGTGATTTTGACAAATGCTGCGCTTCTGTTATTACTGTCGAACAGAAGTCTATCGGTTCCTTTTTGTCAGTTTTCTTGTCTTCTGTGCAAGAATCTAAAAAATAAAACAGGTCAGCCTGAGAAGCCTGCAAAAACTTTCTCCCTCTGAATGAAAGGCTTACCATATTTGTGGCACTCCCTGTTTCCACTATTTTTCAAACTGTCTCCAGATCTTAGATAGGTCAGAGTGAAAAGAACAATTATTAAATACAAATTCATTGTGTCAGAACTTCAAGAGGTCAAGCCTAACACGCGAGTAAGACTCTAGACCAAGAGTTGTGAACATAGGAGCCGATAGAGCGTCTTAAAAGTGGATGGAGTCCTCCAGAGTCGAGTGTTTGCTCTTTCAGTTCAGGTTGTTCGTGAAAAAGAGTTAAGAATATGAGTAGACTGCTTCTCGTCTTGGTGCGTCAGTTGCTTCGAAATGTTCAGTCGCGGACTCGGTAAGCAGTGTCGAGAGTGGGACAAGACTTGTATAGATAGAATGAGGACGAGGCTTGCGATCCTGGATGGCAGGCATGCACTGAAATAAATACATATACGGTAGACAGAAAGAGTATTTTTTGACGCAGTTAGCAAGAATTGTTCTTGATCAGAGAAGTGTGTTTTTGTAGTGTGCAAACAAAAAGTTAGGCTCCAATGAAAACAACTTTTACTCGCACATGAACAGCAAAACCAAGGTGCGTGCAATTCTATCGAAGACTGACACGTCCATTTTGGTATTTGTGGCGCATAAGTCCGAAATGCTCATTATAGAGGCCGAATTATAATTTGTGCAGAGAAGTTTTAAGCGGTTACAGCATACCAGGACTCAGAAAATATAACACGTGAGTTGCAAAACCATATGCTTTCTAGGAAATTCATTCTAATCTTTGCTGCCCCAACAATAAACGCAGTTGTAAAAGATAGCGCTGCACGGTGAAACTCCGAGGAGCTCGAAGAAAGGAGCACTGAAGGGTTGATGAACAACTAATTGGGCAACTCTATTGGGCACCGCCGCCTTGTTCTTACAACTCCCTTTGTCTGCCGCTTTTGTTTTTTGTTGGACAGAAATACTGTGTCTGTACAGTATTCTGCAGGGACATTGTGCATGGAGACATAACTGCTCAGGCACATTTTGTTCGGGGGTATTTTGTCAGGGACATTCTGGACATTCTGACATTCTGACGGGATACTGTAGGCACCATTAGTTGAACCTGTTTTCATTGTATCGATTTGAAGCACATCCCTTGCCAGCGATACAAAATTTTTTACACAAATAGAAAAATTTAAAGCACAAATAGAAAAACTGCATTTTTCATCAGCTTTTGTCAAAACTTTTTCTCCAAGCTACGATTGTATCATGTTAAAAAGTTTAGTCAGATTTGAGTGATGCCATCACGACGTTTGGTTTTCCTCTTTTCTTATTTCGACTCTTTTGTTCCGCTTGAGACTTTAAATGCCCACCCTCCCTTCCTGAGTACAGCTCACGGCTTTTGGTTCCTAGTAAACATAGATAGAGTAGACGATGACCCTGCTAGACATAAGCCGTGCATGCGTGCGCAGCAACCTTGCAATTTTCCGTTGACCGGACAAATCTTAGTTGGAGCTGGCTGCCTTTTCATCGCGGGCTTTTAAAATGTCGGCCATATAGCTGTGGAATGATCTACCGTACGACACAGTGATTGTAAATATGACACTTTCAATCGATACGTTTCCAATCTTTGTTTTAATCGCCATTGACTTTGCTTTGAATTTTATTTCTTGTGCTGCACCTAAGTGTGGACAGTGGGCAGTGTGGACATGGCTGCAGAAATATACAGAATACGCAATTTGTCCCCGCTATGCCAAAATCATCACACAGCAAATTACTTGACCAATAAAAAAGTTTTTCACGAATTCCTAAAATGCAACAAAAGTGTTGAAAGAAAAACCACTCGCGGTCACAGAGTTTCACATGGTCATTATGTGGAACTCGAAACTTCCAGAGCGTCAGCGACCGGAGTTTCGTCGCTTCGAGGAGATCAGAATGACTAAAAGTCGAGCATTAAACAACAACCGTATCTACGCAGGTGCTGACTTGTGGTCTCCCATCACAAGCAACAAGTTGGCTTTTTGAGCTAAAATCTGCCTGCTCAAGTATCAGCCTTGCAGCTGGTGCTGCCATTCAAATTTCTTCTGATGCTAGTTGATCCTTCATTGGTCATGGGCACCACTGCATCCGAACTTTTGCCAAGACGCAATAGCTGCATGGACGTAGTTCGAAATTCTTGATTGAACAGAATGAATGCCACGATGTTCAGCACCGAGTCAGACAGGTACACACCGACAAGGTAGATTGTGTGACTCATTGGGAAGAAGATTATTTGTGAATTCAACAGTGCTAATACGACGTTGGGAATGACGACGCACGCCACGTCTATCGAACTGATCATGAGCAGACACTGGGCCAGTCGGATTTGCTTGTTCACTCTGGCAATCTCGCCTTTGCTCGTCGTCGGCATTTTCTTCATTTTGCCCCTCCCGATATGCACACCGACGGCAGTGCAAAGCGTGGCCCACACACCACCTAACGCAGCTGGTACATGGACGCCATAAATCACGTACGGAACTCCAGTGATAAACGGAGGGATGCAGGACGCCGAGATCACTTGGCCCATCGAGTTCAGCCAGGCCAGCAACCAGTTGATGCCCAGGGACACTGGGGTGTGCGTGAAAGCGACCATGGTCAGGATCCACAGTCTCCGATTCGTGCACTTGTTTCGATACCACACGGGAGCCACCAGTGCCAGCAACCGCTCGGTGCCCGCCAGTGCCAGTAGCAGGGGCAGCAGCTGATATGTGGTGATGAACAGGTTGGGCCATATAACCTTGATGCAGTAGAGTGGACTCACCATGAAGCTTTGGTATTCACCTGACCAGAAGGCGTACATGGAATGCACGAGTCCGTTGCACGCGTGTCCGATCGTCAGTCCGACCAGCAGAGCCGAGGTGGTTAGCAGGCGTCTGGACGAGAAGAACACACTTAGGATGAATATGTTGATGCCAGCTGCCACCAATCCGATGACTCCGACCACTCGATAGCTCAGGGCAGTCGGGGGAGGATCATCCTGCACATTCTCGTCAGCAGTATGGTTCATTTTCGGCAGATTAAGTACAGTCGCGAGGAAAAAGAGATATCTGCTAACTAGTGTTGCGAAGCAGATGAACTGGCACTTTTCTGAATGATTCTGTCTTGTTATTGCTATTAATAAGTGGGACGTGTATGTATGTAGTCTCCTACATAAACGTCCCACTTATGATGCCCTTGGGAAAGGATGTATCCCCAGACAACTCCTTTTCCAGCCAGGTGCAAGTGCGCCATTGTCATCTTGGTCCTGGCAGCTGTGGCACAACATTATTGAAAGTGAGAACCTTTTTATCATCAGAGACAGTCGCTTGCCAGGACAGGTCCATAAATGAGCTCCCTGAACGACGTGCCCAAATTTGAACTGAAGACACAGCATGCCATGTGGGAGCCATACGTTCTGCTAAATACAAGTTGTCAGCTTACTATCGGCGTTTTGTAAGTTGCTCTTCTCCTGAAGTAACGCAAGAGTGTGCACTCCAAATCCGTAGCGAATTTTCCAAACAATTTATGTCAGGGGAGCATATGATCGTGAGCAAAAACAAAAGTAATTTTTCTCGCGCCAAGACCTGAAAATTAGGTTCTGTTGAATCGCCGTATAATATAGGGAGAACCACATGCAGGGAAAAGATGGGAGAAAGTACCGTATGTCTCCATTCGGCTTCTCTTTCTGCATACGCTAAAGTGTGGATACCCCGAGCTTATAAAAAATTTGTTATATGTAAAAGAAGTTTGTCAGGTTTAGTCAGCCAGCTCACGTTGTCTCCTTCAGCGGCAATCGCTTTGACGCCAATCATCAGAAACGTGAATTGCGCTCGACGGAAATAAATTATTCTAAAGTTTGGCGATCAATTTGTCTTTCAGCCGTTGGCAGAGAAGAGAGGACTGCTAGATGCAAGATCTCAAAACAGTTTAGCTTGAAGAAAAAAAGGAAAGACACGGGATGATTAGCGAAGCTCTCCACTTACGAGGCATAGTTCCTGTAAACGGACTGAATGAGCATGCATTCGAGTTATCTGGGAGTCAGGTCATACAGTAAGCGAGCAATCCTTCTCCGCAAAAATGGTTAGAGTCCCTACGATTCCCGTATTCTACCCAAACCACAGGGCAGGGCAAGATTTGCGAATCAATGCTCTAAAGTCTTACCGCTATCTTGTATTATTACCTACAAAGAGACAGTAACCTTTGCAATCATTAGTTTGGTGCGAGGGTTGAGTATTTGACACTAGAAATCGAGGGTACATCTTGGAGCTTTTGTCAGTCAAAGGGTGATTTACTGTAGGTTCGCGTCTGCATGCGAGGGCATCGCATTATGCCAGGACAGCTGTCTTTTACGTGCTCACTACTGTTTTATTCGATGTACAACTTTCCACTATCCGTGCTATTACTACGACTGACTCACAATATACACGAATTCACAGTTAAATAGGGGGCGGCGCTGATTCGCTTATCGCCATAACAAACTCTAGAAAATCCTCGCGCGGGCCTCATGCGCGACAACTACTGGCCCCGTGTGGACATGCTGGACAAGCCCCAATACCTGGCGAGAGCTTCGAAATCGAAAAGTGATTACCGCATATAGAACGTGTCAGCTATGGTGTCAATCTATTCCTGACTCCGACTGTGTTCATACGTCCAGGCATCTGGAAGATCAGCGACTAATGACAGCTTCTACTTCTTGCTTAGCGACACATTTGGCACCTGCAACGCAATTGGATCCCCTATTTTCTGCTTTTCCTTTCGTCCTCTATGCGAACTATTTTCTGTTCTTCCTTTCGTCCGCATAAAGGACAAAAAATGGATGATGGACGGATGAGACCGTGGGATGGTCGAATCGCTGTTACAGTACCTCCGGTTTTGCTTCAAGTATGTTCTCACTACCGTGATGCAGTACTTTTAGTGTGCAGAATAGCGCTATATAAACCATTACAATTCAAAACTTCGCGGTGTCTTGGGGACGCGATATGTAAGCGCAAGAGTGCGGTTTAATGACGCTAGTTTGCAACAAGTCAGCAAAACTGCCCTCACAAGACTGTCATTTTTCATCTTTCCCCCTGTGGACCTATGCACTCATTTACAGAAAGAAAAAATTGACTTAAAGACATAGAATCAAGGGTTTCGATCATTGATACGCCCGCATTGGGCTGAGCTAACGGTGCCTTTGACCGATATTTGTTGGAGTGCTTGTTTCATTGAACGTGACTTGTGGCTGAGCACCCGCCCTGCCACAAGTCAATAATATGAGTGCTGCCTTCCAGAAATCACGATTGAACACGACGAACGCGATAATATTCAGCGTGGAATCGGAGCAGTATACCATAACCACAAAGATTGTATGTTCGAGTGGAAAATAGAAGAGCTGAAGATTGTATAAAATGAGAAAAATATTTGGGATGACCACACACGCCACATCGATGACACTGATCATCAATAAACATTTTGCCAGCCTGATTTGTTTCTTCACTCTGGCAATTTCGCTTTCACTATTCACAGGCATTTTGCTGATCCTTCGTCGCCCGATATTGATCCCGAAAGCTGTGCATATTGTGGCACATGCTCCTCCCAGCACAGCCAGCAGATGCTCACCAAAGGTAACGTTGCCGATACCCACGATCGATGGCGGAACACAGGCGGCTGAAATGGGTTGACCGGAGTTGAACCAACCTAGAATCCAGTTAATCCCCATGGACAACAGAGCACAGAGAAAGGACCCTGCTGTAACTAGCCATTGCCGTCGATGCGTGCATTTGCTTCTGTACCACATCGGAGCTGGCAAGGCCAACAGCCGCTGGGTGCCTGCCAGAGCTAATAGGACCGGGAGTAGTTGAAAAGTGACAATGTGACAAAGTGACAGATCACTTCTATGCAGTGCAGAGGGGTTGCCAAATCGAACATATATTCGGCCCCTTAAAACCCATCGAACGCATGGCATATTCCATTGGATAAATGGGCTATAGTCAGTCCAGTCAACAATGAGGAGCATTTCAAAAGGTGGGGATTTGAGACAAGTACCAGTAAAATGAATAAATTAGTAAAGACAGCTGACATGCCCATGAGTCCAAGAATTTTGGAGGTGGGTTTGATCTGCGCGATTTCTTCAAATGTGTTGTTGCTCATTGTGAGAGTGTTCAGGTGGATGGGATGTCTGCAGCAAGGGCACTGGTCAATGAATACCTGACAGCTAGCCAGTCGCGGCAATCCTTTGAAAGAATGAACTTTTGGCAAACCTTTTCGTCGCTCAAACCTTATCTCTTATCTCGCATGTTATATTCAAATGATGAAGGGTCTTTCTCTTTTCTCCTAGAAACTGTGCCAAGAACATTAAATTCCCAAAGTGGGTAGTTATTCTAATATGCGATAACGAATGCGCAAGAGGCAGAAGCAGGTTGGGTATTTCGCATGTCGCTCAATATCGTATGCCAAGCTATGAAAGAAGCAGTCGTCTATGGACTACGCTAATCAAATCCCATGAAAATGGGTCTACTGTTGATCTCGTTAATCTTGGTGTACGTAATGCCAGTAATGCATGAAGTCACCAAACGGAGAACTCATACTGTAACTAATCGTGTGCTGCTCAGAATGCACCAAGCACGAGTATCAAGTTATCAACAGCAAAGTTTGTGCAGTCTGGCGTGGGCAGAGGGGATAAGCACGGTATGTATTTTATGACTCCGGCACAGAAAAGGCTTTCCAACATCTTCCCTCAAACTGAAATGCATCCGCCCAGGCGTCTTCCTCATTCCCCTTATTTGCCTCTGTAATTACACCCTTGAATTTTAGACAGCTCGTTTTGTTTGCTCAACTATTCTAATTCATCATGTCTCTACGACTGAAACAACAAGATGACAGTCTTAACACGTCTGTCCAGCGAGTTAATCCCGACGGTGCGACTTGTGTCCATCTGTCGCATTGGCTCGCCAATATGCTCCTACTTATGCAGCTTGGAGTGCAAATTAATATCGCCGCTCACGATCAGTTCAAGGTGCTGCATCGCACACTGGCGACTCCAGGTAAGTTCCGCCCAAGGGTAACATCGCGACTCCGTGTAACCCGTGTAAAAGTATGTGTGTGGTGCGAGCATGTGCTTGTTCGTTGGCTGTCAAATAGTGGTATGGCCCCGAGTTATCAAGGATTTTCAACGAGTGGAGGATCATCTTCTGTTTGGATTTGTGGAACTGACCTGCACGGCAATCAGGCGCCAACGGACAGAATTACAACTGCTCGCAAAACATTAACGCAATATCGCAGCTCACAAGGGAACATCGCCAACCGTTAAGTCGAACTTTCAGAAACCAAAAATTGTAATATGTTCCTATGTGCAAAAGAAAGCTCTGTGCAAAATATTAGAGGCGTCCGGCCAACTGGTCAGCAATGGTCAGCGTCTAAAGTCCCAAATTTTTGTGTGTTAACGAAGCTGAGCGTTAAGAAAAACACACAAAGTTCTTTCCAAACTAGATTTTTGGGTTCGGGGTTTCGAGATTAAGCTTCCTACACTCGGGTTTGGGGTTTTTTGCTGAAAAAACCCAAAAAATCCAGCGGACTTTGAAAATTTTACTGTACTCTTCGCGCTTACCAGAACTGACCAGTTGGCCAGACGCTTCTAATATTTTGCACAGAGCTTTCTTTTGCACCCAGGAACATGTCACAATTTTTGGTTTTCCAAAATTCGACTTAACGGTTGGCGATGTTCCCTTGTCAGTTCAAGGTTCGCACGCGTAATTATCGCATTTATGGCCAACAGCGTCCTGAATCTTTCACTTTCTCCGTGACTTCTAAATTTGTGCTAAAGCGCGGTCTTCAACTCTTTTGGGCACTTGCAAGGGTATATCCATGGCAATCCTATGTAATTGGCGTAAGAGGAAGTGAAGATAAGATAACAGGCGTGTACCGGTATGTGTTTGGGTGGAGGGGCGTTGATTGTTTAGCCTCTCTGTCCATCTTTGTGTGCATTTGCTTGTGTATTTATCCTTTAGATATGGAGTGGTCGTTGATTGACCGTTCGCCTAGAATGTGCGTACAGGTTTGGTGTTGACTGTGCGGATGTACTTGAGTGCTCTTGTTGTGCTGCGCCTATATAAGGAGTGTTTTTGGGTGATTTGGGGGGGCTTTTTTGGGTGATGCTCTGGCTGAGAGCGGACGAATAAACGGACTTCGGGGAAGTTCTTCTTGGTCTTTTTCCGCAGCGGCCCTTGCTTGACAGGGAAGGGCGTTACATTTGGCGAGCTTGGCAGGAGTGCGAGATACCCCTTGCACTTCTGGTCGGGATGATAGTTTTATTGGACACGACTCTGAACATCAACTGCAGGTATCGGCCTGGTTGATCAGAACGACAATACTAGTGAAAGGTATCGCCCTTTCTAGTAGCCGATTAGCTACCTGGAAGCTGACTGCAGTGTCGTCTGAGTTGGCTGGACTAGGACAACTTACTGTGCCTAGCTGACGAAAACTACAGGGTGTCTCATAAGTTTTGTCGCATCGTCTTTCCAAACCTCGCGCTCACCTTTCGGCAGCCTGCGACAGATGTGCGATACAGTAATCGACAGCCCAACTTGTCTGCTTTTACCAGGATCGCTGTGAAGATTCGCAAAAACTGTTTTTGGTTTTGTCTCAAAGATGAAAGAACATCGGGTTCTGGTGAAAAAACTGTTTAATGATGGCGTGTCATGCCCGGAGGCGACAAAAATACTAAAACCGGCCGGTGTCAATGTTAGATTTATCCAACGATGGTATAAACGACTTCGACAACATTCCTCTCTTCAAGATCAGAAGCGATCGGGACGTCCACGCACTGTCCGGACTCAGAAATTGGTGAAAGTTGTCCGTGAAAGAATTCGAAGAGATCCTGAAAGACGGTGTCGTCAATTGGCCAAGGAGCTTAAGGTTGACAAGCAAACGATGCATCGACTGCTAAAAGATGATCTCCACTTAAAATGCTACAAGAAACTCAAGCGGCATGGCTTGACAGAAGACCAGAAGAAATTGCGAGTGGTTCGAAGCAAGAATTTGCTGAAAAAGGTGGTGTCCGGCACGGTAAAAAAATGATGAAAATTTTATTTTTCCGATGAAAAATTATTCCGGTGTGAACAAAACAACGGTGTGAATCCTAGAACTCAAAAAATGATGTCATTTACTCGCTATCAATTGAATGTGATGTAGGCCTACAGTAGTTTGATGATTGACATGGATTATGGCTGCCTTGTAAATAACTGGCGCAAAGCCACGGGAAGATTAGCATTTGGGACAAATGCACGGAGTTATGCGCGATGGCTGAGCAGTAGGAAAACGCCGAGTCAGATTTCATAAAGAAACTGTTTCCGTTGCAAAAGAAGTGGCGTGAAGTAAAAACGAGCAGCGAAATGTTGCCTATTATGAAAGCCAGCTTCGACGCTTTTGGCAATCTTGTAAGTCATATAAGTCCTTGACCTAGACTTGTCAAGTTTATGACGGTATAGCCGAGGTACCAATGTTTAATGATTCCAATGAGTTTTCTATTTGGGGCCTGGATTAGTTTAGGAGTTGCTTTCTGATTACCTCAGCCATAAGTCTCGAAAATAACGTAGATTTATTTCAAGTTGTCTTTTTAAAACGTTACTGGATTACAGTGGATGCTATGCTAGCTGTACTTTCTCATCGAGGGCTATACTGGTGCATTCCTTTTTTCTGGAGGTCACTGCTTCACTCCTAACCAAATATGGTTTGTGACATAATTATGTTATCGTGTCTTGTTTGTGGTAGGCTGCGGCTGGTTTTTTGGTGTACTGTTGGCGTCGCGTGGTGCTGTTTACTGTAAACGCTTCTGAGACTGGCAAAACACACTGAAATCGGCCAAAGCAAACCACCTCAAACACTTACTCCAACTAGGCGAAGCTCAGCCTACTAGGCCGAAGAGCTCAGCTCATAAACGACATAATAGCCTGACAGCAAATTTAGCTAAATCTGCTCACTCAAGCGTCAAGCTTGCGACTTAATCTGCCATTCAAATTTCGCCTGATGCTAGTTGATGCATCAGTGCTCATGGGCACCACTGGAGTCCTGGCGAGACGCAAAAGCTTCATGGACGTGTTTCGAAATTCTTCATTGAACAAAATAAATGCCTCAATGTTCAGCAGCGAGTCGGACAGGTAAACGTGTAGATTGTGTGGCTCATTGGAAAGGAGATTATTTGCGAGTTGAAGAGTATGAACACGACGTTGGGAATGACGACGCACGCCACGTCTATCGAACTGATCATGAGCAGACACTGGGCCAGTCGGATTTGCTTGTTCACTCTCCCTATCTCGCTCTTGCTCGTCGTCGGTTTATTCTTCATTTTCCCCCGCCCGATGTGCACACCGACGGCAGTACAAAGCGTGGCCCACACACCACCTAACGCAGCTGGTACATGGACGCCATAAATCACGTACGGAACTCCAGTGATAAACTGAGGGATGCAGGACGCCGAGATCAATTGGCCCATTGAGTTCAGCCAGGCCAGCAACCAGTTGATGGCCAGGGACACTGGGGTGTGCGTGAAGGCGACCATGGTCAGGATCCACAGTCTTCGATTCGTGCACTTGTTTCGATACCACACGGGAGCCACCAGTGCCAGCAACCGCTCGGTGCCCGCCAGTGCCAGTAGCAGGGGCAGCAGCTGATAGGTGGTGATGAACAGGTTAGGCCATATAACCTTGATACAGTAGAGCGGACTCACCATGAAGCTTTGGTATTCACCTGACCAGAAGGCGTACATGGAATGCACGAGTCCGTTGCACGCGTGTCCAATCGTCAGTCCGACCAGCAGAGCCGAGGTGGTTAGCAGGCGTCTGGACGAGAAGAACACAGTTAGGATGAATATGTTAATGCCAGCTGCCACCAGTCCGATGACTCCGACCACTCGATAGCTCAGGGCAGTCGGGGGAGGATCATCCAGCACATGCTCATCGGCAGTGTTGTTCATTTTTGGGCAGATTTACAGCCGAGGAAAAAATACGGCCGACAGTTGTTGATATTTTTTGAAAAGGAATGGCGCATGTGCAGCAGTTGAGCTTCTGAATGAATTGCCCTGTCTTTGTTATAGTTACTCGCACACAAAATGGATGTACATATTGCATTGCGAAGGAGTGGATCTCCTGACAGCCCGTTATCCAGTGCAAGTGCCCAATTGTCTATTCGGTCAAGTAGCTGGTACTACTGTATATTATGTAAATGTGGGGAATTCTTTCGCTCGCAAGAGACAAGTCTCTCGCCAAGACTGCTTCTGAAATGAGCTCCCTCAGCGATGCGCAGAAATTCGAATGCACCCAATGTTTCTTTTTAGAACATAAGATTTCTCAGTCCACGAGGGTGTCTTGAGTGTGCTTTTTTTTGGAAGCACACCGCCGAGTACTCCCCGTCGTGTTCTCTGCACTGTACGTTTCATACATTGAACTGGCGGAAGTTGGCCTTGTACAGCAGCTGACAACCCAGCTGTCACTGCAGCAATAATTTGATGGGTCGATTCCTGGGCTCCTGAGGCTCGATCTTTGATGTTGTTCACGACGTTTTTCACAGCTATCTTAGCTGGATCGGGGGCATGATTATGCTCGCCTGGCTCCTTCGACACCTGTCCGTTCTCAGTTTGCATTCGGGATCGGCAGTTTCCCCTGTTGTTTTTGAAATTCACGCACTTCCAATCGATTTTGTTTCCGCTTTCCCGCTCCTTTCCGAATAAGTGCCCGCGATAACAAAGCTGATCTTTCCCTTTCTGACTTTTTGCGAATTCTAAAGGCATCTTGCAGCAAAAAGAGAATCGCAAACTAACTCTAAGAAACAGCTGAAATGGCTAAAACCTTCATCGACAGCTAAATTTATAGGGGGACATAAATGAGCTGTCATCACCTTGATTGTTTTTCATGGTTTTGTTTCTTGCGACCTTTTATACCATGCGACCCTTTTGTCCTTGCGATCTTTTTAGTTGCGATCTTTTGTCGTGCGATCTTTATGCCCTTGCGATCTTTTTGTTGCGACCTTTTGTCGTGCGACCTTTTTACTGCGATATTTTGACATGGAATCCTTTTTTCTCGACTAATAACGAAGACCACGTGCGAATGGATGAAAGCCAGAATATGTACACTGGAAAGGTTTGTGCAATTGATGTTGGTGCGCACTCAGTAAAATGTTGGTGATCTCGTGATAAACGAGATGACTGTGAGTGAAAGAACCAAGCGAAATGAACTGATACACAGCAATATTGGGTGGGGAAACCTAGTATAACCACAGGAGCCTTATCCCTCTTCACCCCTCATACTCAGGCATACATGCATACAGGTGCTGGACACACATGATGAAGTGCTGCTGTCGTCCAACAGCTGCTTCAAGTCCCTGAAAGAGGATAAGCATTTCGATAAACATCAGCATACATTTCACTCCCAGTGGTTGGGGCTGTAAGCTGGAAGGAATTTGCGTGGGTGGTTGAATTGTGCTCTTTATTGACGTGGAAGGGTTGAGGAAATGCCATCAATTGTTTAACACCGTCAGGAAAACAACAAAAAACCTCACAGGAAACGGAAGCTGTTTCTATGTACGTGTCGTGAAGCCAGAGGAGTCTAGATTGCGAAAGACCTTCAGAGAAGTGAGAAAATACCGTCTTATTACTGCATCACTTTTCTCCTCCATTTATTGTTCTCCCAATTTGGCAATACGTATGCATCAGATTGTAGAGCACGTTCTAGCTGCCCTGAAGGAAATTGCGAAATTATACTAAAATGCCAAAATATCGACCTCTCTGCGAAGACAATAACACAATTTCTCCAACAGGCTTCTATCAAGGAAGAACACAACAAGTCGGTCAACCACGTCTTCTCTGAAATCGCCCCTCGCCTCAAGGCTGTGCAAATTTCAGAGACTCGTGGAAACGTTGCATTCGACGAATCCATATTTTCCTCGATGCCAAATATGGAGAGTCTGGGTATTCATCATTGCAGGCGCAACCAATCAACCCGCCCTGTTTTAAAAATACCACCTAGGGCATTTCGACACAATCCTAAACTCAAATATTTCAGAGCATATTATTTTTAGCTTTGACGAAGATACAATTGAGGCCCTGCAATCCGTCGAGGATTCACTAAAAGGACTGACATTACAGGCTTGTGAGCCTGCGTGGCGATTATTTTTAATTGCAACATATTTTTCCAATTTAACCGAACTGTCGATTGATGAACTTTGCGGGAACGAGCCGTTTCCACGGACTGTCTATCGAAAATCAGCAACCACATTAGAAGGTATCGTTGTCCAAAACTGTATCATGCCCACGACTAGCAGGAAGTTGCTTCAAGGCTTGGTCAATTTACAAAGGCTGGGAATTTATGAAAGCAATGTGACAAGAATTGAACGTGGCGCATTTGACGATCTGGTCAACTTGCGATTCGTATTTCTAATAATATCGAAGCACTGCCCCCTGGATTATTTCAAAAGAATAAATTACTGCGTCGCGTTTCTATATTAAATAAGAAACAAATTCCTAATTTTTCACGGAATAATTTCACGCACGTCAACGACTTTGCTACATTGGACTTTGATCTGTCGCCATCACCTACAGTATAGGAACGCTCAAGATAGTTCTATGATAGTTTCTTGCAGCCAGGCCTCATCGAGAAGGGTTAAAATCTACACTTGCGTGCTTCGTTAGTTATTCGTGCGATAATGCAATTTTGTCGAGTTCGCTTTAGATGTTCCTGCGAGTGATCTGCCTTTTGCCTCCAGATTCTAAGACTGTTTTATTGCAGAAGGAATATACTGCCCCACACTCCACCCATTATACAAAGTTCCAGAAACATCCTTTTTCAGGCAAAACATTTTTAAAAGGAAAAAAGTGCGAAAAAAATTTGCCAGCATTTAGTTAATAGAAGGATAAAAGAATATTCTGATTTATTGCCATATTTTTGTGTTGAATTCGAATTCTGTAGATCATACCGTGAAATGACAGACAGCGGCCTGACTGGTAAGTCGGTCCAAACCTCCAACCAGTCGTTGCTAAACACTGCACTGAAATCGGCGCATGTTGTTAGAAACATCAAATAACTGACTGTGAGCTCGAGAAAAACGTCAGCAGAGGGCATAATGCTGCTGAGTATACTGTAGGTCCTCAACGGTGTAGGCGCAGCTAGTCGCTCGCGAAGGGTATGTTGAAGTCCCAATTCGTCAAACCATGATAGAAGGGTGTATCAGTCAGGTATCGCACAAGTTTGCACAATACAAGTATAAATAAACTTTTCATTCGGTTCACGGCGTGCCGAGCTATTTCTTGTGTCCTGTAATCTGATCTTCGAAAAAGTCTTTGATTGGAATAACTCACGCTCTGCCACTTCCCGAGACTGGAGCGTCTGACTGTCACTGGTGGCGCGCTCGATCACAGTAAATTGCCACTAAAGATGCTATAATTGACTGAGAGTTCAAGATAAACACGACGTAGACTTGTCATAAATGTCATAAATGAGGCCTACACGACGTAGACTTGACGTGGGTGTTTGAGACATCACTGACGCAAAAGGTGAGTACAAGCCGTCAATCGGTTTACATCGTCGGCATAACAACCAAAAATCACCAAAGTAAGAGCATGGCACCGCAGTTATTGCAATTTTCTGCTGCTTAGACAAATTTTAGACTTGACATGGCCACCGCTACAAATCCTGGGCTGAAGACATCATACTGGTTTACAAACCAGCAGTAAAAAGCGGGTTGCCGAATCTTACATTTCCATGTCGCAACTCACCTCAGTTTCAATCCATGCTCTGTTTACGCGTACCTTGCAAAAAAGTTTCGGCCAAACGAAATACTCGAAACATCACAATCTGACAGCCAACTTGGCTAAATGAGCTTAATGAACTCACTCAAGTACCTACCATCTGACCGATTTTCCAGTCAGATGCCCCCTGATGTTAGCTGACGCATCAGTGGTCATAGGCCCCACTGTAGTCTTGCCGATACGCAAAAGCTTCATGGACGTCTTGCGGAATTCTTCATTGAACAGAATGAATGCCACGATGTTCAGCACCGAGTCAGACAAGTAAACACCAACAACGTAGATTGTGTGGCTCATTGGGAAGGAGATTATTTGCGAATTGAAGAGTATGAACACGATGTTGGGAATGACGACGCACACCACGTCTATCGAACTGATCATGAGCAGACACTGGGCCAGTCGGATCTGCTTGTTTACGCGCCCAATTTCGCTCTTGCTCGTCGTCGGCATCTTCTTGATTTTGCCCCGCCCAATGTGCACACCAACGGCAGTGCATACCGTCGCCCACACGCCTCCCAGCACAGCCGGTATATGCACGCCGTAGCTCATGTTAGGAAATCCGATTACCAGAGGAGGGATGCTGGACGCCGAGATCAGTTGGCCCATCGAGTTCAGCCAGGCCAGCAACCAGTTGATGGCCAGGGACACCGGGGTGTGCGCGAAGGCGACTGTGGTCAGGATCCACAGTCTTCGATTCATGCACTTGTTTCGATACCACACGGGAGCCACCAGTGCCAGCAACCGCTCGGTGCCCGCCAGTGCCAGTAGCAGGGGCAGCAGCTGATATGTGGTGATGAACAGGTTGGGCCACATAACCCTTAACCCTTGTTATTCTAACATGAAACGGAGATGAGCATCGGGTACATATCAAAGGGTCTAGCCTCTTCATCCCCAGACGGCCACTGTGTGTGTGCAGATGCAGATGTGCAGTGCTCTCGAGCCTTTGGTACTTGCGCAAATGAGGCAGCGCTAAATGAACTTGATTAAAACTCATACACGAAGTAGATTGCCAGGACCGTAAAATTCAAATGAAGCCCCCAAGTGCCTTGTTTGAAATACAGTAGTACCTTCGCCAGCGAACTTCTAACTTATGCAGGACTGCCAAGACTCGTCGTTTCAATGAGGTCTATAGGGAAGTCGAGCTTAGAAATTGGACAATAGGCCAGTCAGTTTCATGTGATTGCCAAGATATTTCGGACTGATCTCTCGAGAGAGAACCAGCCAAAGTACGTCCCCAACAAGAATGAGCCTGCCGTTTTGTTGTTTGCATACGGCACGTATATGTCGTAGCGGCGACACCTTGGTTACAGACGCAAAAAAATTTTGTGTTCACGAGGACTGCCTTTCATGCGGTGGTTGCTTGCTACGTACAGTATGTTGCCTACTTAGGTGAGTAAGTAAGGGAGAAACTATACTTCAGTTTTATCGCACGAAGTTCGTGCGAAGTTCGCACGAGATCAGTCCGGGAGTATAGTTGCAAATCACAGTCTCAGTTCAATCTCAGTTGCGACGGAGTTCGTGCGGAGTGTGCGCGGAGAACCTCCGCAGGCCCTCTGCTTCGAATTGGGAGTGAACAGGAATCAAACCTAGTCGTGTAAATATACAAAGAAGACCTCTGTATGTATAAATTGGCTTATCAATAATAAAAATAATAAAATAATAAATAGTAAAATTTTGAAAATTTCTGGTTTTCCGTCTGTCATCCGCGACCGCGCACATCAGTCGCAACTCCGCACGACGGATGTATAGTTTCAGATGCGGGGGCTGTGGTAATCTCCGTGCGGACTTCTCCGCACTGAACTGAGACTGAACGATAAAACTGAAGCATAGTTTCTCCCTAAGTGACAAGGTACCAAAGCTTTAGGAGCACACAGCATTGCTTTCAAGGTATGGATGAATTATCCCAAGTTTCCCTTCGTGCTTATACATGGCACACATAAAAAGACATGCAAGGCACTCATAAACAACCACTAAAAAAACAGGTATGAATCTTATGAAGGCCGGTAATGTGACTAGAGAGCTCACTCGCCACTTGGTTTTGAAAGAACGAGATTTGTGAGACGGAGATAGGTAGCATAAAGTAGAGGGTATGATTTGTGTTCGTGCAAGCTGTTGGAGCGTGAGTGTTCCAACTTTGTATGCGATGTAAAACTGTCAGATGAATAGGTTTTCCAATTTTTAGACGGCGCAAGAAATTGCTGTTCGTCACGACGGCTCCAATGATTGTGCACTTTTTAGCATGAGCCAAGCAGAAACTACTGTCTTTTCTGATTTATACTTGTTCCGGTGCAGATAGGTTTTAGATCCCTCTACCCGCCGCGCGCTTGCTCCCATGCATGCTGTGATAGTAAAACATGCTTTCAGAAACATTTGCTAGGGTTACGCAGCTTTCTTATCAGCTATTGACGAGTTACTGCGTGATATTCGCAAAGCAAAAATGCACAGTGCCACGAAGTTTAGCAGCCTGCTTTGAAAGGCTATGTTTGATGCTAGATAGGAGTGTTCGCGGAACACCTCAACGGAGTTCGCTGAACTTGCGAATCCTGTTAGTAGAACAACCTTTGACTCGCGCTTACGTCAATACGATAAAGATAAATCCACGCGGGGCCTATATGAAGTTGTGTGAAGTCGTTCAGTGGCATTCTACTTGCTTTCTTCTCAGCTTGAGTTCTTAGTGCCAGTTAAAAATGAGTTCTTTGTTTCACGCCCTTCTAGTCCTCGTGTTGGTCGAGGCCAGCCTGCAAGACACGGTCAGCACATCGGCCGCGTGCAGCAAAATCGGAAAATATTATGCTCAAGGATGCAGCGGGTTGACGGCTGAGCTTTTGGGAAAGCCATGGAAATCGGTAAGAAGGCTTGCAATCCCACCAGTAGCTGACACAGTTGGTCGAACTCCAATGAGCTAACCAGCCTTTCTTTGTAGGCTGACAGCTACAGGCGAGGCCAATCTATTGGCTCCAACAATCGCTACAGTGGTGTGTCCCCTGGTGAGCTAGTAGGCTTTCCTGGTCACGTCGCAGTTTATGTCGGACGACAAAGCTGCGATTGCATGTTCGTTGACGTACCTGGACCAAACGCCAATGCGCGATGCGTGAGAAATGGTTACGGAGCACAGACTGTATATAAAGTCTACTATTGACATGGGCGCAGGCTTATGTGAGAGCTGTGATATGCCGGTGTGCAGTGCGATACCGCGACGAATTTCCGATCAATAAACTTCGCAAGCTGGTATTCGTGTATGGAGACCCTTTGTTTATTATCCTATTGTTACTCGGTTCGCGCTAAACACTGATACTAGCCTGTTTCGTCAGCGGATGCCACTCTTCTCTTTATCAGCAAGTGTACTGCGCCATAATTACGAGTGGCATTTATAAGCTCACTTTGTCTGTCAATTTACATGTCAATTTGTCAATGTCAATGTCAATTTATTCACGACGCTCTAAATTCGAAAAAATCGAAATTCGTGGTTGGCGTATTCCTTGACTTGCAAAAAGCCTTTGATCAACTTCACACTTTTTTTTTTTGTTTTTTTTTTTTTTTTTTATTTTTTAAAATTATTTTTTTTGTTTTTTTTTTTTTTTTTTTTTTTTTTCTACCCTTTTTTTTCTTGTTGTTGTGTCTTCCCTCTTTCTTTCTTTTTTTTTATGGTTTCCCACGGGGGTTTTCCTTTGTCCAACTTTTTTTTTTGTTTTCCTCCTTCCCTTGTTCCAGGAATTCCCAGATTGTTTCCCGATTGTTTGCTCCAGGCGTCGCCGATGACACTGGTTTACTCGTACCCGTGCCCGCTTTGGATGCTGTCGAAAGCTTCGTACAACCGTGCATTGACTTCATTTCGGAAATGGTGAACTCTGCAGGTCTGCGCTTCAATATTCCAAAATCCCAAGCAATTATCTTTCGCTATGGTAGCGGCAACATGCAGCGTACTCCAAAGTTATTTGTAGGTGGTCAAGATTTGAACTTTTACTCTGAGGTAAAGTATTTGGGTGTGACCTTTTCGAGCGATATGAAATTTACTGAACACGTTTCTGATGCTGTTCGCAAATGTAACATTATGATTGGCGCCCTGAGACGTAGATTGGGTAGGCATATTTCTAACTCTGTCCTTGGCACTGTATATACGTCGTGTATTCGATCAGTTTTAGAATATGGAGCAGTAGCTTGGGATCCCATTTTAAAAGGTGATATCGAGGAGTTAGAGCGTGCAAATTTTTATGCGCTTAGGCTTTTTTTGAATGATTTTACGAGTACATACGATGTTGCGCTGAATCACGCAGGATGGAGCTCTCTTTTTGATAGGCGTAAGCGCCAGAAACTGTGCCAATTTTACAAGTATTATCATGGAATGCACGATTTTTGTAACCGGCGATTTATTCATAGATCTGATTTTAGAACTAGTGACAGACTTTGCAGCGCATCATCTTATTTTACCGAGGCATTTTTTTGAGTCGTACAGGCAAAGTTTTATTTTCTCAGCTTCTTCCTTATGGAACGATCTTTCTTCTGATGTAGCTCTGTCGTCACTAACTCGTTTTAAACATGCCGTGTCTGCACTAAAGTTCGGTGACTTATGAGTTTTATCTGTATTGGTTTCGTGTTCGTGTCTCTTACCTCTAGAGTGCGCATTCGCGTTTAGGTACGAGTAAACTATGAATGAATGAATGAATGAATGAATGTCTGTAGCAAGCAGTATTTCCATGATTATGCATGCCATTAGGACTCGTGTCGGACCTGTTACCCGTAAGCCCAGCACATGTACGTGTAAGCACATGTGAGTGGCTCATAATTGCAGAAGATTGTCTAACTGTGATGATTGCTCCACCATCAGGGTGATGTCACGGCCATGAACAAGGTCGGAAGATTGGGCTCACTGCACTGGGATTTTGGCGTAGTGCAAACGCTCCAACAGTCCAATCTCATCCTTCAGAACGTTTTCATTAGATACGCTTTGTGTAGGTTGATCAGTAAATGCTCGTGGAAGTTTTTACAGTGCGTGAATTTCCATGACGCCATTCAGTCCCCACATATTGCGCATTGACTGACGAGGTGATGTGAACACAGTGATGTGCCTACTTACAGTATAACGCCTATACAACCTTTCACGTTTGGGTGTAGGAAAAGTGAGGCACGCGAAATATGCTGACAGAACACATCTTGCAGCCACTGTCTTCACTTGACCAGATCGCCAAATAATCTGGCTTTTCCTGTTGTTATTGTCCGTTGCGGAGATAACTTATCGTTAGAAGTCATGTAGTACCTGGTCTACTGCACTAAAACATCAGACGGGCCTGTGAACGTGCCCGAGTAATTGGCTGCCGTTGCGACCTTGTCGTTGAGTCCAGTGAATTGCACATGTGACAAAAGATCAAAACAGAAAAATCTTGCAACAAGCTGGAACCTGTTATGCTAAAGGCTGCACTTAAGTGAAGGCTCACCTTTGAAAAAGCCTTGGGAAAAGGTAAGAGAAATACCTAACATCCCTTTCACAACTGTCTCGTTCAAATTCTTGGCTTACAATAAAGCTGGAAGTATAGTTCGATGCGATGCGTCAAATAAGCTTGCGATGCGACGTTTTTTTTTTTTTTTTTTTGGGGTTGTGTGTGTTGCTCAAAGGGGGAGGCCCATCGTCGCGGGGCCAGGACTGGACCAAACAACTATTACTGTACAAGGGGGCCTCCTCGGGTGAGCAAATTACTTGGCTTCTGTAACCAGCATTCCTGGGCGGTCGGGATACTAATACTATTCCCCGGCAGGGATGTTCATTCTTCAGTCGTCTTGCCAGTTTTCCTGGGGACTACACTGCTCAGAGTTACTAGTCAAAGAGATTTTGGTCTCTCGCATCTCGCAGCCTGGGTACGTTGGTTAAACTTCCCTGGCCATTTCGCGGTCACAATTTTTGTATACCGGTGGCTACGGAGTGCATGGACTGAAGAAGAATGTTCTGTGACTAAAGTTAGATGCCAGAAGATGCCAGAGTCGTCATTTTTTATGGCAGTTACTTGCCGTGCCTAGTATCCGCTAGCCTGAGATCCTCGCGTTACCCAAACGTTAGGGTTATACAGTATACTGCGGCACAGCAATATAGCCCTCGTGGACCGGCCTCGTGGCCTGGTGGGTTAGGCGTCTGCCTCTCACGCCAGGTGCGCAGTTACGGGCGAGTGTTCGACTCGCGGGCCGGTAAATCATTTTCGTGTAAAATGTGTCCCTTCACCCTCGAGTGCGCATAAGCGTTTGGTGATGTGGTAAAACATGAACATGAACATGAACATGAACATGATAGCAAAGCGGCAGGCAGAAGTGAGGTACAGTAGCCCAGGAAATCGTTAGACATCATTCAGAAAACCCGCATTGTTCTAGCATTCCGCTAGATCTCGATTTATTCAGTTATCACTGCCAGAATCAATGATTTCATCGCCATCATCACCTTTTGCATTTTGTCATTTTCCTCCACCAGCAAGCTTTCCTTGAATCACCAAGTCAGTAAGTAGGTAGTCGTGATGTGCCGAGCGAGTTTGACTTTTCTTGGGCTTTTGCTGTGCACGATTGGAATGCCATTTTTGGGATAGGCCTCCAAAGAGAGCTCAGAATCAGATACGTTGATACTTGCTAAAAAACACCACAGGATCGCCTGAAATATAAGGATCAGAGGTTTTTACACAATAAGTACACGAATCATAATAATCAAACAATAAAATGCCTTCAAATCTAACTTCTAAACTATGATTCTAAACTTCTGACGAACCTGTTTGTTTCAGCCATCTGGATTAAGACAGGCTTTCTGACTCGACCTGGGGAGGCACTAGCTAAAAGTTTTGACGTACGTGAGTTGGATGCATCGTGCGTAAAGAAAATTAAAACCTGAGCCCCTAGGTCAACTCTTACAGAAAGCCTGTCTTTTAAATTTTTGCGGGCCTAAGCCCATTCTGCCTATAGCTGGCCAGCAGTCAAACCTTATAAGCAAGGCTGTGCTTGTGACCAGCGCACAGGCAGCTTTGAACTGCACACAGACTTCCTCGGACGATGGTGGGGGTCTTAAACCCTGTCGGTGTTCGACAGCCGAGACTGTCTGCACGTTTGGCTTCCTTCTGTCCACTCGGAGCACCTCGACGGCACCGGGTGAGTCACCCACGGCCTGGCGTGCAAGGTCAGCGAGGGTTTGTGGTTCGCAAACTGACATCCGTCACCGATCTAAAGCAATACGGAGAAACGAATGCCGGACTGCTGCGCCGCTGCGGCTAAAAAGCCTGTCTTAATTTTGTTATAATATGACTTCGAGTTCTCTCTTCTCTTGAATTCGATAGAAATCTCTCAAAATCCTCCAAAATACCAAAACTCCAAAACACTCGTGCCATACTCCAGTGGGGTTTGGGGGGGGGGGGGGGGGGGGGGGGGGGGGGGGGGGGAGGGGGGGGCCGGGGTGGGGGGGGGGGGGGGGGGGGGGGGGGGGGGGGAGGGGGGGGGGGGGGGGGGGGGAGGGGGGGCGGGGGGGGCGGGCGGGAGAAGGTGGGAGAGATCTGGTTTGTCTGGCTGATCTGCCCTGTGCCCGGACGGGCAAGACACGTGGAAGTAACTTCACGTGCTGGAAACACACGTGCCATGCGGATGAGGAAGAAGGAACCACTTGCACGGGGAGGTGCGGGTTACATTAGCTACGTAGGAGGTGCAGGCGACGATTTTTGGTGAGGTCAAAAAAGGATTTTCAGCAATATTCTAGCGTTTTGCATTCAACATGGGTGGCTTTGAGCATCGCAGTTTGCAGGACAAGAGCATTATCTCAGGCTCACGAATGCAAATCACATTGTCAGTATCTCAACATTTAAAGCTAGAGTGCATAGTGGGACCATATTTTAGAGAAATCTACTTTTGACATGCATGACAGTCGTTTGCCACGAATGTCACAGAGTTAAAGGCGTCTCCGCGTATCATCGTCAACATTTACAACACACTTTTTCAAAACAGATTCCCAAGTCCAAAGTAGCAAATTGAGTAGCTATGTGGTGTGGCTTTTTTGATACTCGTGCTCTGTGGAATTTGAAGTACGAAAGCGTGCGACAATGAACTATCACATCAGGCGGAAAAATTCCAAGCAGAAACAACTATATGTCTGCCCCACAGCAGAGATAATACTCGCTAGCATGACGCGTAAGTTGAAAGGCAGCTTAGGCGTCTTATCTTTGCCACAATCGTCATAATCAAGGAATGCCAACTAGCTGTGTGTACTCAACCTATTTTTCGTTAGTTCTTCGCTTGTAAGTTACATTTAAGCAGCTAGCTTCTTGTAGAAAACACTACTTGAGAAAGTCGCTTCGAACTCACCAGTCGCACAATGAATCCCTCTCTCCTGACTGCGATTGCTCTTTTAGCCTTGGTGGGCTTCAGTCAGCAGGACAACGTGGACCCAAAACTTGCTTGCAGCAAGGTTACCAAAATCTTCCCCGGTGGTAGCAGTGATATGGTGGCCCAGCTACTGGGCAAATCGTGGAAATCGGTATGACGCTGGTTAAAACCACTTGATTCCTTTTATCCCCTCTCTTTTCTCACAGGCGGAAGAGTACATCCAAGGAGCTCCGATAGGCATTTTCAATAACTACAACGCCACGCCAGGCGATGTGGTTGGAATCCCCGGTCACTTACAGTGGTTGGCTATTTACATTGGCAACCAAGGGTGCCAGTGCCTGTTCATCGATGTTCCTGGACCTGGGATGAACGCCAGGTGCAATATAGTCGGGTATGGATCGGTTTTGATCTACGAGTACAGTTACCCAAATTAAACGCCAAATCCAGTTTGTATTTGCAAATTGTTACTTTTGACGATTGATTTCCGTTGTTGATAAATTCTGGAATGCTGGACGTTCAGAACGATAATAAAGAGTCACAGCACTACTAGCTTTGCTTTGTGTTAGTTTACCAGTCCCTACAGTGCGTGTAAAAGAGCACTGTGGCCGGGATGCTTCGATTCTTCTACCTAACTGTACTGTTAACTGTGTTTCGTAAAGTAAAGTAGGCAGGGTTTTTTAGATGCTGACTTTACTGTGTGCGTGGATGGCACAGCTCCTCTTTGAAAAACGTTTTTGAAATATTATGCATGAAAATGTTCACTTTTTTCCTCATCGGCCGAGAATTTACCCCACTCTGTGCCCCTCCCTGACTAAACCTGGGGTACCACATTTTTGTTGTTGGTCGCCTCACGAATAGTCCCGACTTCTAATGCCTGGAAGCACTGGTCCCGCCAAGAAAAACAGCACAGGAGGCGCATTTGCCTTGTTACGAGTACGCTTATTCTGAACGAATACCGCAAATATTCAAAGAAGCACAATTTTTCAATCCTTTTCTCTGAAACATTGTGGCAGGGTATCAATTGGCTGCACTACAATAGACTACTCGTACATACTATCCCACTATAAGTACCCAACGCTTTCGTGGGTGCGGGCGCGGTGGTGCAGCGGTCTGGCATTTGTCTCTCCATATTGCTTGGGAGCGAGTGACTGGACTCGTCCTAAGTTCAATCCCTGGTGACGGAGGTCGGTTTGCGAACCATAAACCCTCGCTCGCCTTGCACTCAAGGCCCCCTGGGTGACTCACTCTGTGCCGTCGAGGTGCTCCGAGTGGAGAGACGGAAACCGAACGAGTAGACAGTCTCAGCTGTCGAGCACCGACAGGAAGAGCTCAAAAGCCACCCGCCATTGTCCGAGGAAGCCGGTGTCCAGTCCAGGGTGCCCTCGCGTGGAGGTTCTCCCAATGGAAACACGCAGAGGGACACTGCTGTGTGTGCTGGCCCCCGCACAGCCTTGCTCAGGCGGTGACTGCTGGCTGGCTCGAGGCAAAAACGGGCTTCGGCATAACTACAGTGCTGTATGTCTAGAACAAGCCTGAGGGGGTTGTTGAGGAGTCGGGGTTTTAGTGATCGATACTCTGCAGGAATAAGCCTTTCTACCAGGCTTGGGCTATTGAAGACCTTGGACCGCTCGCTTGTAAGATCTGCCCGAACCCGCCGGTACGAGCGCGAAGAAGATCTGTCACGTTTGCTCGAACAACAACGTTACATCAATACATTACATTTTTTGGTGACACCGCGGTGCACCCGAATTATTCCACAAAAATTTATCGACTTTTTAAATTTCCTACAGGCGTCCGCAGTTCTGATTGGTCATGAGCTGACTCAAATTTGTCTGATATTCGAGATGGATTATCGATGGCAGTCGAACTTGTGAGCTATATGTAATCAGGATCATGACTCAAAATCCGCCTGTACTGCACGTAGATTGTCACTTTGGAAGAAAAGCAATGCACGGCCAACAGGAAAACAAAAAGGGTCAGCGAAGACTCGACCATGGGTGCACTAGAGACTGCACGATTCAGAAAAACAGCATTCTTCTGTGAGGGATGCAAAAGAGTACGACACCCGGAGTTCCCAGGCGGTCTCCCATCCAAGTACTAACCGGGCCCGACGGTGCTTGACTTGGCAGATCTGACGGGATGCCGTATTTTCACCGTGGTATGGTCGTACCATACTCTCCGTCATTTCTTGCTTATTTGAAGTAGTTTTGTGGTCGTTTGTCCATTCTTGGATTTGCAGGGATTTCTCCCTATAATGGTGTGTTTGAGTCAGGTATGAGTGATTCCTCAGCAAAAACCGCACACACTGTCGTGACGTGGACATGCGTAATTGATTCACGAGACGAGCGAAACTTCAGAACGGTAAGCGGCGTTACAGCAGGCCTTCTGGGACACTGGTCATACTCACTCTCAGTTTCGCCCACTTGGCGATGTGCTCATTGCAAGTCGCCGTACAATTTTGCCGAAACTGATAACACCCTTGTCGAACCGGCTCTTCATGTCTTGGGCTTTGCAAGGCCTCGAATGAGAAAAACTGTTCTTTTTTATTCTCACTCCAGTCGTGCGTGAGATTCCCAAATTAAACAGAAGTACATAGCCGGACATCATCCGCAATATGCACTGGTCCTTGTGGTCATTCAAAGCACTAACTCTCTCCGTACCCCGTGCTTTCAACTAATCAGCGGCAGCACAGTTCGCCTCTCCTACACAATCGCTGCCACAGATCATGCAGATCATGAGTGGGCACATTGGAGTGCAAGATTTTCATGAGCGGCTGTTATTTCAACTGCGAAACTGTTGGATGTGCTCTCATTCGCGGTCAATGTGACGCCGGCACGATTAGGGCCGCCATTGACATATATGGATCAGCATACATACTATTTGTTTTCTTTGGGAATGTACCTTTTATCACCTTTTATCAGTTGTGGGGTGGCAGCGGAGGCGACACAAACTGAAGCTAGTTCAGTTTCACAAATTGTGAAAGATGCCTGAATGCTCGTTTCAGACATGTGTTGGAGGATGAGTGAAAGAGTGAACAAGGAGCCTTCACTGTTTTCACCTGAAAATAGCACTAGGACCAAGGCTTTTGAGCAGTGCCTTGATCATTCGACCATTATTTTATGGAGCGAATTGAGTCCCGAATTGGCGTGGACATACAGCACTGATGTTTTTCGACAGAGTCTTCCGAGTGTCGCTTTGTAATATGTTCTTTGACTGATCTATGTATGCTATGTTTTCAGCGTGTCCCACCATCTTAGTGCGCTGAAGCGTTTACGTGAGGAATAAACAGTAAATAGGGCATACCAAGTATGGGTTCTGTCTTCTGTCTTCACCCTCGGACCTGGTTTCTGAAGCTGGTCTCTGCTGAAATAGTATCTGAAAAGACTTCCATTTCATCTTTTACAGGATGAAAAATTTGCAAGAATCGTTGAACTTGAGTGGATTGATCCACCAATTAAAAAAGCGATTTCGTAGTCATTTATCACTGCCTTTTTTCCAGTTTTGTCAGTTTCAGTAAAGACGAATTCGCATTTTGTTCCTGGAAACGTCTTCGATATTTAAATCGCGTTGGTTACATGCTGTGCAATGCGTGAATTATTTGGCTAGAATGTACTGTACAGCGCTCTTCCGCTGCGCTGCAAACGTCCCAGAAAAATCCAGCGTAAAGTTATTGACACTTTACATTTTTTGCAAAATGATTCTTTATAAGATGCTGCTTGACAGAGGTTCAATCATTCTGTTCTTGAGCGAGCATCTGTGCGGCCAACTTCGATCTCTCGTTGCGTCCAGCCATCAAGCTTCGGTGACCATGTCGATCCCTGGCGACATCAAGACCGTGCCGTTCGACCAGTTGTGGTACAACGCGCCGTTCGATGAATTCCTGAAAGTGCGCATCCGTCTGACCAACGGCGGCGTGCGACGCATCGGCTTTCATCTGAAGAGCACCGTCGGTCCCGACCGCATCGAAATCGACCCGGCCAACGGCTGCTTGGATCCGAGCGAGACGACCACGTTGTGGGTCACGGTCAAACCCTTCTCTGGCGCCGACACGTCGTCGGATCGCGTGACCATCGAATGGACCGACTCCCCGGCCGGTGCTCCCAAGAAGTACAGCCGCGACTGGTTCACTGGCGATTCTATCGTCCGCCGCAAGAACATGGCCCTCAAGTACAACGAGTGACCGCAATGTGATGATGATCCCGTGATCCCGTGATCTCGATCTCGTGTTCGTGTACTAAATCGTGTCTGCCCTGTCGTAAAATTTCAAACTCGTTCAGCCTCTTCGTTTTAACCATCAAAGCGCAAGACCGCCTGCACTGATGATTGTGAGACGATTCTACCCACTTGGTCGATTCCCCCCCCCCCCCCCCACTGTGACGGTTTCCCCACCGTGTCGTTTCCCCCACCATCAGTTTTGAGAAACTGCGGCTATTCAAAATTTTGAGCCTTCGTCTAAGAATAAAGCATTCATGCGTAAATCGTCATCATTACTCCCAGAAGATATGAAATATGCCTCAAATAGTTCACGATCTCTTTGTTTTATTATTCGATTGCCATGCTAATGCCATGTTGTGATAGCGGCCACGTTTGCTTCTTGGGTTACTCTCGCCTGGTCCAAGGGCAGCATCGACCGATCCGATCCATCCGATCCGCTTCAAAAAATTTCAGATTGATGGGGATGGCGTACTTGGCACTGCGTCCTCGCCAACCTGCTATGTTCCCTCGCTGTCACTCTCTGTCAGTCAACTCCAAAGGACACAGGTGGGAGATAAGCAGAGCATAAAGTGTGATTGAATGCTAATTTGAGAGGAAAAACGGAACTTTCTCATCATATAATGGCACTCCTTATAATTCTTTAGCAGATAAAGAGCGAAAAATTTCAGTTGCCAATCCTGTCGGTCCAGCAGTCGGATCGGATCGAGAACTGATTCACTTCTCAGATCGGCTTTTTACATAACATTTGCAATTTGAACTGCTGCCTTGATAAGCAGAGAAAATTGGCCTGATATTGGCAGCGTGTCAAATATCCGTCCTGAAATACTCGAAGGAGTTCAAAAAGTTCGTAGCCTGAGTACCTTGCACCCCAGTAACAGGTAAGAACTAGTTATCATCTCATCATCCTTGCTTACCTGCCACTTTTATTGAGTCATAAACACACTACCTCATCTCGATCGAATCAAATACCCGTCATAGTAATAAGTCCATGTGCATGCAAAAAAGACGACCTGACAAGTTAATCAATCTCAGAAAATGCTTTGCAACTTATATTAGAATCAAGTCTGATAACGTACCGTAAAAATTTAAAACATCTCGAGCTAATAGCTTAGGAATCCGTGAAAAAAGTCTGCCCTGCCTGACAACGACATGGGCTGTGCAGTGCGCAAAGGTAGAAAAATTGGACTTTGAGATAAGGCGGGCGAGGTTGCGTCAATATAGCATGTCATAAAGTGCAAAGAGGAATGTTATCGTTTAGTTCATCGAAGACTCGCGCGCACACCCGAAATTATTTTCGACTTCTTCATGCCAATGTGATATCTTATATAAGTTTCTTGCTTACCAAAGGTGCCATCTTCCCACTGGAACTTGGTTCCGCCTATTGAACTCACTATGGTCCCTCGCACATTTGCTGCCATTGTCATTCTCGGTCTGATAAGTCTTAGTCTTCAAGACAACGTCAATGTTGTACAAGCCTGTAACAAAGTGATTCAAATCTACTACACCGGTGCCAGTGGCCTGATTGCGGATCTTCTTGGAAAACCTCATCGATCAGTAAGTGCTGTTCCAATAGGTTTTGAATATGCCCTAAATTCTTTGCTGTTCTGTCGCAGGCCAGGGATTACAATCAAGGATCACCAATCGGGACTTATCCATATTACAATGTGACACCTGGAGACATTGTTGGATTCCCTGGGAGCCTCCACTGGCTGGCTATTTACGTCGGCCACGCCTATTGCCCGTGCACATTCGTCGACGTGCCGTACGACGGTGCCAATGTCAGGTGCTGGACACAGGATTATGGGACCATGATGTACAAATACAACTACCCCCGCTGACACCCGCCCAAACAGGATAACTGCGAACTTTACATATTTGTGATATTTTACCTAGGCACTGGTTTCTGCGCTCGCCAGGTTTTTTGGTACAAATTTGAGTTTAAGATCTAAGAACTGTAAAAGTGCCCAAGACAAGAAGAATGGAGTGGATGCAAAGAATTTGTTACGGGGAATTTTTGCAAAAACCCTCAAACACATAATGACAAGGCCAGGAAACAGTGTGCTGCTGAGCTCACCCGATGTGCACAAACGGGTGTTGTTACATCATCGTCCATGAAGGCAGGTAGCACCTTCTTGTCTACTCGAAGCATTTCTGTTCTGACGAGTCAGTGTTCATGTTAGAATAAGAGTATCTACTGTACATAGATTACAGAAATCGTAATAGAGGTCCACATTAACTCACTAAGTGTTACTGTTTCAGACACAGCACTCTCGCTCAATGCATGCCACTGCTCGTTCCTTGTCTTCTTCGTGAACTCGATTCTTACAAGATCTTCTCACAAGCAGCGTAGACGCAAATACAACCAGGCGCCCGTCAGCTCTATTAAGCATCGAGATGACCTTTGACAACATGTCGAGGAAGCATGATAGTAGCGGTGGCTAGCTGACGCGCACCAGCTGCGTGTAAGCAACCGTGTATGTATAACCAAAACAACTGCAAAGTGGATCGGACAGTTTTAGAGAGACAAACAATTTGATCCTAGTCAGCTGATAACGACTCTTCATTTTTTAGGAAGGGAGTTACACTGACTGGAAAGCGAAGGCTGAGGTTAGTAGACTGATTATTGAGCTATGCATAATCATGTTTTTTGTTTACAGAACATTGGATTTCTTCTAAAATAATAGGCCATTTGCTTCCCTGCACATACTGTACCGAATAGTTGGTTCGCCCGCAGTGTAAAGTCAAACCTCACTCTCGAGAAACAGGCAAAAATTCAAAAATTTTTTAATCCATGCGTATGTGTTCACGCATTCCCTGCTACGGGGTAATACTGTTCGAACATTTTATTATCTTATTTTCCTCAAAGGAGCCATTTATGATTTACGTGTCCAAGAGTATCTGATTATGTCGCATTTTCAAGTGGATAAGTTCAAATATGCTGGTTGGCTGGCCATATCGTAAGTGTATCCATGGGGCGCGCGGCGCAATCCAAACAGTATATCATAACTGGATATATGGTATAGAGTAATGGAAAGTGCAAATTCATAGATGTGCCATACAATGGTGCCAATGCAAGGTGCTGGACGGAAGGATACGGCACGGCACTGTACCAGTACAGCTAATGAACCGGTACGCCTGTATTTGAACTGTGATATTGTGAGAAGTAATTCTGTAACCATGTTAGCCACGGTGTAGCGAAATGTTATCGAAATCTTGCAAAGTAAATTTGGAGGAAACCAAACTTATCGGCGGAATTGTGGCGCTCATCAGAATCGACGAAGTGATCACGAATTGGCAAAGCTTGTGGACTTGTGCGATCAAGGATTTACCTGACCTGGACGGCAGAGCAAAAGAATTGCTGCAGTGCTTCTTATTGCACGATGCCTGAGAGGCGCCGGTACATATGTATTGTCAAGGTACGTCGGCAGTGCCAGCTGTTTTACTGCAAAACCTGCCGGATTGGTATTTCGAATCCATTATCCGAGTCAGCATATGTTCGGTGCTCAAGAATTGCTTCAAGAATGCAGGTGTGAGTGCTTTAAATGACAGTCCTGCTGTGCCTTTGCGTGCGAAGGTCAAGAAATTACGATATGATAATTAACGAATATCAATTCTTTTTCGGTCACCAATTCTTGTTGTCAACTCATGAATATCAATGGAATAAAATCCTGAGACATAAAAGGGCTACACAGCGCAAACAGTGCAAAGAGTATTCAAGGCAAAAATTTACATCAATTGTGCTAAACGATTTCCGGTTTGCTGATAAGCTTGTTGACAGGATCAGTCGCATCGGAATTCAAGTAAAGATTACTCGAAAATTGATAAGTTGTGGTGGAACGCTTCTTAGATCTTGTTGAATCGAACCATCCAAAATCGCTGCAACTACATCGTTACCACTCCGGAAAGATCGATTCAGGTGTCCCGTCACCGAAATACTGCCATCCTCGTTGATGATGCAATCCAAGTTACCACACTTGTTTGGACAAAACCAGACGTGCAGATTAATAAGACTCCGATTGTGCGACTCGATATAGGGTTCTAATTTGGCGCAAAAATCGACTTTCATTCCTAAAAGCCACGTAAAAACCGTGTCATTTTCAGACGACCTTTAAAGAAAGAAGGCGAGCAATATTCGGCTGAATTAGATGCACTTTAGATGTAAAAAGGTCCTGATAATTCGATTTTTCGAGAAAAAACTAGCTCGGATCATTTGCTCTGGCGTAATCACCAGACCACAGCACCCTCTCGCTGGCACTCCAAATCACTTATTTCTAATTCGCAAAAAATTTTTAAAGTAACAAAAACGAATTACTTTTTTTATTGCCTGTCGGATTCTCCGAATTTCCAGCTTTGAAATGATGTATAGATTCGGTGGAAACGATGGAGTTTGCAAGGTCAATGGATCGATGAACAAACCCGTCTTTCGCAAAAGTCGCGCTGACCGCCGCCGATCAACGTCGCTTTCGCGCACAGTGGGCGAGCGCCCCCCCCCCCCCCCCTCTTCCCATCCTATTCTAGTGTATCCATGCCCAAAACTGATAAAAATTTTGTTTGGACATGAGGGACTAGTTGGGGAAGGTGTTCACCAAAAATCTTTCCAAAATCTCTACTGATTTCCTTCTATGGGCAAAAATGTGCCCGCGTAAATATGTGCGTCTCATGTAGGTAGGTGGGTATATACTGTATCTATTGATTTTGCCCCAGAATGTTGTAGGGTGCCCGTAAGGGGGTCCACTCGGGGAAAGTCATTATTTTCTGCACTGTTAGACCTCATAAAAACTGCCTGGGGAGGCGCAGGGTAAGTTTTTATAGCCCAATCGAGTCAGGATGATGCAGGGAGCAATTCCTGACTGAAAACTGTCACTTATTACGGAAGTTTGAAGTTTTGGTTTTTGCTGGGGGTCCATTGGAATATAAAAACCAAAACATTGAAAACATGGAAGAATTCTGCGGGGACGAGCGCACACAGCAGCGTTCCTCTGCGTGTCTCCACTGGGAGCACCTCGACGGTACTGGGTGAGTCACCAACGGCCTGGTGTGCAAGGTCCGCAAACTGAGCTCCATTACTGGGGATCGAACCTGGGACGAGTCCAACCACTCGCCCCCAAGCAATACGGAGAGACGAACACCGGACTGGTGCACCATCGCGGCCGCTGCAACAATCAATGATGACTTGCGGGTCTTATGACCCTGCCCTAAGTAATGCGTGTACTGTTTCACTCGTATCCCCGTGCATGTGTGAAGTCAAAAAGTCTGTCGCACTGTCGAACCGAACAAAGTCCTTGCAGGAGGGAGTATTTCTAGCTTGCCCTTTTCGTTTTCACGAGGGCTTCGCATCGCGTGTTTACACTCATTAGCTTGATTCCATCCAAGGCGCGTGAATAGTCGAGGGCGATTGGAAAAAAGCTGTTTGTCTCATTGTAAGGTCTTGTAATACGTGATAATGACATAGTGCAGTCGTAGGCCTACCTGAAATTAGGGGGAGAGTTATTTCTTATGTTCAGCCTAGAAATTTCTTGAGTTGACCCCCGCGCATTTTCCTGAGTCTCGGCTTTCAGTCTTGATTATTCCTACCTTATATAAACCCCGTGAGGCTATGACCTCCTCCTCGACACCCATTCGCTTGTGACTTGTGTCATTTTCTTATTTCCGATCAGGAACAGATTACTGTGGTCTCTTACCCAGTGAGCCAAGTGACATAGACTGTATTTTTGGGAAATGAATAATTCTAGAGATTATTCAGCTTACATCAACGATCCTCCGCCCAGTCCCTATTTATATCAGATCTTGGGAGGCATAGGAATCGTGGGCACATTAGTCAACTTGTACATCCTGGCCACCTTTATCTATTCCAAACGGCTCTTGAAATCGCCATCTCTCCTAATCGGACTGACTATAACTCACATATTGAATAGTCTCATGCACGCCATCCATGGTTTCTGGACCCCGGTCTACCAATTCGACCTGGTCACCAGCCTGTACTGCATCAGGATCATGTGGCCTAACCTATTCATCACCACATTCCAGCTGCTGCCGTTATTTCTGGCTTTGGCTGGCCTGGATCGTTTATTGGCTGTGTCCACTCCGATATGGTACCGCAATCACTGCACACCTAGTAATTTATGGCAGCTGACCATACTCTCCTTCCTGATAGGAGTCATTTCCATGGGTATCAATTGGCTGTTGGCTTGGCTTAATTCCGATCACTTCGTATCTGCCGCTTGTATCCCTCCCTCTATCCTAGGCGATCGATACGCTATCTATGGGGTGCATGGCCCTGCCGTTTTGGGTGGCATTTGCGCTACTATATGCTCCGGTCTTGGAGTACATGTTGGGAGGCAAAGAATCAAGAAAATGCCAGCCAATAGCAACGCCGAAATGCTTAGAGTACGAAAACAGATCAAACTGGCCAAATGTATGCTGATGATTGGCATCACAAACATATTTTGCGTCGTAATACCAAATATCTTGCTCGCATTGTACAACTCGGGCAGCGTGCACTTTCCATTACGCTATACCATATATCCAGTTATGATATACTGTATGGATTCGGTACTGAACATCGTGGCTTTCGCAGTATTCAATAAAGGATTTCAACAAATCTCGCTGGAATTCTTGTGTTGCCTCAAGAATAAGATTGGACCAATTAGCGCCGATGCAGCGGCAACGGCAGCGGAAAACAGGAAATGATGAATATGATATATAGTATATGCATTATGCAGTATAGTATGGTATAGCTCTTTGTACAGTAGTTATAGCTGTGTGAAAGTTGAAAGCGTTATGATCATGAATCTGCAGGCGCGGAAGTGCCTGCTATACAAGCCACTTAGACCCACAATGCTAAAGGATAATTTCCGACGGTCCGGTCATACATATTGTATTGAGTCTCCAATGCTGGGCTTTCTACTGAAGTACGGAATCATATGGCTCACGTATCCTCGTTTCGTTCGCACACGTTTGGGCTACGGCTGTGCTGCATGGTCTCCAAATGAGTTTAGCGGACGACTTTGAGATTACACAAAAGGTTGCGTCAAGAAGAGTGCTGATCAATTGGACGATACAGTCATTCTTATCGGATCGCAGAAATCATCATATTTATCCAACTACAGGTATATCGATATTACCATGGTCTCGCGGCGTAATCAAATCAGCGCGTCGTGCACACGGGTATGGCCAGGAGACGTATCACTTTGATTGATGCTGCAGGGGAGTATAGGTCTATAGTCGGAGTTTTGTGTCCCAGAGACTTCGGCCTCTCCTGTCTCGCGGCAATCTTGGTGCGCTGGTTACATATCTATGTAGTCGTAGTGTAAGTGCTCATTCGACAACGTCTCACCATCTCGAAATAACAAAACATCGCTGGATTTCATATTCTTACAGTTTCGAGTTCTCGACCATTATCTTACGGAACTCTGTGATCCTGAGTGGTATCGCGTTTGGCACTTTCGAGGAATATAATGGCTACATACCAAAACTTCGTTTTTTCGTTTATATTATGTAACCAGCATTCTTGGCGGTCAGGAGCAGTCGATACGCTCCCCTGCCTAGGAGAGGTCAACCTCTTCGGTCGATGTTTCTAGGGGCGCCTACCTCCAATCGGAATTTTTGCCCAGAGACTTCGTTCTCGACTATCTCCCGCCGCTTGGGTGCGCTGCTTACAATTGTCTGTGTTTGTGCTGAGCCATTTCAGTGGGATGATAAGCTTACCGGCATTTATATACTGTAGCATGGGATCGTAATCGAAGAGGTGACCGTCAAAAGGACTTTTCAATCACGCAGTAGGGTTTTTTTTTAATTTTTCTGGGTTGGGCCCCGTGCCGCCCCAGTTCCCCACGACTTACAACCCGTTTTGCCTATAGCCGGCCAGCAGTCATGATATGATAAGCGAGGCTGTGAGGTGACCAGCTCTCACAGCAGCTTCCCTATGTGTGTCTCCACTAGGAGCACCTCCACACGAGGGCATCCTGTGCCAGCACTAGCATCCCAGGATGATACTGGGCGAGAAGGGAGGGACCTTCCCGACTGGTGTTCGGGAACCAGTTTCCTGATTCTCTACTCGTTCGGCGTCCGCCGGTGACGGTGCCGGGTGAGTCGCCCAGAGCCAGGTGTACAAGGCCAGCGACGGACTTACTAAACTGCCGTCGAAGACCGGTTCCAACTCTCTGAGAACGGGCTTACTAAACTGCCGTCCCCAGTCGGAACAGAACTGCGGCCTCCCGGTCAGGGTTGCTGGCCCAAGCAATGCGGGACCAACGCCTTAACCTCACGCAGTAGGGTGGCTGGATCCAATGAACTCCTGTAGGGGCTATAACTTAATATCCTGTAGGCACCTACCGCCCAGGTTCGTTTACCAGCATGACCCCATTGCATACCAGAGCACTTGCTTCTGGCGAGAAGCAAATGCGGTTCTGTCGAAGAGATAGTAAAATATCTTGCTTCTCTTGAGCTCATAGCGACGAAATCTTTCTCATACTCGGCATAGCTTTAAATCTACTCGAAATTCGTATTCCTGATGCTGGAAGCCTGACACAAAAATTCGATGTCTCCGTCGCAGCCTTTATAAACCGAGCTCAAATAGAACAGCGAAATTTTGCCGTCCATAAGTTGGCCGATTATATTCATTTTACTTTCACTTCTACTCCAGAAAAGTGCACAAAAATACTGTATTTCTCTCTCTGGGCTGCGCGATCTCGTTTAGTTGGAGAAGACATCGGGTTCTTTGTCTAAACTCGCACACGCACTCTCTCACAACCATCACCAATCGTGTACTCATTGCAGCAAATTGCAACCAAATACTGTATGCATCCGCTCTCATTAGTAAACTTTGTTTCCCGAGAGCAACTGCTTTTAGCCAGTTTAGAATTTTGGGGTCTGCTGTAAACATCCTGCTTTCCGAGCCATGGTGTTGCACTGATTGTGAGGCTTCTAGATTGGAATTTGCGTGGATGATTGAGGCGGGCCCCAACATTGACGTAAAGGGCTGACAAATATCACCGATTTTTTCGCTGCATCAGATGGCGAAAAAATGAAAAATACTAAAGGAAATGAGGTACATCTCTATATGTACTAGGAAAGCTTGGTCAGGAAAGGCTATAGTTTGAACAAAGTTCTCAGAGCGTCGAGAAAATATCTTCCTTTTACTTGATTGCCTTTCTCTGCCACTTTCTGTTGTCCCTATTTGGAAGTATACCTATGTATGCTTCACAGTGCAAAACACTGTGCGCCAACACTAATAGAATGTGCGACATCTTGGACTGTCGAAAGGTCAACCTCTCTGGAACTACAATTTCAGAATTTCTCCAACGTGTTTCTATCCAGGAAGAGTACAGGTCGGCCAATCACAATTTCTCTGAAATCGCGCTGTTTCTCAAAAGCGTAAAGATTTGTGGGATTTCTGGAAATGAAACATTCGAAGAAGCAGCTTTCTCTTCATTGCCAAAGCTAGAAAGTCTGACTGTCGAATATTTCATTCCCAATCGAATCAATCGTGCCTACTTTAAAGTGCTAGCAACAGCATTTCAGCATTGTCCAAAACTGAAAAGTTTCACCGCTGATTCTCTTAATTTCGACAAAGATACCCCTTCAACCCCTCAAAAATAGACTATAGAACGATTGACTTTGAAGACTTGTGAGCCCGCTAATCGTTTGCTATCAATTGCAATAGAATTCACAAACCTGACCGAACTCTTTATCGATGGAATGTGCGGGAACGAGCCATTCCCACCGACTGCATATCGAAATTCAGCAGCCACATCAAAATATATCACTGTGCGTCATTGTTATTTGCACACAATTAGCAGGCAACTGCCTCGGGGATTGGCAAATCTGAGATATTTGAGGATCTAACGTCATGAGAGCAACGTGACGAGAATCGAACAAGGTGCATTCGACGACTTGGTGAACTTGGGATCGCTGCATTTGGAATACAATGCCATCGAAACTTTGCCCCCAGGGTTGTTTTAAAACAATAAGTTACTAGATCGAGTCATTATCTTAAACAGGAAAATAATTCCTAATTTGTCAAGAAACAATTTCACACATTTTAATAATTTTGAAGACTTTGACTTTTCGTTTTCACTGTCAAAATAGTAAGCTCATAAAAATAGCTGTTCAGTCTCGAAAAATGTTGCGGGAGTGAGGGTTCGGATGCTGTGGTATACTGCACTCGCACAGTACCTACAGTGTGATGCATTGGATCGTACCTAGACTTCTGGTGGCAGACTGTCACGATTTTATGCAGTGTGTGATTAGACGTATTGCTCAGCTAGCAATAGTGACAAGGACAAAAATATATTTTTCGCGAAAACATAAGGAAAGTGAGCACTGATTAAGAAGTCGAATTTTATCTTGCTTCTCAAAAATGCTCAAAGGAAAATCAGAGGTTTCTTTGTTCCATGGAATATAGAGCATTCGAAGATACGGCATACTTTTTTGTACCGCAAGACCCGTGCCACCAAAAAGAACAATATCTTCACGCAGGCTGCTTATAATGCATGTTACGGCCTGACAGACAAGTTTTTGCATCAAATTTAGGCAGTTTGCATGAAGATCTCTTGGAAATATAAAAAAATTCAAAATAGACTAGTTAATTTTACCACCTGCCACTCTTGACCAGTACCTCGTCCGGTCGTCAAACCTTTCAGCGTTTCCCTTGGTCATGGCCTACAGTTTGAGACATGTCTCGATCCAAGGAGAGCCTTACCAGTGGGGCGTGTCTTGATCCCCCTATAGACTTTTCATAGCTAGGCAGAAAAAAGTTTCGCTCAAGCGTGTACAGTAATATCAGATCTTTCGTTTTCGCTCAAGTGCGCCTATTCCAGTTCGATGCATTTTTTCGAACAGTAAGATTTCGCAATCTCATTCATTCCACACGAACTGTCGCACAGTCGCGAGGCGATAACAATCTGTCTGAAAAACTTGTGCCTAATTATCAGGTTGATTCAAAGTTATCGCATGGGCGATTTTTCGATCTAATGCTTTTCTCGATAACGTTTTGAGCCATTTTGAGCCCGCTGCTGCTCCTGTCAGAACAGCAGCACCTCATCACAGCCAAGAACCGAGATGAATAATTCAGAAAATCTTTCATTTTCAGATTCCTTACAGAGTCCTTTGTTACAAAGAATCATAGGGAGTGTAGGAACGGCAGGTACTTTAGTGAACGTCTACATCCTAGTCATATTTCTGAGTAACAAGCGTATTATGAAATCGTCGCCATTTTTGATCGGGCTGACGATAACTCATCTTCTAAATGGGCTGATGCACGCCATGTTTGGTTTCTGGACACCCGTGTATCAATCAGTCATGGTGTCCCCCCTGTACTGCATCGAGGTCGTTTGGCCTAATATTTTCGCAGCTACTTTTCAACTCTTGCCTCTGTTCTTGGCCTTGGCAGCCTTGGAACGTCTTTTGGCATTGGCTAATCCGATTTGGTTCCGCAACCATTGTAAGCCATTCCATTTATGGCTCGTTACTGCGTTCACATTTTTGTGCGGCCTGCTATCGATGGGGATCAATTGGATAATGGCCATTTTTAACTCTAATCATTTCATTTCTGGTGCCTGTGTCGTGCCGCAGGTCGTCGGCGGTTCGTACACGATATACGCAATCCATCTCCTCGCTGTGGCGGGCGGTATTTGTGCCACAATATCCTCTGGAATCGGTGTGGTGCTTGGGAGGAAGAAAATATTGAAAATGCCGGCAAATAGTGAAGCTGAAATGAACCGGATTAAAAAACATACCAAATTGGCCACGTGCATGCTTATGATCAGTGTCATAGATCTTATTTTTGTCGTCCTACCCAACATTGTGCTGATACTGTACAATACGGGAAAGCTTCACTTTCCTTTACGTGACACTGCATATGCAATTATAATCTATAGTTTGGATTCTGTTCTGAACATTTCTGCATATATTTTGTTCAACTCAGAATTTCGAAAATCTTCGATAAATGCTCTTCGATGTGGAACGGCGGTGGTCCAGAAAGTGACAGTAAATGTGGCAATACTGACTTCTGAAAACAGAAAGTAGCTTGGTGTTTCTAGCCAGTTTTTTTTCAGTATTATCCTGAAGCAAAAGTTTTGAAGAATTGCGAGTTTGCATACAATGGCGGAAAAAGTGTTCAAGGACGTGTACGAAAAAAGTATTTTTGAACCTACGTAACACTTCACTTTTTTTATTTACATCAACCTACAGTATGTAGTGGAATATTTTCGTTCGAGTTGAAGGCGCTTTCGTAATGAAGTCAGCAACCGCAACTTTCTACACAGCTACAAAGTCAGCGAAGAACTGTGTTCCAGATGGAAGCAGACAGGTGTTTACAGCATAGCTGCATATCGGAGGAGAGCTTTGCATCTCGAAAGTGCTTGATACCATAAAGCACAGAAGGACGATTTTAAGCCGACTTGTGGTCCTAAGAAAGAGTACGAGCCAAACTTACGCAAGGATAAGATCTGTTCAGAATTGATATATTTTGCGTGAAGTCCTGGTGTACTTTACCTAGCTCACTATCAGCCTTGGCACAGAGGCACTCCCCTTTGCAGCAACTCATAATTCCTTCATCTGCACGGTGTCCAAAAAGTCTTCACACAACTCTACTTTTGAATTCGCGCGCTTAATAGGGGAGGTAGTATAAAGTTGATATTACTGCTGAAAACGTAATGTCTGTGGTGTCAGTTTGCCAAAGTTCATGTTCATGTTTTACCACATCACCAAACGCTTATGCGCACTCGAGGGTGAAGGGACATATTTTACACTGCGGGACAAAGTTAGATGTCCGCTGCGGTCGTACTGGTGAAGCAGGCGAGACGGTTTTTTGAAGAAATTTTTGAATCAAAATTTGTCCAGCCATTAGATTCGGAGGCGTTGCAAGCCATTCGAACAAGACGCAATTTTGTCTACTACACAATAAGAACACTATTACTCCGTGCTGGACCCGCCTCATTCGGGCGGCCCGCGTTCCGCGGACCACACAGTTGGTCAAAATCACAAGGAGTCGAGTTCAACAAAATCCTGGACTATCAGGGATAAAATTGGCACCTGAGCTTCACACATCAGTGTCATCTGCTCATCGTGTCTTGCTTGAGCAACTTCGCTTGAAGGCTCATAAAACACGCAAGGTTCATGGCTTGACCACCGTTCAGATGGTCGAGCAGGTCCATCAATCAAAAGAATTGCTACGAAAGTTCGCACCTGAAGATGCTAAAATCATAGTTCTTGATGATATGCCATTCTTGGCTTAGCGATGCAAGAAAGCCAAAAATGATGTAACTCGAAGATATTGCAGGCAATACGCGAACGATCCAGCGCTTTCAGAAAGCGAGCAGCATCATGATATGGGGCGACATATCCAAGTAAAGCCAACCTCTCTCCATCTTTGTTCACAGATATCGGCGTGGAGATCGACAAGACACACTGCGAAGAAGAGCTTATGCAAAGGCATGTATTGCAAGATGCCAACAGGCTCATACAGACCAAAACTGGGTGTTCCTGCAAGATTCATGTCAGCTCTCTCACAAATCGCAGAAACAACTTACGATTAGGCATGGTGCAGAGCGTATTCCCCAAATTTCATCGCCTATCAAAAATCGCCCTCTCACGGCCATACTTGAATCCTGAAGATTTCCGCGCATGGGCTCCGAAGGGATGGTCAAGCGAAACAACATCGAATAATCGACTCATTAAAAGCGGCAGTTGGTGCAGGAATGGGAAGAATTATCCATGAATATTGTGCGCGCTGCGACTGATTGTTGGAGTGACCGATTGAAGGTAGCTGTGTTCGCAAAGAGAGGCAGATTCGAATATTTGTTCAAATAAGCTATACATAAGCGTCTGATTATTCCTGGCTTAAAGTTTAAGCGCTACAAGCTTTCTTCAAGGAGAAAAGCTCAGAAACATTTGTATGAAAACTTTTGGGACACCGTGTAGGGATAGGTCAGGATCCTTTTTTCAGGATCGGGATCTGGACCCATTCGATGTTTATATTTGAAGGTTTTGAAGGGAGGTTTTTGAATTTGACTATGGGCGTGGGCCTTATTTTATACGTGTCCATAACACACCAGAAAATGGATCAGAAAATGGATCTACTCCACATAGGGCCCGAATATCCCGAAGATCAAAGCTTGAATTTGCAGTCTGTGTTCCACACGCCTTGGCCGAAGTAACAATTAAGCAAGAGTTTTTGGAAGCAAGGAGTGTCAGGCACTCTATATCCATAGGTTCTTCCTATGGGGCTTTGCTGGTTGAAAGTTAGGCATGATTTGCAAATATTATCCAATCGTTTACTGGAAAGGTTAACATGCGTGCTGTACAATCCCATGACATGTGACGTCAATATGAAGAGAGTGGTGATTTAGTTCCTCTGCGCCTGTTTACCACATTTTTATTGATTGGAGGCAACGCGCATTATTCCTTCCTGAACTAATTCAAGACACTGTCCGATAACAAAACTGTTTAATTTTTTCGGCGAATTCTCACAAATATGTTTTTAATAAGCTCATTCGTAGGCGTTTTTGTGCGTGACATCTTCAAATGTCATTAAAGCGCAGTTGTCAAAGCCAAATCGTCAGTCACGTACTCACGATCTATAAGAGCCGTAAGTCAGAATCCCTATAAACAGGACTAGACGGAGGCAGAAATTCTCCAGAACGGACAGGATGATGAGCAACCGCTTTTTTTTATAGCATAAATTTGTCACAGTTTAATTTTACCAGGTCCTAGAGAAACCTGATGGTCTGCCGCTGTAGCTGTAGCTTGCTCGCTGGTGCTCCGCCAAGATCATTCGCATCTACTGTACTTGCCAGAAGAATTACCTACTGACTTCCACATCGGGATCATGCTCCTTTAGGGGCACTAATTCCCCTGTAGTAGACTTTCACTGCTGGTCTCTGCTGACACAGCTAGTCAGAGCACTGCAAAGTCATGCCAACAGCTGGTTTTCAGGCGGGCTATTTTAATTTTTGGCAGTCTGCCTATTGCCTATTTGAGCGGAGTATATTTCGCCTAGGGCCGGGCAGCAGTCAAGCAAAGCTGTGTTTAAACGGCCACAATGCAGCGTGTCTCTGTGTCTGCACAATGTCAACCTGGACTGGACATTGGCCCTCTCACACAGGCGTCTGGGCTCTGAACGGCGTTTATTAGTTGCGTGTCGTGCCCGCCGAAACTACCTGCAATGCAAGGTCAGCAGGATTTTCGTATGGTATTAAGCCCAGGAACTGAAACCAGGACGAGCCAAGCCACTCGCTACCCAGACACACAGGTAGACACAAGATCAGAGGCCTGACTCGCACTCATACCTAGTTCTTGGCCCGATTTTCCAAACTAGGTATCGAAAAGTCCGCTGTAGCTAATCTACGTGGCGTGCACAAGGATAAAGAAAGAGAAACCGGAACGGATGGTTTAAAAAATTCACTTGGATTTTTTTGCAGAAGTCGACTGTCGGCAGCCTATTCTCCTTCTGTACCATAGAGAACACTCGTGGCGTGCTGAACAGCAACGTCGGAAGAAACACAAAACGTTTCCGCAATGTCCGTAATTAACATGTCCTCACTCGATGACCCCCCTGCTGGCCCTGACCAATATGTGATTATGGGGATAATCAGCGTGATTGCCACTTTGCTGAATCTGTTCATTCTCGGCGTTTTCTGTTCGAGCAAAGTTCTTCTCAGCTCCTCCTCCCTGCTGGTCGGATTGACCATTTCGCACGCTATCAATGGTCTCGTGCACGCCATCAGCGGTTTCTGGTTTCCCTCTTACCAAGGTGTCATGGTCAGTACGTTATTCTGCATCGAGATCATCTGGCCCAACGTCTACATCACGACTTACCAGGTACTACCGCTGCTGCTGGCTCTGGCGGGGGTCGAGCGTCTGTTGGCCCTGGCTACACCCATTTGGTACCATACCCACTGCACATATCGCCGCCTGTGGTACGTCACTGTAGCAGCATTCGCCATTGGACCAGTGTCGATGGCACTCAATTGGTACTTGGCATGGCGCCGGTCCGACCACTTAGTCACCGGATGGTGCGTTACACCAGTGATCGTCGGTGGCACCTACGCCATTTACGGAGTCCACCTGCCCGCCATTCTAGGTGGACTGTCGGTCACTGCTTGCACGCTTATCAGCTTGTACGTTGGGAAGAGGAGGATAAGCAAAATGCCGATCAATAGTTCAGCTGAAATCAAGCGGGTGAAAAAGCATATACGATTAGCCAAGTCTTTGTTAGTCATCAGCCTAGTGGACGTGGTCTGCGTGGTTATTCCCAACACCCTCCTAATCTTTTACAACACTGGACTGGTCCGATTCCCCTTACGATATACAGTGCACGCGGTGACGACCTACTGCGTGGATTCCGTGTTCAACATCGTCGCTTTCATGTGGTTTAACCGAGAGTTCAGGAAAGCATCAATTCGAATCATACGTTGTGGTATTGCATCCTCAGTCGGACCTTCGTTTGACCCCGCCACACTTGATCGTAGGCGTGATCAGAATCACGGTTTCGACCATCAACATCATGCACGTGTGCTGGAGCCATGGCACCTCTGAGCCTAGGGAGGCAGAACCATGCACCTTCTTTAGTACGCGCTGTGCGTGTTCGTGTGTGTTGGCTATGTCAAACTACTGCAACCTGATTCACATCGACAGCATCCCATCCGAACATATGGCCTTAGCAAGAGCATACACACTTGACACCCGACCATTTAGAGGATTATAACACCACGTCACCACATGACCAACTACACAGAGCTGCTTGAGGCGGCTATTGGAGCCAGGTCGTACCAGGTGGTCATTGTTCCTCGGAGAATGTCAAGTTTCGCAAAGGCCCCACATGCGTGACCATAAGCCTTATCGTCAGGGAGAGTAACATTGTGGCCTCATGCTTTAGTAGCTACGCTAATTATACAAATACAACATCTCAAGTAGGTATTAGAGACCCTAACAATGGTTCATCAGCATTGACTTTGCATGGTCAGAACGGGCCCAAACAATTTATTGTTATACGAACAACATGCCTGGAAAATTATCATTTCAAATCAGAAACGGGGAAATTGTTCGATTGGAATTGAAAATTAGAAATCTAAATTAATAGCTCTATGGTAGCTTATTTACTCACTCGTTGGACGCATTCATGTCGTAATGTGCATGAAGGGGGCTATGTCTGTGCCTTGAGGCTTCCTTGGGGCAAGCTGAAAGGCAGGGCTTGACGCTGAAACGCTGAAACTGATGATTACATTTAGTTGATTCTGGTCTGAGTAAGTTGCCGTTATTCAATAAATTTTGCGCAACCTGATGATAACATACACCGACATACGCGGGGCGGGAGCCGTGCTTATAGCAAAATGGAAATGGCTTTGGGTAAAAGTACATTGCTTGCCGGGGCAGCACCACATACAGGACTGCAGGCGTTTGTACTGTATGATGCTTCGTCGAATGCGCTGCGTATGTATCCCAAAACGACGATCACATTTCGCATACGTATAAGTACAATGCAGACCTGCTCCATTAACGAGCAGGATTCTTCGTAACCATGATTACCGAAACCCGATCACCACACAAAAAGTTTGACCAAGGGCGCGTTTTTGCGTAAATACGTTCATGTCGCAAGAATGAATCCATATTTTCCACGCTCTAATAAGGCGGAGTCAATAAAAAACTACGTCATCTGTCTTGTGATAATTGACCCGAATGTTTCGCTATGAGGGACGTCTACTTGAGACAGAGATCAGAGAAGCACACTCCTTCTACTGTAGACCCTGCCCTGGATCAGGTGACAAGGCAAGGGTCAAGGCACATCGGGGTGTGAATTTTGAGAGTGCCCATTGTGACTGGTTAGTGGAGTGTCAGGTTGGGTAAGAGTGAATGCCAGTCGGTGAGAGACTGACTGTAGCACTCGGAGGCTCGTATCACCTGTCTGTGCAGAAGTGCCAGCTAACATAATTCTTGTGCTTTAGAAGGTACTAGTCTAGGCTCTGGCGTCCTTGCACCCAAAAAATGGCTGATAATAACGTTTCTTCGGTAGAAGACCCGCCAGCAGGATCAGACCAATATTTCATAATGGGCGTCATCAGCGTAGTGGCCACCTTAGCCAACCTGTTCATCCTTGGAGTTTTTTACTCCAGCTCGCTTCTCCTCAACTCCTCGTCTCTTCTTGTCGGTCTGACAATTTCGCACGCTATCAATGGTCTTGTGCACGCCATCAATGGTTTCTGGGTCCCAGCCTACAGAAATGTCATGGTCAGTACACTATTCTGCATCAAAATCATTTGGCCCAACGTCTACATCACAACCTACCAGGTCCTGCCTCTTCTATTGGCTTTGGCAGGAGTCGAGAGACTTCTGGCTTTGGCAGCACCCATCTGGTACCACAAGCATTGCACGCAGAGGCGCCTCTGGTATGTGACTACGGCCGCCTTCGCCACTGTTCCCTTATCGATGGCGATCAATTGGAATTTGGCCTGGCGTCACTCTGATAAGTCGATCAATGGCGGGTGCCTCATACCGTTCGTTGTGGGTGAGACGTACTGCGTTTACGGAGTGCATTTGCCCGGCGTGCTCAGCGGTGTGTCAGCTACAGTATGCACACTGACTGCCTTGTGCGCTGGACGGCGGAGAATAAACAGGATGCCTAGCATTGGTCTCAATGAAATCAAGAGATTCAAAAGACACTTACGATTGGCGAAATGCCTGCTTGTGATCAGCTTGGTGGATGTGGTCTTCGTCGTCACTCCCAACACCCTGCTTATATTATACAATTTGAGACTGGTCCATTTTCCCTTACGGTACTTGGTCTACGCGGTCATGGCCTATTGTGTGGATTCCGTTTTCAATATCGTAGTCTTCACGTGGTTCAATCGTGATTTCAGAAGAGCGTCGATTCGTGTTCTCCGTTGCTGGAAGGGCTCTCAGATTACACCTCAGCCTCGGCGCATGGTACAAACCAAGTGGTGATCTGAAAAGGAGGGTCCTCACTTGCAGGCTATTAGAGCTAATCGATATGGCACCAAAATGCATCCGGGGTGGGGGACGCATTATGGCAGGTCAGTGGACATCGTAATACCCGTGATCAACGCAAAGTCAACTCTTGAGTCTGTGGTCGATGCGAAACCAGAGGTAACGTCTGTTATAAAAAATGATGCAACGGTTTCTTCACAACCAACCATATTAGCACCGTCTGGCAATTCGTAGAATCATTTGCGACAAGGATGAACTAGGACGGGAAGCGATACATCAAAAAATCGGTAAAAAAAATACAAAAAATATGAGACTAGGGCTTATGCTGGTTCGATTAATCTAAAGCCTCTCCGGATGCTGGAAACGAATCTACTACGATAAGTAAAATGCACCGCAAGTTATGTAAGTGGTTCCGCATGGATGAAACATGTCTGGCCAGCACAAAGACTCATACGCGATGAGGATATTTATTGTGCATAAATGGTAGCGTTTCAGTGTTATGCCCAACCCATTGTATACTATTGCGTTGTATTGTGTATGTGTGGTGCGTGTGTGTGTTGTACACTATACCTACTTGTCAAATATGTGCTCCTCAGCTCTCGAATGCGCTGTATGGTGCCTGGCTAGATAAAATATGACATGACATTAATAGGGCGTTTCTTTTTGAAGGCAATCTGCAGTCGTCTGAAGTGAATTATCTGTAATCTTGTCAGCCCCCTCTTGTGCTATTGGAACTAAAGACTCACGTCAGATGCCCCGCTGTCTATCGAACAGTATCTGACCAGTCAGTCAGCACTGTGTGCGTACCCCTGCAACCGTATAGTAGAGTCTTCTCTTGAGTAAATGTATGCGTTGTTTCCTTGACTGATTTTGTGTTTTGAAACGTTCTTGTCGACTGACTGAAACCTTGAACAAACGTGAACCAGCACAAGACCATTGATAGCGTGCGAAATTGTCAGCCCGGCAAGAACAGACACCGAGTTGAGGAGAAGCGAGCTTAGTCTTTGTCCTTTCTTAATTAAATCTAGTCTCTGCTTGGGTTGGCCTTTCTATATGAGACCGTACTCACTCCATCCAAGAAGGTCGCAGGGACCTTGTCTAGTCTTACATTGCCAGGCATGACCTCAACTGTATGACATGAGAAATGGCTGACTATATTTTAAACATTCTGCTTGTGGAAGTAACAATTAATTAAGGCCATAAGTAAGTGGCCGGGTGGCGCCGCTTTAGTTTTTGATGTCAGTCAACTAGCAATCGCAATTTATCCCACTGCAGTCATTCAAAAATGTTTTTAAAATTCCCGCGCCCACAGTAACCCTGGGGTTTTTGTTTGCTTACGTGACAAATGTGCGTTACGGTCTATCACGGAGGAGCAGAACCAAAAAATCAGCTGCTGTTTGTTTATCGCCCCAATCAGACTCTACCGAGAAGACACGACGGGCGATTTGTTCATCGTTCTTCTTATCTCCTGGGCGAAAGAGGAATGTCGGGTCCAGCTGCTGCTTGTGCGTTGACCTGGCTTCCAGAGTCTCTTTACAATTCGGCTCTTAGTGCGGTCGCGACAGCGTATTCGAAGACAAAAGGTGGAATTCGACAATTGCAACCGGCAATTCAATTTGATATTTACGAAAAATTATTCCGTGATGGTCGCTTATGTCCCTTGGGATACGAATTGTGTAATTTAGATTTGTTTTTTACCGTTCTAAGTGTAACGCATAAACGGTAGGTAAAGCCCATCTTTTTTTGTAGGTACCTATTTATGTATGTAGGCTTTGTACCAACTTACGTTCGTTTTGCGTTTTCATTTAGCTACGAGTTGCACCAATGTTTTCAAGCTCTCATCGAACACGGACTACGGCTTCACGATATTCTAGCCAGAGAGTTCTGTCAGCGATGTTACAGTGTCAAAACAGATGATGGTATCTTCGAAGAACGCGAGTGCTTCAGTTTGATCGCCAATGGTCTCGCATTTGGTAGGTATGAATCCGCATTGTCGTCCGCATATTCTTCGTTTGTGAGACGTTTCCCCCACCACCAGAGTTGAGAAACTGGGGCTATTCAAGTTTTGAGACTTCGTCTAGGAGCAAGTACTCGTGCACAAATCGTCATCTCTTAAACTAGAAGACAAGAAATATGCCTCAAATACTCCACTATTTAGTTGACTCGCTATTTGAGTGCCATGTTGTAATAGCGACCTAAAATGTTGCTCCTTGGACACTCTCACTGCCACACTGGCGAATTCACTAAGGTCCCACTGCCTAAATATATATCTTCTCTTTTAATTGAGTTCCAGTGTTGAGTAGCTCTGCATTTGGGACTTGAACCATGTCATGATTGGTAGAGAAAACTGGTCTAGTCTTTACGTGCACTCGTAATGGCAGCGTGTAATATCCCTCCTGGAATAGAGTTCAAAAACTTCGTAGCCTGAGCACCTTGCACATGGACTGCAGCAGCAAACTTGTAAAGTACTGTACTTTACTCTGCCACGCATCCTGCAAGCCTTACAGTGCTTGTAGGATAGGCGTGTTGCGTGCGTGTCTTTACACACATCCTATCACACACATGCTGCCTTTTGCAACCCAGGCCGTACCCGCACATTAGGGGAAATGACACAGTGGGGGAATCGGCACGGGACATATTCTTCAGAAATCAGAGGTAGTATTGCTTTTCAGGCAGTTTCTTGATCGAGGCTGGTTGGTATCAGGGTGGCGCAAGATGTATCGAGTCGTGTTTGAATCTTTGTCAGATTTGCACAGACCAGTCATCATTACGCATTCAAAGCTGGATCATTGAAGCGTACGTTTGGTAAGCTCTTTCGATTTTCAATCTGCCGCAGTATTTTCTTCTTTATGATTTTTGTTTTGTATGTGTGAGATTCCAAGGGTCCTTACTCTCGTGGGGGGTGGTGGTATTTTCCTCCGTTTGGTCTCCCAAAGTTTCTTACACCCTTCATTTCCTTTAAACTGTTTTTAGGATGCTTGAAGCTTACAATGGTTTCTGCCGATATGAGGATGCCATGCGAACACATCGAGAATCGTTGCGATATGTCGATCGTTTGAATGAAAGACGCATTTCGTTCTGTTTTTCTGAACTATTCACACAATATTCGTCACTTTTCTTCAACATTGGTCGCTACGAAGAAGCGTACGATTGGGCAATCAAAGCCCTTCGTGAGTTATTAGCTGAAGGCCGAGCAGATGATTGGAAACCGTCGACTAAAACTGTGATGCGAGTATTCTCTCAAGTCAGTAAAATTCTAGTCGTACGTCGTCAATTTCGGAGAGCCGAACTTTTGATCAAGCACGCAGTAGCCTTATCTTTCCGGTACTACGAACGGGGAAAGCGACATCCATCGCCGCTGTTGGATTTCGGCTTTTACTTGATGAATGTGGATATGAATGAAGCGGCATCGCGAGTTTGCCAAATTGCTCTGGATTTTCGACAAGCTCAGTTCGGCGGAAGAAATTTGAAATTGGCTCATGCACACGAGGATTTAGCCTATGCTTTGTACGTCTTGGAGTACAGCACTGGGCGATTCGGCAAGGCCAAGTAAGTTGGCCCGTGTTTCTGCTGACCGCCACCCTTATCTCATTCTCTTTCATTCAGGGGGCACGCCGACCGAGCTATCGGTATCTTGAAAGCGCAACTGCCTGAGAACCACTTGCTTTTGGCCTCTTGTCAACGTGTGAAAGCCCTGATTTTGGAGGAGATAGCTATCGATTCGCAGGACAAGAGTTATGAAGCCGCATTGTTACAAGAAGCCGAAGATTTGCATTTGAGTGCACTATCAGTTTGCAAACGCCTTTTTGGGGAGAACAATATCCAAACTGCGAAACATTACGGAAATCTTGGACGGTTGTATCAATCGCTCCACCGTTACGAGGTAAGCTGTGATGGTCATTTGGCGGGCTAGTGCTGTGGAATGATACATTCCTTTTGTTCACTGCCGCCTTCCGAGAGGTGGGGTGTTTGTAGGGGAGCTATTCTAGCTTGGTCCTGACATTACCTTTCCTTGTTTTCAGGAAGCCGAAAGCATGCACTTGAAAGCAGTGTCAATTAAGGAGCGCTTGTTGGGACCCGATGATTACGAGGTGGCCTTGAGCATCGGTCATTTGGCTTCGCTATACAGCTATGATATGGGCCTACACGAACAAGCCGAACAACTGTACTTGCGCTCGATTCAAATTGGTATGTCTTTGGCGCGACTTGTTTACTTAGCGGTTAGAAAATGGTTTTTCCTGTTTTAGGCAAACGTTTATTTGGTGAATCCTATTCGGGTTTAGAATATGATTATCGCGGATTGGTTCACGTTTATTTACAAAGGAATGAACGTGATCGAGCGAATGTTTATGTGGACGCTTTGCACCGGTGGAAAATGCTTCGTGATACTGAATTGTCTCGATCCGATCCGTTGGATGTGTTATCTGATAAGTATCACGATGAGTTGGAGGATACTGAAACCGTTCTGGAACGGTTTTTCAGAAAGGATTTGTAATACAGGCCAGTACTATTATGTACAAAGAATGTTTTTGGCAACCTATACTTTGGAATTGGGTGTTTCTGCCGCTGATTCATTGTTTGCAGGGCAACCAAAGGGTTTAGGTTAAAAAGGTGATCAGAATTCTTTATTCAATACATGTGAAGTTTGTTCTTTTGCAAGAATCGTTTTCCATGCATCTCTTTATATGAACGAAGAATCGCAAGTTTGCATTTTTCACGATGATCCTGACCTAATTTGACAAAATAGCAATGCGTGCCCGACCGACCCCGAAAAGCTACGACAACTATGTATATTGTACATGGAAAGTATGGAGTATGCCCTCTGCGGCCCATCGCACGTAAGCCCACCCGAATAAGACTAAACCGTATGAGTGCCAACGCAGTGTCCTAGCCCCCTCGTCAAACTGAGCAAAGCGCACGGGTCTTGTTCACGTTGCTTGTTCTGGTGTCAGCTTGTGCCAACGTTGGAAGCTCGTGCCAGGATTCTTGATGCAGTCGTACCAGTGGCGCAGACGCTCGCCCTTCGACTGGATGCCGAGTTGTAAGCCACCTGCAATGAATTGGTCATTGGGCACTGCAGTACAGGGGCGGATAGGTCAGGTGATGATCCTGGTACAGTCTGCAGGGTCCAATCTCTGCCAGCACCTACCTATGAAATCGTCGTGCTTGCCAACGTCCTTATCCCAGACCGAGATGTCCAATGTCTTCTGGGCTAAGTCAGCCATAGTGACAGGAAATGAAAAATTTTCGTTATAGACAGGGTTCAATGTCTTTTTTCTAGTCTTTGTCTTAGCGCGATGTTTCTTATCAGTCTCGGGACGTAGTGACCTAAAATGGTGCCACTGAAGCTGCTTGGAAGAACTGAGGCTGCTTAGAAGAACTGAGGACTTGCATACACTTTGACATAGGGATCGGAGTATCCGTTGGGGTCCATCCCCAACAACTGGGCACATCGCACGATTTCAACCAACAGGCACTGTTTTTGAATGTTGTACGACAGTCCCAACAGGAGACGACCCCTTTCTTCACCCAAATCGTCACCTTTCTCCATCTGAAAGAAAACGGTCACTGCACGATGGATAGCCTGGGTGGCCAGGCAAGCGTGGTCTGCCCATCAGCACCCTGTTAGTTACTCCCTGTGCCAAATATCAGTTCGATAGAAGTCTTACTGGCATCTGCTTGTCCAAGTACACATTGTATGCCTTTTCTCTTCCCGGGGTCAGCCGTTTCAATTGCACTCTCGTCTCACCCAGGAAGTCCGACCCGAAACGATCTTCGTCGAAGACGGTCAGCCTAAGTGTCTTCTTTTGCCTGTCCTCCTCGGTCACTCCGTAGTAGACCAGTGGCTCGTTCCATTCGGGGTTCAATGTCTTCTGGATGGTCTTGGTGCGCAGTTTTGTGGACTAAAAACGAAAGGGGTTCAGAGGACTCGCAATCGGAAGCATCGTCCCTTGGTGGCTCCCAATGCCTGCCCTCCACCTGCTCACCTTGACTGCGCCAGGTAGCAAATGCAATTTCACATACGGATCAGAGAATCCGTTCGAATCCATGGCTTTTAGGTTCTGAAGACAAAACACACCTGATCAGACTACGACTCTGTGTCGCCTTATTGTCTTACTTTGGCTCGTATAATCAACACGGTCAGGTTCTGGTTCACTGCATCATAGAGAAGCGAAAATTCCAAAGTGCCCAGGCTGCCTATGAGAAGAATAGGGTGATAATGAGGGCGAGGGGACTTAGTTGACCTGGTTTGGTGCGAGACTAAATCCACTAGGTCACAATGAAATGATAACCCCACACAGGGAACATGGTGTTGTCAAGTGCCAAATGAGCTCACTTTGCTCGTCATCGGGTGATGACAGGTCGGGCGTGGAGGCTCGGACACTGCTGCTGGCGGTTGTTGGCAAGGTCAAACTCATACGGTGCGCCTTCTCAGGCTCCTCGTTGTTGGCTGTTTGGGCTTGCGACGATGAGGCAGCGGTGGTGGTCCCGGTCAATCTAAGAGAAGCAGCCTGATTGGCTGTTTGTGTTGTGTCTTGTTGGAACGCGGGTGTGGGCGGTTGAAGCGCTTGAAGCAGTGAAGCTTGTTGACCGCTGCTGCCTCCGGACGGTGAAGAAGGCACCAAGGATGCGGGTCGAGTAACCGAGTGGGACCTTTCGCTGCGTACTACTGTGAAAAAGAAAACGCGCTGTAGAGCCAATCTTGTGGACGTGGCACTGACGAAAACAGTGAGCACAAAACTAGGCGACAGTGTATGCTAAGCTGACTGAGCTGAGAACGGGGACCCGCCCTGACCCATCTTCGGCTGGGGCATATTACCGTGCGCGTGGTATACAGCAGTGCCTAGCGAACCGAGGAAGCCACGGCAAGGCAACTTTGCTTCACCGCATCCGGCATATAAGCACACCCAAGTACCTCTAACATGCAGAGCCCTGTAGCATGCAAGTACCAAGTTTCATTTGAGACTGACCCCCGGAATCGATGGACTTTGAGTCGGACGTATCGACTATTGTAGGTGCCACACCGTCGGCAGTCTCGTGCGTACTCGAAGGCGTCTGCACGGAACCGCGTGGTGTCGAGGGCAGGCTGGGACTACGTTCGCTCGCTCCCCCGCCGGCTTCCTCGTCACTCCTGTCCTCGCTGTTACTGCTGCTTTCCGTGAATCTTCTGCACCTAGTCACAATCCGTTGTACGCCCCCGTGCCACTGATGTTGAGACTTTGCGGAAGTGGCGCCCGATGACGAAGTCGTCATGGGAGTCCTCTTCTCTCCTTCGTATTCTTCTTCGCCGGAGCTGCTACTGTGCCTTCGACCACCGCTTTTAGACGAGTCCGTTGCTGGTCGGCCACCAGCAGCACCACGTCGAGTGGCCTCGATCTGAGCCCACCGAGGTTGCGGCGAGGGGGCCCGATACTCGGTCAGGTCGGGGGTGGCTGGCAATCGCCGTCGTCCACTGCTACTGTCCACACGGCCGCGTTCGGGCGAGTCACTGCCGTTTGGACTGGCGCTCCTCCGAGCGGGGCGACCAGACCCGCTCGAGACCCAGTTCGGTGTCAGGTTCCCGTCCATTTGATCATTATCTGCCGCTCCACGCTGCACTGGAAGCACGAATTTGGGCACGCCGTGATAAAACCATGCACCGGATTTTTTCCACATCTAAGAAAACGGATTTCCGCTCAGATTCGGTTCTGTGCATAGACCAATCAAAGATGGCTTGGCCACGTACTCATCTCGCACCATGAAGAATAGCCCCCGCCCCAGGAGTCAATCCTGTTTTCATTTCATTCCTTTCCCTCTAATGAGGGGACACGCGCAGAGACAAATATCGAAGTAATGAAAACATGATTTATAACTAATCAACTGCGATCGTTAGCAATTCAACACACGATGCAACTTTTATAAATCACATGTTATTCGAGTTTGACAAATGGAGATTATGATGGATTGATGCAATGAGGACCACCTGCCTACAGCAGTTCGGGCGCGAGGCCAAGGCAGGCCATCTTTTATTAATATTCAATTCGTTCATTCCCCTCAGAACAAGCTCGCCAACATGGATTGGTCCAACGGAACTTACCTCCCGGCTCTCGCTGCATATTTTACACAGAAATATTGAATGCCTATTAATATCGACCGTATCCACGCCGCAATTTTTCTGACACACATACTAAAAAGGCCCAATGTTCAAGTGAGCGTAAAAATAAGCAAGGACGAAATGACTACTTTTCTGCAGTCATGGCACATGGCCGCGTAACTTCGCGGCCCGAGTAATCCGAATTCAGCTCCGCATAACATGCATTGGGTCATGCCGTTGCCCGTAGCGATCCTTTTCATTCGATCGATTTTGTCCACCAGTTTTCTAAAAATGCAAAAACCCGGATGACCTTGCAGATTAGTGATGCTCGTATAGCATGAACTGTATGTAGGCCCCACGATGACCCTGTGGTAGCCACTAGTGAGGACTTGGTGATAAGTCAGAAGAGCCCCTTGTCGGAGAAGCCGGAGGGTAGCTTATCGGCACTCTTTCACATACGGCCTGTAATGAGGACTGAGATATGAATCATCGCTGAATTTTCGCTGTTGGTCTTCTCTTCGACCGGGTTTTCGTTGACTGTTTCCATTATCGCTGTACTTTCTGCACGGATCAGGTTTCACGGACTGACTCCTCTCATAATATCCTCTTTTTGGTCGAATATCGACAGTCGTAGGCGCCTGAATATAGCCAGTTTGGGATGAGGATCTCGCGCGTTCACGATCGAGTGGTGGTGAAGGCTCGATAATGTCGAGCACAATGGAGGAGCTACATCGCGTCCTCATGGTCGGAGACGTGCGAGGTGATAATTTTTCGGGAGTTCGTATCTTATCAGCATACGATCCAGGCAGAGATCGAACATCTCCATTGTCGATCAAGTGGGCTTTGGGATCTATGAAAGTGATATTTCTGCTCGCATGGTGTCGCAAATCATTAGAATCTGTTGGACAAGGAGGAAGCAAACGACGTCGCCTTCCAGTCATGGGCGTGGATGTGGAATAGGCGTGCGATTGTGGAAAACGTTCGCGCGAAGACAAGGAATCAGACACGTAGGCTCCGTCGAGATCGAACTCGGACGAATGACGCCAGGACATTCCCGCTGACTTCTATAAAATAAGGCCGATGCCTAATATGGTCAGAGGATAAAATGCCGGAATGTCACCAATGGAGATGCTAGTCGGGAATGACGTGAACAAAATAAAATGACTGCTCTGCAGAATATAGAAATATGGACCTTTTTTCAAAAATAGGCCTAACTCTTTCCAGCAGGCAATCTTTAAAGCCTTTCACTTCTCGCTGCAATATTCGTTTTTCGAACAAATAAAAGGGCCGCCGAGGGAAATAAAAACCAACAACGTCTTCTCTACGAAACCCCCCAGCACCACATATCAACTCGGATGAACCGACCGACACCTCGGAGGGGTCCCTGGCGCCAGTCCACGGACACAACGTTTGTCATTCGTCCATCGTACATCAAACCAGCACGCGCACTCGACTAAGCCGCCCCTAAGCGACAGGATATCGAGCCTTCTTTGGTTAATGAATGTTGGAGAAACTGGAAAAAGCGCATTTTCAAAATGCTTGGGCAGCTCGAATTCGATCCTTTTTGTTAGATCAGTAACGGATAGAATTTCAAAGATCGAATGACATCTATTTTCAATGCTTAGACCGCCGATACGTGACTTAAAGTGGTCGGATGAAAGGCGGTTAGATTTCCGATGTTGGCAGTGCTAACCTAAGTTAGGCCAGTCCGGTTGAAAACATAGGTTGAAAACGAATGAGCCGTCACGTTCTATACCCATCCATTACGACCCCCTTGTCCGCATCAGGGAACGCATCGGTTTGTTAACTCTTGTTAATTGGGTCTTTATGGACCGATACAGCGTCAACATGGGACGAGGGTCTGAAGTTGGAGAGAAAAACTCTAACTCGATGGCTGTACAAGAATAGCCAGAAAACGAGCAGATCCGTCGTTTTTGCTCGATCCACTCGAATATCGTCTCTTGTTCATTAGACCGAATAAACTCCTAATAGCTGCCCTTTATTCTACGCGCATGGCCGCCCACGGTCTCCATCATATCCTCTCCGTCAGCAACAACACGATGAACGCTGCCCCTCGCGATCCCCGATCACTACTCAACTCATAGGTACCCCGGCAGACCTTGCACTGCTTCTAGCTCGTTATCTTCCAATAATTTAAAACCAAGCGAGGCGGCAGCAGGCAATTTCCGATTTCTTGTACCAAGTCTCATTTTATGTTTCATGCACCCATTTTTTCTGAGCAATTGTGCTTACCCGACTCTTTCCTGTTCTTGCTTTTCCATTTCGTCTGCTCGTGCCAAGACGCGTTTGATTTGTTCCATTTCCGCCTCCGATAACGGGGCCGTGCTTGAAGCAGTCTGCGTGGATGAGGGCGATGCGAATGCTGGTGACATGGTCGCCGACGAGACCCCTCCATTTTCGCTGCTGACGGGACTCGATGCACTCGCAGTCCTCACCGACCAGCCAGTTTTTAATCTGCAAAACACAAATACAGACTACTTTATAAGACCATCTCAAAATTGGTAACCTAATATGGGCATTTATGCGAAGCTGTCTCGTTTTTTGTTTTATGTCCTTAAAAGTGGAAGGGAGGCGAGTAGGACCAGGCATATCCGTTCTCGATCATAGTAAGCTTATCCTGTTTTCGATTATCCATGAAATTGGCCAGACGCCTTTCATTCAAGTTGACAAATGAGCAAAAATAAAATTGCCTATCGATTTCACCTGCGCTTTTCGTTCACTCGGAGACTGTCGAATGAAAAGAGCCAAAGCGAAACCCGGAATGAGAAAGGGGTTGAGGTTTGCGGAACATGGAGGAGAGAACCAGAAAGGTTTGGCTTTCCAGAATTTTTCTTCTCTTTTCACATTCATTTGATGAACTAGTGCCATATAATAAAGGCCAGGAAGGAAATTCATTTCGATCGGTGGTTCAGGAAACGTGCATAGAATCAAGTGGTTTGCCGCTTAAACTCAGGATGTTCTAGAGATCATGCTGTAGCATATGCTAGTGATAAGGCAGAGATCATAACAGTCCAGTCCGATTATAAAGCAAATCTTCGGAGTGGGAAAAATCCCACTGCACCAGACTTCCAGTATCCACTCCTCATTCGATCCAGAGTACACAGGACTTTCGAAACATAACCAATGTCTATTATGTCCGATAAAAGGACATGGTTGTGTAAAGAATTCCATGAAAAGGTGTCTAAACTACAGTGTTTCGTTATCACTAATCGTAAGCTGCAAGGTAGATATATGTGGTAGAAAATGCTAAAATGCTTGTATTTGAACGAAACCTGTAATCTATCACTCATTTACAACTAATATTGCTGCCACACATTACATAATTACATAATGACTAATTACGCAGAGTACACATCACAAGCTTGTAGACTCGCTCGAATCGGCTTGCCTCCGAGGAGATTACTGAAAATTATCTTATAAAACGCCTAAAAAACGTCATTTGCACAAGCAAACTGACCCTTATCATCATCTGGTGATTACATATCACAATGCGTAGCCAGGAAAGTTTGAAGGTAGCGCCTTATCAATGATAAGAAGGATACGAAAGAGAATGCGTCCGTTATTTCGTGTTTACTCATTTTGACAAACATCCTGTCGTCCCTTCGATGTACCCATGTTTTCAAATTTCACCCTCCCATTTTATCTATAAATCAGCTAACAAGAAGGAGCTGAAAATGAGCAATCGGCAGTGATAACCACTCGAAATCATATCGATCGTGCGAGAATCCCGCAGAATTTGATTAGAGTGCACTTTGCCATTCAGATGTGTTATACTCAGATTTATCGCATAGTTTGTTAACACATTTATCTCGTCCCTCAAATCCTCATGCCAGTCTAGATTTTGCCTAGTGTTAAAAGCAGACTTCGTTGACGCATTTTCTCTTTTAAAAATGAGAAATTGCGTCACTAAAAACCTCCGCTTGCGCGGATTGCTGCCTGTTCTTTTTTTAAAAAAGCGGAAGTGCCCATGCAGGTGGTGCTGTAATAAAGCTAGAGGGGCACCTGCAGCTGTGCACACGTTCATTAGAGAGGTCACTAAGGTGTGTTCGCATTTCATGGTGGCTTTGCATCGACTATATTTTTATGGATCCGTTTTGTAGAGCGAAAAAAATGATAGAAGCGCTACAAAATTTTGCATCCTTTCACATTGTCAGAAACTCAAAATATCATCTGTGGTCTAGTTGATAGAAGGCCATTTTATTTTTAGGGGTTAATTTGGTTGTCTTCAACGTATCCGCGCGAGAAAATTGATAGAGAAGAGACAAGATTGGCTAAATGCCAAAATCATTTTCGGCCAACACGCACAGCGCAGGCATATGTCTTAAAAATGTTATACCTGGGTTAATAAGGTTGCGTTTTGTAAATGAAAAACCTGTCGAGACTTGATCGCGCGTGAGATCTAATTTCTGCAATTTTTTGCCGCAGGTATTGAAATTACATCCCTTGAGCGAGCTAACAGCACACTTTCGCCTCCGCCTCTTTCTACTGCTCTAATTAAAAGCAAACAATAGAATGTCTTACTTGGCTCGCAGTGCCAGGTGCCGATCGCTGGGGCACACCCATCGGTTTTTGCTTCCGGCCAATTCCCAATCGTTCATTAGGCCTACAAGAACACTTTGATTGTTGCGCATAAAAAAGTGAAAGAAAGAATAAGATTCTTCAAATGAAAGCTAGAATTTCAAGTTTAAAATGGAAAGGAAGGGCGGCAGGGGACCCGCGACTGTGATGCAATTGGCACTGGCTATGCTAGGTAAAGGGGATGGCTATAGTCCCTCGGCGCTAGGAGACGATGACCGAGGCCAAGAGGACATTGGAAAAGTCTATGAAATTCTCTTGAAAATGAGCGTATATTGTGTGAAAGAAAAGAGGAGCATGCTCATTTTGTCTCTGCTCCTCAGGACCTCCCATCCGCTTCGATCGTTCGTTGTCATTATCCGTTATCATAGTCCCCCCTCGGCCCAGCCGACTCAACATATGGTCCATATTGATCGCAGAGCGCCCTGCCGCTGCTCCCAATCACACGACACACATTATCCCTCGATCCGGAGCTTCGGCAAAAACTGCGAACAGCACGCTGGCCCCGTTCTCGTCTGATTGACAACTGTCGCCAACCACAATCTTCCCTTTTCGGAACCTTCTTGTCAAATCCTGGGAGAACAAGCCGAGGGTCCAATAACGATGCACTGCAACCAGTACGACGCCCACTTAACAATGCCAATATGCACATGCACATCAGGCCTATAACTGAGCACCTAGTCAATACCCGCGCTAATTGCTTCCAAATGATTTTTTCCAAAACGCTGCACCGCCATCGTTCACAAACTCGTGAATCTCATTTTAAAGCTCTCGAGTGGCTTGGCTCGGCTTTTGCACTCCATCTGAAAAAAATGAATGAGTCGAGGCTCGTCATCGAATCGATGTCTAATAAACACAGACAACCACCGCCTCGGGGAGAAACACAAAACACAGTTCCCCTCCAATGACAAAAATTCTCCATGCTCCCCTCCTATCTTCAACATGGCCTCGAGGATTCTACACGATTGACACGAAAACGATATTATGTTGGTGAGGAGGCGAAATACACCAGGTCTTTTCTGCTGGCCCAACATGTTGATAGCATGTCAACGGCATCAGTAGTCGACGAGCGACGGTTGCAGAGCATGAGCGACAATTTCGAACGATAACATCGGAGAACTAATTTTGCTAGAATCTTGAAGACGCCTGACGGGCACGCTCGATCAGGCCTCGGCTAGCAGTGGACTTGAGCAGAACAGAGAGGGGTTAGGTTGGGCCAGAAAGAGAATAAAAAGCTTAGCGTTAGCCAACGACAACCATTCGCTTTTCTGTTACCATTGGTGGCATTCGATGTGTGGAAAATGATAAAAAGCCTCCTAGGGCATCGGCACCTCCTATGATAAGCTGAAGCGAGTACTGACGTGAGGGCAAACATAGTCGCGCGCCGACTGGCTCGATGGTCTTTCATTGCCGAGGCAAAACGAATCGAGCGCGATAAGCGTCTCGACGCGTCGGTTCTGCTGCCGGCTTTAATTAAGCTTACCGTTACATCAAAACTCCCAAAGCCGCCCATTTTTCCCCTCGCCAGTCCAGGATAGTTAGTCGAGGGCAGAACTAGAAGTGCGCAAGTTACACTTGTTCTCTGACCAGCAGGCCTGACTAAGCGAAGTACGGTCAGACGTAATTAGTATTAGGGAAAAGAGAAATACTGGGACCTCTTCTCAGCACAATGCCTGCGCTCTGCCAGAGCACTGCCCAAAGGGGATAAAGTGCGAGGAGGACTGGTAGAACGTATTCATAGTTACAAGGGTACCTCGACCGCCAGCTGAACACTTTGCTGGCCCGTAGATGGCAATGAGAGGCGGACGCGAGATGCGCAGACGAGGAAGCCCAGCGCCCAGGCTTCGATCAATTTCTTACGGAGCGATTTCGAAATAATATACGTATAAGGGGGCATGGGCAGCCGCCTTACATTCACACGCACCAGAGCTTAGCTAACACGGGCACTCAATCTTTGCCCATAAGTTTCATCTTGCCGCTCAGCCGTTTTTCTTCAATTCAATAAGGTACATTGCGTTTTTTCGAGGTCATCACCGCTCCTCGTCCAACGAGCCCTTCTATTTCCACCCCTCCTAAATTGATAGCAGTCCAAGACAGCGTCTATGGCCATCCGTCCCGCAAGACGCCCATAATGGGACTGTGTATCAAATAAAAAGCCGACTTTCAATTTCAAGCCAGATAAGAGAAGCGTGTGGTCGAGTAATTTAAAAGCTCGCCTTGGTTCGTGGTGATATGTCCGTGCGTGACATGGACATTGGTCAGAGGCAAACTTAGTGCAAGGGTGTAAAGTACTGCTGAAATCTTACACGTTGCGGGGAGAATCTTTGATTTCAGGTCATGGGTGTTGCATACGTAGACTAATCTCCCGATGGCCTGACCTTGGAGGAGCCTGAGGCGACGCCAGCCATAGATTGGACCAGCACATGAAGGAGTACTAGCTACACACTAGCGCCGACCAGGATCCAGTGGTGCAGGTTTTGCCCATCTAACGATAAGCCCCTCACCTGGCATTTTAATAGTTGAGCCCTTTAACTCCAATTTCAAATTAATCGTGAAATAAAAAATAACGATTTTAATAATTTTGCTGAATGCAGGGCTTCTACGTGTCCATGATGATGCACCATTCGCCCACCGGCTCACGTTAGCATTGATTGGTTGGTGGCCGTGCTCGTAAGGAGTAGCTTGCTGATGCTTGTACAAGTCCATAAATGGCAAATGTGCGTCAAGTGAAATTACCAACGTCGAAGCACGTCCTACTCGTACAAGCTGCGCTAGGACGGGACGAAATCGGAGCTGAAAAGCAAACCTAAGCACCAGGCCGAGCACGAATCGTGGTTCTGGTGTAAACAGTATATGCTTACGTAACCGATCCCCAGCCTGCTCTGTATGCGTACGAGTAGGCGCAGTCCCGTTGACTTTAGTAAACGTGTCAGTGCCTAATGCACACACCGCCTAAAGCTGGCGTCGGTATATCTACGGTCCGAGCACGGGTCTGCCGATCATAAGGCAGTGCCGCTTACTGATTCACCCGATCAAAAGCAGGTGAAACACCGGTCTTGAATAAGATAGGTACCCGTTCGGGAAAACCGGGTAGGAGAATGAGTACGAAGGGCAGACTAGTCAGCATTTGAAACGGATAAGATAGAAGGGGCCTTCGATGACGAAGCCGAGCGTTGCGTGCTCACGACCCAGTGACCCCGCACGACAAGAACGCCCATGACAAGTGTAAGATTGCTGGTTGCTCCGACTACTGTCTCCTTATACGGCTAGAAGAAATTGTTCCCAGCAGCTAGTCTTTGTATATAGCCGGCCAGGGAATAGATGTGCCCTGGCGATGTACAGTAGAATAATCCAATTTTCATGCTTATGTGTAACACGCAATTTCGTTGTTTGCTTTCTCGCCTTGTCACTTGAAAAGAAACACAAACAAAATATGAAATATTCTCACAGCTTATTTCTTACAGCTTTGGGCGATGTTTAAAAGAGGACATATCGATTTTGGCATCAGCATATTTGTCTCATTTTGTCACCATAGCAACAAGCCATGCCTTTGCATGCCCAAATAAGGCGCCCTTTCAGTTCGCCTATTTGCTCCACTTTACAATATCACCCACAGCATGCAAATTTTGCATGTTTTCCTAATTTGGTCATGGCATCAAGCGCGTGCTCAACCGGCCACTTCGACCACGACCAGTCCGCCCGAACCGACCACTATCGAATACGAAAAACCTAATTGGACTCTCGCTACGGGTAAGTGCTTTTTTTCGAGTCGCGTCTCGCGGAACACTGAAAAAATTTTGATCCACGATTGGCTGCTGTTAAAAAAATTTAAGAGCAGGACCAAGATAATTCGTCATAAAAATTTTTATTGACTGATGAAATGAACAGACTTCTTGATAGCAGATCCCTTTTTTGACGTCATCGCAAAATAAACTTTTTTATTTGGTTTTTATAATCGAGCGGAAAAACTGCATGTGGGTTTAAAAAGTGATTTATTAGAAAATTTCTCTTTTCGCCTACTCGTTGCACTTAACCCAAAATGCCAGTTTGATGTCTTATCCGTGACCAAAATGAGCAATCTTCGTGTCGTGCATGGCGAGAAATGCAATTTGGTCTTCCCCTCGGCCAACTTATCAACGTCACTGTTGGCCATGAATGCGAATGGGAAACCTAATAAAGTTTTAGTCGAGTACCAAGAATGCTTTCATGCAAACAGAATACGAGTGCGAGTGCGAAGGAGGAGAAAAATTATTTTAGTCGAGGAAATAGGTTTGTTATTGGCGTGTATTTACTCTCTTCCAAACGGGAAATAGGAAATTTCATTCAAGTTAGAGTGTATTGATTGATTGGAATTGTCCAGAGATTGCAAAAGATAGTGGAAACAGTGCGGGGTCTTGCTGATTTCCAAAGCTAGGGGTGCTGCAAAAAGTTTTAAGGGAAAGTATTATCTGTTTTCTTTGGGAATGTACACGCTGACTATTCTTCAACGCGGCAGGCGTGTATATTCCCAAAGAAAACAGGTTATACAAGCTGACACCTATTTTATACGGTCTTTGTAAATCGCGTGCGTAAAAAACGTGGCTACCACAAATTCTTGTTCATGGCTCCTTAAATCGGTCCTCCTTTAGGCAAGGTTTGAAATGATACTGCAAATCTCCAGAGACGAACACTTTCAGTAGACATCCGGCCACAGCTGCGATGGCTGCTGTGCTATGCTGACTGTGACATGCTACTGTACATATGTGCTGAAGTTTTTTATCAGAATATTGCCTCACGAAGCTATCTCGTCTCACTATTTCCCTGACTGCCTTGTGCTCACAAGCGTCCCACTTCTGTGCTACACGGGTAAGAACCTCACTGGCTAGGTGTCTTCAAGCAGGAGTGCTCTTTTTACAAAGGCATTCACATTGTTGACACGACACGGCACCGAGAAACTTCTATACACAATATATATATATATATAGTAAAGCGATTAATTTTGCCAGTATGAACACAGGTACATAATACACAGTAATGCATGCCGACTTACAGTATGTACAGCTCATACACTTGAAGGTATGGCATGATTTGAACGGGGTCAGACACGGGTCCACGTGCATGTGAATGAGATACCTACAATTCCAAGTTGGCCATGACCTTGGGCTCATAACTATCAAGTGCATTACAAGTGAATATGTGGGGTTCTGCACGATGGGCGCCTCTTGTAGTTAGTTTACACGCTGACACACTGCGGAAATTAGCGTCGTCTGCGGAGGGTCTGTCATCGCACTCGCTTTGTGGACAGAGCGTACTGTTGCCTCTAATTGTAAGCACACATCTCTTGCTAAGAAGTCCTGCACCTGGAGGAAGTGTAGAGGACATTCCGCCACTCCGCTGTCACGCTCCCCGCACTGATTGTGAGATGTGGTGATCCTTATTGTAAGAGCTTCCGACGGGAAACGTGCCCTCCAAGGTGCCAGCTGAATGTCACCAGTTTTGCCAATTTACGTACAATATTGCACAACGACTCAAAAGACAAACACTGTAAGCCTTACGATTAGGGATTTCCAGCCCATTGCAGCCATTATATGATACGTCAGGTATAAAAGGTCGACCAACGCACACCGTAGTTCTCCTATGACGCTTGCACTGGCAGTAACTCGCCCGAGAGATTTCAGTACCAGTCCTAGTGTCTCGGACAACAACAGGAGAAGAATCCTCCCGACTGGTGTTCGAACCTATAGATACTGGACTGTAACAAGTGTGTGTCTGATCTGGTGAGTCCGCCCCAAACCAGCAGGAATGAAAGGCCAGATAGCTTAAATTGACCGCCCACCAGGGATTCTCTGTATCCCTGTCAGTGCATTGGATACGCCCGATCATCTGCAGAAATGTAACACGTTTCCACTTTTAGCCACTGGCGATTTTCGGGAAACTCAATACTATCCAGCCTACTATATCGATTTTGCACCATGTCCTTGTGATTTGGCTCCAGAACAGTGCGATTCATTCTGTTGCTGTGATCCACTTTGCAATGAACTGGCAAAGACGGCCGTTTTCAATAGATGCGCAACAATTGAGCCCTACATGGAAGACAAGGCGGCAGGGGACGTCATTGCGCAGTTCAGCGAGCATTTGCAGTTATTTTTGAAACAGCACTACGTAACGACACCATACTTGGGTCACTATTACACGGGCACTCACTCGGTAATCAGAACTGCAACAGGTAAGTCAGGCGAGGGATATTAACAATCGTACCCCACCAGTTCCCGCTGGCTAGCCTCCATGTGTACCGAAGACCAACGACCCCCACTAGTGTCTTGTTCCCCGTGAGCTGAATAAATCCTGAAGTGAAGGCTGTCCATTTCTTTGTAGCTTATACTGGCGTCGCTTCCAGATTGGTCAACCCTGACGTGAAGACACTCGGCAGTCATGATTACAGCCCATGGGAAGCCCTGATAGCTCCTTATTCGACTAATAGAGGCGGCAGCGCAGTGCGTACCCAAAGCGCTTATGAGGCTCTGCCGTCACCTTCGCTTCTGGATGACCGCTCGTGCACTTTCCGTTCTCCTGTTCGGCTTCTCGAGGACTCCAATGTCACTTGTATCAAAACCATCACAAATCAGTCTTGTACCGCGGATCCTGCCTTGAATCCCATTTCGTACATGCACGCCCCCATGGCCACGGCCCTTCCACCATCGCTGCTGCCAACCACGACCCCCTTGCCTTTCGACAATTCCACAGTCGGGTCCGAATTCACAGTCGAACCACCCGCGCGTGAGTGGTTAAACATGGGCACCCGCACTATCTACTCCTGTAAGTCCATCCCCGTCAATCCGTGGCAGGGCCGGAGACCCCCTGATTGCCAGGTGGTCGCTGCTCAGGGCCGAGTTGGGTCTCCAACCTTGCAGAACAACACACGCGTTTGCCAGGGGGCCGTGGCGGCGGTACTGTTCCGATTCCATTGGAGTGGTCGCATGGTTATGAACACCAGTGAGATCTACTTGGTCGACGTGCCCCTGGGCACCCAGCTTGTCCAGTCCTTCTCCACCGTCTGGGTCCATCAAGTATCCCAATCTATTTCGGTCAACAGTACGGGTCTACCAAAAACGAGGACTTGGCCAGGATATGTCTGGAACGACGTGATTCATGCAGTGAGCAGCGTCTTTAACGAAACCATCACAGCCTCCGGCGTAACCCCGTCCATAGTCCGACCCGTTCCCATTCTCAAACCGATCAGTGCATCCAACTTGTGTCCTCCTTCCTTCAATCCCCGCCTCACTCGGCTGGAGCCTCTTCGATTTGGTGCTCACGTCGAAAGCGGGTGTTACGCGAGCATGGCCAAGGATCTCTTCCGAGACTGCAATGGTCTACGGCGAAGAGTGTGGGATGGCTGGAGTAGCCTCTACGAAAATATTGAATTTTTGTCCAAGTATGCCTTCGAGTCGGTCGAGAGAAGTCAAAGTGAGCAGGCACCGTTCCGAGTGGATCAGGTCGTGCAGCTTCTTCGGCCTCCTTTCGCCGACGACACTGAGATTAATCCCGATTCTGTGACACCTAGTCAATCAGGAGGCATCAATGATGAGAACAGTGCGAATATAACTGCAGAACTGTTGGAAATGCAGGAAAAGTATATGCGGAGAGTGAAAAGGGAGGAAATGGAGCAAGCACTTGATGCACCAGTCCAGCCTGCTCAATTGCCCTTCGCTTGCGAGGGCATACCAGCCGAAGCGAGACTAGAAATCATGTACGCCGAATCAGCGTTCGTCAATGGCACCCATCTCAATGCCATTGTGGGGGCACTCCTGAGGTAGGTGGCCTCGATCGAATAGCCCATCAGGGTTTTGAGTCATTTGAACTGATTTTCAGATTCCGTTTTGCAACTTGGAGATTCTCAAGTCGGCTTACAGAGAATCAGAATTTCTTCCTCAAGACATCAGTCCGCTTCATAAAAGTGCCTCCGACAGAACCTAAACCAATAAAACGGTAAGAAATGTACAGCTTGTCCCAGAACCATTATTTAGTATTCGTCACCAGAAAATCAACCTGTCGCGCAAATGTCACACGAATCACAGGATCTCTCGATCGTACTTTCCTGCAGTAGATGCCGTCAGGGCAGATCCAACAGCTTGTGTTGTTCGTACAAGCCCTGTACCACATCGTAAACGGCAGTCGTAGCCAAGACCATTTCTTTCATGCACACGTCTATGTCAGAGGGAGGGATCGTACCGGCGAACAGTTCAATCAGCTAAAGAACAAAGCATTAGAAGGCATGGTGCAATTGGACCAGGAGACCTTACCTTGCTGCGATCAGGTAACGTGATCACAGCGATACTGACCATCTTGCGCACACCCCACGCGTGATAGGGGGCCAGAGTTTCTTGGTAGGCTTTCTTGGTCACATGCGATATCTTGTCGCCATCGTGGGACACGCGAACACCTTCGATCAACTTGGCCACGAACAACAATGCCCGATGCAATCGAAGCAATGTTCGGCACCCGTTCGGCAGTTCCTTGGGGCCGGGCTGACGTCCCTCGTCCAACAACCGAGACTCGTATCGTTCGTACGTGATCATACGAGACACTGTATCGTAGTGGGCACCAACCTCCGATTTGCGATGTTGACAGAGGATTTGAGTTTTCTCTTTGACATCGTCGGCGATGAACGAGAACAGTCGGCCTAATTTGTAGAAGAGCCTGAAACACAGGTTACCCGTAGCTCCCAATTTGGTGTGCCTTCCTTGACTCACTTGTTCAACTCGTTGTATCCTTCGATGTACTCGTGCAAACTCGCGTCCTTTTCGCCATCCGATGGGCGAATAGTGTTCTGGAAATAAGTTGTCACTCGACGCATGTCAAAGTCAGCATTCGAATCAGCCATCAGCCCAGATTACCGTCACGAAGACAGACCACACTCACTCTTGCCCGCACGATCGCCGCCAATCTCAAGCTCGATGAGTGTGGCGTGACTGTGCAATCTCGCACCCCACTTTACAATGCCCTGTACTTTACACTGCTCGTTTGCAGGTACTACTTGTCGGAACGTCGCGACCACTGCCCGTCAGCCGCCACGTGTTGGGACGAACTATTTTACCCATTCCTCGACTGGTTTCCATCAGAGTCCTATCGATACACGCAGTCAGTGGGGCTGGCCACGATAATTGGTCTGCTTGGCGTCTATCTGGTTACTCGTCCTTGGTGGTGACTATATCATGTACTGTGTACCTTATTATGCCGATGTAATAAGTGATTAGGCGAGGTGACCTAGCAGACAAGCCACTCGGTCGCCTCTTACCACTAAAACAGCACTCCAATTCGAATTTGCAATACCCAATCAAATCGATCACAATGTACAATACGTCCCAGACGGAATAAGATCACTAGCAGACACATCTATTCTACAATAGAATGCTTGAAATACTCCATGACATTCAGTCAGAGATCTAAGCACTTCAGGTCTCCCCACATCCGTCCCGCATTCAGTCGTACTCGCAATTGCACACGGAGTCGAACACAATGTTCCATACTTCGACGTACAATTTCGGCCACTTGCTCGACTATGGTCTCTTTGACTTCCATAATAAGCTCGTCATGAAGTTGAAGCACGAAGCGGTAGGCTAAAGAAGAATAAAGTAGCTGACGATGAGACTATTTCATGTGCACGAGCACGAGTCGAATTAGGGTTTAATTAGAAACTCATCTTAGCCGCAGAAGCAAGAGCAACTCATTTTCTAAAACTAAATTTTTACGCGACACAGGTAGCGCGCCAGCATCAACCGATCCGACCCTAGGCCTGAATCCCGATCCGATCCGGCCGATCCGCTTCAGAAAATACAAGATTGGTGGGAATGACGTCTTTGGCACTGAGCTCTCACCAATCTGCCCTGTTTCTTCGCTGTCACTCTCTATCAGACCACTCCAGAGACAAGGGAGACATGACCAGCGCCTAAAGTGGGATTAAATGTTGATTTGAGAGAAACAAAGGGGACTTTCTCGTCATAGTATGCAACACTTTATCAATTTCCAGCAGAAAAAGCGCGAAAAAATGTAGTTGCCGATCCGGCCGATCAAGCAGTCGAATCGGATCGGGAACCGATCCAACCCCTTGATCGGTTCGGCCGGATCGGTCGATGCTGGCTAGCGCGGCATTTTAGTCCACTTCCCTACGGGCAAAGGGAATCGTCTGCTTTTTTACCCATCCTGGTCGTTCCAGGGGAGGGTTAATTTTTAGTTCTTTACCCGCGGGCTAGGGGGTTTGTTAGTCGACCCTATCTTGCCATCGACTCGAGTCAATCCAGGATGCATGCCAGGCAAGGGTGTTAGTCGCTACCTCGCGATGTTGGCGGTAACCATACCCAGGCCCCGTGAGGGGAGCCCGATTCGAAGGCCTCCCGCCCATAAATTAGGCCGCGGAAGGAGTAAGGATCGCCCACCGCCAGGCGTGCAAGGCGCAGTGATAACTTCACTACGTTCTCCAACAAAGAGAATTAAACCCAGTCAGATTACAGCTGACTGTAAGCAAACTGCAGCAGGTATCTTTGACCGCTAGGCCAATAGGGAGGCAAAGCTAGACCAACGTCTGAACACCAAAAGGTCATTATCAGAGTGTGGGCGTTCGATTGAGCATAGCTGCAAATTTTGGATGCTTTGCCAGCACCACCCATTCTACAGTAGTGTAGTCGCTATCTACTCCCACTGTCCCTTGCTCAAACCAATTCCCATGCCATAACGATGTACTTACAGCAATCAGCATTCGGATACAGTTTCTTCAAGGCGCTGCCCACTTCACGCAAGGCCATCTTGAAAACATCCGCCGCCGAGCCCTGCACACTTGTATTAATGGCCTGTCGTTCGGCTTGATGCCTCTGGTCAATAACACTCCTCGTGGTCAAGCGTATCGCCGGCAAATACCTCATCCGCCCACTTAGCGTTTTGACATATCCAGTCTCACGAGTTCTTTCTTTGACCTCTTCCATCCAACGAAATACACCTGAAACAAATATCAGTGATCTACTCTATGTTCACATAGCCTCACCAGAACATAACAGTCTTCACTGGTCTCGAGGAAGAAAGCTCCCCCTTCCCCCAAGAAAAAGCTCATTTCAAAATATTGCCACGGTCGATCAGCACTTAACTCCTAAAATTTGATTATACCAGTCTTTATCGCCACTAGGATAAGCGGAGACCACAAGATGTAAAGTGTCTATCCATTTTCCAGGGTAAAATTTCAAGCATTTTCCACCCTCCCCCCTCAAATGTTTCTCCTAACAAATGCTAGCCCTGACTGCATCATTAAGACCATCAGCACTGCGGGACCCACATCACATGGTCTCCTTCGAAATTTGGTTTGGTATGCGCGGTTCGAATCCCGTCCAAGGCTTAAGTTTCTTTGCATGTCTCCCTAAAACTAGAACCATCCCGCCTACGGGCGGTGTAAAGCCACAGTAGTGACGAGGATGAATAGACTATGTACAGCAGACACGTCTAGCCATCGCCCCGTACTCATGCAGCACTATGAGCACTCTAGACAAGGAACCACGCACACTGCTGTGTACGCGGCCGCGGTGGTGCAGCGGTTCGGCATTCGTCTTTCCGTATCGCTTGCGAGCGAGTGGCTGGACTCGTCCCGGGTTTGATCCCCAGTGCCGGAGGTCGGTTTGCGAACTATAAACCCTCGCTGACCTTGCACACCAGGCCAAGGGTGACTCATCCGGTGCCGTCGAGGTGCTCCGAGTGGAGGGACGGAAGCCAAACGAGCAGTCTCGGCTCTTCAACACAGACAGGGTTCAAAGCCCGCCCGCCATTGTTCGAGGAAGCCGGTGTCCAGTCCAGGGTACCCTCGCGTGGAGGTTCCCCCAATGGAGACATGCAGAGGGACGCTGCTGCGTGAGCCGGTCCCCGCACAGCCCTGCTTAAAAGGTTTGACTGCTGGCTAGCTACAGGCAAAACTGCTTGAATTCACAAAAATTTTAAAAAAGGCATAAAAAAGAAAACATGAATGTGTATTAGACAAAGCAATGAAATGAGGAAAGAAGCCCTTACCTGGAAACTGAGCTTTAAACGCATCCATGAACCCAGCAGCAGTTTCCTCGCTAACTTCCAATTCCTCAGCCAAAGTCCTCGCACCCATTCCGTAGATGACACCATAGCACAGCTGAAAATGAGGATATCGAGCTGACACACCAATAACAGCATCATCCAATCAAAAGCTACCTTCTTCGCCCTTTGCCGCTGCTCCCCATCAATTTTATCGGCAGGCAAACCCAACCAAGCGGACGCAATGATCCTAAACACATCCCCGTCATTCGAATTCAGTATTTCCAACAACTTCTCGTCCTCGGACAAATGTGCTAAGATTCTTAATTCGAGCTGAGAATAATCGGCGCTCAGTAAAACAAATCCTGAAACAAATCAATCCTAAAGACTGCGCGAAGGCGGTTTGAACCAGATGAGCATTTTCTTAATCACGTTACCCACCAAAGGGAAATTTACCCCCCCCCTTCCATTGTCCACCAACCCAGAACTTACAAACTAAAAATCCCGCTTACCAGGTTCCGCCATTATCAGATTTCGGACATTAACCACACACGTGTCTCCCATTGCATTGATGTCAAACGTACGTGGCACCAATTGGAAACTGGGCTCGTGCATGACGACTCGACCCGTGGCCGTATACCAATCGTACGTCCCGTGGACTCGTTTTATTTCATCCTCCGAACTCGAATAGCCTTTGAGCAAGTGGAAGACGGCACTGGTCAATGTACTGTGCAACTTCCTCCAATCCAGAATCACTTCGGGCAATGCATGCAATGGTCGCAACTTCTCCAAGACTTCCTTCGACGTGCTGTAATGTCTTTTCGTCGAACTGCCGTGATTTTTACGCATATTCGTCGCCGAAGCACCATCCGCTGGCAATTTCAACTCGACGAACAGAATCTTCGCCAAATCAGAATACGAGTTCATTGAAAATGTCCGACCGGCCAGTTGATATGCTCGTCGTTCCAAACGCTCGCTCAGCTCCTCGAGTCTAGAGCACAGGTCCCGACAAGTTGATATGTCCACACCGATCCCGTTAATCTCCATTTCGGACACAATTTTCACTCCTGCCATTTCTATATCGACGAATGGCGTCCACAATTGGCGGGTTCGTAGTTGACCTACGAGCACAGGCCAGACGACGAAGGCACCTATCGCTTGAGCGCAGGTACTTGTTCTGGTATGTCCCGCATTGGACGAAACAGACACAGAACCTGGTGAATATCGACTAATCAAAGACCCTATACCATCCACCGGCGGTGAATTCTCGTTGCCGCACGTCAGCAGCCAGTCGGCGATACGCAAGCAGCGTACATTACCAGCAATCGAATCGGGCAGTACAGTTTCGAGGAGACTTTGAGTTCGCAAATAATTGAACACAATCTTGTCGCTTTCATCGGCCGATTTGACACACAAGCAACGCTTAATCAATCGAAGACGCTCCTTCCGAGTGACAGCCACTTCTTTTGATGAATCTAAAAGTTACAGCGACCGGAATAAAGACAAAACCCCATCATAGCCCGACCTGTAGGACCCTAGTGGCATGTACAGTATGGCCATACGGAGGAGCCCCCTGGCTTCATCGGCTAAAAAGGGTGCTGGGCATTTTTTGCCCAAAGGGGTGAAGTCTCGTGAAAAAGCAGGTTTACCTTCCCCTAAGGATGATAGATTTAGAAAAAGAGTCAGTAATTACTACAATGTACCACTAACGCAAAAAATAAAATCTAAAAACTGTGAGAAAATTTGCATCATTTTGCATTATATGTGAACTATTTCCCTCAGCACCCGGGCCTTGCCCTTACATTCCTGGTAGCCCAAAGTCCCATAAAACTTTCGAGACAAGTGACATGCAGACAACTAAACCTTCGGATAGAGAGCTAGTGCCTAAAGTAGGGGACATAGCAATGCACTGGAATATCCGGACTCCCTGCACACTAAAACAGCAAACCAAGACTCCAATATCAGAAAGCTCATTCCTTACCCGTCGTCGTCTCCTGGTCCAATGGAATATAATATACAAGGTCCGTTTCCCAACACACAGCGACGCCAGCAACTCGACTAGGACCCGTTTCGCCGACACCTTTTACCCCTTTGCCATTCTTTTTCGATCTCGGACTATTTTCCATAATTTCTCCAACAACGACGGCAAAACATTTCTGTGCTCTCCAATCCGACGCAAATTTCGAAAACGCTTCAAAGCTGGAACAGGCATCGACGACGGTATGTCCTCGGTCCTTCGACATCGTTTGCTCAATCGAGGTCTGCAATCCGAGGTGTTCATTTCGAGCCGTCTCCACGTCGTCTCGCCTCGAACACTTCCTCGTCAATGGACTGGGCGTACTACACGCTGAACTGTTTCTGAATGGCCGATGACGCTTCCTACCTTGCGAAACTGGCGTACGAAAATCCACTGGAGCCGCTTCGTTCGATTGACTCGAAGCCGTCGTTTCGATGCCAGATTCCGACGAATAATCGAATAATGGCCGCACTTCATCCTTTTCACGGTCTTCATCCGAGGCACTGGCACTGTTCGAATCAGGCTCGCCATTGTCATCGAAGAGATCGATATCGCCAGCATCCAAGATATATTCGTCATCAAGACGACGGATCACCGACACTTCGGCCTTCGATAACGAAGCTGGGAGTGTCTGGCCAAGAATTAGGCCCACCACGGGTGAGCCACTAATCATGGCTGCTTCTGTCAGTCCTGGTTTCGCTTCGTTTCCAGACGGTTTTCGGAAAAGTGGCGACGCCATGGCGCTGTCGCTGATGAGCTTCGAAAATTGAGAGTCCGTCAACTCCAAATCGATCGATTTCTTTCCCACAGATTCCATTTTAGACGACGAAACGGGAGTTGTATCGCAGTTCGAACGAGGCGTAATCGAAAATCGGCTCATATTCATTAAAATTTCGTCGATATCATCGAATTCAGTCGGCGGCAGTTGAATCGTCTTTTCCTTGGGAGTAGCTGGTTCGAATACGATTGCAGTACCCAAATTCTGGTGAGTCGGTTCTAAATGACTGACCGCATCCACTTCCTCCATTTTTTTATCAGTTGCTTGAGTAAACATTGGAACTACCGTCGCGTGATCAGATCTCGCTAGAGCAGATTCAGATGATTCCACCAAAATTCCTGCACTTTTTTCTGGTGCTTCGGATTTAACTGGCGCATCAACCTTCGAAATTCCATGACACCCTATTTCCCTCTCCTCGTGGTCCATACCGTCGATTCGGTCACTCGTACAGATTGGGTCCTTTGGATTCGAATTGTCCTTCCTCGTCTCACCCACTCTGCATTTGTCCAAGGAGACACCAAACCGGCTCAAGCTTTCTTCCAAAATGGCTTTTGCGCGCGACTGTAGAAGAACCACGGCTTGCTCTTCGGTCATCTCTGGGTGGCCAGCCAGCCAACATCGCTTCAGCGAGCCGCTGGTCTCACTATCACTAAAATAGCACATGTTCATTCCCCGATACTCTCTTCTCAAAGTCACCTTACTTCTTGAATGGTACCGCCTTCCGCAACGCAGCCGCAATGTCCGACGCCTTGGCATATACTAAAGTGGCCAACGTAGTGAATCCAGAATGATGGAAACAACGAGCACGAGATCCGTCCATGCCATCGATTTGTACAAGCTCAGTCAATTCACGTCGAACGCCAAAGGCAATTCGCTCAGCGAAACCGGTCAACAGCGTTTTCATGTACCACCAGCCCAAACGATCGCAAAAGGCAATTGCCATACCTAGAGCACCAACAGCAACCTTGTAAGTTATCTCAGGAAAGCAAGCCAGAACCTTAAGCTCACCTGCATATGTTGATGCCTGCTGCTGAAGCGCTTGGAGGAAGCCTCGACTGCATCCATACTTGTCTGCGACCACAGATATCGGTGTTTCTTCGATCAGATCTTAAAAAACAAAAGGTATCCTATCCGCAGTTATTTAAGGCCCTTCCTTGCCTCACTTACCATACAGAGCCATGGCCGTGTAAAATCGCATATGAATCTAAATAAAGACATTGTCATTCAGTCAACTGAAAAACACATGCGCTTACAGCGTATCTTCTAGCTTCATTTGATCCAGCTGGACGGGCACCATGGCGCCTTGAGGACATTATTAAGAACGCTTCGGAAACGCCGACAAGATCGGAAACGTGTCTTTGTTCGTCGGTCAGACGACACCAAATTCGATGGTACCCAAACCAATCAAAGTCAGGGCCCCACTGGTCTTGCATGTACGTCGGTGTTACCTAAGGATAGAATGTGGTCCAGAGGGCACTAGGATCGAGAAAGGGCTCACCAAATAGACCATATGCAACTCATTATCGAGTACCAGCGATCGTTGCGCCTGTTTTAAATCTTGAAACATGAACCAGGCATCGTCAGGATTCATAGCTGATGCCAATGTTGCTCTCCCTAGCTGCGTCGCAGTTAGTGTCTCTCCTTAAAAAAGCATCCACTTGGCACTGGCCAAGCAAGCCTACAAACAAGCACTCACCGTCATGAGCAATGAACTGCTGCGCCGCCAAGCTCGTCACACAATCCTGGACGAGGGTGCCGAGCAGAGCAGTCTCATTGCCGCCGTTTTCCAATAGTTCAGCAGCCATCAATGTGCACTTAACGTACGATACGATATCGTTTACTGACATGGCGAAACGGCCCACGATCGCCTGAAAAACATGGAGACCGTATTATCAAAACACGGCTCCTAATAACTGACTCACCTCCAAAACTGTTCGTTTGAATCGATTTGGTGCCCCACTAGTTTTGCACTCGATCAATTGCTGCTTATTGCCCAATGCACTCTGGACGCTCTCCAGCTTTCCATTCATAAGGTCTAACGCGCGTTTGACTTCTTGATGTTTGCACACAATCACGCTTTCACCTGGAAATCGATCACAGATAATGCTGAACATAAAACCATAATCAGTCTTATCTCACCTTCCACATCGATCCCTTTGCGTCCAGCGCGTCCGACCATTTGTTTATATGCTCCAGGCGTAAGGCACGGACCACTGGTAGCACCCGCATGCCCCCATGGCGATCGAATAATCACCCTCCTCGCTGGTAAGTTGACACCGGAGCTGAGTGTAGATGTTGCCACGAGTACGCGAATGACACCCGCTCGAAACCCACGCTCCAACTGATCTCTCTCTTCCATGGTCAACCCTAGAAGGAAATGATTGAAATGGCATTAGGAAATTCAACACTATCGTCTTACCAGCGTGATGAAAAGCTACTCCATACGGCAAAGTACGATTCAATACAGGATCGACAATGCCAACGATTCGTTTATACTCGCCCAAGAAGTTACTGATAGCTGACGGATTCAGGGCCACATGCAGCCTGTCGGATAAATGGACTAAATAAAATCAATGTTCGAACAGTTAAAAGAGAAAACCAGTTGTCACTACCTGCCAAACTCCGCTTGACGATCTTTCCAAACGTTCCAGCGACAGTTTCTGATAATTTTTCGCACCAATTCTTCGTCGCACAGAAGACCAACGCACCAAATCCTTCGATAACTGTTTCTAAGCAGAGACTAAAATGAAGAAGAATAGGATTCTAATTGAAACCCAAAAAAGTATTCTTACCCAACAATATTGTCTTGATCGCCCGGTATTGCAAAATCCGTTGAAAGAGTCCTAATCTTGTCCATATTCTGATTGCAAAATGAACCTTCCGTAAACAAGGATTCAGATAATGCAATAGGACGAAAATCAGTGACGTATTCTACTGCGTCCATCCAGCGAACGAGGCAAGATAAATTCGAAATAGTTGCACTCATGGCAACGATTTGAGCAGTCATTTGTCTATAAGAGGGAATGTAGCTCAGATCCAAAACCATGTAATTGCAGCTTACTTCGAACGCGTCATTTGTAAGACTTTGGTCACAAGCAATTCCACCAAATAGCCTCGTTGCGGGTCACCAATGATGTGGAATTCGTCGATTACAATGCTTCCTAAAATGTAGAGTCCGACATGAAGGCATAGACAACGCACTGATTATTGTCTTGCCAATCAGATCAAGTGTATTTTCTTCGATGCATCGATTGATCAGATTATTGGCTTTTTCAATTGTGCAAACGGCTACGTCCCAAGACTGAATGCCGGCGACGGAATTTTGGCTGCCGATATACGCATCGATTTTGAGCCCAGCTGTCTTGAATAAACTCTGAAAATAGATACGTTCTGTTGGAGGTCTCTGCAAGATTTAGCCGTGGGCTGAAAATGGCCCATAGGACCAACCCCATAGCGAAGCCTACCTACAGGCGCTCCGCGAAACTTGACAGCAAAATAGGCGGACAGGCGAGATCCAGACCTCAATACCCTTTTATATAGCCTTACATGCTAACACGAGAACAAATAAGCAAGTCATATCCTTACTTGCAAGTACGCAACTTTCTCCCGTCCAACAGAAACGAAAGGAACTATGTAAATAGCTTTCTTTTTCGATTCTTTTACACGCTTCCACATCAAAATTTCGGCCACTAGGGTTTTCCCGGCACTTGTCGGCGCAGCGAGAATTAGATTCTTTGTCCCGTCCAAAACGCCAGGTAACGTCAGACATTCGGTTTGCCATTTGAATAATCCTGTTACGCCTACGCTTTGATAAAAGTCCGACAATAATACAGGAAAGGTCCACGAGCCGAGGTGAGGAAACGCTAAAATAAATCCAGCGATAAAAGCGCTCTAAACGTGGACTAAACTGTGAATGTACTAACCTGGACTCACAGAATTCTCCGTCTTCGATCGATCACGACACAGCTTAGTTGTCGACACCATTTTTGCACAGTAAATAATCGGCAGGCCTACCTAACTGACCAGGCCAATGATTTAATCAGGAATCTATTCTTTTTTGATCACGAAGTTGCACAGCATTGTACAGAAGAATACAATATAGGCCTAGGCCTAATCGTCCAGCCCACCACTCGGGACAGAAACTTTTACAAAAAAAATACATACAAGTTCTAATTAATCACTGGAAGTAGATATAAAAAATCCATTTTTTAGACAAATGCAGATCATTACACTACAAACCAACAAAAAATTGTTTTGTTTTGGCTCTTCCGTTTTTTTTTAAAATCTAAACAAAAATCGCACTTTTATACAGGCTTGCTTACTCTGTATATTAATCGGCGGGAATTCGAATGTTCAAACTGTTCCTTATAACCCTATCTCGTGTTTTAACAGCCCTAGAAACGCCGAGCAGTCAACTAAAACAAGCAAACTACTTTGTTGCGAGGTCAGATTTTCCCTAGTGTTTTTCATCTCCTCATCTGGCCATGAAATTGCACCGTTGATTGGACGATAAGCCAGTTTTTGAACCGAAGAGCGCAGGGGGGTTTGTGCAGCACGTATCCGTGTTTACCTTTGCACACTCCAAATAAAACCACGTGGCCGCACTATTTTGATGATAAGTCGATCTTCAGGAAGGCAAACTAGTCAAGCGGTGCGTTCAAAACAAAGAAAATATTTTGGCAAACATTGCAAAGCCAGTTTGTCAGTGTGACGGGTGGTTAGATAGGCTGGCTGAGGATGGTGGGGTGTATTCCTTGTATGGACTACCCTTTCCTTCCCTGACCCGATTTAGGCGTCTGATAATATGAGTTGCGTGTCCTGGTCCAGGTGAGCACGAGGTGATGGCTGGGCGAGGACGGGCGTGTTCTGTCGCGGAGGTCTGGAGTGAGTGATGTGCGGACTGCATGCCATACAGCCCGCTAGGACAGGACATACAGAAGGACACTGTTGTTTTCAAGGTTCAGCTATCTTAGCTTCTGGTTGTGAGATGGCACAAAGAATCAAATACCCATATTTTATTCTGTGACTTGTCATGTGGGCTAAACCGACTTTGAACAAAGTTCACAACGTTCAGGCGGACTCGTTTTACAGCTTTCCTTTTTAGTAATGTTTTCAACGTGCGTGTTTTTCGATTTGACTCGATACCTAGTAAGTTCATCTACGAGTCCAAATCAGGACTAAGTATTCGGTGGCAGCGCTTTACGTCAAGGAGGTCGTGTTCTCTGCACTGCAGCGCTTTTGAGACCCTTTGATTGCCATCTTGTTGGGAGACCATTCGCGGAAGAGTGATGACAGTGTAAAGTGAATCAGTTTAACCCAACGGGCATACACGTTCTAGCAAGCCTGTCTTTACGATCTCTCTATGCTTCTGCCCAGTCGCGATTCCTGCCAAAGGATTCATGCAAAAATCGGGTGCAGGGCATTTCTGAATTCAAAATTGTTTTGAACTATTTTCAGATCGAGTAAAAATGCTTCTGCCTGTCCTCAAAGCACGAATATGGACGACCCTTCGAACTAGGTGCAGTAAAGTACCCTGATGCCTCGCCTATCATGCCCGTCTCATCCATCTGTCCTCGCAGGTGCTTCTCGTCGCTCTCCTCGTCACAACTACCGTCCGATGTCGACGTGGTTGTGGTCGGAGGAGGCAGTTTGGGCTGCAGCACGCTTTATCATCTAACAAAATTTGGAGTTGGTAATTGCATTTTGTTGGAAAGAGATAAAGTTACTTCTGGTACAACATGGCACACGGCAGGTGAGTGTGTGATTTCCTTCATGTCTTGTGTGAATTTGAGGAAAGGGAGAGAGGACAGGAGTTGGCGATATACAGAGGCAATACACACGTCGGAGTTGGATAATCACACGTTATCATCGTGCAAATGAGCCCTCACCTCGCCGTTCACGCTCTTTGCTCTGACAACCTTTCTCTTGACTGACATGTATTTTTTTGGAGTGTGTTTTCCATTTCTCATCTATCGGGTTCCGAAATAATTTAGTACCTGTAGGGGATCTCTGACTTCCCAATAGCTCCCTAAGTAGAAAAGGCCGGAAAGAAATCCTCGCTTTCGCCTAGCCCCGCTTCACAAACAAAGCCTCGCTAAATTTTACAGGAAAGCGGGTAAATAAAGCAAAAGAATGCAGTAATTAATACTGTATGGGGGGTGCGCTGAACGCCAATGCTGTACGGCTAGCGGGTCATGTCGAGTGTGAGAGAATAATCGATCTCCCCTGGCTGGGAAACGTCACGCCGTCGGGTTGATGTTTCAGCTGCAGGTACAGGGTATAGTACAGTCGTGGACTTGCCTTAATGGGACGAAAACTCCGGAGCTGAAGCCGTTCCTGAGTACTAGAAAATTACGAGTGGAGCGAGCCATTTTCTAGCACCGTACTGAAAACAGTCTGATGTGCTGTGGTCTTCTTGGCCTCCTGGCACCTTGGCATTGAACCTTGTAGGTACAGCGCTATGCAGTCCAGTTATCGAAGCTGATGCAGCATGGAATCTACGATCCACGTCCATTTTAGGTCTTCTCTGGCGTCGCAAAGCTAACGATATGGATCACCACTTGATCGAGTATACGCGCCAGCTGAACACGAGCATACTGGAGCAAGAGACTGGTGTGTCCACCAACTTTGTCCAAAACGGGGCCTTGTTCGTGGCGTGCAAGAAGGAACGCCTGAACGAGTACAAACGCTTGAATTCAATAAGCCGCTTCTTCGGTGTCGAATGTCATTTGCTATCTCCGCATGAGATACAGCAGGTGCATCCTCTGCTGCGGGTGGACGATTTGCAATGCGCCGTGTACACGCCGGATGTGGGTGTCATTGATCCTACGGGTTACTGTTCCGCCTTGTTAAAAGGCGCTGAGCAGAACGGGGCGAGAGTGTTCGAACGTTGTCCAGTCGTGGGTGTGGATCTAGACCATAACACAACGAGTGGCAGACCAAAAGTGAAGGCTGTTCGCACCCCGTTCGGCACAATTCGGACATCGGTTATTGTCAACTGTGGTGGTGTATGGGCTCCGAAACTGGGGCGTCTAGCTGGTGTCAACGTACCCTTGTTGGCGTTTAAGCACGCCTACGTCATGACTGAGGGCATTGAAGGCTTGCGTGGGCTGCCCAACGTTCGAGATCAAGACCACGGCATATACTTCCGTGTACAAGGCAATGCGCAGGGGATCGGTGGCTACGAGCAGAATCCTCTTTTCTGGGGCGACGTTCAGGACAACTTCGCCTTCTCGCTCTTCCAGCTCAACTGGGATGTTTTCGAGCAACACATGCGAGCAGCCATACATCGCATGCCGTGTTTGGAAAAGAAGGGGATTCGATCAGAGGTGTGTGGTCCCGAGGCGTTCACACCCGATCATAGGCCGTTGATGGGCGAGGCGCCCGAATTGCGAGGGTTCTATCTGGGATGCGGGTCCAACAGCGGAGGCATGATGAGCAGTGGAGGGTGCGGCCAACAGCTGGCACACTGGATCGTCCACGGACGACCCGAACTGTACATGTATAACTTTGATATAAGACGATTCAGCAGCCGATACACAGATGATCAACGATGGATCAAAGAAAGGAGTCACGAGTCGTACGCCAATAATCACGGGATCGGGTGGCCCAACGACGAAGCCTTGGCATCAAGGAATATGAGGAAGGACCCGCTCTATGACGAACTCTTGCAGCAAGGATGCGTTTATCAGGTTAGCGAACCAGAATATCCTTCCGACACCTAGCCCTCTACTTTTGTCTTTGCAGGAACGTTTAGGCATGGAGCGGCCAGGCTGGTTCGCCACTGATGGCAAGACCAGTCCAGTTCTTGAATACGACTACTACGGAGCCTATGAGGAGCCCAAGCACGAAAACTACACTTACTTTGATCGGCTACGTCTCGACTATACCTTCGACTTTCCCAAAACTGAGACATACATTGGTCAGGAATGCCTAGCCTGTCGAAATTCAGTGGCCCTGTTCAACATGACCGCCTTCAGCAAATTCTACTTAACTGGCCCAGACAGTCAGGCTGCGGTCGATTGGATTTTTACTGCCAACATGCGAAAGAAAATTGGATCAACAATTTATACCTGCTTGTTGAATCGGGCGGGTGGTATCGAGACCGATCTGACAGTATCGATTGTGGAACCAGGTGCAGGAGTGGCTAATGCTTTGAAAGCGGGCACAAGTTCGGGGCAGCCCACCTTTTACATCACGGCCAGCGGAGCAACTGCTCAACACGTGCAACAACATATCTTGACTGAAATCGAGAATCAAAAGTTCAACGCCTGCTTGGAAGAGGTCAGCGATCAATTGACCCTGCTGAGTGTGCAGGGGCGCTACAGTCGGGAAGTGCTGCAGGTACGTGAAGGAGTGGCTCTTAAAGTTTTGAGAACGCCCCGAAGAAAGCGAGCATACACTCCTGCAAAGGTTCCACAACCAGCTTTCGTGGGCGGCTGGGAGATACTCTCCCCTCAGGCCAGTCGGCTTGATGCTCCAGCGTCCTTATACAGTGGTTGGCGTAGAAAGTGCGGAGGCTCGGACGTTGCGCTGGTTATAGTTAGAATGTGCGGTCTCTAAAGCGGCTCCGACAGGCCTCCCAAGTGGAGACCAGTCTGCACTATTTTCTGCTAATAAGCCTGTATTACATTGGCCATTTGTGTCCGCTTATTGCTTACTGCGAAACGGTTATGCATGATCGGGCACCTCTTGGTCACTGCATGCTATGTGCAATCATTGGTGCACCAAAAGGCTTACTCTACTCTGTATAGGTCTGCCGGATCTACGGTGAGTAAGAGAGATACAGCTTTTGGTGCCTTTTGCAGCCACTGACCGAATGCGACTTGTCGGACAAAAGCTTTCCATTCTCGACCAATCGCCTGACCCGTGTGGCTGGCAACGAATGTCGGATGCTGCGTTTGTCATTTGTTGGTGAATTGGGGTTCGAATTACACGTCCCATACGAATCGTCTGTTACAGTCTACCGAGCCGTTATGGAATCCGGAAGACGACACTCGATTCGAAATGCAGGATTTCGATCAATCTATTCCCTCAGTGCTGAAAAAGGATATCGCCTTTGGGGCACCGATGTACGTCCAACAGACACTCCTTTGGAAGCCGGACTCGCTTTCACCTGCAAGCTGAAATCGAATATCGATTTCGCGGGAAGGACAGCACTGGAAAAACAAAAGACCGAATCAGGATTGAAGAAACGTTTAGCTTGCTTCACTCTGAACGAGTAAGCTCCTCGGTCCCTGCTAAGTAATACACTCTATTGCGAGCACTCACGTACATGAGAGCATGTGCACACACTGTAGCAGGCGCATGTAGGTATCCAAAACCGAAAACCTGAAACAGACATTCTGGTGCCTGAATGACACCTCTCCTCCCTCAGGCATTATCCCCTATGGGGACTAGAAATTGTCTACCGCGATGGCCAACAGGTCGGCTACCTGCGCCGTGCCGAGTTCGCTCACGCCTTGCACAAACCAATCGCGTACGGTTATCTATCGAGACCCGACAATGGGCCTGTCACCGACGAGTGGATGCGGTAAGTGGGCCAATCTTGCTTTGAAATCAAGCTTGGAGCAAGGCTAACTGCATTCTAGGAATGGTCACTACGAAATCGAATGTCTGGCTGGTCGCAAGGCAGCCACATTTCATTCAAAGCATCCATTCGATCCCGAAAACAAACGTGTGAAGGGTCTTTATGAGGATGATGTCCGTGAGAAGGCCAGCCGGGCCTCGGGTGTCTGAACGTATTGCATATTTTATTTCGATCAGGGTGGGGGTTTTACACGCTATGAATCTAGTTTAATATTTTAAACATGTGGTTCAAAAATTTTATGACTCGTTTTTGGTGCTTGTCCTTGCTTTTTGGGGCGTGTCTACTACACAGAAATTGGCAAGATCTTCGCGAGATTTCAGCATTTTCAAAGTCTCAATTGGAAAGCCATTAAGCCTAACCCACCTGGCTCGTTGCTGGTGGATGGGTATGCGCCTACCTCTCACGCCAGGTGCCCAGTTACTGGCGAGTGTTCGACTCGAGACCAGGTTAATCATTTTGTGTATAATATGTCCCTTCACCCTCGAGTGCGCGCACCTGTCCTTGGTAAATTAGGAACATGAAATGTCTGATTGTTCCTGCAAAATGTCTGATTGTTTTGCGCACAACAATCAGACATTTTGCAAGAGTTGCATATCGGAATCATTCATGGAGAGCAGATTGTGCTTGCTGAACCGTTCGATCACTGATCATAAAAAGAGTACCTCGCCTGCTTGCTGCGCATCTCGATGGAAAAGAATTTTTTAATATAAACGGGCATTGCTGTCCCATTGATTAACGCTTCGCAAAATGTGCTGGATTGGAATTTCGCCTCACTACATAGTCCAATCAGTCTAGTTAGTCACAAGGGATTGTGCTATCACCATCCTATCTGGCTCGCTAGGCGCCAGCACTGCATTGGGAATACATGTCATATGATCGTTCGATGATTAGTAACAAATTATGACCACAGCTTCTACGAAACGGACAATGAAAAAGGAAGCTTGGTTGGACAGATCAGCAGTCGGTAAGTTGGTGTTACGATTTGACCCTGTTCGACCACTCAGCGCCATGAACAGCAATTCGACTCCGTTTTCTCTCACCCAAATCAACACCATGCGCGCCCTTGGCTACTTGTGCATTGGACCAATGAGCATCATCTGCAATGCACTGGCCCTTGTCCTCATCAGGACCACTACATCACTTCGAACACCCTGTTTTCCATTAATCGGCGGCAGTGTCGTTGGAGCACTTGCGGTTGGCCTGTTCTACAGTATAGCCGGCATAAGCCGTTTGGGAAAAGTGACCGGGGTCATCAATCCTGTGCGCACCAGATTGCGATGCCTTCTGACCCACGGCACGACTGCAATAATTGGCATTGTCTTCCACTCATTTGTGACCTGCCTCATCGGGTTGGATCGACTGGTGAGTCTCCTTGCACCTACCAAATATAGACATTTTGGAAAATGGTACGTAGTCGTCAGTCTCTCATTCTGCGCCTCCTTGGCGCTGGCTGAAGAGGCAGCCATTCTGATAGTAACTCCTCGCGACGAGCTCATAGACTGCTTGACTTTCAGCAAAGCGGCAAGGGAAGATGTTATAATAGCCTACACTACATGGAACCTATGCTCCGGCGTGGCCAGTGTTGTAATTTACATCGCCATGGTCTGCTGCTTCTACCACAAGTGAGCCAAATACAAAGTGGGCTCATCTGAGTACAAGATTTTCATGAAACAGTCATGCCGACCGTCATCTTGCTGGCTGTTCTGTCGTTTGTGTGCAGTGTTGCGCCTGAAGTCGTGCTTGGTGCGGCGACACATGTGGATCAGAATACCGTGGCCTACTCCATCATGAGCACGCTGGCTAACTTTTTTAAATGCATTTGTAGTTTGATAGAATTCATTGCGTTGGCGAGCAGCTGCGAGAAGTTTCGGGCGGGATTAAGAAAACTGACGTGGTGTTGCAAGGCGGTTTCTCTGGCCAATTGACCTCGTGCGAATTCAGCTATATGACGATCGGTTTTGTTGTAGTGCTGTAGACAAGGAGGACACGCTGGAGATGCGTATCTACAGTATATGGTACCATGCCATGCCTAGGTTCGAGGCATGGCATGGTACCATATACTGTAGATGGAAGGAATGGAAGTGACGACTAATACAGTAGAACATGGACGTGGTTTGAATGTCATAATAAAAGGTAAATGATCAGAACATATGGAGCTGCTCTTACGAGACTTTGCAAAATGACAGTAGACTCTACTCAAGAGGTAGTTGCGGCCGTCTTGGCGAAGAGCCCATGTTGTGACCCTTGCCGGGGGGCGCCTGGAAGTCTTGGGGGTGTGGCTCGAGTAGTGCTCGGTAAGAAGGAGCCAGGGCGGTAAAAGAGCAGGCCGCCGGGAGAGATCGGGGCTCTCCCTTGCTTGTTTTCACTCGATTCGTTTTTATCTGTTTTGTTCTGAATTTGGTCGGTCGATGCTGCACTTGGACCAGGCGAAAGTTACCCAAGGAGCAAACGTGGCCGCTATTACAACATGGCATTAGCATGGCAATCGAATAATAAAACAACGAGATCGTGAACTATTTGAGGCATATTTCATATCTTCTGCGAGTAATGATGACGATTTACGCATGAATGCTTTATTCTTAGACGAAGGCTCAAACTTTTGAATAGCCGCAGTTTCTCAAAACTGATGGTGAGGTAAACCGTCACATTGGGGGAAACGACGCTTGTATCAGTGAGTCGATTCCCCCACCAGGCACGGTGGGGTAAACGACACAGTGGGGGAATCATCTCGGTGGGGGAATCATCTCAGTGGGGGAATCATCTCAGTGAGGGAATCATCTCAGTGGGGGAATCTTCTCAGTGGGGCAATCGACACAGTGGGGGAATCGTCTCAGTGGGGAAATCGTCTCATTGAGGGAACCATCTCAGTTGGGGAATCATCTCAGTGGGGCAATCGACGAAGTGGGGAATCGTCTCAGTGGGGGAATCGACACAGTGGGGGAATCGTCTCAGTGAGGGAACCATCTCAGTGGGGGAATCGTCTCAGTGGGAGAACCATCTCAGTGGGGGAATCTTCTCAGTGTGGAAATCGACACAGTGGGAGAATCGTCTCAGTGAGGGAACCATCTCAGTGGGGGAATCGTCTCAGTGGGAGAACCATCTCAGTGGGGCAATCGACGAAGTGGGGAATCGTCTCAGTGGGGGAATCGACACAGTGGGGGAATCGTCTCAGTGAGGGAACCATCTCAGTGGGGGAATCGTCTCAGTGGGAGAACCATCTCAGTGGGGGAATCTTCTCAGTGTGGAAATCGACACAGTGGGAGAATCGTCTCAGTGGGGGAATCATCTCAGTGAGGGAACCATCTCAGTGGGGGAATCATCTCAGTGGGGCAATCGACGAAGTGGGGAATCGTCTCAGTGGGGGAATCATCTCAGTGAGGGAACCATCTCAGTGGGGGAATCGTCTCAGTGGGAGAACCATCTCAGTGGGGGAATCTTCTCAGTGGGGCAATCGACACAGTGGGGGAATCATCTCAGTGGGGCAATCGACGAAGTGGGGAATCGTCTCAGTGGGGGAATCATCTCCGTGGGGGAACCATCTCAGTGGGGAATCATCTCAGTGGGGCAATCGACGAAGTGGGGAATCGTCTCAGTGGGGGAATCATCTCATCGTCAGTGAGGGAACCATCCCAGTGGGGGAATACTCTCAGTGAGGGAACCATCTCAGTGGGGGAATCATCTCAGTGGGGCAATCGACGAAGTGGGGAATCGTCTCAGTGGGGGAATCATCTCAGTGAGGGAACCATCTCAGTGGGGGAATCGTCTCAGTGGGAGAACCATCTCAGTGGGGGAATCTTCTCAGTGGGGCAATCGACACAGTGGGGGAATCATCTCAGTGGGGCAATCGACGAAGTGGGGAATCATCTCAGTGGGGGAATCATCTCAGTGGGGGAACCATCTCAGTGGGGAATCATCTCAGTGGGGCAATCGACGAAGTGGGGAATCGTCTCAGTGGGGGAATCATCTCATCGTCAGTGAGGGAACCATCCCAGTGGGGGAATACTCTCAGTGAGGGAACCATCTCAGTTGGGGAATCATCTCAGTGGGGCAATCGACGAAGTGGGGGAATCGTCTCAGTGGGGGAATCATCTCAGTGAGGGAATCATCTCAGTGAGGGAATCATCTCAGTGAGGGAATCGACACAGTGGGGTAATCGTCTCAGTGGGAGAACCATCTCAGTGGGGGAATCTTCTCAGTGGGGCAATCGACGAAGTGGGGGAATCGTCTCAGTGGGGGAATCGTCTCAGTGGGAGAACCATCTCAGTGGGGGAATCTTCTCAGTGGGGCAATCGACACAGTGGGGGAATCGTCTCAGTGGGGAAATCGTCTCATTGAGGAAATCGTCTCATTGAGGGAACCATCTCAGTTGGGGAATCATCTCAGTGGGGCAATCGACGAAGTGGGGAATCGTCTCAGTGGGGGAATCATCTCAGTGGGGAAATCATCTCACTGGGGGAATCATATCAGTGAGGGAACCATCTCAGTGGGGGAATCATCTAAGTGAGGGGAATTGTTTCACAATCATCAGTTTGGGGTCTTACGCTTTTATGGTTAAAACAAAGAGGCTGAACGAGTTTGAAATTTTACGACAGGGCAGAATTCTTATCATAATTTTGCATTCATGCATTTGTTAGGATAGGGAAATGAAATTCAGACATTCTGCTTCTATTCACCGACCACATTCGATACTTATCTTTGGAGACTTCTTTCCCGCATATTCTTATAATGCATAGTCATCACAAAATTCATGAATCTGGCAAATTGATATAGCATCTGGCAGATTTGACATTTTACACTGTTATAACAAAATTGCACTGGCCTCTGCAGAAAGGCCTTTCAGATGCTCGCGAGGGGCACAGCGCGACGGGCAAGTATCCAGGGATTCAGATTTGTAGCATAGTATGTGCTTATCGATATCTGACTTTCCAAGAGGCCAGTTTCACACAGGCTGCCGCCTCTCTCTCGGCGGTCGATGACGGCAGGAGAGAAGCGAAGGCACGTCAACCAGGTGGGTTGATGTTTCATCAGGTTTTGACTACTGAAGGTCAGACACTTCTGTTTTAATCGTATACGTACAGGCATGATCCTATACGTGTAACTTTAGGTATGTGCGGAGTGCGTAAGCTCCCTGCCACTTTGCCTATCAATGGTCAATCTCTGATTCAGAGAGACGTCATTGAAGGTGGGGATAGCGTGTTACACTAGCCAAACTTGTTCTTAGTCGTCACAGCAGAGTCCTACCCAGGTTAATTTCGGTGAGTGGGGTTCTCCACAACTCACACTTATTGGCAGCGGAATTGATCATGTACCTGTTACAACATAATCTTAGTCTTCCCGTCGAAGAGAACTGTCGTCGCCTCGGAAGTGTGTCCCTCTTTAGGTTCCATTTCTGCCATTGAAATGTCTGGAGCTCCGAGTTCCTACATGGGCCCTATGTGCAGCAGCTGGCTTGCAGGACCCTCAACCCAACCTGAAACTTCCTGCAGCAGCTCCTCAACGCAATAAATTCCATAAGACAATCTGAAAAAAGTTACCTAGCACACTCGTAACAGAGCGGGCCAGGCTATGTATGCTAATTCATATATGTCAATGGCGGCCCTAATCGTGCCGGCGTCACATTGAGCGCGAATGAGAGCACATCCAACAGTTTCGCAGTTGAAATAACAGCCGCTCATGAAAATCTTGCACTCCAATGTGCCCACTCATGATCTGCATGATCTGTGGCAGCGATTGTGTTGGAGAGGCGTACTGTGCTGCCGCTGATTTGTTGAAAGCACGGGGTACGAAGAGAGTTAGTGCTTTGAATGAGCGAACGTTTTAAGGCCGCTATTACAACATGGCATTAGCATGGCAATTGAATAATAAAACAACGAGATCGTGAACTATTTGAGGCATATATTATATCTTCTGGGAGTAATGATGACGATTTACGCACGAATGCTTTATTCTTCGACGGAGGCTCAAAGTTTTAAATAGCCGCAGTTTCTCAAAACTGATGGTGGGGGAAATGACACGGTGGGGAAACCGTCACAGTGGGGGGGGGGGGGGGGGGGAATCGACCAAGTGGGGGAATAGATCAAGTGGATAGAATCGTCTCACAATCATCAGTTTGGGGGGTCTTGCGCTTTGATGGTTGAAACAAAGAGGCTGAACGAGTTTGAAATTTTACGACAGGGCAGACACGATTTAGTACACGAACACGAGATCGAGATCACGGAATCATCATCACATTGCGGTCACTCGTTGTACTTGAGGGCCATGTTCTTGCGGCGGACGATGGAATCGCCAGTGAACCAGTCGCGGCTGTACTTCTTGGGAGCACCGGCCGGGGAGTCGGTCCATTCGATGGTCACGCGATCCGACGACGTGTCGGCGCCAGAGAAGGGTTTGACCGTGACCCACAACGTGGTCGTCTCGCTCGGATCCAAGCAGCCGTTGGCCGGGTCGATTTCGATGCGGTCGGGACCGACGGTGCTCTTCAGATGAAAGCCGATGCGTCGCACGCCGCCGTTGGTCAGACGAATGCGCACTTTCAGGAATTCATCGAACGGCGCGTTGTACCACAACTGGTCGAACGGCACGGTCTTGATGTCGCCAGGGATCGACATGGTCACCGAAGCTTGATGGCTGGACGCAACGAGAGATCGAAGTTGGCCGCACAGATGCTCGCTCAAGAACAGAATGATTGAACCTCTGTCAAGCAGCATCTTATAAAGAATCATTTTGCAAAAAATGTAAAGTGTCAATAACTTTACGCTGGATTTTTCTGGGACGTTTGCAGCGCAGCGGAAGAGCGCTGTACAGTACATTCTAGCCAAATAATATTCACGCATTGCACAGCATGTAACCAACGCGATTTAAATATCGAAGACGTTGCCAGGAACAAAATGCGAATTCGTCTTTACTGAAACTGACAAAACTGGAAAAAAGGCAGTGATAAATGACTACGAAATCGCTTTTTTAATTGGTGGATCAATCCACTCAAGTTCAACGATTCTTGCAAATTTTTCATCCTGTAAAAGATGAAATGGAAGTCTATTCAGATACTATTTCAGCAGAGACCAGCTTCAGAAATCAGGTCCGAGGGTGAAGACAGAAGACAGAACCCATACTTGGTATGCCCTATTTACTGTTTATTCCTCACGTAAACGCTTCAGCGCACTAAGATGGTGGGACACGCTGAAAACATAGCATACATAGATCAGTCAAAGAACATATTACAAAGCGACACTCGGGAGACTCTGTCGAAAAACATCAGTGCTGTATGTCCACGCCAATTCGGGACTGAATTCGCTCCATAAAATAATGGTCGAATGATCAAGGCACTGCTCAAAAGCCTTGGTCCTAGTGCTATTTTCAGGTGAAAACAGTGAAGGCTCCTTGTTCACTCTTTCACTCATCCTCCAACACATGTCTGAAACGAGCATTCAGGCATCTTTCACAATTTGTGAAACTGAACTAGCTTCAGTTTGTGTCGCCTCCGCTGCCACCCCACAACTGATAAAAGGTGATAAAAGGTACATTCCCAAAGAAAACAAATAGTATGTATGCTGATCCATATATGTCAATGGCGGCCCTAATCGTGCCGGCGTCACATTGACCGCGAATGAGAGCACATCCAACAGTTTCGCAGTTGAAATAACAGCCGCTCATGAAAATCTTGCACTCCAATGTGCCCACTCATGATCTGCATGATCTGTGGCAGCGATTGTGTAGGAGAGGCGTACTGTGCTGCCGCTGATTAGTTGAAAGCACGGGGTACGGAGAGAGTTAGTGCTTTGAATGACCACAAGGACCAGTGCATATTGCGGATGATGTCCGGCTATGTACTTCTGTTTAATTTGGGAATCTCACGCACGACTGGAGTGAGAATAAAAAAGAACAGTTTTTCTCATTCGAGGCCTTGCAAAGCCCAAGACATGAAGAGCCGGTTCGACAAGGGTGTTATCAGTTTCGGCAAAATTGTACGGCGACTTGCAATGAGCACATCGCCAAGTGGGCGAAACTGAGAGTGAGTATGACCAGTGTCCCAGAAGGCCTGCTGTAACGCCGCTTACCGTTCTGAAGTTTCGCTCGTCTCGTGAATCAATTACGCATGTCCACGTCACGACAGTGTGTGCGGTTTTTGCTGAGGAATCACTCATACCTGACTTAAACACACCATTATAGGGAGAAATCCCTGCAAATCCAAGAATGGACAAACGACCACAAAACTACTTCAAATAAGCAAGAAATGACGGAGAGTGTGGGTACGACCATACCACGGTGAAAATACGGCATCCCGTTAGATCTGCCAAGTCAAGCACCGTCGGGCCCGGTTAGTACTTGGATGGGAGACCGCCTGGGAACTCCGGGTGTCGTACTCTTTTGCATCCCTCACAGAAGAATGCTGTTTTTCTGAATCGTGCAGTCTCTAGTGCACCCATGGTCGAGTCTTCGCTGACCCTTTTTGTTTTCCTGTTGGCCGTGCATTGCTTTTCTTCCAAAGTGACAATCTACATGCAGTACAGGCGGATTTTGAGTCATGATCCTGATTACATATAGCTCACAAGTTCGACTGCCATCGATAATCCATCTCGAATATCAGACAAATTTGAGTCAGCTCATGACCAATCAGAACTGCGGACGCCTATAGCAAATCTAAAAAGTCGATAATTTTCTGTGGAAGAATCCAGGTGCCAGAGGCCAGAGATGACGGTCATTTTAATTGCTGCCTGCGCATTGTCTCAAAGATTTATAGCCGACATGGCATCATAATTTTAGGCATGGATGCAATATATGATATGGTTGATGCGCATCTAAACTCCAAGATTCTATGTCGTTTGGCGAGTACATCTTGGCAACAGCACGGGTGTTGATGAATGACACATGCTAATCAAGTTTCAGAGGACAGCTCCTCATCGAAAAAACCAAAGATGATATGATCAACTTTCCACTCCAGCGTAACATCTTCATATCGCTCAAAGGAGCGCAGGACATCAGACCATAGTCTTTTTGATCTGGGGCAAGTTACCAGACTATATTCAATTGTGTAAAAAACCGCGTTACAAGCATAACAATAGATACTTTACGAATTCCCTTACTGCTGTTGCCAAATATGCTCGTCACCTGGCTTACTGTGCTTTTCTTGAAGAAAACTAATGTCGAACTGCATACGCTTCAGCCAACCTCCTTCCTCTTTAATTCAAAACCCAGTCCACGAACGTTAGTAGTAGAAATACAGCAATTATACGACATGATCCGGTGTGAGATGATACACCACCCCACCACTTTACCACAACTGTATGGAGTTCCTTCTCACTCCATCCTGTAGCTAGATAGAGCAGAGCCCTGCATGGGCTCCCACACCCGTACCCACCTGTACCCGGCGGGTATGTGTATGGGTTGGGTAAGGGTCCCCGGGTACGGGTACTCGTTCTTTTTTTTCTGTATTATATATAATTTTTAAAAGTATTCATGACAGCACTGCAAATTTAAATCTTATGCATTTTATGACTGGTTTTTTCGAAACAATTCTGAGGTCTGCTATTTTGAGGCTAGTTGTGACTACTGTTGATATGGATATCCATATGTATGTATATCTAAATCTAATCGATATCGATATCACTTGGCATATCAATGTCGAAATCCATATCTTTTGGGATATCCATATCTATCCAGTACCATCTGTTTTCTTTGGGACTGGTACACGCGGCAGTATGCAGCAAGTGAAGGGCGTGTATATTCTCAAAGAAAACAGGTTATATATTATAATTTTTCACAGCCAAGATATTGATAAAAAGATATGGATATTTAAAGCGCGGGTATAGGGCAGGAGCTGCGACTATTTTTCCCGTCTTCTCCTCAATGACCAGAAGACCAGTCAGGGGTGGGCGACTTGTTCCCTGGCGTCTGATTGGCCGAGATTGGAGGCGGAGCACCTGGCGTCACCTCAAAGGGTATGTGCGCGGCCATGCGACCACTTAGCGGGAAAGTGCGCGACCACGCGACTACTGATCGATATACTCGCCCTTTAAGCTTTTTTAGATTTTCGACATCAAAGATCGATCAAGCTAGTTTTCGACTCGAAAGAAAGCCGCGACGAAGCTGTGAAAGAGAAATTTTTGATCTTCGCGTCCAATTAGAAATACCAGGGCCAGCGATAAGACATCAGAAGAAGACGATCCATTTGTATGAGTTCCCAGTTGAAGAAAAGCAAAGCGATGTTGAAGCCTGGCTGAAAGAGAAAGGAATCACGGTGGTTTCTGGCCTAAGATGGACGACTTGGCCAAATACAGATATACGGAATGGTGGACGATCGCTTGTCGTGTCGGCACTTAGCACCAAAGAAATACCTGTTTTCTCCAATTGCCAATCGAAAGCCCAAAAGCGTACGATCCCTGTCACGATTTGGTACCACGGTATGCCAATCTACTGTCGAAGATGCAAAGAGAGAGGCCATTTAGCAAAAGACTGTGCCCTGATGAAAGAACATGATCCGACATCGTACGCGGCCCGTGCTCGAGGAGACTATGGAGGTTTTCGTCCAATGACCAAGACGGCAGAACAAGCGACGAGTGAAACTCGAATTCGAAATCGAATAGGCGATGAGGATTTCCCGCCTTTAGCACCCTTGACGAGCCAGTTCCCGATTGTGGCACCACCATCACAAGTCCAAGAACACACGATCACAGCACACGAGGATACGACGATCGAAAAGACAGCTCTAGGAATCTACCCACTCTACGCCAAAGAATCGCCCTTATCGAATCACTATCAATGCTCTTTTACAGCGGAAGGCCAAGTGTACAATACGACCGAACAATATCTTTTCAAAGAGAGGGCGATGAAGGTTGGAGACGAGAAAACGGCAAACAAGATTATGAACTCGAAAACGGGTGCCAATGCGAAAAAACATGGCGAATCTGTTGAAGGGATGAGGCTAAATATGGGACGTGGGCGACTTTTGCAAAAGAAAAGCTGTACACAGCCAACATGGCGAAATTTGGTCAGAATCAACATCTTCGACGTATCCTCTTCGAGAAGTCACCGGAGCTATTGGTTGAGGCCAGTCCTACTGACACCTATTGGGGAGTAGGAATCAAAATAAACGACCCAAACGTCTACGATGTTTCGAAATGGCGCGGGGAAAATATTTTTGGCAAGCTTTTGACCAATTTACGAAACGAGATGATGGACGTGGAATGATTTCGAGAAGGAAGCGCAGGAGGTCCGAGAGCGACAAGGAGGCAAAAAAACGAAAACATAGCAGCACGTCAAGTCAGTCGGACTCAGACAATGAATCGGAAGTCCCAAACCCACGTAAGAAAAGATTTGGCAAACGTCGGGCGACACTAAACACCGTAAGGTACGTCAGCTTCTGAGCCTTGGCACCAATTTAGGTCTCGTTTCTTTTTTCCTCTGTTATAAAAATAGGGTCTAAGTAATTTTTGCTACATATAACGCAGCTGGGTTACGGGATAAAATTCCAAAAATATTGTCTATTTTTGCTCTAGTGAATGATGTTGATGTTTTGTGTGTACAAGAGACTCATTTTCGCAATGCGAAGGAGGCCGCTTTTTTCGATAGTGTTTTTGAATCTAAATTCAGAATCTCTCATTCCTTCTCGGATGAGCATAGTGCGGGTGTGTGTATTCTGGTGAATCGCAGAGCTTTGTTTTCGGATATTACTCGAATCACAAGTGTGCCAGGTCGAGCAATAGTATTGACTACCAAATACGAGACTAAGGTCTTTCTCTTGATAGGAGTCTATGCACCAGCTCAGAAGCAGCCAAGGAAGGCGTTTTTTTGTGAGATTGTATGAGACGGTTTCACAAAAATTCAGGTACCATGATGCGTGTGTCTGCTTAGGAGATTTTAATTTCGTGGAATGTAAGGAGCTGGACCGCAGTCATCCCGCGCACTACCCTGAGGTGGGACTGAAAGAGTTTCGAGTTATCTCTTCAAAATTCCAATTGCATGATATCTTTCGGGCTCATCATGCAAAAGCCAGGGAATTCTCTCATCTTGCCCACAGCACCAAGACGCACGGGCGACTTGATAGAATATACGGCTCTGAAAACGTGGTAGCATCATATGTAAAACATAAGTTTATGAATACGGGCCTCTCAGACCATAAAATTTTTGAACTCGAACTTAATTTTTTATTTGCTAATGTAAGGAGGGGTCCTTCTTACTGGAAACTCGATGTAGACTTCCTAGTGAAGGACCGGTTTTTGCAGGAGTGCATCAGGGATAAGCTACAGGCGTTGAAAACTATGTTGACTAACGCATCCGACGAGGATGTGCTGGAGTTATGGGAGGAGTGTAAACATGAAATAGGCATAACGTGTAAAGGTCGAAAGAAAACGATGGATACAGAAAACAGAAAATGCCGCTTATGGCTAGAAAAGGAGTTAGAGGGTGCTAAAAGGCTATTAGGCTTGCACCCCACGAGTGAGATGTTGAAAGCAGAATTCTTGGATGTTCGTGAGAGGCTCAAAGCTTTTGATCGCGAGGAAGTAAGGAAGAGGTTAATGAAAACGCATTATAGGGACCTGGCAACTGCCATTACAACATTAACAACGGCCAAGTTGATGCAGAAAAACTCGGCTGAGAGTAGGACAATTTATGCGATCCGTGGGGAGGATGGGACCTTGTACGAAGACCACCTGGAAGTCATACAGGAAATAAGAAGGCAGTACGCGTGTTTGTTTACTAGTACAGGATCGATTGACGGGGAGGCCGCTGATCGCTTCTTGGGACAGGCTCCTTATTGCTTGGCAGATGACGAAGACAGGAAGGAACTAGGCAAGGAGATTGACGAAGAGGAAGTACGGACTGCGATGAGCACATTCAAGAAGAAGTCGCCAGGCAGCGACCGCCTGCCAATCGAATTTTACAGTCTTTTCTCGGCTGACATAGGATTGATACCGAGTAAGGTTTACGCGGCCTCATTAGGGCTGGGCGCCCTCCCTCCCAGCTGCTACTTTGGCATTATTTCGCAACTGTACAAAGGGGAAGGGGATAAGGCGGAAAGGTCTAACTGGCGGCCACTGACAATGTTAAATGTGGACTCAAAATCAAAAAGACTATGGTCTGATGTCCTGCGCTCCTTTGAGCGATATGAAGATGTTACGCTGGAGTGGAAAGTTGATCATATCATCTTTGGTTTTTTCGATGAGGAGCTGTCCTCTGAAACTTGATTAGCATGTGTCATTCATCAACACCCGTGCTGTTGCCAAGATGTACTCGCCAAACGACATAGAATCTTGGAGTTTAGATGCGCATCAACCATATCATATATTGCATCCATGCCTAAAATTATGATGCCATGTCGGCTATAAATCTTTGAGACAATGCGCAGGCAGCAATTAAAATGACCGTCATCTCTGGCCTCTGGCACCTGGATTCTTCCACAGAAAATTATCGACTTTTTAGATTTGCTATAGGCGTCCGCAGTTCTGATTGGTCATGAGCTGACTCAAATTTGTCTGATATTCGAGATGGATTATCGATGGCAGTCGAACTTGTGAGCTATATGTAATCAGGATCATGACTCAAAATCCGCCTGTACTGCATGTAGATTGTCACTTTGGAAGAAAAGCAATGCACGGCCAACAGGAAAACAAAAAGGGTCAGCGAAGACTCGACCATGGGTGCACTAGAGACTGCACGATTCAGAAAAACAGCATTCTTCTGTGAGGGATGCAAAAGAGTACGACACCCGGAGTTCCCAGGCGGTCTCCCATCCAAGTACTAACCGGGCCCGACGGTGCTTGACTTGGCAGATCTAACGGGATGCCGTATTTTCACCGTGGTATGGTCGTACCCACACTCTCCGTCATTTCTTGCTTATTTGAAGTAGTTTTGTGGTCGTTTGTCCATTCTTGGATTTGCAGGGATTTCTCCCTATAATGGTGTGTTTAAGTCAGGTATGAGTGATTCCTCAGCAAAAACCGCACACACTGTCGTGACGTGGACATGCGTAATTGATTCACGAGACGAGCGAAACTTCAGAACGGTAAGCGGCGTTACAGCAGGCCTTCTGGGACACTGGTCATACTCACTCTCAGTTTCGCCCACTTGGCGATGTGCTCATTGCAAGTCGCCGTACAATTTTGCCGAAACTGATAACACCCTTGTCGAACCGGCTCTTCATGTCTTGGGCTTTGCAAGGCCTCGAATGAGAAAAACTGTTCTTTTTTATTCTCACTCCAGTCGTGCGTGAGATTCCCAAATTAAACAGAAGTACATAGCCGGACATCATCCGCAATATGCACTGGTCCTTGTGGTCATTCAAAGCACTAACTCTCTCCGTACCCCGTGCTTTCAACTAATCAGCGGCAGCACAGTTCGCCTCTCCTACACAACCGCTGCCACAGATCATGCAGATCATGAGTGGGCACATTGGAGTGCAAGATTTTCATGAGCGGCTGTTATTTCAACTGCGAAACTGTTGGATGTGCTCTCATTCGCGGTCAATGTGACGCCGGCACGATTAGGGCCGCCATTGACATATATGGATCAGCATACATACTATTTGTTTTCTTTGGGAATGTACCTTTTATCACCTTTTATCAGTTGTGGGGTGGCAGCGGAGGCGACACAAACTGAAGCTAGTTCAGTTTCACAAATTGTGAAAGATGCCTGAATGCTCGTTTCAGACATGTGTTGGAGGATGAGTGAAAGAGTGAACAAGGAGCCTTCACTGTTTTCACCTGAAAATAGCACTAGGACCAAGGCTTTTGAGCAGTGCCTTGATCATTCGACCATTATTTTATGGAGCGAATTGAGTCCCGAATTGGCGTGGACATACAGCACTGATGTTTTTCGACAGAGTCTTCCGAGTGTCGCTTTGCTATATGTTCTTTGACTGATCTATGTATGCTATGTTTTCAGCGTGTCCCACCATCTTAGTGCGCTGAAGCGTTTACGTGAGGAATAAACAGTAAATAGGGCATACCAAGTATGGGTTCTGTCTTCTGTCTTCACCCTCGGACCTGATTTCTGAAGCTGGTCTCTGCTGAAATAGTATCTGAATAGACTTCCATTTCATCTTTTACAGGATGAAAAATTTGCAAGAATCGTTGAACTTGAGTGGATTGATCCACCAATTAAAAAAGCGATTTCGTAGTCATTTATCACTGCCTTTTTTCCAGTTTTGTCAGTTTCAGTAAAGACGAATTCGCATTTTGTTCCTGGCAACGTCTTCGATATTTAAATCGCGTTGGTTACATGCTGTGCAATGCGTGAATATTATTTGGCTAGAATGTACTGTACAGCGCTCTTCCGCTGCGCTGCAAACGTCCCAGAAAAATCCAGCGTAAAGTTATTGACACTTTACATTTTTTGCAAAATGATTCTTTATAAGATGCTGCTTGACAGAGGTTCAATCATTCTGTTCTTGAGCGAGCATCTGTGCGGCCAACTTCGATCTCTCGTTGCGTCCAGCCATCAAGCTTCGGTGACCATGTCGATCCCTGGCGACATCAAGACCGTGCCGTTCGACCAGTTGTGGTACAACGCGCCGTTCGATGAATTCCTGAAAGTGCGCATTCGTCTGACCAACGGCGGCGTGCGACGCATCGGCTTTCATCTGAAGAGCACCGTCGGTCCCGACCGCATCGAAATCGACCCGGCCAACGGCTGCTTGGATCCGAGCGAGACGACCACGTTGTGGGTCACGGTCAAACCCTTCTCTGGCGCCGACACGTCGTCGGATCGCGTGACCATCGAATGGACCGACTCCCCGGCCGGTGCTCCCAAGAAGTACAGCCGCGACTGGTTCACTGGCGATTCCATCGTCCGCCGCAAGAACATGGCCCTCAAGTACAACGAGTGACCGCAATGTGATGATGATTCCGTGATCTCGATCTCGTGTTCGTGTACTAAATCGTGTCTGCCCTGTCGTAAAATTTCAAACTCGTTCAGCCTCTTTGTTTCAACCATCAAAGCGCAAGACCCCCCAAACTGATGATTGTGAGACGATTCTATCCACTTGATCTATTCCCCCACTTGGTCGATTCCCCCCCCCCCCCCCACTGTGACGGTTTCCCCACCGTGTCATTTCCCCCACCATCAGTTTTGAGAAACTGCGGCTATTTAAAACTTTGAGCCTTCGTCGAAGAATAAAGCATTCGTGCGTAAATCGTCATCATTACTCCCAGAAGATATAATATATGCCTCAAATAGTTCACGATCTCGTTGTTTTATTATTCAATTGCCATGCTAATGCCATGTTGTAATAGCGGCCTTAAAACGTTCGCTCATTCAAAGCACTAACTCTCTTCGTACCCCGTGCTTTCAACAAATCAGCGGCAGCACAGTACGCCTCTCCAACACAATCGCTGCCACAGATCATGCAGATCATGAGTGGGCACATTGGAGTGCAAGATTTTCATGAGCGGCTGTTATTTCAACTGCGAAACTGTTGGATGTGCTCTCATTCGCGCTCAATGTGACGCCGGCACGATTAGGGCCGCCATTGACATATATGAATTAGCATACATAGCCTGGCCCGCTCTGTTACGAGTGTGCTAGGTAACTTTTTTCAGATTGTCTAATGGAATTTATTGCGTTGAGGAGCTGCTGCAGGAAGTTTCAGGTTGGGTTGAGGGTCCTGCAAGCCAGCTGCTGCACATAGGGCCCATGTAGGAACTCGGAGCTCCAGACATTTCAATGGCAGAAATGGAACCTAAAGAGGGACACACTTCCGAGGCGACGACAGTTCTCTTCGACGGGAAGACTAAGATTATGTTGTAACAGGTACATGATCAATTCCGCTGCCAATAAGTGTGAGTTGTGGAGAACCCCACTCACCGAAATTAACCTGGGTAGGACTCTGCTGTGACGACTAAGAACAAGTTTGGCTAGTGTAACACGCTATCCCCACCTTCAATGACGTCTCTCTGAATCAGAGATTGACCATTGATAGGCAAAGTGGCAGGGAGCTTACGCACTCCGCACATACCTAAAGTTACACGTATAGGATCATGCCTGTACGTATACGATTAAAACAGAAGTGTCTGACCTTCAGTAGTCAAAACCTGATGAAACATCAACCCACCTGGTTGACGTGCCTTCGCTTCTCTCCTGCCGTCATCGACCGCCGAGAGAGAGGCGGCAGCCTGTGTGAAACTGGCCTCTTGGAAAGTCAGATATCGATAAGCACATACTATGCTACAAATCTGAATCCCTGGATACTTGCCCGTCGCGCTGTGCCCCTCGCGAGCATCTGAAAGGCCTTTCTGCAGAGGCCAGTGCAATTTTGTTATAACAGTGTAAAATGTCAAATCTGCCAGATTAATGAATTTTGTGATGAATATGCATCATAAGAATATGCGGGAAAGAAGTCTCCACAGATAAGGATCGAATGTGATCGTTGAATAGAAGCAGAATGTCTGAATTTCATTTCCCTATCCTAACAAATGCATGAATTCAAAATTATGATAACAATTCTGGCCACCTCCGCAAAGAAAGCGGGGTTATTACACGACGGGTTTCTCAGTGCTTTATTGTATTCCGTCACGGAGTTTGGCAGAGGCGGTGCACAGTGTGACACCCAGAATCCAACACATCGCCTTCGGCGGGAATAAAATATCAAAAAATACAGGTGCAGTCTCCACATACAGTGTACTTATCTGCGTTAATACTCGCCCCTACGCTGCGCCTGGCAAAAAACGTAGAAAATAATAAAACGCACTTTTTGAAAGCTTGGTATAAGCACGCCTCTCACAGCCTTCGTATATTTAGTGTTATGCCCAAATATAAATGAATCACGAGGGAAATAAGCTAAGCATGTACTCGTATGTTGCAGAGCGTCAAAAACACACTTCGTCATTCTGGTCATATGCCATTGCCCAATGGAGCTGACTAGGCAGCAGATTTATACATGGGTTGAAGATATAAAAAAACCTGCGGTGCTGGCCCGACATTGCAAGGCCTCTTTTGCATAGTCATCTTACAGTGGAGGACTTTATATCTACTGTACATTACGCTAGTGGATCATGCTTGCCCGTGCATTCTTGATGAGAGAGTGAATGCTGTAGTGAGTGTCTTCCATTTCGCATCATTTAATTGATCAATCCATCCGCATTTCATCAATTTACTTAGCAGGTTTCGTGGCCATCAAACATGGCAGTCATCAGCGGAATGACTAGTTTATGCCGATGTCACGAAATACATGTGTTTGACGACTGTGTCAGTCATTACAGTACCATTTACTGTCCGCCCTCGCGATCATGGCTCATTAGTTCAGCCCATAGTTTTTACTCGCAGGGCATCCAGGAGATGCGAGATACTGAACCGAAGTCTCTAAAATTTGGACCATAGTGCGAACATTAAAGACGGCCGGCTGACTTGTTTGAAGATTCAGCCGCCCAGCAGTTTGGAGTGCCTTACTCACTGCGCAGCTGACAAAGTCCGATCTTATTTTAGTGAATCGACAAGTTTCAGCAAAGTCTAAGGCCAACTATAGTCCCATTTTGCAATTTTTATTTCGTTCAATTAACCATAGGAGGACGAAAATAATTTCTGGATCATGAACAATACCTCATCGATTCTGACTGGTGAAGATTTGGTCTACATAGTCGGCTATCTCAGTGTTGGCTCGATCGGCATCGCGTGCAATCTGCTGGTGATCATACTCATTCATACCAGCAAACCCTTGCACACTCCATGTTTCCAACTAATCAGCGGAAGTGCTACTGGGGCGCTCACTGTGAGCCTATTATATACTGTCACCGGAAGAGATGTTTTGGGGAAAGGGACGGGTATGTTCGACTAGATTCGTCCACGATTACGATGTCTCTTCATTCTGGGAACCTTCGGCATATTCGGAACTGCCTATCATTCCTTCATGACATGCCTGATTGGACTGGACCGCCTGATAAGTCTAACTGCACCTATCAGATACCGGAATCTGGGAAGACGATACGTCGTTCTTGTGCTCTTAGCATGCACCATGTTTGTCCTGACCGAAGAGCTCGTTATTTTTGTAATGACACCCGCGCACGAACTAATAAGGTGTGTCGCGTTTAGCCGAGCCGCACATCAGGATGCTATCACGTTCTACAGCAGCATGAATTATTTCCAAAAAAATGTCTGTTATGACAGACTCAAAACTTTTAGACCAGCCAATGCACACAGTGGAACCAGGGCTTAGGATGGCTGGTCTACTTGGCCACTGCTAAGCGCAACCACGGTTTAGGAAAATGTCTGAGCAGAAGCTGCTTTCTCTGCATGAATATTAACAGGACGACTGATCGTGGCAACGAGCAGAGGATCATGCAATCTTGTGCTTGTGGTCCACATAGAGGGCTGGGGGTGTCTAACTCTCGGACTATACGTAGTAGGCGGCAGGAAAAACAACAAAAGCTCATTCGTAAGGATTCGTAATTCGTAAGGCTCATTCGTTCGTGATTCGTAAGGAGAACAAGCTAATGCTCGGGGTGGTCTTCACTTCTTTCTTCTCAGAGCATTCCATCAGAAGCTGAAACAGAACGCTCAGGAAACGCGAGTTTTATCAGGTGATTATTAGCTTTTATTTTCCTCAACAATATTACTCCACATCAAATAAAACAAGTCCTGCCCATGGGAGCTCTTCCCACATCATTTATATTCGTTCACATATTCTCAATTTATTGTCGGCAAATTTATTGGTCTACACCAAACCCATCTTCGCGAGAGCGTGGTGAGCCCTGGCAATCAATGGCGCTGCACCTCAACCCGTCCAGTCGATGTTTCTAAACGCCGCGCCGAAAACGAAAAAACAGAAACACCAGCGCCAACTACACTTGATAGTCGATAACTCAAGAACGATTGAACCGAAAAAGTTGATTTTTCGCAAGCTTTGCAAAATGGGTCAGATCTCCAACCGTGTCAATTTTTATAAAAATCTGTCAAGTACCTGGCGAGCGACGGGTTGAAAAGCCAAAAAAGTGATCATTTTCTAGAATAACTTTTCAGAGACTAAAGCTTTTAAAAAACGGATGCCTAAAGGCAGATTCCAAAAGTGCAAGCTTTCAGAAAAACCAACATTTACACCTGTACGACCTCTGGTTGTTGCGCTAGCCTGACGTTTATCCTCCTCCTCCTCCTCGTCTTCTCCCCCTGAACAAGGAATCGCGTGTTCTGGAATTCGACAACGGCTGAACGGATTTTCATAAAAATTGGCACGATTGTAGATTCGGCCGATTCTGCTGAGTGTGCAAAAAATCAAAAATTTTTGTCGAGTTATTAGCCGGCGAAAATCGTCCTTAAGCATTAGGCGTCTGGTTGGCTGGTCTAAGCAGGCACTACCGTGCCTGCAGATTTCTTCTTTGGTTGTGTCAGTGTTGTGATCTATGTGGCCATGACTGGCTGCTTTTACCCAAAACGACCCAAATATCAAGTCGGCACTTCGGAGTACAACATCTTCTTGAAGCAGCAAGCCACTGTCATGCCGAGTATCAAACTGTGCTATCGTTTGTGTGTTGTGTCATTCCAGAAATCATCATCAATATTACGACACGATTGGATCAAGATTCGTTAAGGGTACTGCTCTTGCATCCATTGGCCAACTTTCTGAAGCTTGGTAGCACTTTGATGGAGGTCGTGTCCTTGGTGTGCTGCTGCAAAAAGTTTCGAGAATGTTTGTTAGCATTGCTACGCCGCAGCAAAACGAGTCCCGCTGGTGATTGCTAAATTCTGCTGGATGGTTGATGTTTTTCAGTGTTCAAATGATGACTAAGAATTGTCCGCAGTTGCAGTGCATGGCGCTGTACTTTTCAGCCGTCATAACTTGCAAGCTAGCTTACAACCTAGCCAACCTGACCAACCTAGCTTACATTAAATGATTGATGGTAAGCTAGGCTTGATCGTTCAGACGATTGATCGTTGAATGATCGTCCAATGTAAGCGGACCACGGGGAGCGATCGTCTAGTAAGCAGGTCCAGGACGTCCAGACTTATTACGGAGGGTTTAAACATCAACTCGACCTCTTTCCCGAGCCAAACAAACAGCATGAGCGACAGGTAATGCGAATTATCCATACTTTGGTACAGAAGTGGCGAATCTGGGATCAACTCCACATGCCTACACATGCTATACAACACATACAGTACAGTAGTGCGACAGACCCGCCACGTCTCCTCGCCCATCGCCTCTTCCTAAAATAAGCTATTGGGGCGTCTCAACCCTGCGCCTGACCTATGGAGCAAATAAGCGCGGGTATAAAATATGCATACGCACGTCGTGGGAGTGATTACAACTTCCCAAATATGGCACCTCCCCTCCCAGCCTCGTACCCGTACGTCATCGAGTAAATCCAGAGATCAGCACGACCGAGCGCACATGTGCATGGAATCGTAAACGGGAAATGAGCAGCCGAATTAATTACCTCTATTTCGAGGCAAACGGAGGCCGAAACGATTTAGCAGGGCGACAAGGACAGCCCCTAGTCTGCCACTCAAATCAAAGCACTTACGATTAGCAACGCCTACGACAATCAGTTTTTCGGGTACATAGGCCAATTCGATGGCGCTCACAATCACACTTTCGGCCCAACCCTCGGGTGTTCAACTGAAGCTAAACATTGCGCTCGATTCTTTAGCTAAAGCCATGGTCCTCCTTATTGCCCACTTTACACTGGTTATGCTAGCCTGTGCGGTGCTTCTAACTCCCGTCACCTCGGAAAAGAGAAAGTCAATAGTGTGGAGCAGATTCCGACCGATCTACAGGAAAATGCCGCGTCTGCCGATCCATGTGCTGCTCTACGGCCTGTACAGTAAGCGAGTGGACAGAAAGAGCAAGGAGAGCGAAGAAGATCAAGACTACAAGCCATTGATATTCGGAAAGAGATCTCAAGAATGGGACTACATGCCACCAATGTTCGGCTGATCACTTGTGTATGCTCCCAAATTTAGTTGGCTGGGAGTGACTAGCTGTGCATGGTAGGGGAGCTACCTACAGTATAAACTGTGAAGAGAAAAGCTCACTTGTCCAAGAGTGTCCGAGAAAATAAGTCAGCCTCACACAAGAAGCTCGCACGAGTCGTCTATTCTGACTAAATAAAACCGTTAAAAACGAGTTCTATGTAAGGTTCAATGTTGTCAGTTGCTGTCCTGCAATAGTACATCAAATACTTATCGCAGCTGAAGTCAGTGCGATGAAATGCTAACCAACGTAAGGCTTTTTAAAATAATTTTCCCTCCAGTTATGTGAGTAGCCATGCAGCAGGAAGACCTTATACGCAAGGCCGTTAGTCACAGCTACATGGCAGCTCCTCGCTATGCCTCTATTATAATTACCACCCCTCCGCATGAGGCCATCCAGGACAGGACGCCAGAATGGTTTATCGAGGCATTGGGAGAGGGGGTGACGTCGATAGCAATAGGAAAACCAGTCGAGCTCGACCGCGATACTTGCATCGAGAGGGTAGCACACTGGGCATACTGTACACTTTGCACCCTGCCGGTGTTCCCTAGCCGAGACTCTAACACACGGCCCCACTATCACTATTATAATAGTGATACTGGGGCCGTGCTCTAACACTTCTGCCATCACTCGATTTGAAGCACTTCGACCAGACCAGCTGGGAGGCCTGGGAGACCAGGAGGCCTGCTGGGTGTAAAGTCAGAGTTGTTTATGGTTTCACAAAAGGACCCGCTTAGCCAAGGACTCAACCTTGGAGAAGCTCGTCAGCTCGCTACCAAGCAATATGGGTGGCGGTAACAGTGCGCTATGCGCCACCGCGGCTGCGGGATAAAAAGCTTGAATCATCATTATCATGCAAACAGTCAAGCAGCACCACAGCAGAGGAGGCGTATTAGGAGGAGGAGTTGAGGGTTAAGGGCCTGGTTGACCCTAACAAGTGCCGGAGCCTGGCAGGAGTCGAACCTGCAATCTTTAGATCCGTAGTCAGACGCGTTATCCATGTGCGCCACAAACCCACCTACAGCTTCATATTCCTCACATCCTTGAGATACGTCAAACCCTTGAGAGTCACTCAACCGGGTTATGCAAACATGGTATGCCGCGTGCATATCCGCATGTCGGGTACCTCGGCTGCGTCTACGCAAAATTCGAGAGCATTATCTACAACCCACATATCGGCAGCAATCGGTCGTTTCGACAAGCCCAATAAAGAATCTCCATCAATTTCCATCTACGTTTCCAATTAGGCCCTGCTAAGTACGTCTACCATCAATCGTCAACTGTCAATCACAATGAGTTTGCCACTTCGGTTTTGAAAAGGTCAGACCTTTAGGCATTCCAGAATAGTCCATAAAACAATATTTGTATTCGAGGTGGTTTTTGTCCTTATAGCCCACACTGAGTGACGGAGGAAAATGAGATACACGAGAGCCGTGATTAGCGGCTGCACTCTGACCACATTGCTAACGTCAATCGGTTTATCTTTCATGGCCGCCATTTACTCAGTAACATTGGCCTGACATATGGGGTATCGGGGTATCGTATTGCCACTAGGTGCACCTCTCCGGTTCTGTGTATTCAGCATTTTGTTACGTGTTTGGTTTTCGTTTTACTCATTTTCGTTTCCCTATATTACTTTCTCCTCGATACCTAATAAATGTATCAGAGCAAAATTCTTTCTTCAGTTGAATGAAATCCAGTCAGAGGGTGACGGAAGTCCGCTGTGGATTGCCGCGAGGTCATTGATTCGCTTGCTCGGCATGATGAACAACTCTTCTATCGTTTTGTCCAGTGGCGATGTGGTGGTCCTAGCCAGCTATTTATGCATTGGTTTCACGGGTATAATCTGTAACATTCTCGTCATAGCCCTCATCCACACTAGCAAGTCACTCAAATCGCCATGTTTCCAGTTGATCAGCGGAAGCGCTTTTGGAGCGCTTACACTAAGTATGTTTTATTTTATTGGTGGAATAGAGGTACTCGGAGAATGGCTCGGTGTATTCAACCTCATCCGAACCCGTCTGCACTGCCTACTGATATTCGGCACCTGTGGCATCTTCGGCATCGCCTTCCACTCTTTCATGACCTGCATCATAGGTATGGATCGATTGGTCAGTCTCATTGCGCCGATAAGGTATCGAAATTTCGGAACACGATACGTGGGTGTGGTCATATCGATATGCGCGTTGGTTGTGTTGACCGAAGAAGTTACAATTTTCGTCCTAACACCAAGTAACGAACTAATCGAATGCGTTGCATTTGGCAAAGCGGCTCACCAGGGGGCGCATACAGTTTATACGGTCCTTAACTTCATTTCCGGGTCCGCCAGTGTGGTCATCTACATCGCCATGGCCTGCTGCTTCTATATCAAGCGTTCAAAATTCCAGAGAGGTTCATCAGAGCAAAAGAGTTTTATGAAGCAGCAAGCTGCCGTGATGCCGACAGTCAAGTTGTTGGCTGTGCTTTCGTTCGTATGCTGTGTACTGCCCGAAGTGATCATTGGTATCACGACGTATTTGGATCAAAAATCGTTGGCTGTTGGAATCGTTCGCGAAATGACAAACATTTTGAAGCTCGGTAGTACATTTATGGAATTCATTTCCTTGGTCTTTTGCTGCAAGAATTTCCGAGATTGCTTGCGGGCTTGGTTATGTCGGTGCAAAGCGACAGCTGCGGCTTGACACTATCTGGGTAAAATCATGCTGGCATTCATGGCAGGTTTTATGGTTTGAATACAGCAGCAAAAATATACAATGGAGACATGTTCAATCTGGAGAAAGCAGAGTGGTCCGCGGCGCCCCATCGCGGTCGCGGTCTGCTGATCGCGATATCGAGAGTGAATCCTTATTATGTCACACTTGGCTCTGCATCCCAAAGTCAGCTTGCAAGCATTGATCCTGCAAAATAGCGAGCTTGGCAGGAGTCGAACCTGCAATCTTCTGATCCGTAGTCAGACGCGTTATCCATTGCGCCACAAGCCCCCGATAGCGTTGTTAATGCCTCAACACTCGCGTATGGTTTCGCCAGCAACATTACCTTGTGGCACCCTTGGTCACTGGATCTCCGCCAACGACTGTTGACTTTGTCTGGCACGTGGTTGAGGTTGGATCGATCGGCGTCACAGTGCAGCTTAGATTACCTAAAGGACTATCTTGGTGCAGGTACATTCGACTTGTACTTTGCGGGTTGAATACACAAACCATGATAAGCCTGAGCATTAGTCCGAGAACCAGGCGAGATTCGCACACACAGCACAGCAAACAGCACACACAAAATGACTGACCGCAAGGAGCACATCATCTAGTGATAAGTCAGAACACTATCGGCTTGCCCACCCTGCGCTTTACAATTCAGTGGCACACTGCTCTCCTTGACTAACTTCGTCGCCAGTGCACTGTACGCGCAAGTCACTGTTTCAAAACTGCGCAAATCTTCTTTCACAAAATGTTCAACGAATCTCCTCAGTAATGCAATGTGCGCCGTGGGTCCGTCGTGCTTTTTTGTGATGGCTTCCAGAATGTGATGGGTGGCTGTCGGACTAGGCAGTACCTGGTCTGGCTGGCGATCTTGCATGTCTTCGGCTGAAACCATGATGCTGTCATAGTTTACGCAAAGGAGGACAGGGAGAAAGCAGTCACATGATGGAAAAGGCAAGGCTTATCCCCTGCTACTACACGAGCTCCCCCACCACTCACCCGTAGGCCAGGTCTCGTTATAAAAGTACACAACTGGATGCAGCAAATTTGACAAATTCTCTTTCTCCAGCTCTTTCCTTGTGCGAGATCCCCTCAATCGATCGACACCGTTCTCAGTCCAGTCTACGCCATATTGGTAAGTTAGGGCAAACATCGAATGCTTGGCTGGATTGATTTCAAATCCCGAATCTCTCAGGACTGTCGGAAAGAGCAAAATTGGGAACTCCTCCAAGTACGAAAACTTTTTGGCTGACCTAAAATTGGAAAACTTATCTGATGAGAAATAGTGGCACTAATCGAAATCGCACCTGTCATAGATGGCCAAATCAGCCAGGAATGCAAACATGTGATACAATCCTGAGGCTTCGTTAGCACGTTTGAGTAAAGTTGGCACGAGCTGGTCTATGGATTTTGTGACACTGGACCACCTGACCCCGTGATTACGCCATTCGACGAGTCGATGCAGGGCCCGTTCTGAAACCCAACACTTCCTTCTGTCGTATGCTATCGCAAATCTGGGCCGCCCTTACCCGAGTTCCTGAACCCGTGAATAAATCCACCTGCACTTTTTCGATAATCCAAAGCATGCATTAACGGGCCGATGAAATACAAACCCGGGTACACCTTTGATTGGAAATCATTGCCCATATCGGGATATGTATTCCCTGGCACACCTGGCATTTCAAACGACGGTGTTGCCATGGAACTAAAATCGGACAAAAAGTTCTTCTGTGTCAGTAACCCATAAAGAAATGAAACGCGCCTATGAAATATTGATTTCCCCCATTCGAATCCGAGACATAGAATAATTCGATCGTAACCTCCATGTAAAAGGCGCAACTTGGCTTCGGTGTTTGTGGTTACCACTCGAATTTTTCCATTGGACTTTTTGGTGAACTCAAGATTGTCCACGTCAAGTTCAAAGAAACCGTCGTGGGCTTTCAGTAGTGCGTCGAGCTCATTGTTTAGTTTTCTGAAAGAGGTTTTGGGTTTGGCATAAGGTTATCAGCTTGTGGTGTACAGGGTCTGTAAAACAATGAAGTACTGGTAGCTTGGCTTCACTGCCTTGCGTTCGGCCTATTTACTAGTGGGTGCTCCTCAGCATGCCCATTTCAGTGGCCTGATAAGCTTATTGGCATGGTAAGACTGCTATCATCACACGCGTGAAGGATGCCGCTGTACTACCTCACGCAAGAATTCAGGAGCCAAGCAAAATACCCCACTGTATTAGCAATAAGGTCCCCAAGCCTCCTTCGTAGAGTACCTTGCATCACCGAAATACTGCGTCTCCCAGTTGACTCTGATAGGATTAGCACTAGCCATGTGGATCTCTTTGGCCGTTCCCTCCAATGATAAGGCCGTTTCAAATCCACTTGTACCTCGGCCAATGATGAGCACACTCTGACCTTTGTAATCTTTAGGCTCAATGGACATGGTGTCGTAAGTTTCCACATATTCCAGCCCTTTCGCATTGGCTGGCACCTTCGGCTTTTGCCATCCTGTACCGAGGAACACATTTCTGAAATGGCATCATTTAACGTGGCTAAGATGGCTGAACTATCCAGTGCTATTACCTGCAACAATACAAGTTCTCTTTCTGGTCACGCATGGTGTATCGGCATCGATCAGTCTTTGCATCTTGGTGATATTGAAGATCACTTATCTTTGTGTCGAATTGCATGTCTAGATTTAGCTTCTTTTGATAATCACGAAGATAAGTAATCAACTCTTCGGCCGTCGGGAGATAATTCTAAAATAAAAAGTCATGGCAATCAAAATTCAGAATGTTATGATTTGGTTACTCGGACAGTCTGCGTTTTACCACTTTAGAGCTATGCTGATGTGACTGATCAGCCACAACGCGCAGCTAACAGAATCGCAAATCCCCCACCTTCTCCCCGATGACCTTTTCTAGAATACGTCCGAATTTTTATGTACAAAACCTACTATGGGTCTGATGTGGCCGCATTTTCTCGCTAGCTCATCGACAAATTATAGTCAACATCACTCGGCTCACTGCCTGACCTGGCAACAAGAACACCTAGAACAGAGCTTTACACTACCCCATCCTGCATCAGCCACCCTGCCTTCCCGTTCAGTCTGATGCGGAACAGAGGACGAGACGTTCCGGCCCAGAAACTTTGTTTGTCCTACTTGCAGTGATCGCCAGCTAAATCGGCTAAATGGCTAAATCGGTAAAATCTGCCGCCGCTCCTGTGATTTCCGATGACCAATGCTTCGATTGGCCCATTTCTATTCAAGACGGAGTATTGAAAAAACGAGTGCAAGTCAAATTCCCAGTTGACATGCGCGCCGTGAGGGCTCGCGAGTAAGTGAAGTTGGGTCGGTTTGAATACCCTGTGTTTGTCAGTGAAATCGAATCCCGATTTTAGAAAACAAAAGCGCGAAGCGGCTGAAAAAGCTGCTCAAGGTGCCAAAGGAAAGCGCGGCGACTACGTGGTGACCATGACGAAAGGAGGGCAACCGCAGTTGGCAGCTCCCGCTCAAGCTTCCAAACTGACCATCAGCATCGTAGGGGGCATTTTCGTAACATTGCTGCTCGTTTCGATCGGCGTGTTCGCATACTTCATGGTTGCAAATCCAGAGGACTAACTTGCGGTTGGCCCACGCCCGAAGGGAAAAGGTTTACGACTATCAGTGATTCTTGTGTGATTCCCGGTCCATGCATGTGTGTGATATTCGTGCTTTCCGACTACAAGTGAACAAAGTGAACTACTGTGTGCATGGCTTGACGACTGAACCAAGCGCGTGTCCTACACCTAACGGTCAGGCCTACAGCAGTAAGCTGTTGATACTGCCAAATGGTTCTGCTAGAAGTGGCCAGGCTTGGGTACTGTAGGCCGTGATGTCTCGGCTGTCCACCTGGGTGACCTGTCGATCTGTCTCCCGGCCTGCACCGAATGACACCCCGACTTGGCACATTCCCCAGAAAACCACTCCTGGTATAGAGATCCTGGGTAGAATCTCTGGCGACAATGCCCATTTAAGCGAGTAGAGGTGGCAGATTAGACAGACTACCAAGGCACCTTTAGCCCACGACACGTTACTGGCTGGCCTTCCCCACACCGGGCTTGCCATAGCTATGGCTAGCCGCTTTCTGTGGTAGTTTTTAGACGCCCTTTGTTCAGGCACCTCTACCCATTGGCCTCTGGATGTCCTGACGGTCCGGGGGGGGGGGGGGGGGGGTGTTTGAGTGATTAACTGACTTGAACTCGATCCCAAGCTTCCCTTGCGAATTCCCCGCTTCATATCTCTCGCTGAATTCCCGTGCTCACCTCGGAGTACTTGGTAAATCGGAGAGTATCATCATCAGAAATCAATGAATTCAAATCAAATCTCAAATTGTACTCTTTGTTTGAGCTGCCCGTCTGACGCTGAGTCCAGCTGATCAATTTCCTGTGACGCGGATACTTCTTGAAAGAGCTACCTGAAAGCGCATTTCGTGCCACACGAGGTATCATTTTGATAAGTAATCGACTCACCTGGCCCATCAGCCTGCTCGAACACGATGTAGTCCCGCTGCCCGCGATCCAAATAGTACGCCATTTGTAGACCAGCTGGGCCAGCGCCAATGACGCAATAATATTTGGCCAATAAGGGAATTTCACCCCCGATGGACCGTCGAAATAAGACTAGCAAACAAAGCAGAGTCCAGAAACTCATTTTCCCTGGAGTTTAGTCAGATCGCAGAAAAGATACAGGGTCACGTACCAATACAGTTGGGGATTCAGAGTGCGTATGTGTGTGCTGTCCCGGATTCGTACAGAAGAGAAAAGCGGATAGGACTGTCTTACCAAATGGAGGTTCTAGAGTGTACAAAACTAGTTTTACCCCCCCCCCCCCCCGCAAATGTGTAACTATGGGTCAACTAAACAGAGGCATCGATTGAAGAATTTGAGGCCAAGCTTGCAGAAAATTGTGCGCGGATGAGGAGATACCTCAGGGTAGTCATTGATGGATTAGGTGAACCCCTTGCCTCAGTGTCCATAGGTGCTGTATGTTCCGCTGGTAGCACACACCTTGGGGTCATGGCTCGTGGTTTTTTGTCTATTTGTGTTGTTTAATGGCGAGCAGAAGTTGGGTTGAAGACAAAATAAATGCGACCTTGCCCATTAACTTCTGCAGCTACCGTTGAGATGCTGCAAGAAGGGAAGATTGAAGCTTCTATGTAACTGGAACAAGAACCTGCCTTTACATCAGCTCTCGCGAAGCCCTTGTCGACAACAAGTTGACAGCTGGCCGGCAGTAGACGATGTGCAGGTCCAACAAGGCAGAGTCATTGACAAAATGTTGAAAAGTAGTTGTGTCATAATTCACATTCAGCGCACCACACTGTTTTGTGTCATATGCTTATATTACTCCTTGAAAATGCTTTTCACTGTTTGCTCGATCCTATCCCCTCTGTTGACACAATTTGGTCGTTTCTCTTCCAGCACTGCCCTCTTGTTTTGTTCGCAGCCTGGCGCGAACTGCACACGTCAGCGAGCACCAGGCGAAGTTGGCTGATAAACTTTGTTGTAGCATCGACAAGGCGAATAGGAGAATAGCCCAGTACTTTGCTCGCTCGTCAGCTGAAACATACGACTCGACTTTTCGTCATTGCATCCTAGTCCACGTGGTAACAATGCGCGCCTCTCGCATTTTGCCTCTGGCTTTTCAATCGTTTGGGAAAGCGATCAGTAAGTGATCCACCAGAGGTTTTCTGACTGTTTTTACAGAAAATTTTACTTTGCATTTCAGGAAATGATGCCCAAGTCAATAGCGGCAGGTTGATTCATACACAAAGCCGTAATGCAGAAAGTGCTAGAAAGTTACTGCGCACTGTGTGGGCTGGCGCGGCGATCGCTGGGGGAGCGACGGCTTGGTATAACTGGGACAAAATACAACGTGTTGTTGGATTTGAGAGTAACAACTTTTTGGCCCTGAATGCTGCCGCCAAAGCAAAAGGCACTCCTCAGCCGAATGTAAGTGATAGCAATTTGAATTTTCAGAAAGAAACAGGAAATCAAAAATTGGACCCCTGGGTGGGAATCGAACCTGCGTCCGTGGGATAACACGTCTAGTGTACCAGCCCATGGCCAAGACTAACTGTGAGTAGAGATCAGAGAGTTGGTGTCCTTTGGTGCTAATGATGGCATGCAGTACCTGCTCCTATTCTTTGCATAATCGAGATGTACATTTTGTAGGTATGTTCAGGTTTGGGGTCCTGTTTGCACTGAACGAAAGTGACGCACGAGCTAAGCTCTTTGCTACTGATAAGGTGTCGTTATCATTAGCTCATTGCGACCAAGCTTGGCCCGTACACGCTTGGCGCACCTGATAGTTTGCTTTGTTCGCAGTTGCCTGGACTCTGAGCTGGGGCACCAAAAATGGCATCAATAAGGACATGAAAATGCACTCTTCGTGTTTCCGTACTGACTTCTTGCACTCGCACGTAGACCTTCTCACCAACAAAATCGCACGCACTGTATTTGTGGATTCATTTGACTCCGGCGGCCGACCCCAAGAAATGCGCGAAAGCATTGACTGGTCTGCAAAAACTAGTGGACCAAGTCAGCCCGCCCGACTTGAGGGACGAATCGGACGAAGTACTGGCTGGCGTCGGGTTCAGTGAACAGTTCTACAAGAAGGTAGCCTTTGTCCTGCATTTGCTCCTCGAATTCCTCACAGGGCATCTTCTTATTCAGGTGTCCAAGGGTGCTCCTTCGGCGTATTATTACGCTCCTCGTAAAGGACCACTTGGCGAGATGCCAAATACTGGTGAGCCAGATTTGTTTTAGGAGGCAAGATCAATCAGAATCTAGACATTCTGTAGGCGGCGACATCTTCATCCATGCCAAATCCGACACTGTCAGCAAGCTATTCGAGCTGACCCAAGCGGTGCAAAAAGCCTTGCCCAAAGGCTCTATTGACAAGCTCAGCGATGTGTACAGCTTCGTATATCGCAATGGACGTGACCTGAGTGGGTTCATTGATGGTGAGAGGCGAATATAGGGTGCATGAGCCAGGGTCTGCTTGACAAAACTGCTCCACTTTTAGGAACTGAAAACCCCGCTGATGAAGACACCCGTTTTGAAGTGGCAGTCAACAAGAACACTGGCGGAAGTTTCTGTGTGAGTAATCCTGGGGGGCTTGTTTGCTGACTTGAGTCCTCTTCCTGCAATCATTAGCTGGAAAGCGGGACTTGCTGTCAGTCTCCTGCCAGAAAATGGCCAGGGAGCACGAGTGCAATCAGTGGGGATGGGACTCAAATGAGGGATGGGTTATAGCCTGATTCACTTGTCTATGTACAGAGGGTGGGTGGCTGACTGTGGGACTGTTCCCATGAGCACCCAGCGCTCACACTGCGTCCCTCCATGCTTCTCCACTAGGAGCACCTGCACACGAGGGCATACTGGACTTCCTCGGACAATGGTGGGTTAGCTATTGTAACCTAGCCTGGCAGGCGTAGGAGGGAGTGTGACCGACTGAAGTCGGCGGGACAAAAACTCTGACTGGAGCAAGGCAAGTCTTGCGTCTATATCCACCAATTCCAACCTGAGAGGTTGACGTTTCCCACTCGCCATGGCCTACGAGGCGCCGGGGTTACACTCTCAACCCTGTCGGTGTTCGACAGCCCAGACTGTCTACTCGTTTGGTTTCTAAACTGCATGTCTGCGTGACTGGTCTGTCTAAAAAATTCTACCCACTCTTCCTATCATCTGCTGAACATTTAGGTAACTCAACGTTGGATCCACCACATGGACATGTTTAATGAAACGAAGGGTAAGAAAGCCAGCGCCCATTTGTAATCATCGCCTTGCATCTCATCACTTTAGATTCGACCCTGGAAGGCATGGTTGGACGTTCTCGCCCTGACAGCACCGAACTGAAGAAGAAACCTGCCACATCGCACGTCGCTCGCATGACGTCTGGTAGGAGATAAGGCATCGCCCCAGGAGCACTTCTTTGCCAGCGGCTCTGTTTCAGGACCAGCCGTAGGAGCGTCAAAGCCAGTACAAATTGTCCGCCAGTCCATGCCATATGGAACAATCGGGGGAGAAGCCGTAAGTCGTTGGCCTTTTCTGTATGCGATGCATGTGATAGGTGGCAGCACCAGGTGGCGTGATCCTGTTCAACCTAAGGCTCTCCTTCCTGACTGATATGCTAGAGTTCGGATAGCCCCTTTTCGAAATGCACCCACAGGCGAGCGTGTGATTCCAGCATCCCATTCGTGTGTTTCAGGGCTTGTTCTTCATTGCCTTCGCCGAATCGCCGAGCAACTTTGACTACATGCTCGATCGCATGGTCGGAGCCACAGAGGACAAATTGAGCGATGACATTATGCTCTTTGGTAAATGCGTGGCTGGAAATTACTGGTATTTCCCGTCCAGCGAAGAGTTAAAGGCACTTGCTTAAGCAAAAAATGAATGATCGCTATTTGAACGAGGTTTTTGTGATTGGTATATCCATGCTCTGTTTCGATGCCCTTTAGGTACTCTAAATTAGTTACTTCCGACAGGTTTGTTTAGAATAGACTAACATCATTACTTAAATAAACTTTACTGAACCTCTGTTCCAGTTTGTCCCTCCTTGTCTGATTCGGAGCCCACAAAGAACGGTTGTAAACTGCCACCATTTCCTGCCGTCGTATTGCGAAGTTTATGAACATGAGTTTTTAAATTTCGCGCCATGTTTGAGTATGGGAAACTGTCATAAAGAGTGCCATCGTGTCGCATGGCTTATGGCTCGATGGTGCGCACGTAGTCGCGTGGTGGGTGGCGGGGAATGAAAACCGAAACAGAAAAAGAAAACGGCTGGATTTTCCTCGCCTGCTTTCGTTGGAAACGCTTTTTCGCCTGGGTTAGTAAAACCGTTGGGGACTGAAATATTTGGCTTAGCTTTTATTTTTTGGAAATATCAGTATTTTGACGAGTAAGATTCGTTAAAATGTTTGAGTGAATGAACATAGGCCGATGTTGTCTAATCTAGACCTAAAACCCTGTACATCATTACTTAAATAAACTTTACTGAACCTCTGTTCCAGTTTGTCCCTCCTTGTCTGATTCGGAGCCCACAAAGAACGGTTGTAAACTGCCACCATTTCCTGCCGTCGTATTGCGAAGTTTATGAACATGAGTTTTTAAATTTCGCGCCATGTTTGAGTATGGGAAACTGTCATAAAGAGTGCCATCGTGTCGCATGGCACTCTGGATCGTGTCGCATGGACACCTGGCATGTAAAACATGCAAAGCCTGTACATAGAGCAGAAATGGGCGTTGATAGCAACAGGCCTACAGTACTGTACGCATGTAAGCTCGATTGCACGGCTGTTTGTTTTAGTCAAGAAAACAATTCACATCGAAAATGAGCGCTTCCCCTAACTCGTATACTGCGGAAGAATTGGGGCCAGTCTACAGCCCATTTTTCGGCGTTATCGGAGCATCGTCGGCAATGATTTTCACTGGTGTGTGCTGTGCATCCTTGTGTCTCCCACCCATAGCCATTTTTGTATTGGTTTTCAGCATTGGGAGCTGCTTACGGTACAGCAAAGTCTGGTACTGGTATTGCTGCTATGGCCGTTATGCGCCCCGAGCTTATAATGAAATCGGTAAGAGTCATGTTACGTTGCGCATTAGTGAATAATCAGGTTCGTCTAACTTTGTTTTTGACTCACTTAGATCATTCCCGTTGTCATGGCGGGTATTATTGCCATCTACGGCCTCGTAGTATCGGTTATCATTTCGCAGAAAGTCGATCAAGCACCGACTTACAGTTTATACACGTAAGTGGCCGTAGCTTCTTTTGCTCATTCTAAAATACATCTTTCGCGCACTTTAGTGGCTTCTGCGGCCTGGGGGCTGGTCTCGCCGTCGGTTTGAGCGGTTTAGCGGCCGGTTATGCTATCGGAATTGTCGGTGATGCTGGTGTACGCGGTACAGCGCAACAACCTCGGCTTTTCGTAAGTCTTACCTATTCATTTTTAATCCCTGCAAAGTCTTGCATTCCTCTTTTGGTCTTAAGGTCGGCATGATTCTGATCTTGATTTTCGCCGAAGTACTGGGATTGTACGGCTTGATTGTCGCTTTGATTCTGGGAACGAAAGGATCGTAAGCCGATAAAAAATACAATGGTATTTTTCGAATCTTTCTTTTTGCATAAGGTTGTCAAAAGTGTAGAATCTACAGTACTGCTACATGCTTTTTATTCCAATTTTCCCTTTTTCTTTTATGAATTTCAGAACTTAGGCGTAATGTTTATTAAATAATTGAGCATAATATTTTGAGCCAGATCAAAAACTGCAGGCTATGTTTGGATTTTTCGCCCTGTTGGTATTTAACGTGTAGGGTATGGTTGCATAGGAAGTCGTGATTGCATTGGCACAATCCAGAGAGCGCTGTGGTGTGTGTTAGTGAAGTGCAGTAAGCGAATCAGTGTTGGTAATATTGTGATTTGTGGCATTCCTACTGTCGGATCGGAGAGTGCTTTCTTTTTTATAAGTATAAATTCCAGCATAATTTTTCAACTTGGCAACAGAACTTTTTGTGATCCGTGCATAGTGTACCTCGTTCGGCATTATGACTCGTTTCTCATATAATCCCATTTGTAGGAGTGTCATCATCAGAGCTAGTTTCTATATTGATGCAGGAATTAGTAAATAAATTTCTTTCTTAGCTTTTATGACGAATAATCGATATTGTGCATATGGGACCCTTTGTCTCGCCATGCAGGCCATACACAGCTCGGCCGACTGGCCTCGGCTTATGCTAACTCGGAACGAGGCGTAGTTATCGATTCGGTAGGCGAGTGGGATGCGGCGGAACCCTTACAGCCGATATGAGGGCACAACGGGCCGAGGTGCCGCCGACGTGTGCATAGCTTGGAATGCGTTCTACGTTCAATTAGTGCCTTTTTTTGTTCAGTGCTTGTCGAGGGATCATATCGTTTCCGCGTGCCTCCATCACATGACAGTTCCTATGCCTTGTGATAATTATAACCAGTTTTCTAAGTACGCCAAAAAATATTCGCCTACCCAGTCGAAGTTTGACAATGGGGCGCTGGTAAGACGATGTTTGCATTACATTTTACCGCACCTATTATCGACTAGTAGGTTTGCCAAACCGGTCCCACCATGTCGGCTGATCATTACTTTCTGTCAGACAGTAATCGCGCGTGCGAACATCATTTTACTACTTCAACAATGCGCTCGCGCGGCCTAGCATAACCAGGACTGCCAAAGAGAAAACTCGCCTTCTCAGGGATTGTGACTCCGCTTCGACAACGCTTTTTCCAACAGCGTATTCATTCTTCCAACGAGTCCTCGAGCATCATCGATTAAGCCCGCCGTCACCATCGCGTTTTCATAAATCTGCGTGCAAAAAGACTCGATTAGGGACCCATGTGGTCCCACAATACATCACCTGACACACATGAGACCCTTCTCCAAAGACACACCCTTTCCTTACCTGATTCATGACTAACTCGGCCAACTCAGAATCCGACTCCTTCAGTGCATTCACGTGCTTGATCAAAGGATGCCTTCAATAAACCATCTTAACCACATCCGCCACCTGGCACTAGCCCTCACTTACGCTGGGTTGATCTCCAAAGTCGGTCTAAGAATCATATACTTCTGATCTTCGGACAAGTTTGCAGCTTGAGCTCGAAGAAAATGCCTCGCAGTGCTCATTTCCTCCACAGATATCAGGCACGGATGTGTCGCCAGTTTGTTCGTGGTCTATGAACAACTAAATCCAAGACCATTCAGGCCAGCCATTATAGGCAAATTACCTTGACTTGAAACACTTTTCGTTTTCCCAACTTCTCTTGAATCCAGTCCGTCAAAGATTTCACATCATCATTTGGTAAGCTTCCTAAAAATCAGACTTCAAGTGGCTTGGTGAGTGACCAAGGCCATGCATGGCATATCATAAAACTGAGTCGCACTTCACTCTCTGCTAGCCACCAGTGGCATCACCACTCAACAGACCCTTCACCCTCGAGTGCGCTGATGGAGTTTGGTGATGTGGCAGAACAGAAACAGAGAGAGGATATTCGGGCAAGTTCCAGACTGAGGAATGGCATGGCAGGGATATTTCCAGATAACTTAATCATATGTTCCCCTTTCTACTAGGAAGATTGAACGAATGCTAACGACCCATTTTCTCTGCATCCACCTTACCATAACTACTTTTTTTTCCATAAGACCCAGAACCATAGGCTGCTGCTAGCAGAGTTGGTTAGCGCGTTGCACCAGTAACCCCGGAGGCGCAGGTTCGAATCCCGCTCAAGGCTCAAGTTTTTGCATGTCTCTTGATTAAAAATTATGACTTCTCTTTCTTTTCTGACCCTTCACAGCTTTTTAGCAGCCGAAGCACATGGTGGTTGCCCATGGCTCCTACATGCAAAGCGCACGCCATACCACCCTGGTAGACTAATCTCACAGCCAGCTTCGCTTACCCTCCACTTGTTTTCCAGTGTCTTTATCCTGTTGCAAACTCTTCTCCAACGAAACCAGTGTCTTTCGTTGAAACTGCGCCAACTGCAACAAAGTAACTTCGTCGGACGGATCGTAGCAGAACAAAACTTCCAAATTTTTATCTTTGGTTGCTTCGAAGTAGGGCGATGTCTCGGCCAATACGCGGCTATAATTACAAACTTGGTTAGAACAGACTCGAAATCCCACTGAAAATACACAAACCTCGGTGCATAGAGATAATAGATCTCTCGCTGACCAGCTTGCATCCGACCACAATAATCCGTCAGAGTCACTTTAACATCGGGCCGTTGACTAGACGACTCGAAAAGGAGCAACTTGGCAATATCTTCCTGAAAAGGCAAAGCGTCCCCATTTGAGCAAAATATCAAATTCCTAAATTTCTACTCACTTTCTCATTTTGATCCGTCGAACGAAGAATACCTTCTTTAAAAAACACCCCATATTTTGAATAAAAGAATTCAAACGAGCTCGCATCTTTTTTCATTTGATCTTGCAAAAATTTGATGACTCGTCCAGTCAAAACGGAGCGAATTTTGCTAAATTCAAATCCATATTCTGGTTTTCCACTTTGCAAGGAAAAATTTCATTTCTTACTTGACCACGGCGCTCTGTTGCAGCAATTCACGACTCAAATTCAGCGGAATATCCTCGCTATCCACGACTCCTTTCAAAAAGCGCAGCCATTTCGGTAAGATGGTTTCGGCCTTTGGTTGAATCAGCACACGACGACTGTATAAGGAGACACCCGCCTCGGCTCTTTCCGTCATGAGATCAAAGACGGAGGCCGCTTCGAACGGGACATAAAGCAAGGCACGAATGTTCACTGGCGCATCGGTCTGAAAGAAAATTCTTTTAGAAAAAAATTCAAATTTCAGCTACCTTACATACCTTGTAGTGTAAAGTAAACCTTGGTTTATCGTGTGTATTATGAGAAATAAAATGATAAAATTCTTCGTGCATCTCGTCAGTCACGTCCTTGGGATCCATGGCCCAGATGGCTTGAACGGCATTCACTCGTTCCCCGTTTACCAAAATTGGAAAACTGACAAAATTGCTGTACTTTTTGATGACTTCTAAAAAAGAATTAAAGTAGTTCAAACTAGAGCAGCTCGAAAACAAATCTGCCTCACACACCTTTCACTTTGACTTCGTCCGAAAATTCTCCACTCTCGCCTTGTTTCAAATGAATGACGATCTTAGTGCCTGGTTCCACATTTTCTGCTTCAGCTAATTCGTAAAAGCCAGATCTATATATGCATTAAAAAAATTTTATATCATTTTTTAAATTTCCACACTGTGCATACCCGTCGGAAGTCCATATATAGCCTTTGCTATCGTGCTTATACGACCGCGTGTACACTTCCACTTTGTCTGCTACCATGAACGACGAGTAAAATCCCACACCAAACTGTCCAATAATAGCATCAGCAGTTACGGCCGGGCCTCCTTTCGAATCGCGTTGCAATTGTTCCAAAAAAGCCTGAAACGAAAAGCGAACATTTATGAAGAAGTTCTTGCCCTCTGGAAGAGCAGGCTCCGTCTTACGATTAGTCGTCGCACTCACAGTCCCATTTGAGAGACCTGGGTGGAGTGCCGCCTTCATTGCAAGGCAGCATCCGAAACGGGGGGGGGGGGGTGAGCCCCCCTCTACGCTAGACAAATTGTCAATTTTGTAATGTTAAAATTTTAAAAAACGGGTCTGACTCCCCCTCTAGGCAAGCCAAAAATTAGTGACCCCCCTATGGGAGAGCTAAGGAAATCCCGAACCCCCCCCCCCCCCATCCTCGATGAGCCAAAAGTTGGTGAGCCCCACCGCAATTCTGACCCAGCCGCGACTTTTGGCGGGGCAGGGTCTGGACCAAGGGTGCAAGTATACAGGGTCAAGCTATAAAGCACAAGTCACATTCTCGAAGGAAAGAAAAATCAGCGAACAGAGGCTGCTCGGTAACTTTATAGGAGTCAGCTCGCTGATAATCAAATATTTTTAAATTTGCCGCGCTCACTGATGCTCAGGTCTAAACTTGGATAGCGTAGTGAAAGGTTTGCGCGAAACGCCTCTCATTAGCGCGATGTATACTCGATAATGGAGACAAAATGGAGAAATCGCGAATGGAGACGGGCTCCTCGTGGACCATTCCAAGTGTTGCGCACAAGGAAAAATGTGCGCGTCTCCACTTATATTTTACCTTAGCATTACATAATGAAAAATATGCACATAAAATATAGATTTCTTGAAATAAAAAGCTACAGGATGTCTGACGGACTGGGACTTTACGAACTGATACAACCGAAAATTTTTCACCACAAAAGAATTCCAAAATAAGAGTACCGTACTGTACATAAAATAAGTAAACACTTATTGCCAATAATTGATCATCTACCCAAGACAGATCATCGATTCGCTTGAAACATCATATCTTCTACCTGTTTAGTTCTCTTCTTTTATGTTGCCAATAGACTCTGACACCGCGCCAGCATCATGTTTGCCTCGAGCCAGCGTTGCCTAATCATCGCGAATTTCATTATGTTGGAACGATAGGTACTTGATTTTCTTTTTCCGGCGTCGACATGTTCTTTGTTTAGCTGAACCAAGTATTTCCTATATCCGTTCTAGCCAACGTGATCCGAATTCCATATCTGAAATAGGACCAACATATAAAGGGATTGATGATACCTAGGCCTATAATTTATCTACCACATGATTGCTAAAGACGAAACCTTGCAAACCTTGTTCATAACAGTGCAGGTGAGATGACGAAACTCCCGCAAAATGTGACTCTTTACTGTGAGGGTGCATTGTACAGCCATGCTGTATTTTTTAAGGCCACTCCTCAAAAAATATTGAGAAATAAGTAAAATACGGATATTACATACCTGGTTTTCTCCACTCATCGAATTTACATAAAAGCTCACGAGCCTGTACCTCCTAAATGGCCAAAACTGGCCGATTTTTCTCGAAATATTCCAAAATACGAGAATTCAGAATTAATTTCCAAGTCCTCTCGTCACGTGCGGCACGAATGGAGACAGTCTCCATCAGGCTTCCCGTCTCCATTCGATGGAGGGACCATTCCTTCCATTTGGGTCTCCATTCGAGGCAATGTATACTAGAAAATGGACAGATCGCCAAAAAGAGCGCGCACACCTTTGTTTTCTGTCTTTTTTGAAATGGACTTTGGATGTGCGCACGTTCTCCATTTCGAGTATACATCGCGCTATTGAGATTTGCTTGCGCGGAATAACCGATACGCAAGGAACTGTAACAACATTATCACAGAGGACTGAACTCCAGTGCCGGCCAGACTGTCAGACTTAAAACTTGTGCTAGAAAACGTGGACGCTGCAACCAACGTGAGACCTTCTCTGTCGAATGAATATTGCTGCCTCAAAACCGTGTGCGCAAGCAACGGAATGCAGTACGATCACAGGGCTCAGGGTGAGCAGGGTTGGTGCCGGTTTAAAAAACCTTAAAAACAGTTTGAAAACTGTGCGAAAAATTTGCGAAAATCGGGGAAAATGAGAATCTTTGAGCCAAAATCAGCAAAAACTAAAAAATTGCATTCCAGGGTTCAAGTTGTGAAAATTCAGAGAATAATTTTGATTTTTGTCCAGAAAACATGTAAAAATCAGGGGAAAAATAATCTTCCAGGGAAAACCTGAAGGTTGCATTTCGAGGTTTCAAACTGGGAAATTAAAAAAATTCAATTTTTGCCTGGGCCGTGTGTGAGCCTTATTAATGAAACAAGTTTATAACGCATTGGTAAAAAATTTGTGTTTTTGTTTCCTGGACCCTCCCCTTTTAAGGCCCCAAAAAATTTTAGACCCCCCTCTGGCCGAGCGCTAGGTTTCGGATGCTGTTGCAAGGCTTGTACAAGTGTTTGGAAATACTACAGGCAGGCGTCTCGTCCCATTGATTCCAAGATTAAAAAACCCCTTTGCAATATTATGTGAAATAGAGCGCTCGTTCGGGTCGGGATTCCCCCTCCCGAACCCGATAAAAAGCGGTCGGGATTCGGGACTGAATGTTGCATATATAAAATGTTTATATCGCAACAGGGAGCGGGACTGTGTATGAGAAACGAGCTGTAGGGGCGAGAATGGCATGATCGAATGAAAGCGCGGGTATAGGGCAGGAGCTGCGACTTCTCCCGTCTTCTCCTCAATGACCAGAAGACCAGTCAGGGGTGGGCGACTTGTTCCCTGGCGTCTGATTGGCCGAGATTGGAGGCGGAGCACCTGGCGTCACCTCAAAGGATGTGTGCGTGGCCATGCGACCACTTAGAGGGAAAGTGCGGGACCACGCGACTACTGATCGATATCCCCGCAAAATGCACAAGTCTTGCTTTTCCTGAAATACAATCTGCGCAAAGTTGGATATAGTAACAGTCTGCATTTGACATTGCCTGTCCAGCAATGATGGTCGGCCATCATCTGCTGCAGAAGCTGACGACATTCTGATGGACACTGACTCAGATGGTCACGGTGATCAAAAGGTTGCGGAAGGGACAATATGTACAGAGACTTTGGCGGATGATTGATTGGATAGAGGGAGGAAGAAAGGGATATGTTTGCTAATTTGTAACTGATTCCCCGCATTTTTTTTGCTCGCCTGATTTCGAATGCTATGAAATAAATACTGCACTACAAATTCTCCAAGGAAAGGGAATCTTTGGCTTTTTATTTGCTGGCTACTCAGGGTGGGGCGTAGGTCATCTAAAGCGATTGAAACAATCCCGATTCCGGCTGGGATTGAGCGAGTCCCGATCCCGAACGAACGCTAGGGAATATGATTTACTTTGATGCTTATACTCAGTGTGTTGATGGCGTTCGTCCAGAACGGTCGCGTCTTAGAGTATGCATACCCGCATTTCCCATCTTGCTAACTTCTTAGGAAGATAGAATAACATCTTGCTAACACCATAAAATCTTAGGAAGAAGAGCTAATATCTTTCTAATGGATAAAATCTTACTAAGATGACGTGACGTCTTCCTAGAGCAGAAATTCTTACCAAGACTAGCTAAGATCTTGCCAAGACATAGAAAGAAATTTTCTTCCAAAGAAAATGCAAGGTCTTACTAGCAATAAGTCTTATTAGTCTTACTGTTCAAGAGCTCGAGCAACCGATGGTGTGTATTGGGATTTGATCATTGATGGCGAAACATCTTTGGATGAAATGTTTCCACAAAAAGCCTGGTCGTCCGCCCCTTGTTATTGATGAAGGGACGACCGCCTCAGCACCAATCGTGCTTTGCAGCGTGTAATCGATTTACAAAAACAATGTTCGCCATTTGAAATGGATCGTGATAAGCTTTGTGCTGCGAAATTAAGTATGACAAATTTGGGTTTCCAGTCGAGTTTAGTGGTTAATGTATTTATGAGGTGGATCTTGCTGATGTTTTATTGCTCTCTCTATGGATAGTACAGTAGAGAGACAGATGGAAATGCCATACATTGCGGATGCCCCTCTTAGAAAGAATAAAAAAGAACAAGCTAAGTTGCTAATATCTTCCTAAGATATCCTACTTTCTTGGAAAATTATGAATTTCTTATCAAGATTTTCTAAAATCTTGCTAGCTTCTTAGAAAGTCTTGCAAAGACCGTTCTAAGAAAATTTTGCCTTCTTAGTACGTCTTCCTAAGAAATACCAAAATTGGGAAATGCGGGTAGTTGTATTTTTGGCTCAGTCTGCCTCGTGCATCCGCCCTGAGCGGTCGCCAGTCAACTCGCTCTCTCATAACACTCACCTTCGATCCTGATCGAGCGATGGTTCCCAGATTCTCAATGAGTTCTTCCTTGGTCATGCCGATTCCGCTGTCCTGCAAACGAACATTACCTTTGCGCATGGCTAATTGAGTTGTCGTTAAATCTGGCCTACCTGCATCGTAATCACCCTGTTCAACCTATCGGTGGTGATCTTGATTTCGAGAACGCGAGTCATTTGATCGCCTTCAGACGCCCCGGTTAATTGGAAGTATCTCAGTTTTTCGAGAGCATCGCTAGAATTCGATATTAGCTCACGAATGAAAACCTTAAACGAAAAAGTAGGACACAGGAAATGAGTTCAACAAACTGACTTACTTCTTTCTCCGAATAAAGAGACCTGGCAACGATGTCCAATAACATACGAGTCTCAGCTTGAAATTCTCGCTTTTCGCCATGACCTGCAAAGACGCCGGTTGTCCCTTCTGATCAAAAGGTAAGTTAATTCACAAAGAAACGAGAGGCACGGCCGTTTTTGAATCTTTAGAAACCCGGGAAGAAAAACCTGAACTGGTCTGGTGAAGTAAATACGGCGGGGCGCCACAGAACACTGCGATCTCGAGTCAACTCCACTAACTCATACAATAGTCCCCCAGCCCCGCAAAAACGTATTTTTATCTCTCTCTGGTTATCGCTACGAACTTTATCCCAAGCTGAGCTAAAGACTTTTCCTACTGTGTTCTCCTTAAAGACTTTTTGTACCTGCTGTATTCTCACGGGCCTCTGCTGTCGAAAACGATTTGGAGCAAACCGCGACATTTGTCCCTGACGAAATAATTCGACCCTTTCCCGAAATAGAAACTCTAACACATTGCGCTACAATAAGAAGCACATATGTAGCTTGAAAAATCGATAACGATCAAATAATTTGATCAAAGCATGGAAACTTTAAAGAATTCACCTGAAACGTGAGAAGATAGAAATCTCGCTGATGTGGTTTCTCGCAATCGCGACCTTAATAAAACTGCTAATCGATTTGCGATGTAGCGAGACATGATTATGAATTCTCCAAACAACGATTAATTTTTACCTTCTAGATATTTTATTTAGGAAATTTCTACCGAAAAAATCGAGTTGTTCTTGAAGTTACCTCTTTTGAGCAGACAATATTTCTTACGTCATAAACCGCGAAATTCAAATATACGCCTAATGACTGTGCCTTTGTATTGTGCCCATGTGCTCCTCGAGTGGACTACAAAGTAAAATCAAAATCAGAATCGGAACCTATGAAACTTACAGTCGCTGTGGTCTATCCGTGGATTGGCACACTGTAACATTGTAGGTTGCAACAATAACAATACGGCCATGCCCATGATTGCTATTCAAAATTTACACATATCATGCGCACTAGCTTCAAACTGGCACACCTTGAGCAATGCCTGAGTCCTAATACCTGCTTACTTCAGCAGCTTGATAAACCGTACCTTTTGTAAGATTTTCCGCACCTGCGCGTGACGTGTCAGTTAGTAAGCTTTGCGGTCTTGGCAGGCCAGGTGGGATTTTCTCACTGCACATCTGCTGCCAAGACTTGTTTTCCCCTCATGATCACGGCACTACAGTGCGCCAATTGTAATCTGATTAATTCTACCTTGTCCCTCTGATGTGCGCATGTGTTTGAGCGGTCGCAGTGAAATGATGGCCGTGGGAACTTGCACCGCGTCAAGGAAACACACAGCACTCATTTGGCCCTATTCTGTCCTGCTGTGTTGGCCGCACAGCAGATAGCGGGACAGACTCGGTCTCACCAGCTTCTGCTCTATGCCTTCAGTAGCTTTGCTGAACTAGCTTCTGTGGCGGCCTCTAGTCCAGGGTCTTCCTGCTTCTTGAGCACTCTCCTGCTCACCACCACCAAACTCAGTCGCAGGATGCACTGGCTGGGATGCCTGAGTCCACAGTATCGTAACATTGCACTCTGGCACAAGCAGGGACTAAAATAGTCCGCTCCTCAACTGGACTAGCCACCCGTCGATCCTGCGAGTTGACTTTTTTGGATAGGCATCTCTGTCCCTCATACTGGTGGCCATGTTTTTTTCGCTCGAAGTACTCTACTAAACGAATGCATCTACTCAAAAAGTGACCCCCTCGGCACATTAATCATGTCATTGGATTTTCATTGGTCACGCGTGCATAGGCACGAATCCAGCTTGCTTAGATTAAGCTGGCCACTTTGATCCTTCAGTGGGTGTAGGGTGTTTTGTGCTGGAATTTACTCGCCCACGCGCATATTTGATAAACTGGGCACGTTTTACATAATAAGCCTGGCCAGAAGCAGTTTCTCGTTGCAATTAGATTGCATCCAACTTTTTCTCACACTCGGTCATCTGGGAAAGTGTGAAAAACGAGTTCACGTTCTAATATTAAGTCAATGCCAATGTGGCCAGTTTCGTTTACTTTTTACCATTTAGGCATCGATTTGGGACGAGCCAGCGGTACTTCACTCCTATCCTAAATTTATCTCGCTTATGAGATGCCAAGAAGTAGATAAAAATCGAACGTGCGGTGCGAGCATTCATTTTAGACTCTGTCATATTCTTATATCCCAATCCCCATTGCTCAAGTTTTTTGACGCGTTTCGCCAGTGAAAAAGTGAAAGCGGTATAAACAGACTAATCGCAAGAGTAGGTTAGCTATCATATTTTGCATTTGGGCCGACTAAGCCTAGTAAGCGCGCCATTTGGAGTCGTACGCAGAGCGTGATTGGCGAGTGAGTTGAAGCCGGCGATGGTCGAGTCGAAGAAACGTAGTTAATCTGGGAAGGCATTTTAATCGAGGTCTGGCCGATACGGCTATGGCTATCAATCTCCGCTGCCCAACTCTCATTGGGCTTCTATTCGTCGTGTTGCAACCCGAGAGAGTCGTGCCCCCAGTTCTAATTCGACGCCCTTGTTTTCGTGATCGTTAGCTCGCTCACTAGCACGTCATTCTAAATCAGCTTGTGCAGTGAGAAGGGGGGCAGGGAAAAATGTCAGACAAAAGAGCGGACGAGTCGAAGAAAGAAACCAGAGGATGATCCAGGAAACTGGAAATAAGCTAAGGTTAGTATTGTCCAATAACGAAAAGTCAGGTCCCAGACTCGTAACTTTTCGTTCAATAGCGCACAGTGAAGCAACACTCGCTGGCACTGCTCGTCTCGTCTCGTAGATGCCAGTCGGTCTCGAATGCTAGGCTTCTATGCATTCTTCATGAGCGCATCTGAGAAACGAGCCGCGTGTCGATGAAGAGCATGAAATATACATCCGGTCGGTCATTCGGCTTGCCAGCACTCGTTTCCGTGCGGTGATTATGGCCAGGGTGCTGGTGTATAAATAATAACAGCAAAGATTGCTTTGTACACCACTCCCCATTAGTGACGACGGAATGTCGAGGTGGATGTGCACTCTCCTTTTTCTTCGTTGATGGACGATTTTTGGTCGTTTACAAAATGGACTAGAAGGGGTTGCCCCATTTTGCAACACATCAATGCTGATGGATCTCTCAGTGTCAGTGTAGTGTATTCCTCCATGCCCATTCCATCGCCTCGGCAGCAGTACTTTGGAAGGCGAGTCGAAATTCTTGCCGTTAGCTGGGCCTGGGCCTAACGTTAGCTGCTAGTGCCACTATCATTACTCGGCTGCCTTCCCTGCTTTACCTATAAAATGCGCGAATTCCAGCCCGGCCGGTCGATGTACGAGTAAGCCGGCCACTATTGCTAAGTCATCCGCCCGCGCCTGGCGCAAGGCTTTCGGCGCCAGGCCAGACCCTTGTACAGTGTGTTTACACCTGAACCCAGTCAAGCCCTACATGACCAGATTGGTAACACGGAATGAGTCCGGAGAGACATCCTTCCGACTTCCCCCAGTCACTTTATCTTGGCATCCGGCCCCAACACCTGCCCTTAGTTAGCTTTTTGACGAGGCCAGCAGAACGAGCTGGATAAATGGCATAGTTTTTCTAGTTTATGGCAGTAACCACCTCGGAAAGGGTCGGGCCATGCTGGTCCCGCACACCTTTTGACGTCAAAGTTGACTCGGGCGATGACGCGAGTCGAGGTGCGTGCAAAGCGAGTGTTTGCAGTCAGCTGGATGGAGCCGAGAGTGAAATGGCCTTTGCCAACGCCAAGGCTCCCCCAAGAAGGAAATGTCGTATTTGGGAGAGAAAATTCGCCAACGACTTCATAAAGAGTGCGAAATCTGTCCTTGGCCAGTTGGAGAGTAGGCAAGAAAGGGAGTGGGCGGGAGCGGCTGGGTGCTTGCCCGATTTCGACACTGTTTCTGGCGTTGACTATCTTTGACACCAATCTGAAATTATAATCGGCGTGAAAATATTGACACGCCCAAGATGGATTGATGCAATACCCGGCGACACTAGTCCTTGTCACTCGCGGCCGTCCTGCGCGCAAGGTGGCTGCCGAGGGAACTTGGCATCTTTTGTGCACGTCTTAACCTGAATCGAGTATTCCCAAGATGGATGGCCGGACCACATCGAGTGTTTCAACTCGATTCGTCGTGTGTGCAAGGGGACACCTGTCACGACAGTACGTTGGTTGCCTGTGCAGGTTGGTCCGACGACTCTGGAGGGGAGGAGAGTTTGTTTGAGTTGGCCTGGTTGTTTACAATGTCCGTGAAATTGAGCTGGTCAGCGCCGAGTGGACATCGTGCTATTGTGCTCTGGAGCAGCTGAGTGGGTGGGAGGGGAGGGCGTTGTGTATCTAAGAGGTTTCGTTGATGACATTGTGTTATTGTCTTTCAAGGAAATGACCGATAGACGTGGCCGGTGCCTCTGCCAAAGCACAAATGCATAAGGAGTAGTTGATGGATTTTTTGCATCTAAGACGGCGGCTGGCAACAGACATCGTCGCAATTTTCAAAAGCCAGATTGGCGCTGTTGTTGTTGCTTATTCACTGGCTAGCCACCGACCCTGGCGAGAAAGCGAGCACGAGCAGTTGGCATCGGTAATTTTCGACAAGCTCCCCAACATAAAGTGACGCCCAATTCGACACGTATTGTGTACAAGCCTCGCCGGGCGACCAAGAAGAAAAACGGCTTAACTTCGACTAGCGCATAGCATAATATGTTGTGCTCGCGGCGGCTAGCGGCACCAGAAGAAGCTAGCTGCCTGCCTCCGACCACTAGCCAATGATGCCCGCTCAGTGAGGGCTTTTCAATTTAGCTCTTCTCATCCAAATCATACTTTCAATTACTTTGATTTCGATACACGCCTCCTCAGCCTGGTAAGTACTCGCTCGCCACGTCCCCGCCTTCCACCTGCTTCTGGCGTGTGGCTAACCTAGCTGGCATTTCAGACACCGAACATGGACCACTCGGTGCCCCCGGATGAACGCTGGTCCCGTAGACGCCGCAAGCCCGCCGCCTTGCGAGCCTTATTGAACGGGTGGCGATTCGAAAATGACGAGTTGGAACGCCTATACAAAAGATACATTTTCAAGGAACAGCACACGGCCGTGGTTCAGACGTTGGCCGTGTTCGCAGCCCTGACAGCGTTGCTGGCCGCGTTGACTCTGTCGTTCGTGGGCACGGCCTCGTCCACATCGAACAGTCCGATCACGTGTCGCGGACTGTACTTCGCCGTCCAATCGATCGTGTTCCTCGTCCTGCTCTCCCTGCTCCTGTGGCGAACTCGCAGTCCACGATTGCTGTCTCGAGTGGTGTACGGTGGTTTGCTGGCGTCGCTATCGGCCTTCGTATTAGCATCATTGCCCGTAAATTACGACGATATGCTTAGTTCGTTGTTGCCCGTCTTCACCTTTGAGCGATCGTACAAATTTAGCGGAGTGGAAGGCGTGTGGGAGATCGCCCTGGTTACGTTCATAGCTTACACCATGCTGCCTCTGAAAACATACGCGTGCCTGCTTTTCGGTGTTTCCGCTTCGACGTGTCAGCTTCTGGCGGCCGCATTTTCATCGCAGCTATTTCGAGAATTTCTTTGGCAACAGGTGCGTTGTAAATGTCAGAAGTCGAATGAGATATTGACAAAACGCGAGTAGTGCACTTTTTTTGCTAAAGAGGGATAAACTGTACTGGCCAGGCGGCTGGTACTGGGAGACTCGTGGCACGGCCCCTTGCAAAACAGAGTGAGCCCTCATACTTGTCATGCCGTATGGGTAATGCATGAGTGACGTTGGGAGTACAGTTCGCATACAGGAGGAACAGTGGTGAGACCAGGATACGGTATCTTGTTCCGTGCACTCTACAGCTCGTTTAGCCCACCCTTCATCCCTCTTCTGACCTACGTTTATCCTACAACTTCACGGTGTCCATTTCTGCCGCATCCACTCGAGACAGTGGAGCTAACTGGAATTCTAAACCAGCCACTCCACATCCAGACCCACCAAGCCACTTTTTCATACACACGTAGAAGCCGTTGCGTCATCTTTTTTTGTTCTTTTCTTTCAGCTTGTTGCCAACATTGTTGTGTCAATGTGGGTGAATGCGATCGGATTATTCGTGCGCTTACTAGTCGAAAGAAATTTGAGGAAAGGATTTTTGGAAACCCGAAATTGCATTGCTGCACGGTTGGAAATCGAAGAAGCCAATGATAGATTAGTAAGTTGAAAAAGCACTTCTTATGTTTAGTAACTTTGGTTTTACATACTCGCTGGCTATGTTAGGAACGGCTGCTCTCGAGTGTCCTTCCTCAACACATCGCCACGCAAATGAAAGCCGAGATCACTTCGAACTCGGTGGACCGACAGTTCAGGAATATTTATATCCAACGGCACGAGAATGTCAGGTAGGGACAGCCTAGTGAAACTGGGACACACTTTCTTTTAAATTAACCACCATTTTCTCTGACATTTATACATCGCACTTTGGTATGTATGAAAGACATTTTTCATTTTCAGCATACTCTTCGCCGATATCGTTGGTTTCACGTGCTTGGCATCGCAATGCAGTGCTCAGGATTTAGTTCGTATTCTAAACGAATTATTCGGCCGATTTGATCAGTTGGCTGTGGTAAGTGCGACTTTGTCTCCCGACTGCCATTTCGGTCGTGACGGTCTTGACTGCCAGTGTACACATCGAATGCACGCAATGAATAGGCACCCGGGCGAGTGCATTGTTACGCGACGTCTTTCTTCCCTACACAGTCCACTCGTATACAATTGTGACACTTTTTTGCGCGTTTGTACCCTCTCCAAGTACTGTTCGCTCGTGCAGGTTGTGAAAGACTATTTCGGTCAACCAACATCTCTGACTTAAATCCATACACTGTCACAATGGGCCTTGTTGTTGGACGTTTTTTATCCTTTCATCTCGTCATGTTCTGGCCAGGGTCTTTCAAAATGGGTAAGGGGCGAGGCGAGGAACAGCAGTTTCACTTGACACCGTATTGAAAACAAGGATGCCAAAGAATACGACCTTGGACTTGAGTGCCAAAGTGACCTCCGATTTCAGGTTTGAGGGTGTTTATTCGTTTCCCCGAGGTGAAGAAAGGTTGACATTGAAACTCGGATTACAGTAATGCAAGCAGAACATATGCGTGACCCTGAAGGGAACATGAGCTCGGAAGCAGGTTTTGCGAATGCGACATTTAGAGCACGTGTGCCGTGCAGGGTTCTAATTTTGGCTTGAGCACGCTGAAGACTCTTCACCCGCAAACTCGATAAAACTTCATCCGCAGGTTGACTTTTGTAATATGGATCAGAGGGTCTACAATGCGAGCAGCTCCAATGGGTTTTTTATCTCTCAGAAGTTTTTTATAAAAATGATCACATTCTCAAATCACGTTTTTCTATTCATTATACACGACTCATTACCGACTCGCATGTTGGAAATGACAATACTGTAGGGGATTGACCATTAGTTTGAGAAGCATGAGTTGGGCCATCCGGCAAGATTCAATAAGAGGATGGAGGGTAGAAGGAAGTGTCAGAGCGTCATGGCTATTGCGTCTTGGAAGATGTCTTTGGGTGTCAGTCAGACGAAGGGAAATTACTTCTTGTGTCAGAACAGTTAGCCAGTGCATATTACAGACTTGTGAACATGCTGTGCGTGGCACTAATTTGTGTACTGTGCTAAGGTTTCGATTCAGTAGCCAATGATCCGACAAGCGTGGCACTCAAGTTTTCCTGGCAAACTAAGTCATCAAATGTTCGCGCATAACTTCTTTCCTCTTCTAACTGGCAGCCAGCGCCGTTAATCGCGAGGGAGGAAGGAACCCTCGAAAAACATTCCCCAAATGACCACACGCGCTTCTCGTAATTCACTTGCCTCCTGCGGACTGAATCATCCGTTTGTTTTGCAGGACAATCATTGCTTGCGAATCAAGCTCCTCGGCGATTGTTACTTTTGCGTCAGTGGCTTACCCGATGCCCGTACCAACCATGCCAACTGTTGCGTATCGATGGGCTTGGATATGATTGATGCCATCGCGTAAGTGAAATGCAATGTTTGCGGATGTGACAGCTGTTGATTACGTCAAGTCGAATTCATATTTCAGGAGCGTCGTCGAACAGACCGATATTAACTTGAACATGCGAGTGGGCATTCACACTGGACGAGTCCTGTGCGGAGTGCTTGGACTGAAAAAGTGGCAGTATGACGTGTGGAGCAATGATGTCACATTAGCCAATCACACTGAAAGTGGAGGTCTGCCAGGGTACGTCAGCACAGGCTTGATGGGCGTGAGTGGTCATAATGTCCTTGTAATCATGTCCAAGAAGGATGGTGTAGGTGATGACTGTGCAATTCTTAGCGCTGATGTGCTATGAAGCAAAACATCAGAGCTTGATCGCCCTGTGTAATCGCAATACTCAGGCCCCGTCTGTATCTCGCATCACTCTTATAATCACTCCCATCTCGCATCTCCATCACGCAGCTTTTACCATATTTTCCAGGAAGATCCATATAACACAAGCAACCTTGGACTGCCTAAGTGGCGAGTACGACGTGGAAGACGCGCATGGAGAAACGAGAGATTCCTTTTTGAGGGACCACTGCATCAAGACCTACTTCATCATTCCTCCTTCTAATCGACGGCGGGTAAGCTATAAATTGCTTGTCGTCCATTTGCTTCCTAGCTAACAAGTGCTCATTTCAGTGCGATTCATCCGGGCTGCTGATGACGGCCACGGGCTCGTTGGCTGGTCGATCGAATCGTCGTCTTTCATTCAGGAACGTGTCCATGTGCGTCATGCGCCTGCTGCATACCATGAAATTTCGTTCCGAGGTGCCTTTTTCTAATGTTATGCTACGAGGTGATAGTGGACGAAACGTGACCCTCACTTCCGACAAGGTACCCGTGTAGGTTACCAATCGACGAGTGCTCAATACCGGTCTTGTTTTAGTCGAGCGCTTATGTGTCGAGTGGGGGACGAGACGAGAATGACCAATGGCGAAAGGTTTGGCGTAAGCGGCACGGCACCATGGCCAGTTCGGAACCCGTCAATCGTGTCAACAAGTATCTGAACCAAGCCATCGCAGCGCGCAGTGTCGGCGCAGAGAAGTCGAGCAACGTCTACTGTACGACGCTGAGGTTCAATGATCGAGTTCTGGAGCGACAGGTAAAACGGCATTGATTAAGTGCAGTCTTTGGTCCGGAGAGGAACGCGACTCGTAGGAGATCGGAAGTTGGGTTGTCTTGCCATGGTGCCGTAAGGTGACCCCTTATGATTGAGGTCCCAGTCAGAGGTCTCATCCACGATCAAGGGCGGCAAGTGGATCTCCAAAGGCTTTTCATTTCAGTACAACAGGGAAATGGACAAGTGGCTTCTGCATTCGGTTGCCTTATGCTTTTTTATGCTGGTCTTTCTCGGGGCATTTCACGGCTTGGTGCTACCACGGTAAGACTCGTTTTCTCGACATGCAAGGTCGTGCCTGACGCAGTCTTTTTTCAGGATGCTGATATCGGTAATCATATATATCGTGGCTGTACTATCCCTAGCGACGTTGGTGATTGCTATGGTGCTGGCCAAGATGAAAGTATGAAATCCAGGAAAGAGATGTGTGAAGAGAGTAAGCACAGATTACTTTTCAGAAAATCAATAATGCATTTTTCGATAGTTATTTTGGTCAAGTTATCGCCACCGTTTTGATGATTGTTGCGTTCTCCACTGCGGCCATGACAAATTCTGTAAGTGCCACTTGCTGCAAGGGGAACAGTGTACCAGGCACACACTGCAGTGTAATTTACAGTGATACCTAAACGGAAGCGGTTACAGTATGCCTTTCCCGTTTCAGTTCATCTGTCCCCCAGGCTTGACTGAGGCGCAGTCACGATCCAGCTGCTACTCCCCGCTTTACATATTGATCTCATGCGTGGCTTGTTTATTGACCACTTCCATATTTATCAAATTGGCCGCCTTTGTCAAGTTCGGCCTGATGGGCTTGATGGCCGGCGTGTACGCTATGCTCATATTGCACACGCATCATAATTTATTCGCCGATTATGCCAATGAGTCCGGGTGAGAAACGGCTTGTCCAGAACCTGAGGCCGGAGTGGATCGTCAACTGCAAATGCAGATCTTGCTTGGGAACACATATAGGCAGGGCTGCGAGAGGGCTATCGTTCAACATAGTGGGCGTCTGGTCCTGCCAACACGCTCTCTCGTCCCACCTCACGATCCTAGGGATCACTCCTTCAAAGTCTTATCGTTCCAGGTATGCCGTACCAGCCCAATGGCTTAGCATGGTCGTCTTATCAGCCTTCATTGTGGTCATCTTCCTGCAAGCTAGACAGAACGAATGGATCCTACGCCTGGACTATTTATGGCGAATTCAGGTGTGTAGGACAACAAATAGTGCGGGTCGGAGAGGCCCGGTGTGTCTTGACCTATTTTGGTGTGTCCTGTGTGCTTCTTGCAGCAACCACATAGAGCACTTTCTAGGCTATGCAAGAGAAGTCGGAAATGGCTGATCTGCGAAGGCATAATCAGCAAATCCTGTTTAATCTGTTGCCTGCTCACGTGGCCATGCATTTTTTGGATAATCAGTTCCTGAGCAATATGGTAAGCCCTTGCTCAAACCTATTCATGTGACGTCGTGAAAAGGGCCAGTTGTCTAGGACTTGTACTACCAAGCGTACAGCAATGTCGGAGTTGTCTTCGCAAGCATATCCAACTTCAGCGAGTTCTATGTCGAGATGGATGTGAACAGTCAGGGCGTAGAGTGCTTGCGATTACTGAACGAGATTATCGGCGATTTCGATGAGGTCAGTCGAGTATTGATCATGGATTGCAGGATTGGCGGAAAGTGCAAGTGCAGTCCCTCGGGTACATCCAACTAGAGCCTCGTAATAGAAGGCACCAACGGCTGGTCTTCTCCTTCCCTTAAGTTCTTCGATACGCCCCAGTTTGCCCATAGAAACTAGCCTTGCTTAATTTAGCTGCTTACGGATGATCGATTCCGCGGTATCGATAAGATCAAGACTGTGGGCAGCACGTACATGGCTGCCGTTGGTCTGGTGCCAGAATATAAGATAGAAGTAAGCTGCCTTTGACTTGGACAGTGAAGTCGCAGTATACAAATTTTTGGCTATAGGATAGTCCAGAGTCACTGGCCGAGCATATGTCAACTTTGGTGGAATTCGTACTGGCAATGAAACAACGACTGGCCGAAATCAATGAGAATTCGTATAACAATTTCGTTTTGCGCGTGGGTAAGTGGTTTGTAGAGGCCAGTAGTAAATCGGGTAATCAGGTCCGGGGCTCCCGCTGGGACAAGCCTTACGTTAGTTTTCATGCTTTTTTCGATTACTTATGGTCGTCCAGTATAAGGGCTCGTGTTTTGGTATATGTCCAAAGCACACTCGCCCGGCACAGAGATGGGGTTTGACCCATGCTGGGGATAAACCTCTTTCTATGCACTTCGGCCTCTTATCACAAGAGTAGTCTTAGTCCATGCTTTGCCACACCACCAAAGATAGCTATGGCTCTGGCTGTATGCAGTAGCAGTGCACAGCATCGGTTGTAGTCATTGGGGTCTCGCCATCACCCACCATGTGCCCATATTATGCTCCCTTGTCAGCCCAACATATTTACCACCGTTGCATCCTTGTAGGCATCAATGTGGGTCCAGTCGTTGCGGGAGTCATCGGAGCCCGCAAGCCGCAGTACGACATTTGGGGGAATACAGTGAATGTGGCCAGTCGTATGGACAGCACTGGGGTGCCCAATCACGTCCAAGTAAGCGAAGATGTCTACTTGGCTTTGCGAAATCGTCGATATGCGTTCCAATGTCGAGGCACGGTCAAGGTGAAAGGAAAAGGCGAGATGACCACCTACTTCCTTACTGGGCGAAGAACGTCTCGAGATGGTTCGGTGGCAGCTGACTGCGAGTGCCCTGGAGTCCCCAAATCGCCCTACTTCAACGCAATACCTTTGCCTGGGCTAGCCGACCTGGTAGCTGCTAAGGAGAAGTTGAACGACACATTGAAACGTCAAGCGGATCCACCTTCTATTATGGAAGAGACAGAGACCGAGTTGGAGAGGGAACGCCGATCAAGCAAAGGTCACGTGTTCGACTTGGAGGCACCCATGGCTATGCGCCTGGTACAGCCAGTGCCTCCCAATCAGCCGCCGATTATACCGAGTAAGCAAAGCGTATTCAAGCCGCCTCGAGTGGCAGCCATCGAAGAAAGATGCAGTGAGAACGAACTGGACGAGGAGTCCCCATTACTGGCTTCCATGCTGCAACCGCAATCCATCCCGAATCGTAGTTTCGATGCGTCCTCGGTTTCGAGTGGTCGACGATGGCAGTCCGAACCGACGAAGAGACCCTGCTCAGGCAGCAGTAACAGCGCGACCAAAATAGACAGCACGCGATGGGAGACTCCCAGGCAAAGTCTGGAAAGGGAGGTGGTGTTCGATGAAAAGTGGCAAGAATCGAAAATGTCCTTCGACGAAGATCACGATTCGACCACGTGTTTGAATGGTCATGGCTCCGCTGCAGTTGCCGAATGGCCTCGTCCATCTCCGCCCCACCCCACGGCCACTGTTTCGAAGATAGAACCCGTTTCGTGCGCTCCCACGGACAACGGCTATGAGATGATCGAAGACAAGGAAGTCAACGGGATGGCTCCGCGTTTGGTGCACGAGTTCTCTGACCATGATCCAGCCGAATGCTGCTACAGACCAAACATTCTGGCATCGAGGGCACCCGCCTTCGACGTGAACAAAAATGAGACACCTATGACAAATAAGAAAAGACTGAAGAGAAGGTTTAGACGGCATCTGGAAGCAAAAAGACGGGTCTCGATAACTAGTTCAGAAGCTGAAGATTCGCAAGCCCCGATCCCGCCACCACCCCCAATGCATCCATTGAAATTTACGTATCCAAAGGTAAGGCATTGGTGGGTGACCCTTGGCCCTTGGCTCCTACAGGACCCTCCTCCTGGGCCGCGTCGACTTATCTCCTACTACCATAGGAATAAAGTACTCTTACGAAGAAACAAAGGCTAGTTCTTGCGATTTCACAGTAGGGCCTAGGCGCGAGACGCCAGCGGAGACATACTGACTTTTCATTTCTGTTTCAGCTGTGGGGCTTTTCTGGCACCCCAGTCCCCAAGCGCAACGGTGCCAAGGCTTCGTCGTCTTCGTCGAACGCGGGAGGTAATCGCCGCTGGATGCGCTACTGGCGTGGTGACAGGCAGTCGGGCGACTCAATGGCCAGTTCGGACAGTGAATGCGACCATGGACGGGGAGGAACAAATCCGGGCAATCGTTCCCCTTTGACAGCCCTGTCGATCGCATTGGCCGCCCTGAAACCGACTCGTGGAGAGGCACGTCGTTCGTACGGCGATCTGAGGTTGCCATTCGTCTCCTTGCCTCAACATCGACGAGCACAACAGGAGCAGGCCCGGCAACAATCGCCTTTGGTCGAATTTAAGAATGGGGCGGCTACCATGAACAATAATGGCAGCAGTTCGGGTAACAGCACGAAGCAGACGCCCCTCATGGAGAGCTCCATTACGGAGTCAGGACAGCACTTGGCGATAGACCCACCACTGGCCTCGCCCGAAACTATGGACGACGTTTTGCTGAATCTATCGACGCATACCGACATGCCAGAATCGGACCAAGCTATAATGGCTGCTGCAACCCAATTCCAGCCGTACGCCAGCAATGGAGTGGGCGCTTCGGCGGTGGACTTGGCACTGAGGACATCGCCGCTGTACAAACCTTTCCCGTTGAACGAAGGGACCAACAATGCGAACTATGTGAACAAGACAACAGCAAATGCGTTCGCGCCACCACCGCTGATCCCGGGCTATATTAGGGAAATGCAACCTTTGCACCAAGCAGCCGCCTCGGCGACACCAACCACAACCACGTCCACAGCCGCAACGGTCAATGCCACCAGCCGAACTCAGCCTCTAAAAATGTTCAGCGAGACGGAATACGAGAATGCCGAGAGCGATCTGCCATTCAGCGAAACCGACAGTCAGTTGCTCAGCTGCTCACCAGAGACACGCATGCTGCAGTCGACCCGTCTGCTCGTACCCGGGGTCAACCTGGCACTGGACTCGCCCATTGGGTCGCCCTACTCCCCAGGACCCATAACCCTCATGAACCCGATGGCGTTCAGGGACGACACGGTTCTGCTTCATCAACGATTCGCCAATAAATTCCAGCAAAGTATGGCCAGTGTCAACGCCTCGTTAGCCGATGTCAGTCGTTACGCCTCGTTGGAGTATTTGGCCTTGGACGCTGGCCACGAGGCCGACATCGACAGCCTATCGTCCAGGTGCAGCAGTCGGATCCAATTCGATGATTACAAACTGCAGAAACTGCAACAACGACCCTTCTTCCAGCCATCACCCGCCACCACGTTCAGCCAGCACAGGGCAGGAGGGATCAATCCTCAACGAGGCCAGGCGATGGCACGCTCGACCAAAGGATACGATTCAGAGTACGACAATTACAGGCCTGGAATGCGAAGCGATGAGGAGTTCTTCCGTCCAGAAGCCATCAGCGATTTGGAAGATCTCGATTATTTTGGGCACGACGGCGCGGCGGCGGGTTTACGTCAGTTGACCGAGGATATTCAAAAAAGTTTTGGTGATTTCAAATTGACTTCGTTCTCCGATGTTGAATCGGACACGTTCGTAGACTGACTGATCGTGAGCGTGTGACGTGTGCTTAGTTACGTGTGCCATTCGTACGCTTGTTCATGGCTGTCTTCCTCAATCGCCTCGTTCAGCAATAAGATGCAGTATGTGCAAATGGACAGATTATGCAGGCTTATAGACGTTGTATGTGGTGTGCGCTATTCGAGTGAAAGAGGTAGTCGTTACGGATTATATAAATATGTGCTTACGACAGAAATGTTTGCGATAACTGCATTCACAAAAGCTGCGAGACAACGTTTGCCACGATAGTAGACCAGCGACGCACTTTGAAGTGTACTTGATTTGGAATTTAGCGCGCTTTAGATGCTTATGTCAAAATGAGACAAATAATGTGTAAGAAATGTGCGCAAATACGGGTGATAAATAAGCACGCTAGATCTCAAAACTCAAAATTTATTCGATTTTTCTGTTCGTATTCTTCACCTTTTCAAGAAAAGTTCGATCGGAATATTATTATTCTTCCAAATCGTAATGGCATTTCCATGCGAGCATTGTGAACGCATCTTCTCGCATGCCGTGGCTTTGGGAAAACATCGAAAATCCGTGCACGGGGTTAGCAAAGTGCATAAATGCGATGGATGTGATCGAGTGTTCAATAGTGCTGCTGCACTTTGTCATCATCGAAAAGTGTGCTTATTAGCCACGCCGACTCAAACAGTCAAGTCGGTTCAATGCGGTCTTTGTAACGAGAATTTTCAACATATTTTCGAATTGTGTAATCATTTACGAGAAGGCCATGGCATCGCTGCTAACGTCAAGAATCTGCGGTTTTCGGACAAAGAAGCGTTCGAAAATTGGAAGACGGAGACTCAAGAACGAGGTCGATTCGAATTTACTCGACGGCGAACGGCCAAGGGGAAAACGAGTGCGAAGGAGTACATGTATTGCCATCGATCTGGATCGTACACCTCCGAATCTAATGGTCTGCGAGTTGCCAAAAAGAAAGGCTCGATCAAATGCGGTTTCACATGTTCTGCCTTCGCATTTGCGACGACGGATACGACGACCGGACGTGTGTCAGTCACCTGCTGCTTGACGCACTATATGCACGATGATAATCTCGGCCGAATTCGATTGTCAGAGGATGTGAGGGCGGAAATTGCCGATTACATTCGGGATGGACAAACGATAGAATGGATTTTGGAGAAGTTGAGAAGTAAGTGCATGGCTCATGTGTGAGCCGAGTTGTTCTATTCTTTTATTATGATTTCAACTCGGATTCTAGCAACATACGGACTCTTATTTTTTATATCGTGTTTTTATTTTTAGATGACTTCGAGGATCCATCGGAGTCGGCAGAGGGTCCCGGGTTCACGAGACGGCATTGTGTAACTCGCGACGACATCAGAAATGTGGCATCGTCTCTCGGATTGGTATTGTCGTACGAGAAGGTGAAGGACGATGCGGCCAGTCTTTGGACGATGATACAAGAAAGTACACACGGCGAAAACAGTCCATATTTCTTCTTCCATCCTCAATCCGACGCCAATTCGATATTCACTCTTGGTAAATCATTTTTTATAATCGATCGAGCCTGTCCTTAATTAGTTATGTGCTTGCGATAAATTTGTAGGCATCCAAACGAACAGCCAGATCGATATGTTAAAAGAAAAAGAACACTGGACTATTTGTATGGATTCCGTCGAAGGGAATCATCGGTATAAATTATCGCTAATGACGGTCATGGCAATTGACGAAGATGGAAAGGGATTTCCATGCGCCTGGCTGGTCGCTTCTTCCGATTCAGAACGGGTTTTGACCGGATTTTTTCACGCTTTACGTAATCGGTAAGTGGTTATTTCCCTAAACTTACTTACTTAACGTTAGTCAGTCTTGCTTCTTTACGATTTTAGATGCGGCCAATTGACTTGCGACGTGTTCATGAGCGACAATTCGCCACAATTCTATCGCAGTTGGGTGGATGCATTTTGTCAAAGTGGTCTTCTACACACTCCGCTCAAATTGCTCAGCACCTGGCATGTTCGACGACACTGGCAAGAGTTATTGTTGACATTGCGGGATCAAGCTGTCGAACAAAGAGCAGCCGTTTGGCATCGTTTATTGATGCTTTTGAAGGAAAGAGATCGAAACGCATTCGACGAAAAGCTTCGAATTGTTCAAGCGGCTTTGAACGAATGCGAAGAACAAGAATTCTTGGATAATTTTCGTACTGGCTATTGTACTTCGGATCGAATCAGGGAATGGGCATTCTGGGGACGACCGCAATCGACGACCAACGTAGATATGTTCATGGAAGAATTCCATAATACCATGAAGGAGAAATTCTTGGATCCGAAAGAGAATCGACGATTGGACGCTTTTGTGTCAGCCTTAGTGGGCGCAGCGAAATTCTTCCTGCACGAGTACGTGGTGGCGCTGAAGCGAGGCGGATGTTGGGGACCGTATCATATGAATGAAATGCGCAGGCGCCATCAAGCGGCCGTAGCTTTGGAAGCTTCAACGGAAATCAAGCTTATTCAAGAGAACGTGTGGTCTGTAATGCCGGCCAACGATTCGAATCAACATTGTGTCGTACAAGTTTTGGACGAAAATTGTAATTGTCGATATCGATGCAATTATTCGAAATGCAAAGTTTGTCCGGACAAGTACGCTTGCACGTGCGCCGATCCAGCCTTTGCTAATGCGGCTTGCGAGCATATGCATTTGGTGCATATGATGAGAACAAAGGCACGCGGGGGTGGCGAAGTGTTGGAGGCGGATCAACTGGAACAATTGAACGACAGCGAAGTACCAGCCGCCGAGGAGACTGTAGAAGTGGTGACCGAAGATCCATCGACCGAGTGGAACGAGTCAGATTACGATCACCCGCCATCACCATCCGCAACTGATTTGCAGGCTATGTTGGCCAGGGAAATGGACGAGTTGGCGGACAGCGTTGAAACGTTGGATCAGAAAGATCACATTCAACGAGTTCTGGCCAGAGTCAGAACTTTGAAGCGACTCGTCATGGACCTGAAAGAAAATAAACCAAAAGCGAAGCGACGTCGGGTCGACAGTCCATCGTCGGATGTTCAAAGTCTTCCTGTTGAAATGTCATCGCGAGTTTATGTGACGCGGTCTGGTCGGCGGGTTGTGAGCAGTATGTTCAGTAATTTCGATTCGTTGGGAGAAGCAGTGTCGAAGGCGGCACCATCTGCCTCAGCCATGATCACTGTTGCTTCGGATGTGACGACTGCGATCTTGTCTGCCGCGGATGAAACGCATCAGGAAGATCCTTGTGCAAGTGTTGCCGCCAGTGAGACGGTGGTGTCGACTGTTTGATGTTCGAATTGTGCATGTGTGGAAATTGGAAGGGTTGCGTGTAATAAAATATCTGAGGGTGGATATTTTCGAAAAGACGGGTGTAAATCCCATGACTGGCAATATCGTAAGATGACAGTTTTTTAAATTTCCCGCGTCACGCGATACAGCGCCTTGCACTTGTGCTAATTGTGCCGCCAGGCACCGGCTGGCAGGAAAAACAAAAATAAAATAAAAAGGCTTAAAAAAGGGGAGGAAGGGAAAAGAGAGACGAAGAATTTTCATGGAAGTGTTTTACTGATTGAAAATGCGTTGGCTAAAATTTCATCGAGCGGAACGAAATCGGGAAGCAATGGATCCTCGATTTCGCTGTTGCGGATGTTGTCATGTTCGAACTGGAACAGTTTGTTTGGGTATTTACAACATGGTGAGTGTGTGAAATATCCTCGATTGTGCACTGCGCAACTAACGGTTTTGAGAAAATGAATTTTTTTAAAATGGTTTTGTTGAATCTAGTGAGCTATGGAATCTCGGAGCTAAAATGGGCGTGGTAGAATGTGAGGACGCCGCAGCTGGGCCTTGTTCCTGGTTAGGTGCTGATCTGGATCGATAGGCCTAGTGGTCACGATATATTGATCACTCAGACGAGAATTCATGTAGCGCAGGAAATAGTAGATAGTTTGCGGGGTGAGAAGGACAAGACACTTGGGTCCATAGGTCTCGCAATGAATCAAGTATGATGATTAATCGGTAAGCGATCGGTGCCTTTTAATCCGGGCCTTTGTCCTTTGCTCGTTCCCCTCCGTGCCAGTGTTGTTATTTGCAAAGATGCAGATAAGCTGTTTACAAAGCATAAGAAAATGCGATTCCTTGACTTCACAGAACAGAAAATTGCGCTCCATCTCGTGAAGAATTTTCAGGCGCCTAAACTAGACATATAGTCTTTATTCTCGGAGTTTACAAATAATACTTTGCTTGATGTCTGAGGAGAAAGTAGCCTGATCGAAAGTTTGAATATTGGCAAGCTGACTGTAATTTCAGATAATCCAAGTGGTGGCCATGCTGGTGGTCTTGTTCGCCATCACTCATCCGGAGATACTGCTCGACACTGTGAACGTCGAGAGCGAGAATGTTGAAAATGGAATACGACCGAACCCGCTGGCAGCAGGCACGAAATTGAACGATGATCAAAGTCAAGTGGGATTATCGAAGGCTGGGCAATCGATTATGCCAACAGTACGATCAGATAAAGTGGCTGTTGATGGCCCGTTTTCTGCTACATCTTCGCAACGAACGGGTGTCATGTCCAAAATGGACGTCATTGTGTTCACGAGAAAACGCGTACAATCCGGTCAGGAAATCATTTTACGAGTCTGTGGTGGTTTGAACGAGTGATTGCCCTTTTCAGGTGACGCCCACTTGGCGTTGGCACTGCTGGTCGGATTGTTCTTTATTACGGCTATGATGGTGTGCGGAGCAGTGAAGGTATGTGGGGTCGGGTGGGCTGTTTCTAAAAGTGGTAACCAACTTAAAAATCGGCCTGCCACTCTTGAAAGGGGACCGAGGTGCAAGTGAATGCTAAAATGTTTTGAAGATGTTCTAAAATCGAAATCTTAAAACTCAAAGTAATGGGCTCTAACATTTTAAAACCTAAACTGAGGAGTGAAACAGACGTGGAAGCGGGTCTTTTCAAGATTTCGAGAACTCAATCGGTTTTTTTAAAAAAAAGATACTCGCTGGGGTTTTCTGACACCAACACCATCTTTTAGGGGAGGGAGAAGATGGGGGTTTGACACAGTTTCTTATTTTCAAAGGAGTCTTGTCATTAATTTCTAAAAATCCAGATTCATGGCGCTGGTATCGCCTACCTGATCGTGGCAGGACTGACCCGTGTGTTCCTGTTTTAGAATCGTCCGCTGTACCTGTTGCCATTCTTTTGTTTCCAAGTTTTCGATTTCGTCTTGGCGTGTTTGACGGCGGCGGGTCATTACACTTGGCTACCCAATTTGCAGGAGATTATACAAGACCACGTAAGTCGTGTGCTGCACGTGCCATCCAATGGCGTGACAATGCTTTCTTGCAGCCGGAAATCCCATTCCGTGAACAGCTGATGAAATTGGACGGCCAGTGGGTGGCGTTGTGCATTTTAATGGCCTATGTGATCGTATTGATCGCCAAGGTAGGGGCAAGGGGCGCTCTTGTGCTTTGGTCCCAAACCAATTTCTTGTTGCTTGTCCAGCATTGTCATGGGCCTCTGTCCCCCGCACCCTCGCTCCCCTGGGCCCGGGGAGGGACTTTAGCCTTAAAGTAAATATGAATGAAGGCATAGGCGACGTCACACACCGAAAAGCATCTAAGGTTCCCAGGCTAAAATCTCTGAGGAATGGGGTTGGGGTCCAAAGCAAGATTGTGGCAAAAATGGGCTTAAAATTTAAAGGTACTTGTTTTCAGGCTTATTTCATCGGGGTGGTGTGGGCGTGCTACCAGTTTCTGCATATTCGTCAGAACAGTGTTCTGACTTACACAACGACGGAGGATGGTCGTCGTCGCTGCGATTCTGAAGTAAGCTCGTCCTCTCGCACTTTTTCCATGATAGGTCTAAGCAATGTTTTTCAGTTGCTTCTCCCACCCAATTACGATGAAGCATTGAAGATGCCACCGGCTTATTCAACCACTCTCGCCCCTCCTCCCTACGTGGACAACAGTCACTGAAGCTCTACCACGTTACGAACACGAAGCGATGCGATGCGGTGAAAGGTTTTTATTCTTCTGCATTTTAGCATAGGATAATCAACGCATTTGAGGTGAATCGAAGCTTTTGCAGTTTTTTGCAAGTTTTACAGCTTTATGAGGAAGGAGCAGGCATCTATGGAAGTGCAATATGCATGGTTCATTATTGCTGTCAGTCGTAGTACATATTTGATGTAGTAAATTATGTGGCTATCAGAGTGACTTTGAGTGGAATTACCGTCCTGACGGTCCAGTATCTTAGTGTGATTTTTGGAAATGGGGTTTGCTTAGGTTATTCTGTAGGAATTTATTTCATACTTTGGGTGCCAAGTGAAGAAAAATGGCTGGTGCAAGTTCGGCGACGAAAACGGCTCAGAAACGATGGGAATTGGAGAATCGTGTGGCCAGCGTGGAGATGGCGGACGACATCTATCGGTATAATAAGAAGGAACAGCAGCAAATATTGCAAGCGAAGCCGTGGGAGAAGGAGTGAGTGCCGTGGTGTCTTGTGAGGAGACTGATTGAAGGGGTTTTCTGTTTAGTCCTCATTATTTCAAAGAAATCAAGATTTCTGCGTTGGCTTTATTGAAAATGGTCATGCATGCTCGGTCGGGTGGAAATTTGGAAGTGATGGGCTTGCTACAAGGAAAGGTAAGGTGTGGCCTGGGTTGTCCTTGGTTTGTGAGGAGCGGGTTGATTGATGATGTCTGGGCGTAAATGGAGTGGGAACATGTGAGAAAAGGAGTCCAGTTCCTGAATTGAGGGCTGCTTTTGTATATTGCTCTCTGTCTTTGGCAGAGCTTACAAGGAGATAAAACATGCACTGGAGGAATCATGAGTGAGGTGTAAGGAGGCAGGCTGATCGCGAGAGACTTGGAGGACAGGATCAGGCTTTCTCACTCGTGTCATTGACAGCCAGGGAAACCCCCTCCCCCCCCACAAAGGGAGGTCATAAGGAGCAGAGATGGTAGCATGTGTATTGCAGGTTGACAATCGCACCATGATCGTCATGGACAGTTTCGCATTGCCGGTGGAAGGGACTGAGACTCGGGTGAATGCTCAGGCGCAGGCCTACGAGTACATGACCACTTATGTGGAGAATGGCGAGCACGTTGGTCGGTTGGAGAAAGTGATCGGTTGGTACCACAGCCATCCAGGATACGGCTGCTGGTTGTCGGGTATCGATGTCAGTACGCAGATGCTGAATCAACAGTTTCAAGAACCGTTTGTCGCTGTGGTTGTAAGTGCACGGAGTTTCTTTACTGATGGGGTAAACATAATTTGAACTTTTTTAGATCGATCCGATTCGAACGATTTCTGCGGGCAAAGTCGATCTGGGCGCATTCCGCACTTATCCGAAGGTGAGTCAGTTAGCCATGAATTGTTGGGGCTTACGTAATCCGATATCAGGGATCGACTAGACGTCCTTAAAAGTAGCGGATATTTACAGCGCAAAAACTGAATCTCTAGTTACTGGCCAATATCGCAACATGTTTATTGGCCAAGCTGCATTATGGAGGTTCAAATCATGAATTTATTTGTTCAGACTGGAAACAGGTGCATCGAGTTTAAGTCCCAACTCCATCTCGGTCCTATTATTAGGACGTGGTGGTGTTGGGGAAGTTCTGAACCAGCAACAGGAGCAAAATGTTTGCTGGTCATTCATGTTCATGTTTTACCAAATCAGCAAACGTGGGTGTGCGCACTCGAGGTTCAAGGGGCACGTTACACGAAATGATCACTGGTCGCGAGTCGAACACTCGCAGGGATTGCTCACCTGGCCTGAGAGGGCTGTGTCTTGACTGTAAATTTGGAAACAGCCTATTAACTGCTACTGGTTTTTGAACCTCCACCCTCGGTCGTTTTTCCTCGAGGTGTAAGGTGGTTACCCTCGGCCGAAGGCTAGTATCAGCTATCTGGTTGATACCTGGTTGTTTGCATATGCTGAGCTACTTGTGGAGGGGTGGGTGATGTACTGCTCGTTGTAGGGTTACAAGCCGCCGGACGAGGGTCCGTCCGAGTATCAGTCGATTCCACTGAGCAAGATCGAGGATTTCGGAGTGCACTGCAAGCAGTACTATTCGTTGGATGTGGGCTATTTCAAGTCGTCTTTGGACAGCCGATTGTTGGACTCGTTGTGGAACAAGTACTGGGTCAATACCCTCTCCTCCACGCATCTGATTACTGTAAGAGTGCATTGCCGATTCGGGAAGACTTATCCTCTAGAAGAACGATCTTTTAGAATGCTGACTACGTGACTGGTCAAATTCGTGATCTAGCGGAAAAGTTAGAGCAAGTCGAGCAATCGGTTAGTCGTGGCACTGGCTTCTCATTGGGATTGGACCCGCACGAGAGGAAGACTGAGGAGAAGCTGGGCAAGGTGACCAAAGATTGGTAAGTGCTGAGGATTGTTGAGCATCCAATTATGTGAGTGTGCATGAAAGGGGCAGCCACTTTACATGAGCGTACAGTGGATGTGGACCTTGTCAGCTCCTATGGGCAACTGCATCCGCTTCACATATGTGTGGTGCGGCTAGTTCCACATTAACTGTACAGTATGCATAGAGTGGATGTCCGCAGTACATATCCTCTCTAGGCGCACTCACACACGATGGATTTGCAGTTTTTTGATCAGGTATTCTCGGGAAGCTTCGTTTCGGGGCGACTGCGCATGTCCTTCACTGTAGAATCGGCACGGCTATACTTGAATGAATTGTTGCAAACAGGGATAAAACCGGATCAGCTGGCTGGGGTGAAGTCAGCCGTTTGTCTGAAGAGTCGACTGCCAATCCATCTATTCCATGTTTGAAATTAATGCCCAAGCTGCCTGACTCTTGGACGGACTCATACGAGTATTGCAATATTTTTGGGTAGGTGATGACACATGCGCTCAAAATTGAAAAATTAACCACATGAACGGAAAGCCAGCTGAACCAGTTTTATCTCTGTTCGCCCGAGTCCTTTCAACTATAGCCGTACCTAAGGACACGCTCAGGCTCACGGAAAGGAGCTTCAGGGAGCCTGCGAAGTCTTGGTATAGACGTGACTGCATGACTTCGTGGTGCGAGTAAAAGCTAGTTTCAGATAGTGTGGGATAACACGCTTTTGTTTCCAGCTGCAAAATGACGGCCGAAGCTATCCACGGTCTCATGTCTCAGATACTGAAGGACCGCCTGTTCAATAGCGTTGCTGCGGAAAACCTGGCGAACGAGGCTCAGCAGTTACTGCCGGCTAACGTTGCCCAGGGAATGTCCGAAATGATAGCTACAGAGGCCACTGGTGTGTGATTTCTGAAACATATAGTTCTGTCTGATTGGTAATCCAGTTCACGTTTCTTGATCGAGTAATGGGTTCTGTTGTGGCCATGTAAAGTACCAGGAAATATAAGTAAAGCTTGCGTCTAAGTACTCAGCAAATTTTAGGGAAAATTTGAATTGGCGCTCTTCTGGTGTGAGTCGTTAGCACTCTTGCGTGTGTGGATTACTGTATCCAGATACAAACGCGAAATTTACGAAACGGCAATATTTTTCTCTTCTCGGTGGTGGGCAGTGATTTCATTTTTTGGAACATCGATTATTGTATTTTTTTTTTTTTTTTTTTTTTTTTTTTTTTTTTTCGTTTTTTTTTTTTGATTTTTTTTTTTTTTTTTTTATTTATTTTTTTTTTTAATTTTTTTTTTTTTTTTTTTTTTTTTTTATAGTTTTTTTTTTGTTTTTGTTTGTGTTTTTTTTTTTTTAGTATTCGTTTCCGTAAAGAATGCCGTACGCTAATCAGCCAAACGTTCAGTTGCTTCATTTGTCGGACGACGTGGTCAAATTTGTGGTCGAAGATACGGATTTGAGGTAGGCTATAGGGCTATAGGCCTACGATGTGTTCGGACTGACTAAAAGTACAGGAAATTGTGTTTAGTGTTGCGAATTCGCTTCGCCGCGTGTTCATTGCCGAGGTGCCAACGTTGGGTAAGTTTTGGCATATTTTGGCAGCGGTTCGTTTTGAGGCACGCCAGGGTATACTGGAAATGTTTCTGCAGTGGGATCTGAAAATTGAGGACCCTGGCACCTCAGCAGCGGAACGTTGTGCATGGACTTGCTCGATAACTGAAACCCTAGCTACAGTAGAGAATGTAAAATTTTGAAAAATGTTACAAAATCTTGTTTCGATGGAGAAATGCAGAAAAAATTTGAAAACAAAAGGGGCGAGCTTTTGCGATTATTATGGCAGGCAGTCCACCATGCACTATGTTCTGTGTGATAAAATGCAGTGTTTGTTGGGGCAAAATGCTTTGACAATTCCCTGCCGGGTGCAGCCATGCCTGCCAGGCGTAAGAGAGAGTGGCCTGGCCGACCGAGGTCGAAATCTCCGACTGGAAAAGGCGTGGCAAGTCCAAGTCTTACGAGTATGCGCGGCGTCTGCGACTGAGACATCAATCTGAGAGGTCCAACATTTCCCAGCCGGGGGAGAGTGTCGATTACCCTCTCCCACTCGTCATGGCCTGCCGCCATAGTGTTACACGGGGTTCGACAGGTCTATCGTCCATCCCCATCGTTCAAGTCATTTCTAGCTTGTACAGCCATGGCGGTGTCGCATATGACCATTCAAATCACGGGCCTGGCGATGAGGTGAACTGTGGAGGCCCCTTTGTTAGGCTGATTGGTTTCAGAGGCCCTGGACTTTTTGGTTGCCAACAACTATCAATCCTGATCGAGAAAAAGGTCTAGGCTGTGTTCGGAAGTTTCAATGTAGGCCCTCAGTGCCCCTTGGGATTCAAGAAGGCATGGTGTTTTGAATGTTTACCCATCCAAGAGACACGAGAAACGTCTGCTCATTTAATTCACATTGTTTTTCAGCCATCGACTGGGTGCAAGTTGAAGCGAATACGACAGTGCTGTCGGACGAATTCGTCGCTCATCGAATGGGATTGATTCCGTTGACATCCGACGATGTGGTGGATCGAATGCAGTATTCCAGGGTAAGCGTGAATAACAGAAATATGGGTACTTTCGGACTTCAAAATGTTTGCGGCTTCCCCAAACTGCACAAATGTCGAAATATGATTCCAAGATTCTAATTGCTTAGGATTGTCAATGCGCTGAGTTTTGTCCCGAATGTTCGGTAGAATTGACGCTGGAAGTTCGTTGCGATGAGGAACAAACTCGGCAAGTGACCACGGCTGATTTGAAATCCAGCGATCCTCGAGTTGTGCCGGTAAGTTAGAATCCAATTCGGATTTTTCGGATCTCCTTGAGATGTTTATTTTTAGGCATGCGGGATGCATAAGCGAGGCGATGGCGACGATTACGTGGAAAGCGATGGTAAGTTTTTTGAAAAATTTTATTTTTTACTTTAAAACGAGATTTGTCATTTAGATATTTTGATTGTGAAGTTACGGAAAGGCCAAGAAATCAAGCTACGCTGTTTCGCGAAGAAAGGTTTCGGCAAGGAGCACGCCAAATGGAATCCAACGTGTGGCGTGGCATTCGAGTACGATCCTGACAATGCGCTTCGCCATACAACCTTTCCAAAGCCGGATGAATGGTAAGCAATTTCAGAGGAAATGAGTTTTCTTCTAGGGGAGAGGTGTGATCGATGGTCGGGATAAAAGGTTGATTAAGCTTTGTTTTCTAATTTAAGGCCGAAAAGCGAGTATTCCGAATTGCAAGACGAAGATCAACGTAAGTTTTGATGTGCTCTTTCTCGGGTCTTTGTGGAGTCTCGGGTTTCCCTTTACAGACGAAGCACCCGTCGACGTTATGGGAAAGGCCAACAAATTTTGGTACACGGTCGAAGCATCCGGCTCGATGAAAGCGGAAAATATCGTATTCTCAGGCATTGCGGCTTTGAAAAAGAAACTGGCCGATTTGCAAACCCATTTGACCCAAGAACAACATCAGGATGGTTTGACGATCACATAAAGACCGTGGCGAGGTGCTTGTTTTCTAGCCGTGCGTGTGTATGGCGTGGGGTTGAGTAAAGCGCTGCAAGATAATTGGTCTGATTTTCTTGGCGTTAGGTTTAGTCCAAAATAATTTTTTAACGCCTGATACTTTTTCGAGCCAAAATATTTTGTGTTTTTTTTGGCAGACTGTATTGCGGGTAAATGGAAAGCGAAAAGGCGATGGATAAATCTTGCGTGGAGAAGCCGATTGATGGAGGGAAACGATATTTGTTCAGTAGTAAGATGAATGTTACTGAGGATGAGTCGCACGAATTCAAGTCGCACCGAACAATGAGTAACGCCGAAATGCCAGCGTGGACGGAGACAGTGAACGAGGGGACTGGGCAGATTACGCGATCTCGGCAACCCGTTTCCAAGTGAGTGTGTGCTACGGATTAGGTATCGGGCTCTTCGAAACGTGCTAGAACCAGTTCATGGAAGGAACGCGGTCTCTGACGCGTATCGAGATGGATGGTTCAAACGCTGTGTTCGTGCTGTCACAACATAGAATTCATCGCATATGAGTGGTCCTTTCGGCGAACTGTCGCTTAATTCTTTGTATGGCCATAAAAGGGGATGAAGGGATTGGCAGAACCACTTGAATTTGAGGAATTTTATGAAGCGTCTGTTTTGTGAGAATGTGAACACAGATTCTGAACCCTTCTTAGTTGATACACATAATAGTGTGACCAGCACGCCTGGCGGTCGGGAGTAATCGATACGCTCCCCTGGCTGGGACGTCAACCTCTTCGTATGATGATACAGGGGGGGATTGCCCCCCCCGCGGGGGTTTTTTGCCTAGAGACTTCGGTCTCGACTATCTCCCGCCGCCTGGGTGCGCTGGTTACAATAGATTGGCCATGTTCTTTCCGTGATACTGGCCTATGCCATACCACCGAAAGGTGTAGGACGACTGTCACCAGCGCATGCACTCGTCGTCGCCCTACACACACACACACACACACCAAGGCATGCTTGGGGACTGCTCTGGGTCTTCAAGCCACGCTAAAATTAGGCCCGTGCCAGTGTGCGGGTATGGAACACCAAGGGGCAAGGGCAGGCCAGCCAATTGGCTTGGGCTGTCTTGACCGTGTGGTATGCTCTAGCCGCACTCTGGTACGGGCCTGAGTTTAGCGTGGTTCGAAGAGCCCTCAGTATGCCTTGGTATGCGCAGGGCGATGACGAGTGTGTGCGCTGGTGACAATCGCCTAGGCTGGCTGTTTAGCACAGGGGTAATATACAGTATTGGGGTGTTCAAGCTTATATTGAAGCAGGCTATAGATAAGCATGTATGACAAGGTGAAGGGTCTGGCAGGATAGGAGTTTTATTTCCTTGACAACTTTCCTTGTCCTTCCAGGACGATTGTGGCATTTTTAAATACTGGCCGTGGCGGAGTGTGCTATTTGGGAGTGCGAAACGATGGTGTGGTCAATGGGTTGAAAATGACGAGTTATCAGGTACGAAATCACGTGGCGAAAGATATCAGACCGCATGGATATACTTGTTTTGGAGGTGCTAACGGCGAAATAGAAAAAGATGCATATGTAATACTTGGAAATTGACCGGGATTCGAACCCGCGCCTTGGGAATAGTGTTGCAGCGTGCTAGCCCTATCTTGATTTTCTGTTCAGCTACAATCATTTTCGTGTTAGACCAGTAATACATAGATGCGGGTTCGAACCCCGCTTAAGACTTACCGTAAGTTTTTGTGTGTGACGGTTCCCATCAAAGGGCGAGACTATGGGGCTTCTAACTGAAGTACTACAGTGTTTAATATGCTTTTCTAACATTTCGAACCTCTGGGTGGGCAGTGGCGGCTAGTATGCAGGACACGCGGACGGCCAACTCAAGCAGAATAGAGATCAGGTGACCTGGACTCGAACCTGGGACCTCCCGATTGGCAGGCTGACGCCTTACCAACTTCTAGGCCACTCTTGTCCTTCTGTATGACTAAATGAGACTGTTATTTTAGAAAGATCACCTGATTGCGAGTCTGTACGATATTCTCAGCCGATACACGCCGAAAGTGGAGCCTGATCAAGTTGCAGTCGAATTCGTGCCCGTTCTATCTCGAGATGACGAATGCACTCCGGCCGATGCTACTGACTATGACAAAATGTAATATTTTCACTTTTTTGTAAATGAAATCGATTTAGTTTTTTGTTATAGTGACGAGAAAGACGAACGGCGTTGGAAGAAACCACATTCGTTGCGGACGTCAGCCTATTGCTGGTGCGATAAGGATGCGCTGGCTCGTTACAACATGGTAAGTGAACAGTGACGTGGTTTGTCAGTGACTGGCTCAGCTTTGGTTTCCGTGAAGGCTTTGTTGCCGTTGAGCTACGTGGTCGAGATCACGGTGAAGCCATGGGATGGGAAACGCCATCAGCGCCTGCCCAATACGCCTTTACCACCAGTTTATCAAAACGAGTGTGGCCTGGCGTACATTCGACGGCTGGCTTCCAACATTCAGGTGAGGAATGAGTGCCATGTGGATGTGGGATCGTGAACAAATGTTAGGCAAGGATAAGTCGCCTCGGCTGAGGGACGTGCGCGTGTGAATGTGGGGCACACTAGGAGCATGGAATGGATTGCAGGCTTGAGCAGCACTTTGTGGCTGCTCTGCAAAAAGCTGGAGCAGGCCTAGTAGGGGGAATAGAGCTACTTGCACTGTTGCCACGTGGCAAGCATGGATTTGTAATTCGATAAGCCTTATCAGTCTTGTGGGTGATGGAGTCCATGGGGTGCGGGCCCATCAAGGTCCAAGTTTTTGGATATGGTTCTTGATTGCGAAACCTCTTTCTATTCCAACTTGTGTTTAGTCGGAGCTGGAATATGTTGATATGTCTAGCCTAAACGAGGTTCTATTCTGTTTCAGATCGGGATCCAAGACGTGTTGGTCATGACGGAGAATCAGTTGCACAATTATTACGCGGAGGAGGAAGCAAAGTACGAGTGACTGGCTTGCTTGCGCCTGTATTACAGTCCCTGTGTTCGATGTAGGTTGAAGAAGGAATGGGACGAATTGCAGAAGATAGCCATGGAGTGCTTGAACGTGAATGACGAGCAACTGGATGAATTGCAAAAGCAGGTGGAAAGTCTGCGTGTACAGTAGGAATGCGGTGGCTGATTGAAAGGACAAGCTACGGGTGCTAGAGCTGTGTGCTTTAATGATACGCTGCGTTTGGTTATGTTCAGCTGTTTTGAAAGGTGGAAGGTTTTTTGAATGGAGTAGCCTCATTTGCACAAGAATGACGCGATATGTGCATTTTCCAGCACGTTCTGCTGAGCGTGTGTGCCGACAGCCTTTTACCCATTGTCCCTGTCGGAAAACCAGTCGTGGCCACGTTCGAGTTCATTACCTATTCTGTCCAATGGCAGGGGGTGTGCGCGAGTGGTGGACCAATGGCAGTCGGCCACACAAGCTGGGAGGGTGAGTGTGCGCCACGTGTGCCTCCCTGCAAGCCCGGCCCCTCGAAACGGTTTGTTGGTGCATTATTTTGGAGAAGATTGGTCGATTCGGTTTGGTTGCAATTGTGTGATAGAAAATGGCCTTGTACTTGATTTTATTTGTCTCGCTGTATGCCATTTCTGCCAGTGCTGGAAGCGACGTTCTTGATTGGACTGATAAAACTTTCCATGATTCGGTCAAAGAACACGATGTTGTTTTGGTTGAATTCTATGCACCTTGGTAAGGTTTTGACGAGAATTTGAATGATTTGCATCATATGAAGAATAGTTTTTAGGTGCGGACATTGTAAACGTCTGGCACCGGAATATGAAAAAGCTGCGACGAAATTAAAGTCGAATGATCCACCGGTGGCATTAGCAAAGGTGAGTCGAAAGAGTTTGGATGTGAAAAGGAGAAACAAGGTTTTGAATTTAGGTTGATTGTACGGCGGAGAAAGCCGTTTGTGATAAATTTGGTGTTCAAGGATTTCCGACGTTGAAAATCTTCAGAAAAGGCGAAGTGTCGTCTGATTACGATGGACCACGCGAGGCTGGTGAGTGGATCTCGTTTGTTGATTTGTGTGGAGTTTTCGGGCGAAGATGCAAAATATAAGCGGGGACTTTATATTTCTGTTTTGTCTCTTACAATTTTCATAAAATTTACTTGATGTTCTGCTCGTTTTCATTTTTCTTCTCCGTGGCAGTCGGTTCGAGGGCGTCAAGGGCGGTCAAGACTGCGTACATTGCAAATCAACGGGTGTCATCTCTACGAGGCCTCGCCCAGACGCAGACCATACGCGTTGTTTGTTATGTCTGCGCTGTGTGTATCCTCGATGGAGACACAAGGCACGGTCTTTCCCCTTTTCTGCACGAAAACGGCATCGGGTTGTATAGTTTGTTGACGTATTCGCATCATTCGACCGAGAGGGGAAGGGCAGGTCTCCACCAGTGCTTCTTGTCTGGATGCAACTTTTCGAACTGACAATGACAATGTAACTAAAAAATAAAAACTAGAAATGATTTGAACTTGCTATTAATAAGGTGATTGTTTTCTCTTTTAGACGGCATCGTCAAGTTTATGCGAGGCCAAGTTGGACCAAGCTCGAAAGAATTGAATTCATTGGCCGAACTCGAGAAATTCCTGTCATTTGATGAACATTCCATTATTGGTAAGCTATGTTGGCTTTAGCGAGGATTTCCGGGCGGTTCTTATGATGACCGTTTCATACGGGGACGTAATACAGATCTTTTGTGCTGTAGTAACCGCACTGAATCGTACTACTTTGCTCAATTTTTAAAATAAATTTCGATATTTTTAACATTTTAATTTTTTAAGGCTTTTTCGAAAAGGAAACGAAATTGAAAGATTCTTTCTTGAAAGTGGCTGATACTGATCGTGATCGTTATCGTTTTGCTCATACTTCAGCGAAAGAAATTTTGGACAAATATCAATTTACAGAGTGAGTACAACAAATTAGTAATTTGAAGTTGTTCTAATTTTAAATTTTATAGTGACATCGTGGTTTTCCATCCGAAAAAATTGCAAAGTAAATTCGAAGACCCATATATTCGTTATGATGGCAATTACGATACTGATAAGATCAAGAAATTCTACGCAACCAAAATGTAAGTATGCGAGAATATTGTGGATTTGGGAATAGATTTGATGAGAAATATTTTTTAGGCAAGGTTTATGCGGCCATCGCACGTCGGAGACTGCTTCTCAATTCGAGCGGCCGTTGGTTGTCGCTTATTACAAAGTCGATTATGTCAAGGATGCCAAAGGTGAGGTTGATTTGGTGGACTCGCTTTTGGTTGGGGGCTTTCTTATGATGACCGCTTTTATGCGGGGACGTAATACAGATCCTTTGTGCTGTAGTTTAAACACGCTGAAGAAATTTGAGGAAATCTTTTTTTAGTTTAAAATAATTGGATTAGAGATTGAATTTTTTGGATTTTAGGTACCAATTATTGGCGTAACCGCATTCTCAAAGTTGCTCAAGATTACAAACGCAAACTTCACTTTGCTATCAGCAACAAGGACGATTATTCTCACGAATTGGAAGAATTCGGTTTGAGTGATAAGAAGGAGAGCGATAAGCCGATTATTGCCGCCCATGGTGCCACTGGCGAGAAGTACCCGATGAAGAGTGATTACAGGTATGGATGGTGTGCTATGGACGAATAAGTGTAGGTGATTTCGTTGAAAATGATGAGAATAGTTTGAGCCAAAATTTTTATGAAAATTTTTGATATTAAATGATAGGGCTGAGAAGAAATTGTGGAGAGATAAGGTGGAAGGTTTTGATACATAATTTTTGAGAAAACCTTTTTTTAGCCCCGAGAACTTGAAGAAATTCTTGGATGATTTGGTGGCTGGTAAAATTGAAGCGCATGTGAAATCTGAGCCATTGCCAGAGAACAATGATGGACCAGTCAAGGTGAGCAGATTTGGTTGTGGATGTTGGTGAAGTTAGCTAATCAGTTTTTCCCATTTTAGACAGTGGTCGGAAAGAATTTCAATGACATTGTGAATCAAGATAAGGATGTGCTGATTGAATTCTATGCACCATGGTGTGGACACTGCAAAAAGTTGACACCGGTCTGGGAGGAGTTGGGACAAAAGGTAAGATATTAGATTTTAGATAAGGAATTTTGGAATTAATGTTCTTTTTTTCAGTTGTACAAAGAAGATGTTGTGATTGCCAAGATGGACGCCACGGCCAACGATGTGCCCGGTATCTACGATGTCAAGGGGTGAGTACTCTCGTCGTGGGGCGATGAGATGCTATGCAACAAGAGGGGTCCAGGGGTTGTTTGCTTTCCTAGAATTCCAGCGTTGACCTGACTCGTCTGGTTTGTAGATTCCCCACGATTTATTGGGTACCAAAGGACAAGAAGACGCAGCCAGTAGTGTACCAGGGTGGCAGAGACTTGGAGGACTTCGTTTCGTTTATCGCGAGCCAATCGACGGAAGAATTGAATGGTTGGGGACGCGATGGAAAGAAAAAGAAGTCCAAGGACAAGAAGGAACTGTAAGGTGAATATTTCGAGGCGAATAGTCTTATTTTGTTCGAGCGCCGACCAATTTTTTGTTGAGTTTCCTTGGCGTGAAATAAGGCACCATTTAGGATATTTTTTGGGGGCTTTGTGTGATGCCACGAGCAAGCGTTTCACCATGTTATCAGCTGCATCAACGCTTATATTTTCGGGTTCGTTAAGACAGTTTGTTGCGTGAGATTATTTCATTGCGTTTTCAGAGATACTTGACGGGGTTTTCGGTCCGTGGGAATGTTATTTCATTGATGTGTTCTTGCCTTAGGGTATGAAATAAAAACGAACGAGCTCGACGAGAGTCCCAAGAAGTAGGCGGCTACAGTATCCGCTGAGTGTTTGTCGCACTTTACACTTGTCTCGTTATCTGAAACTTTATTTTACCACTTTACACTGCGCACAGATCAGCTGTGAGACGTCAACAGCAGAGTTATGGGAGGCGGATGTACGTGGCGAAACAGGAATGAAAGATCGTCGTGTTCCATTTTTAGGGCGCCTTGTGGCCCATAAATAGGCAGTGCACACGTTTTTGAAGAGTACTCGGTCCGAAGTCGGTCGTCCTTATTCTCCGTGGTTCACCTAATTCGACGAAGGAACACCAAAAAATGGAGGGGCAGTACAGCTTGCGAAGTCCAGGTGAGGAAGATCTATCTCGTAGTGAGGAGATTGCAACTGCGCCTTACTTTTAGCGGTGAAGCGTTTGATGAAGGAAGCATCAGAATTGAGAGAACCGACCGAACTTTTTTACACCCAGCCGTTAGAAGTAAGGACTAAACTTTACTTTATGGAAAGTATCGAATTTTAAAAAACAATACCAACGGTTTTAGCACTGCTGAAAACCCCTTAAACCGTTAAAATTTTGTAACGGTCAAGCCACAAAAATATCTTGAATGTTATTGTGTTTCCGCATAGGCTTATGTGAAGGAAGCACGTGCAAATAAGAGGGACAAGCCGGCTAAGTAATCTGTTTCTTCGGAGGGAGGGCTGGGAGGGAAGGGAGGTTTAGACCGCCCCGAGCACGCTCTCCCAATGGCGATGAATCCATTTAGGCTCGGGGGGTCTGGGGGGGCAGAGCCCACCAGGGCCGAAATTATCCGCGCTCGACAATTGAGGGCCCTAACTTCAGAGCTGGTTTTTTGGTGCAAAGTACCTGCTAGCATAGTGGAGCTTTGCGTGTATGCGCTAAAAACCTCGTCCCCATCGGTCTGCCTGAGCCACACAGACAGTGAGTCGCGCTCTATCATCGACCTTTCATCACTGAGTTTCCGTTTAAAGAAAGGTGACCGCCGCGAAATTTCAATTGATTAGTGGGTTTTTAGGGGTGCTGGAGACCATAGTACCATTGGTTTTTGAAAATTCGATACTTTCCATAAAGTATATTTGTGCCGAAGTAAGTTGTGGCTTTTAGGTATCTTGTGTTCTGTGTCTTTCAAAAAAGTAGTTTGATATTGTATTGTTCTGGTACCTTCTATATAAGAAAGCAAATGATTTTTTGGCCAATGCACAATCTCTCTTCTTTTAGGACAATCTTTTTGAATGGCATTTCTCAGTTCGCGGTCCTCCGGATACGGAATTCGAAGGTGGCGTTTATCACGGCAGGATAATATTGCCAGCAGAATATCCGATGAAACCACCAAGTATTATTATTCTTACAGTAAATCGAGTAGTTCCTGAATAGTTTAAGAAAAATTTAGGGTTTTGCCGTTTTAGCCGAATGGTCGTTTCGAATTGAACAAGAAGATATGTTTGAGCATATCGGGCTATCACCCAGAGTCGTGGCAGCCGTCTTGGTCTAGTAAGTGCGAAAATCCGCTGTTTTTTCAAACTTGGTGTTTCTATCTTGGGGAACCAGGCTGTACCCTGCCCACCTGTCACGTAGGGGCACAAATTCTGAACGTTTCTGTGATTTGTGGCCTGAACTGACTAAATAAAATTCGGGTGCGATTCGGGGGAACAGTTTTTTGAGATATATGAAGACAAAGATGAGCTGTGTGAATGACTAGTACCGTAAATACTCATTTAGGCACCCCTCAATTACCTTCCCCGGAAAAGTATGGGGGTCCTATTAAATTCTTTTGAAAGATAGGGTAAAGAAGAAGCGATACTTTGCTTTTCGACTTGAATTCCGTGATCTATTTAGGGAATAAAAACATTAGTTTCTTGATATGCCTTGGATGCCGAGCAGGTAGAATTTAAATCCTCCTCGAACGGTTTCCCAGTCTCTGACCTATTTGAAATACTTTGAGCATTTACAGTATTTTTGTTCCAGTTCGCACCGCCTTGCTGGCAATCATCGGCTTTATGCCCACGCACGGCGCTGGTGCCATCGGGTCACTCGAGTATCCAGCCGAAGAGCGAAAATCACTTGCTAAAAGGTGAGAAATATTTTGATCTATCACTCAGGAATGCATAAGGAGAAAGGGTTTCTCGAAGCAATGACTGCTGAAAAAATAGTCGTTTGGACCATACCGCATTGTCGATGCTTCTAGTAGTGCTTGATCCTCATGGATCTCTACACTCCGAAGCCCTTGCGCCTTTTTCTTCCTGATAATTCAGGAATGATTTTGCAGGTCGCTCGATTGGAAATGTCCAGCTTGCGGTGTGACCATGCGCGAAGTTCTGCCACCATTGACCGACGCTTCTAAAGCGGCTGCGGCAGAGGCGAAAGAGTTGGCGCAACAAATTTCATTCAAGGTACAACGTTGACTGTTCGGGGCCAGTAACGCATTGGCTGCAGGTTTCACTTATTCTTTCTGTAGGACGAACGAGATCGCAAAAACACGTCAAACAGTACAAGCTCTTTTGGCGACTTGAACGATGATGCTAACGGTGAGTTGGCCTCATACGACATGCTTACAGTATGCTCATAGAAATAACTCTTTTAGAATCTACTCCTTTTGACCAGACGGCTCAGTCCGAATCACAAACCAATGCTCAAATTCCGGCTTCCACATTACAGTCTGCTTACACGCAAGCCCCCAACGTACCGGTCGCCGACAGAGTGCAGCCGATGGGCCGAGTCGTATACGAAGCTCGCGGCGCGAACACAGAAGCCGGAAGTGGTGCCCAGTTTATGGTCATAGTCATCATAGCCGTTATGATCGCTGCCTTGCTCTTGCGTCGTATATGGATCATGAACGACGGCGACTTCTCACGATCCGACTTGTGAGGCTAATTACCGGGTCCACGAATCAGTGCCGAGCTTCTCACGGTTTGGTGCCATCTTTGCGTACGTTGGGGCTGGACCAGATTCACCCGCTCGCTTGCCTTGTATCCAAATGCTGTGTACCGGTTTGTAACGTTACAACGATACTACCATAGGATTAGAAGATTGGGTCAGTCAGCCTGCTTAATTTGGTGATTGCTTATTGCGATGTAAACTTCGATAGCTCACCCGCACGAGTGGTGCCCAGTCCTTCCATGAGTCATCTTTGCTTGTTTGCACGTTCTCACAAAGCTTTTTAAATATTCTTTACGCGAATTGCCATTTCATAACCGAAAACGGACGAGTGATCGACGCGCAATCGCTCGCCCGACCAAACGCGCATACAAAATAAGTTAGCCAAACAAAAACGGAAAACGGTTAAAAATCACAAAATAACGATTCTAGGGGACGACAAGGTTCTAAGTGGAGGAGACGATGCGTCCGAAGTGGTCCATGGCCGTGATGCAGTTGCCGTCGGAGACGACCATGCCGCTGCGACTCGAGTGGATGCGTTTGACGCCCCGTTTGACGAAGGCCTTGTCGTCCTCCTGCAACGGGCGGGGTCAGTTGGGGGCTGGCCGGGGGCTGCACTCACCTGCACGCCCATGTCGACAAAGTGGGTGCGCACGAAGACGGTGTTGGTGACGGGCGAGGCGCGTATGCTGCGAGGACGATTGTGGACGGCCAGGTCGCCGTTGCGGTGCTGCTTGATGAGTATGCCATTGATGGTGACCGAGATGGTGCCGTCGTCGCGGACTTGGTACTTGGCATTGCGAACGATGTCGTGGCAGCGAGGCACGGCCAGCTCGCCGCACTCGGACTGCATGTAGAGCAGATTCATGGTGAAGTCGGTCTGCAGGCACGGGTAGGTGATGAACTCGCTGCGGATCGGAGTCGTGCCCTTCACCGTCGTCGAACTGACCAAATACGAATTGGCCAGACGTTTCATGGTGAAGATAACGCCCTGAAAACGGACACGACTAGTCCACTCGTCGACACGACCCCCGACCACCCACCTGAGACCCGAACACGGCCAACTTGTCCTCGTCCATTTCGCAGTAGACGTGCGTGTCCGACTGATAGACACGAGCCCTCGGGTGCATGATGCAGCTCGACGTGCCTCGCGAATTCGTGGCCGCCGAGAACTTGCCCGGACACAAAACACGAATCGTCTTGTCCACCGTCATCTCCACGAACAGGTCGTTGCGAAAGATGACCGAGATCGTGCCGCACGGGGACACGTAGAGCAGAGGGTAACTGAAACCACACCCTGCCACTCGCATGCCAGCCACAAAACACGCTCTCACCTGAAACGATTCGCCGAGCTCGGACTGCTCGTCAGCTTGGCCGGACGTCGAGGGGTCGCCGAGTCGCCCTGACCGCCCTCCTCGCTCTTCTCCTTGGCTCCAATCAGAACGGGACTCGTATCGGAAGATACTTCTTCTATGGTTTCCATTCCAACAGGTTTCTCTCCGATTTCAAATACGCGATGAAAGAAAAATGGGATCACAGCCGCACAGCTCACTGTAAAACCAAACCACGATTGGGCGAGTGGTGGCGCTGGTGCAGCTGCGCACCCAGTGAACGTACTGTACTTCACAGTGCCCTGTGTCTGGGTAAAAGGAGGCGTTGCGCGCAAAGGCCTGGAAAAAGGGTGGATTGCACCTCTCTGACAGACAGGACAGAGCCAGCTCTGAAAACGCAGGCCAGAGGCTCAGGCACTCCGCTCTCTTATGCGGGCGGCCATATCAGTTTTGGACGGGAAGCTGGGACGTCCAGCTCTCGTGTCCTCACTTCGGTCAACAGCTTTCGCGATTGAATGATATGTCAAAATTCCTGAGGGCCATGCACAGAAGCGTACGCCACACAATATCGAAATCCTGGAGTGCTGATGTATGACGGTACGCATATGCAGTTTCCACCATCGAACATCCTGAGCAATATTTGAACAGAAGAATTTACTCATCAATGTTCAAGTTTTGCGATTATCGACTAAAATTCACGAATATCGTGGCAAAGGGCCTGGATCAACACACGACTCTCTTTCGACAAAGCCTTTTGAATAGCTTCGAAAATGTCAATCGACGCCAGGGCACATCTTAGCGACAGGCTTATCCTTGCCGATATTGTTGATGACACCTATCGATAGCCTGCTGCTCCACAGGAACAAAGTTTCAACAGAGCCCACAAACGTACTCGAGCCAAGTGAGAATGCAATCGACATTGAAACGAAGGTTGGCTACTTCATTTCAATCACGTCGAGCACTGAAGAAGTCTTGCTGGACACATGCCTTGCTTTTCACAATTTAGCGAAGAATGGAGCATGCCTGAATTTGAAGGCGAGGAGAGAGGAAAATGAGAGATATGAATCCCCCTCCGCAGCCAATGAAAACACAGACGACGCTGGCAAACGCGTAGCGTGTTTGCCTATGCTAATTTCAATTTCTAGCTGTTTCAATGTGCATACAATGTCACCTTCACAAGTTCACTATTGAATCAACTGCATATGCGAGAATCCGTACCGAATAAAGGCATATTGCCACTGACACTTATCAGCCCACTCCCCAGTCACCTTAAATTCTAGTGACCTTATTTTATTGCGGGACTCAAGGGAGTAAAATAGCCCTCAGACCTCACGAGAAACTATGGGAGCTCACTGGTTCCATTTGAGTTGATGTAAGGTCACCTCACACTGAACTTCGTCACCTCACCGTAATACAGCGAGCGTCAGAATACGCCTCTCGCACCGAGAGAACATAGCCCCCCCCCACGAGCGCCCAGCCGACACCCCATACGGAGTGACCAGGGGACTAAACAGGACTAAAAAAAAACCCAACCCCGGCGTGAGGGCTGAGCAAGGCCTAAATTACTCCATTCATGAAGCCCGCAACCTGAATGCCACGCTCAACAGCGCCAAACTGGCAACCTCAACCAATAAAACTTCTATTAAAGACCAGGAGAAAAAAACGCTTTTTGCGCATAAGATACTAATCGCTTCGGCAAATACCAAAAGCGAAACATCCCCACATAACCACCCCGCCTCCATACCTCAAAAACAACAACAAACAACGAAAAGCACACGAGCGAGAAATCAAAACTCCACCAAGAAAAAACCGCATGAGAAACGCAAACCGCACTGGGAGTGAAGTGTGGGGAGACCATAAGACAAGTACAAAAACCCAGAGACCAGGAGACCAGACTCCGTATACCCCCACATCACATGGCTGTTGGCTGTATGGCGTCGATCAGCTTCGGCACAGGCTCAGTGATGACGAGGACCAAGAACCGAAGAGGAAAACCAAGCCTAAGCGCGTGAATTAACAATAAAAAATCACTTATTAGATGCAGCATCGAAATTCGTCAACTACAACACAATATTACAGCCCATAGAAGCCGCGAACTCAACCATTGATGCTAATGCTAAATTCCAGTACTCCTGACCGGGAGTACTTTTTCGATTTGATGGAAGAGCATTACCGACGTGAGCCAACGATCGCATTCAAGCTTTCCCGTACTAAGTGCTCCTGACCGCGCCGTGGACGAAACTAATCAGTGCTGTGATCATCAAGGATAACATTGAGCTGTATGGGATCTGAGGATAACTGAGCTGGGGAGTGGGCTGATAAGTGTCAGTGGCAATATGCCTTTATTCGGTACAGATTCTCGCATATGCAGTTGATTCAATAGTGAACTTTGAAGGTGACATTGTATGCACATTGAAACAGCTAAAATTGAAATTAGCATAGGCAATAACACGCCTACGCCGTTTGCCAGCGTCGTCTGTGTTTTCATTGGCTGCGTGAGGGGGATTCATATCATCATCATTTTCCTCATCATCCTCGCCTTCAAATTCAGGCATGCTCCATTCCTTCGCTAAATTGTGCAAAACAGCACAGGCCACTGTGTCCAGCAAGACATTCTTCAGTGCTCGACGTGATTGAACATGAAGTAGCCCAAACCTTCGTTTCCAATGTCCGATTGCATTCTCAACCTTGGCTCGAGTACGTTTGTGGGCTCTGTTGAAACTTTGTTCCTGTGGAGCAGCAGGCCTATCGATAGGTGTCATCAACCAATATCGGCAAGGATAAGCACTGTCGCCTAAGATGATGCCCTGGCGTCGATTGACATTTTCGAAGCTATTCCAAAAGGCACTTTGTCGCAAAATGAAAGAGTCGTGTGTTGATCCAGGCCACTTTGCCACGATATTCGTGAATTTTAGTCGATAATCGCACACAACTTGAACATTGATCGAACATTGATCGTTTCTTCTCAAATCGGCTCGCAAAAGCGTGCACAGATCATTTACACCATCTTTAGTGAAGCGGTATCGTTGTAAAAAGTCCTTGTCGTCATATTCGTTGAATGCATCGAAGCGAGGTCAAATATCTTGGCGTCGTTGCTCAATTACCCCAAATCTCCGTCAGGTCCAGAAAATCCATTTCCTTTTCGCAGCTTATTTAATCACAACTTAAAAGAAACAGTTCGACGATAAAATTTTTGAGGTGGTCTAGACCACCTCAGGATTTTTTCTTGTCACCTTATAGAGTTGGCTTTATTTTCTTACGACTGAAGTTTCATGAATGCCGTTTTTAAGTCAAGCTTGATTTTTCTGAGCAGTGACATCAACTTGGTCACCTTAAAAGTTTCATGAATGACAAGGTTTTGTCACCTCACTGTAAGATGGTCACCTCATCAGAAAGCTCACGAGGAAACGCTTCATGAATACGGCCTCAGGTTGTGAGCTTGTGTGAACTCGGTGGGAAGTATAAATGAGTCTGAGCAGGGATCGTTATTATCGCGAGTCTTTGGCTTCAAGTACCCAAGTAGAGCATCGATCGCTGAGACCCAGATTCCTACAACCCATCAGACCTGTATGCCGCGCCTCCCAAGAATTCCAAAAACTGCTCTGCGCGATTATATTGTACACTAGCCTGGCTGCGGGTCGAATCCACCAGGTCCTAAGATGCCCGCTGTCGTCGATGGAACTGTGTGACTCAAAGTCAACGCCAGATGAAATGCACGACGATGTCTCAGCAGTCCTGGATCTTACCCTCGAACAAAGGGAACGACGACCGCAGAGGCCCCTTGAGCTGAGCGTCGAAGTACCTGGCTGGCACTGGGCTGGCCCCACAGTTCTGCCAAATTAGGTGGAGCCCACGAAGGGGTGGGGTTCCCCGAGGGAGAATGCTGATCCCACCACAGACCAAGCTGGCCTAGCCTCACCCCCAAGAATTCCAGGCCCCCTCGTGTGGTAAGTTAGAACACCGTGTGGATGGAGACACAGAGACCCCACTCCCTTGTTCAGATTGACCCGCTCGGCTGCTGTGGATTCGCTTAAGTGCAAAAAATTCGAAATTTCGTTTTTGGGAAGGAATTCAGGCCAGCTTCCTGTTTTGCATCACATCTCCGACAGAAACAGCTGATTGAGGGCCAGCCCGGGACAACTGACAATAATGCACTCCTACGCCTGCAGCAGAGCTTGTCTCGTCCATAGGGGCGCAATGACTGGGCCAGTCTTTCATTGCGCTCGCCAGGTTCTTTCACGGAGCAACTTTACGGTGAAGTACATCGACCCATGGCTTCTTGTCGTCCGATCTGGTTCGGATTCTACTCTTCATTTGCATGGTGCCTGAGGGGCATCCAATCTCCCGCGCATGTTTCCATTTCAGAGGCTTGTTGGCTCTTAAAATGTCATGACAGAAGAAATTCAACAATAAAAAAAGTTAGTTCCAAAACTGTTAGCAGCAAAACTTTCAACACTATTAGCATGATTAGTGAACCTAGTTCTATCACCTCTAGCTTCTTCCAATTTCCTCATCACTTGTCATCCAAGCCCATAGTTCGCCGCTGACATTCCCAATTGTACAACGTCTTCCAATATTCTAATCGGAAGACAAAATCGGCCGGTGCCAATCGCTCTTCCCATTTCTCGAAATCAAAATATTTGAACGAACCCGCTACGAAACCATTTTTCCTATCCAAACTTTCCAACTGTTGTCGAAGCGCAGCTAAATCGGCCGTTTCGTGTTTGAACCATTGCATTCGTTGTACATGCCACATCCAACCTCGTTCTTCCAAACATTCGATGGCGTGTCGATGAGCCAGTGTGCCTTGCAAATAGTAGAAGACGAACATGAGCGTTTCGTCGGCCAGCATAGAATAATAGGATCGGGAACTGTAATCGACGCCATAGAAATTGTACTGATTCTGAACTGGATAATTCGGGTTCAGTGATCCTTGGAAATTCTGTTCGCGCCACAGTCGTCGATGACCACTTCGCATGGAACAATCGGGATGGGGCAATCGGCGACTTGCCGCATCCAAAATCTTCAACACTTCCTTATTCTGCAACGTTTCGTCCGCGTCCGATCCACCGTTGTGCCCGTTAGCAGCGCCATTGAACGCGTATGGAAGTCTCGAAATTCGAGTGATCGGAGTCGGAATCGGAGTTGGCGTCTGAGCGATCGAATTGACCAAAGACGTGTCGTAAAGACTGGATGACGGCATTGAGACAGCGGCAAGTTTGAAAAAGGCGGAATTTTGAGCCGAGCCGGAACGATCGCCGATATAAGTGGCATTGAGTGGAAGGTGAGCTTGTTTCTGAATCGATAAATCTATGGCTGATTGATTGACGCCTCGATTCGTGATCATCGATTTCAGTTCTTCCCCATTTTCCCTGGCACCAGCGGGCGTTGTTTGATGAGAAACCAAGTTTAGTTTTTCCTGGTCGCATACTAAGGCCAGCATATCGTCGGTACTCGAATAATTACCATCGATCGACATTTTCAAATCATTCAAAATATCCACCGGTGTTTTGGCGTATTCTTCGCTATCCTCCATCATGACAGCGTTCGGTGGTGAAGTGGTTATATTTCTCGTGGATGACACAGAAATCGGCAAATTGAAAATGGGCGGGGGAGATTTATGATAAATAGGACTATTGTCTGAACTGTCGTCCTCGCTCGTCTCTCCGGAAGACACGCCTTCATCGCGGGCGATCACGCGACTTTCGCTGCGATTCATCATGGCATCTTCTCGATCGCGACTGGTGCCCTCGGTGTAATTCTCGAGATATTCGGCTTCCTGTTGCTGCTGCACTTTCGCCGCGGCCACTTGACTGTACGGTACTGATAACGGAGGTGGAACGGGAGCCGGAACGACGGCGCTTTGTGACAGATTGACCGATTTCGAATAGATTTTGACCGAGTGATGCGAATGCGAGGCGACGTGATCGTCGATCGATAAATAGCTTGCTACCGCGGGAATGGCTGATCGCTTGGGTTGCGGTACAACGAATGGAGATGGCGGAGGTTCGGCCGATGTCGGTCTACTATAATGAGTCGTAGCGACTGGAATTATATCTTGCGTTTCTTCTTCCAAATCGTCCATGGATGTCGCCGCGTTCAGGGCGCCGGGTCCTTGATTTTGAGCAAGCGGTAGCAACAGTAATTGATCGTGTTCCCTCACCGACTCCAAAATATCGTCGTAAATATCTAAATAATCGATATCGACTGCGCATCGACTTTCTCTTTGACTGTCTACATAGGCTTCTACAGTTTCGCGAAGATCTTTTACGTCTTGGAATTCGATACTATCGTTATGCAAATAACGCATGATCAACTCTAGTTTACCCACGTGTTGTTGATTTTGACTGATTCGAAGTCGCAAATCGTCGATTTTTGCCAGAACGGAGCGCCCGCCGCTCGATTCGGCCGTCAAGCGTTCCAGTTCGGCTTCCCATGGTTCCATTTGAGTTTGCAACTCGCTGATCGTATGTCTCAACCATTGAAATACTTCTTCGTGATCTCGTTGAATGGGATCAATTTTTGGTTCGGCTTCTAAGGCTTTTTCGCTAAACGGTTTCGTCTTATCGGCTCGTTCCATTTCGCGATAGATTTCCATTCGAGTTTCGATAATTAATCGTTGATCCTCGAACAATGCCCGTTTATCTTTCACTTCTTTGCACGTGGCCCAAGACATGACTTTCGCTCGATATCGTTGCAATTTCTTCAATTCTTCTTTCAATTCGGCCATATGCTTTTCTTTTTGCTGCTTATTCGGCGCCGCTTTCATGGCTTCTAATTTTTCATCGAACGATTCCAATCCTTCGGCGATCAACTTGAACGTACGATCAATTTCGATGAGTAGTTGACGACGTTCCGCCATCGTGGTCATTCCTAGGACACAGATCTAATGTCTATACGTGTATCGAACTTCGAAAATTTGCTATCTTTCCAGCGAAATTCGCCCAGTCACTGTTGCGCAAAACTGTGCAAAATTGCTCGCATGCGACCACGAAGAAGCTAGCCCAGAAACAGCTGATCCCCCCCCCCGCATTGACCACTTTACACTGCTTTGATCCGGGCTGACCGACCTGGGAACTGTGATGATTCTTGCTGAGTCTGAAGGAAGAGATGTCGCCCCTGGCAGCATATTTTTTCTAGGTTCCTGATCAGCAATCAAAATTTAAAAAGCAATATCGACCGGAAGTACAAGACTGCTGTACAAGGACAGCATGAAAATGTACAAAATTTTTCGTCGATAACTGTGTGATTTAATCTTGATCGATTTGATACCTTGCTTAATCGAGTCTCTCAGCTGGACCTTCCCTCTGCACGATCAGAGAGGGTCACTCATACTGGACCTCAGAATTTAAAATTCCCACTCCAATTTGATGTCTGCTAGTACGCGCCAAAGTTTTAACTTCCAATGGTTTTTTTTTTCTGCCTGCATCTTTTATGGAAAGAAGCTACTGCTATAAATTAGATTTTTTGATATGTAAGGTGTTTTAGTTTATGCTCACTTCCTCCGCAAAATTTATCCTATTTTTTAGCTACGCAATGGCAAAAATTCTTATAATTGGCAATGGTGGCCGAGAACACGCTCTTTTGTGGAAACTCTCTCAAAGTAGAAAAGTAGCGTCACTTTTTACTTTCCCTGGAAATGGAGCTATCGAATCAGCCACGTCTGCTAAATTTGCAGGTAAACTGTCTTGTTTCAAGCTGGACTGGTAGGCGTTGGGGATTTTTTCTGACTGAACCGTGACCTACAGTCCGGAAAGGCATGACCAGAACAAGTCAGGTTTTCCATTTATAAACCCTACCCTCTCTTTATTTGAGTATTTGCCTTATTCCGTCGGCTTTTGTCGAAATGGAATGGGTTATAGCTACCGCATAGCAGATTGTGTGATGTTGATGTTCTTTTAGACTCTATAAGTAGCAAGGTGCAAGGTCTACCTGCGTCTGTCCACCCTTCTTAGTCGGTTGCCATCCAGATCTAGTATTGCATTTCAGTCATCATTATTATTTCCTTCTGTTGATCTGCCCTACTCTATGCAAGAAGAAATGCCGGTTACTTTTCCCAGCAGATTTCTCGCTGTTTCTTTACTAAAAGTCTTCTTTTTTTGTTTTCTAGACATAAAAAGCGTCGACGATCATTCCTCGGTCATTGACTTCTGTCGTAAGGAGAACGTATCCTTAGTTATCGTCGGGCCTGAGCAGCCGCTGGCCAATGGAATCGTAGATTCGTTGACCAAGGCTGGAATCCCTTGTTTTGGCCCGTCAGCAAAAGCGGCTCAAATCGAATCGAGTAAAGCCTTTTCCAAGGATTTTATGGCCCGTAATGAAATTCCAACGGCACAATTCCGAGCTTTTAAAAATCCAGAGGATGCGAAATCGTTTTTGAAAAGGTATTGATTTTGCAATGTATGAGAAAAATCGATCGATTTTTGTTTCGGCCCTAGTGGAAAGCCAGAATCGGAATATCTGGTCGTGAAGGCTAGCGGACTGGCGCTGGGAAAGGGCGTGGTTGTGGCAAATAGCGTGGAAGAAGCAATTGCTGCCGTGGATTTTGTTTCGCAGGTACTTCTTTGTTGAACTTTCCCGATTTATTGTCGCGATTTCGTTTTAGTTCGGCGATGAAATAGTGCTTGAAGAAAAACTGTCCGGGGAGGAAATATCAGTAAGTTAGTGCTTGAATTAGCAAAATATTTGATCTTGAATCAACATTGATTTCAGGCCTTGTGTTTTACTGATGGGCACACCGTCAAGCCGATGCCATTTGCGCAAGATCACAAACGACTGCTGGATGATGATCAAGGACCAAACACTGGTGGCATGGGCGCTTTCGCGCCGTATCCATTCGTAAGTGTTGAGAAACTAGTCAGTTTTTGTTTAACTTCTGCCTATTTCAGGTTTCTGCTCAAAATCAACTATATATCGAGAAGGAAATCCTGCTCAAAACTGTGGCTTGCTTAAAGAAAGAAGGAATCGAATATAAGGGTAAAAGACCAATGTTGGATTTTTGATAAAATTGTAAGCTTTGCTTATTTTTCAGGCATTCTCTACGCTGGCCTAATGATGACCAAGGATGGACCAAAGGTGCTCGAATTTAATTGCCGATTTGGTGATCCAGAGACTCAGGTACATTTTCTTTCTGCGTGTGACTGTGTCTAATATCGTCATTTTGGAACAGGTTATCCTTCCTCTACTTGGTTCCGACTTGTACGAAATCCTGGATGCGTGCCTCACGGGTCGTCTCAACGAGGTTCAAGTCACTTGGGCCAGCAACGAATTCGCTTGCGGAGTCGTGCTAGCCAGTCGAGGGTATCCGAATGCACCTGAAACTGGTTTCGCGATCGAAGGTAGGTAGACAAGTGGTGCGCTTGGAAAAACTGAGTTGAAAACTTGGGTTCCGAGTGGGAATCGAACCCGCAGTTCTTGGAGTATTGGTCCAGTGCAAGACTCGACACTGTCGCTTTAAAGCCTCTTTTTGTAAAGCTGTGTTGCTCAGAAATAGCAGCAGATGTAACAGTGGATGCTGCGCTGGATCCCATTGGGGCTAGTTCAATTCCCACTTCGGGCTCATGTTTTTTTGTTCCTCCGCCTTTTTTATCAAACTTATATATAATTTGTGTCTATTTAGGGCTTGAACAAGTCAAGCAGTTACGCAATACGGAAGTATTCTTCGCTGGTACAAAGAGGAAAGACGATGGCATTCTGGTCACGTCTGGCGGTCGAGTGATTTGCGTGGTCGGGACTGGTGGTTCGTTAGCCGATGCCGCAGCGTTGTCGATGACGGCTGCCAAGCAGATACAATTCGAGGGTCGTCATTTTCGCACGGATATTGGGCGGAAAATTTTGAAGAGGTGCAGTAGGGTCGATGAAAGTGGTATACTGTCAGGTCGTGATGATGTTAATTTTCTAGACTGTACGCCACCAAAGCAATGACTTACGCTACAGCTGGTGTCGATATCGATGCCGGCGATGCCTTGGTTCAAGGCATAAAAGCTGCGTGCGCTGCCACGGCACGACCTGGTTCGGATGCGGTTGAGTTGGGTGGATTCGGAGCATTGTTCGATTTGCGTAAGGCTGGTTTCAAAGATCCGATACTTGTCTCTGGAACTGACGGTGTTGGGACAAAGTTGGCGGTAAGTGCTATGTGAATTTACGGGCAGTCAGCATTGACCAAGTGAGCGCTTGACTAGACTTGGGACGTGGTGTGACGACCACGGCGAAATTCCTGTGGCAATGTGGAAGGCTCGGACTAGGAACCCTCAGTGGCATGTCCTGTCATATTTTATCCATAGCCACGTACTTTTCAGTACAGCTAAGGAGCACGTAATTGACAATCATTTTTTACCCAGGCGGGGGTCGAACTCCCGTTTAAGTGAGCACCTAGCGTGAGAGGCAGACGCCTTAAGCTGCCAGGCAACGACCTAGGACATACAAACTGCGACCACGTTGAGTGTTCCTGTTCCTGTTTTATTTCATCACCAAACTCTTTTAATGGCTTACTCATGGTGAAGGATGCATTACACAAGAAATGATGTGTTAGGGTGGAAAAATTTGGTTTTTTCAGATTGCTCAAGAATGCGGTCTTCACGAAACGATTGGCATCGATCTGGTGGCCATGTGCGTCAACGATATTTTGACGCAAGCTGCGGAGCCGCTATTTTTCTTGGATTATTATGCCACTGGGAAACTGAGCGTCGATGTGGCTGCCAGTGTGGTCAAGGGCATTGCGGCCGGATGCAAAGATGCCAATTGTGCGCTGATTGGTAAGCAGGGCTGTTTGTGCGCCAGTACTTAATTCAATGCATTCTTTGTCTTTTAGGTGGTGAAACGGCTGAGATGCCTGGTTTCTATTCAAAGTGTGAATACGATCTGGCTGGATTTGCTGTTGGTGCTGTGGAAAGAGAAAATGTGCTCGATCTGAGAAAGTGAGATGGCGCCTGCCAAATCTAGTCTTCAACTTTTTATGAGATTTTTATTTCAGAGTCGCCGTGGGCGATGTGATTTTGGGTCTGCCATCGAGTGGTCTGCATAGCAATGGTTTCAGTTTGGTTCGTAAAATTGTGCGTGAGAAAGCGGGTTTGCAGTATTCGGATTCGTGTCCGTGGGAGTCTGGGATGACGGTTGGTAAGGAATGTCCCCTGCATCTGTTCCAAGCTACCCCTGCCCTGCACTTGGTGGTTTATGTGGTATAGGCCAGGCACTGTTGGTTCCAACGAAGATCTACGTTCGAGAAGTTATGGGAGCATTTGAAAAGAAACTGGTTCATGCAGCGGCTCATATTACAGGCGGTGGATTGGTCGAGAATATTCCCCGTGTCTTACCTTCCAATGCAAAAGCCGTGTTGGATGTGAGGAAATGGCCTGTACAAAAGGTAAGACCAGAATGGAGTGGTTTGGGAGTATGGGTGGATGAATGGGTCTTAATTTCAGATATTTGCATATCTGCAACAAACTGGAGGCGTGCCCGCTGAAGAAATGGTGCGTACGTTCAATTGCGGCATCGGATTCGTCATGATTGTGCCTTCGAATGTGAAAAAAGAAGTGAAGAAAGTGATCGAAGCTGAACATGGAAGGGTGTTCGAAATAGGCCGTGTGGAGAGTCGAGAAGCGGGTAAGTTCGGTAGGGTTATCGGCTTAGAAAAAATAGACTGTTTCGCTTTTGTAGGTGAGAAGGCGGTCGAAATTGACGGCCTAGAGGCAGTATTTGGAACAAGAGCGGTAAAGGAATGCGGCGATGGAGAGTGTGTGAAAAAACGTGTGGCTGTCTTGATTTCGGGGTCAGGTAAGAGCGGAGGTTTTTAAAGTATTATGCACATATTATTGGTTGCAGGTACGAATCTGCAAGCGCTTATTGATTATCCCGTGGCGCACTCGGCGGATTATGAGATCGTGCTGGTGATCAGCAACGTACCAGATGTAAAAGGACTGGAGAGGGCGCAGCGTGCAGGAATTTTGACAAAGGTACGTGTGCTGTGTATATTTTTGATGGGGTTTACGAATTTATGGCCATTTAGGTTATTAGACACGAGAAAAAGACGCGAAAAGTATTCGAGGACGAGATTCACGACCTGTTGACCAAGACCAACATTGAATTTGTCTGTTTGGCTGGATTCATGAGAATATTGACTGGTAGGTTGGGGCTTAATCGGAGAATCGGATTGATGCAAGAGGGGCTTTTGCGGTTATTGAGAGAAGCGTGTAGTAGCCACTTTAGTGGTGTAGCGGTGAAAGGCGGGTGTCACATCTTTATTGGCAGGGCTGGAAACCTGGGTTTAATTCTGGTCGTTTGAACACTTGGTAAAGTTCTTTGCGCCTTGCACGCCCGGCCGTGGGTGACTCACTGTTCATCCCTCCAGGGTCGATCAACGAGGAGAGGCCTTAGGGCCGGAAGCTTCTCGGATCTGGGTCCCCTCACAGGGCACTGGCTGGGTATGGTTACCCCATGGCGGAGTAGCCGCTCACACGCGCTCTTGCCCAGCATGCATCCCGCATTGACCCTTGTCGATTGCAAGGTCTGGTCAACTAACAAACCCACTAATCCGCGTGGAAAGGGCCAAAAATCGACCCTTCCCTGGAACAACGAGGATGGGTAAAAAAAGAGGAAGCGCATAGTGCTCACCAGCTTCTGGACTTACTGCAGTTTTTGTTTTAAGAGGACTTCGTCAAGAAGTGGTCGGGTCGAATGATCAATGTTCACCCGTCCCTGTTGCCATCGTTCAAAGGCGCACATGCGCATAAGCTGGTTCTCGAATCTGGGGTTCGAATCACTGGATGCACGGTACATTTTGTGGAACCAGAAGTGGATGCTGGAGCCATAATTTTACAAGGAACGGCGCCAGTGTACTCGAAGGACACGGAAGAGACGCTCAGCGAGCGGGTCAAGTTGATGGAGCATAGAATCTTTCCCAGAGCTTTGGATGCCTGGGCGAAAGGCTATGTGCGTCGGGGCTCGGATGGAAAAGCGGAGTGGGGTGATGACAAGGTGCTCGAACTGTCCATGGAGTGATCTGTCGAGATTTTGACGGGTATTGGGCGCGGGGTTTCTGAACATTCGCATTATTAGCACACTTATTGGGTGGCGGGTCTTATTTCTTATCCTTTTTGCCATTGTGGCACTAATTGTTAGAAATATGACAGTTTATTGCATTCCAGCACTTACATTTTGCATATCCGTGCTTTGTGCCTTATTTCAGGAGTTTATGATTGATAAATAGGTTTTTCAGAGCTTGTGTTTCTTGAAGACTGGGCACTCGATGCATATGTCTGCTATCGTAGCAAGGGTTTTGCGGCCGCTCTCGGCGACGTGTATTGACGCTACCGTGTCGGCATCCATCTATCTTCTAACGGGGGGGGGGGGGCAGTAAACACGTTGACTTCGTCTGGGCTGGCGAGGTAGTAATCGAGTGGGAAGGGAAGGTGATGTAGGCCATATTTGGGGGAGATAGTAGAGAGCCTGCTGCAATCTGCTGTAGGTACTGATCGTGGGTGCAACCTGAAACGTGGCTAGTGCTTGCAAGCCTTGGTATTTGGAAAAAGAAAATGAGCAGAAACCAAGACAAGAAGGTGGCCGTGATTGGCAGGTAAGGACGTGGATTCTAGGTGTGTCCCCAGTGCATAGTCCCTTTTGCAGTGGCCTGATTGGACGATCGTGGGCGATGCTATTCGCTGGTGCTGGATACCGGGTGTCCCTCTATGACATTAACCATGCCCAACTCCAGCATGCATTGAAGGACATCGAAATGCAGTTGAAGGAGCTGAAGGTGAGTGCACGATGGCAGGTGGCTGGGTGCCCCCTTCCAGCCCAGCAGGGGCGTTTGCGGCACTTGTTTACAAAGTCCGCCAGAGAAAAATAACTACTGGGCAGAGGACCATGCATACTTGCTGGGTTTTCTGGAGTTTCCAGTCTGAAATGAGGCTCAGCCGACGGGGGTGGGGTGTAATTGTGTTTACAGTATACTGTACGTGTACGGCGTGCCCGTATTACTGGAAGGAGTAACCAGTAGATCTTTTGGCAGCCAACCAAGTCTTGGTTGAAACATGATGCTGACGGATGACGCCTCCAGTAAAGATTCGATTGCTAGTCGAGTCTCTACGGACAGGCTGACTATGCTGAAGTGCTGTAATCCTGGGTTCAGTATGTTCCTGGGCTCATTTCCTCGCCACAGTTACACTTTCGCTTGTGTCCTAACTAAACTGCGTGATCCGTGCTTCAGGAAAAAGACCTCTTGCGAAGTGACATACCACCCGCCGACCAACTGAAATCAATTTCGGTGACGGCTGATTTGGCGGAATGCATGAAAGATGCATTTTATGTGCAGGTCGGTCACTGTCTCCTGATATCACCAACCATTGTTGGCACTGAATGACCTTGCAGGAGTGTGTATGGGAAAGTCTGGAAGCCAAGACGGCCACGTTCAAACTATTGGACGCCCATGCCCAACCTGGCCAAATCCTGGCCAGCAGCACGTCGACCATTCCAGGCTCGAAATTCACTTCGGATCTGGTGCATAAGACGCAGTGCATTGTGGCACATCCAATCAATCCTCCCTTCTACTGCCCACTGGTCGAGGTGGTGCCCACTCCTTGGACGGACAAAGGAGTGATCGATCTGTGCATGAACGTCATGAAGGAGATCGGTCAGGTGAGAGAGGCATGGCGAAGGGCTAGGGGACTCATCAAAGGGCGGCCGCGGTGGTGCAGCGGTTCAGCGGCTAGGCTCGTCCCAGGTTCAATCCCCAGCGATGAGACCCGTTTGCGAACCATAAACCCCTTGCTGACCTTGCACGCCAGGCCGTGGGTGACTCATCTGGTACCATAGAGGTGCTCCGAGCGGAGCGACGAAAGCCAAACAAGGGGACAGTCTCGGTTGTCGAACACCCCTCCATTGCCTGGGAAGTCCGGGGTGCCCTCTTGCAGAGGTGCTCCCAGTGAAGGCACAAAGGGAAGCTGCTGTGTGTGCTGATCCTCGCCCAGTCTTGCTGACTGCTGGCTGGCTAGACCCAAAACGGGCATATGCTAAAAATATTTTTTAAAAGCTGCTTTGAACAGGTGCCAGTCAAATTCAAGAAGGAGATCCTCGGTTTTGCCATTAATAGACTTCAATATGCGCTGCTGGCTGAGTGTTGGAATTTAATTGCGGACGATGTGTTGGATGTGGATGGCTTGGACAAGATTATGAGCGAGGGCCTGGGGTGTCGATATGCATTCCTCGGCCCCATGGAAGTCACTCATTTGAATGCCAATGGTGAGTTCCTCTCGATGCACTGACCATTGCTGCGTGTTGCTGTGGCCCCACCTGCGCAATGTCTAGCAGGGATAAGAAAATCCCCCGCCCCACATTTGGCCCCTCGGCATGCACAATATGGACTGAAGAAAGTTCGACAAGCAGGGATGAGGATCCCACTCATGCTAATCTGGCTCCTCGACTTGGCATGATACTTTACTTCTGGTTAAGGACATGCTCGAACATTATCCTTCTGTTTCCACAAATATTCCTAGACCCCATCTCTCAGCTCCAGGCTACCCTGGGGCTGCTCCATTGTCACAGCAGTCGGAGGGCTAGAGTGACGGTATGGCTGGATGAGCCACCTGTCCCGGTCCCATTGCACTGTCTGTAGGCCTGCCGTTCCTGACACGCGATCAGGGCGGACTAGGAACGAAAAGGAGAGGCACTCATCGTGTCATCAGTCCTAGCTATTTTCCATCTGATCAGTCCCATTTTAGGAGCACAATCCCTTAGCCAGCCAGTCAGCTCTGCGTCCACCTGCTCTGTGCTACCCTGGGGCTGCTCCATTGTCACAGCAGTCAGGGGCGAGAGTGACGGTATGGCTGGATGACCCACCTGTCCGGGTCCCATCGCACTCTCTGTAAGCCTGCCGTCCCTGCCAAGCGATCATGGCGGACTCGGAACGAAAAGGAAAGACAATCTTTTACTAGCGTGGCCCAACTCTTGACTGATAACGCAAGGCACGAACAGACCCAGCTCTACATAGAAGGCGGGCTAGTATTCATGCAAGTCGAGAACCAGTCAGGATTAATCAGTCAGTATCTCCACTCACTCTCTCAGCCAACAGATATACCCACTCGCCAGGAGACTATCCAAATGCGAGCCCCGACCCAAATGGGCAACCACCCCAATGCCCATCCTTTGCTTGTGAGGCAAGGTGAGTTTAAAAGCTGGCTCAGGGCGAAATGCGGGGTGAAGTGTCCGTAAGGTCTAATAGAATGTTTGACTTGACCTAGAAGGCATACTTCTTTCAGGCGTGGTCGAGTACGTCCAAAAGTACAACCAAGGCTACTTGAACGTGTGCCGCGACCTGAAACCAGCACCGAGTTGGGAGACTCCTGAACTCCTCGAAAAAGTGCGACGGGAACTGGAAGCCAAGGTGAGCCATTGCCCTTATGCCCGGCCTGCGCTTTGCACTGCCTTATTCGCAGGTCCCTCTCAGCCAGCTGGAGGAGCGTCGCAAGTACAGGGATGTCCGGCTGGCAGCACTGGCCAAGATGAAGCGCGATTTGGAGAAGCAAGAGAAAAGTGGGAAATGATGGTGATGATTTTGGGGTTTGTGGGGGCAGTAAAGTGCCATCGTATATGCCCATGGACATTACAATTAGATTTTTTTGATTCTGTCATTGCTTTAGTTTTTCAAATTAAAATTTATCATTCGACAGTCTCACGTCGTGAAGCCTGGGGACTTTTAAATTTCGCGCTACACGAGCCTATTTTGCTTCTTACTGCAAGCAGAATCTGACTTCTATGTGCGTCGAAGTTATTCTCCGAATTTGCATAACTTGTCGCAGTTGGTAATCGAAAAAAGAAAAAAATTTGTTCAATCTTTTTGATTTTCTCGCTACTATTTCTTGTAGTTTACTTGAGTTATTGTGGTCTAGATTTTATTCGCGATGAAGTAAGGACTTTTGATATTTTTGTGTTAGATTTTCCAGTTGTCCGAGTATGTCTGACTGATGGTTATGTTTTTCAGGACTGAAGTTTGTCAGTACAGTGGGTTAAAAATCTACCCCGGTCACGGAAAGCGCGTAGTTCGTACCGATGGAAGGGTAAGTTTTGTATGATTTCATTTTTTAACGACATAGTACCTACTCCAATTTTGTTTGCTGTCGTCCAGTACGTACTGTATACTTCCAGAATGAGGTTTACCTAACCTCCTGTGTTGTAGTACATAAAACTTAGACATACAGTTCATTATCCTACATAGCCTATCTATGTAGCCACAGTGCTGTAGAACAAAGCGTTTAAAAGGCTGAATTGTAATCGACGGGTTGCGTATGTGATATGTAAACCGTATATACAGTAGGCAAAATTAATTAATGTGACCGGAGGTGAGCTGTACTCTATTCATTTAAAAAATATTACCTACACGAAGCAAGCAGACTGATGGACCACCGACTAGAGAAGAAGCGATTTTCATCTTTGCCTGATTTTGTATCCGCCACCTTTCCTTGTTATATACTAGATCACGAGCAGGGTTAATCGTATTCAACGTTTCAGGTGCACATTTTTTTGAACTCCAAGTGCGAACGTGGTTTTCGGTTGAAGCGTAATCCGCGTAATGTTAGTTGGACTGTATTGTACCGTCGCAAGCACAAGAAGGTATGATCAGTGCATTGTAGTTACTGCTAGGTTTTGCGCTTATGTCAGGTTTTTTGCGCGTTCAGGGCGTTCAAGCGGAAGAGATCACCAAGCGCAAGACGAGGAAGACGCAAAAATTCCAGCGCGCTATCGGAGCGACGTCTTTGGCCGACATTATTGCCAAGCGCAATCAGAAACCCGAATTTCGAAAGGCCCAACGAGAACAAGCCATTAAGTAAGTTTCATGAAAATTTTTCAACCCGGCTTGGTGTTTTCCTTGACAGAGTCATGAAACGGGACTGAATTTGCGGCACTCGTTTTCGACGCAGTTATTCCTTTTATGAAAGGTCTGGCGCAAGTGCAGAATTTCAGCCAATTTTTTCGAGTTCATGATATACTAGCTTAGGGACATTAGCCGGAGATTAAAGGGAACATTATGAACCCGGTCCCAGGCTGTGTACACTTGGTAAAACTTTTTGTGCTGATTGTCGGATCAGGATCAAAAAGAACAATGTTCCTAATCAAAGCAAGTGTGGTCTCCGAGCTGCTCGAAACAGCGAATAGGGAACACATGTGGATCAGTCTATCAATTTCTATGGCTTATTCTGTTTCTCGTTTTTCAGAGCCGCGAAAGAGAAAGTGCGAGCTGCTAAGACAGCGAAGAAAGTGGAGAAGGCCAAGGTAATGTCAGTTTTATTTCTCTTTTAATCATTTCTAATGATCATTCGTTTTAGACGGCTCCAAAACCAGCTGGACCGAAGCAGAAGGCCGCCAAGCCAGTCAAACCGCAAGCTCCTCGCGTTGGTGGCAAACGTTAAAAATCATAAAAGGATTCTTGCGTGTTAGAATTTGTTAACGGCGTGGACGTGAGATGTGTTGATGGAAATAAATTGATTTTGTTGATTGATTTGGGGCTGGTCATTTAGTGCGCGAGGGCCTCGCTGGTCAGCGTGACAGCCCGAATTCTAGCGGTCCTTCTGAATCCGCGATCAGCGCATTCTGAAAACTCGCTTCGGCAACAGTCCCTGGCCAGATGTGGCAATTAGCTGAGGCCTGGGCGCAGTCAGAAGCAGAGGCGAGTCGTAGTTGAACTGTCGTTTTATTCTCGAGTGCTCGCGAGATCGAGCGGCTTTCGGTTGCTTCAAGTTTTCGAAAGCCAGCAGTGCACACACGGACGACAATAAGCTGCAGTTGAACTGTACTCAACGAGCTCCCGTCGAGGCTGGTCTTCTAGGACTTTGCAACTTTGCGAAAGCAAGAATGGACCCATTTTTGAAAAAGAAATGGGAGCGTGTGTTCAACACTTTTTTCGGTAAGATGCATTTTCATTTTTACTTTTGAAAAGTGATTTAAAGATTGGAATGGCAGATGTGAATCGGAATCAGGTCATCGATTGGAACGATTTCGAAATCCTGTTTGAGGTATGGTCCTAAAATGGGTGCACTGCAAATGTGCAATGTGAATGGCGGTTTCAGAAAATCAAGGACCTGCGTGGCGAGGACAGCACGGAGTATAAGATCGTGCACGATGCCATGCGCACTGTGTGGCGTGGTCTGGTGCATGCCATCAAGGGCATCGATATGTACTCGGTGAGTGCGCAGAGCAGGCTCTCAGGAGGATGCTCCCCACCTGCAGACACCGATATTCCTTCTGGGAGTGTCCGTTGAGCCTCAAGCATGTTCTCACCATAGACATCTGGAGAAGACCTGGAGCAGCAGATCACGCTGACCGAGTGGGACAAGATGTGGACAAAGTACGATGCCGCTCACATGCACATTTGGCAATGGGAGTATCTGAAATACATGTTCTTCCTCATCGACACTTCAGGTGCGATAGACTTCTGCAGGGGGCTGAGATCCAGTGCAGTTCTGTCTGCATTTTCAGGGGACAAACTGATAGACAAGGACGAATATGTCAGCGTCATGAATTTGTACGGTGTCTCCAAATCGGATGCGGAGAGGGCGTTTGAGAAATTTGCTGTGGTGAGTATATTTCGATATGCACGACCCTGCATGTCCTCGCTGAAGGTGCAGCCATCGCTGTGCAAGGGCCAGCGAGTCACTGATGTGTTCTGGCGGGCAGTATCATGCCCTGCTGCCACGTGATGGGTGGCGCCCCACTCGATTGTGACCCTAGACTAGAAGGAAGACCTGTTTTCTTTACTCCTTGAAAAGCCCCTTCGGCGAGAACCCGACTTGCGGTGGGACCCAACACAAGTAAGCTGGCAAAAATTAGCATGGGCACCGCAGGCTTATTTCCATGTTTTGTCGCATCACCAAGGGCAGGTATGAGCACTCGAGTCAACCCTTGGCGCAATTTACCATCAGCCTTTTTCAGGACGAAAAGGGCAAGCGCATTGATAAAGTCAATTACGGTCAATTTGTGAAATTATGGAACGATTTCTTCACATCGAAGGATAGAAATGCTCCAGGAAGTTATTTATTCGGGCCAGTGTAGATAGGCTGGTCGCGAATTGATGTTTGTCAGACTCTGCCATTACGTGTGCTCTACTGGGATTAGTGCACCAGCTGGTGCCTAGGCTAGTTAGTCGCCTACAGTAGCTTATAGAGTGAACTGTAACACATAAGCTTACGCCTGTACGTTGATTCTAGCGAGACCCCGGTGCGGTAGACGTACTAAAAGCTGCCACGTTACTTCTCTGAGAATGCCAGTAGCTTCTTCAAGCTGCTGAGCCAGTTGGCGAAGGGGTCTAAGGAGTGAGGAGAATCCATTTGTTTTTCTATAAGTAAATATTTATGCCGTATTTTCGCTCATTCGTCCACCTGACAAAAGGAGGCCGAATGAAAAGTCGGCCGAGGAGGAGACTGCGAAACTTGTTGGGGCAGGGCACGCACAACTTATTTTTGACTTTTCAACAGGGCCTCGGTGCGCAGAAGTATTAGGCCGTTTGATGTGCCTAAGTTCGGTCCAATGCAGTGAAGGACCTTGATTCCCTCCGCTGGGCGTAGGCTTATTTAGAGCTTACATTCCATTCCAAAAACAGAATACAAAACCTCCACTGTGGTCTTATCTACAGTACACGCATGCAGTGCTTGTCGAGAACTTTGAACATCGCAGGCGTGGAATCCAATCGATATCAATTCATTATCATTCGTCCAAAACAAACATGCGTTTTTTTAAATATCTTTCCGAACAAGCTAGGGGACCAATCAAGCGCTGATTCCGCCTTCACAACGGGTTCAGCTGGCGAGCAGCTGAGATTACTTACGGTATAACTCACCCAGGCCTACCTACTCATTGTGACAGTCTACAGATGACCAGTGGCAACTAGCTCAAAATACTTCCTTGTGTATTGCTTTTTCCCACACTTTACACTGCCAGCACACAAGACACTCTAACAAGGAGAGTACAAGGAATGAGTTACACTATCCCACACGAACAAACAAACAGATCCCTTTTCCTCACACAACACAAGACACGGCCTCAATTCCCCTCCGTCGTCTCCATCGAACTGTTGTCCAAACACGCGTGCGTGTATATTCTCATTTTGTTGATTACACCAGAATACACACAGTCTTGATCGTTTTTGCATCTGCACCTGAAATAGGAATCGAGTGGTGACAGAGTTTAGGGACTGATGATCACTTGGGGCAAGGCAGGGGAGGCAGTCGACCACTCGGTCCATTAATCACTGCCCGCTGGGCTTGCATATGTCATGCTCACCACACCCCGTCTGCAGTAACCTTACGCTGCCGCAAAAGGCAGGGAAGCTTACTGTAGTTTTGACTTAGCGGACTTAGGCTTGGCACGTCAACTCCCAGACAAAGTCACTATGAAAGCGAGGCTCCCCTCACTGCTACTCCGCTTTCGATGCCGCCTTGCCCTCGCCTTGGGTTGTCTTTTGTGCTGATGACGGCTGTCTGATTCTCTGTGCGGTTTCTCTAGCTCTTATGTACTGATATGAACTGGAAATATTTGTCTCAAATTTTGGGAGAGTTGTCGTCTGCTACAAAACAGTGTATCCGCTGGCCATACACCAGACCAGACAATCGGGTCCACCGATGTACTGTACCGGCCACCGGGTCGTGTGTTGCAGGAGTGGTCGACGGAATACCAGGACTTCCGACCACATCAGTGGAAGCAGCCTCCCCTAACCGGGTCCAGTCCCCTCCGTCTGACTGCTATCCTTACCACGACGGGATCCACTTCAGCGGCCTTCTGGTGTACGAGTCGAAGGCGTAATAGCCGCACGGCTCGTGTCCCCGACAGATGGGGGCATTGCGATTCAGTTCACTGCCGATCAGACTGTTCTTTGGAGTCAAATAACTCTGAAAGCCAATCTGTATCCTCAACGAGAACTTGGCATGATTCCAAGCAACTCACTCCAGCCGGCATGACTGGCATGTTGTGTGCGTGGCAGAGCAGGCTGGCCAATAAGAATAACAGAAAATAGGATAGGAGCATGTTTTCCAGTGCTGTCAATTGCAAACTGTCCCTTTCTCTTTTTCTGTCCCTTTAAGAGCCGCACGTCAGAGGTAATTGAGTTCACGCTTGATTGGATTCTGTTTCGTTTTGTCGAACGTGGGCCCCAATCCAACGTCAAGAATAACAAGCTGTTGTGCGTCAGAGAGCATTCGAATTCGAGCACGCTAAGATGAGCAAAACAGTCACTCGAATGGACGTCTCTGAAATCGTGTTTACGTCACGCTGTTTAGGCAAAACAGCAAAGCCCCTATTAGCGCATCGATCACATAATCGCACACGCGTCATATCGCCCACTCAAGCTAGCTATGAATGAGCACGCCTCGCTCAAGCCACCAGCCACGGACGAGATCACGCCAGAGTGCGGCGGGGATGTCCAGTCACCACACCAGTCCTGCTCAAATACCGTACGCTATCGGACGAGTCCACGCGCCCTTCGCAGCTATCGTTCGTCGTAAGCTTATTATCAGCACTGATAACAGCGAGGCTGGGATATGCACGAAAAAACGACGACCCAATTCCGTGCATTCGTACTTTGCACGTTGATGGCGTCACACGCAATTTATGTAGTCCATGACACATCAGCTCGTGATAACGCCCCTCATTAAGCCCAGCTCGCTCGCGTTGTAACATCGAATTGCATCGTTTAGTCTCCACATCTTATCAATCACGTGCCCCTGGCCTCGCCAAATTCACACTCGCATTCAACAACGTGTTGTTGCCAAGTCGACACTTGCAAAATATGACACTTCGCACACTGCCTCCAACCCTGATTTTATAGCCTCTAGATAAAACGAGCTAGCACTGCGTCTCATAAAGCGATGCGGTCTCCTACTTTCGGGAGCATCCCCTGTTCATGTACACGAGGCCATTTACAATAAAATACAATATCTGCAATAAATTCAATTATGCATTTTAAACAAATTGGCAACCGAGGTCGTAGCACTGGTCCACAATTGACTCAAGGTCGGTGGCGAACTGGCGGCACCAGTCCATTCGGGTATTTGCTCATTTACTGTCTCCCAGTCGTCCGCCGGTTCCATCACCGTCACCGTCGCTCGCTCCAACCACGTGATCCGTTTTTCCGCATTCGTAAACCCGCGAGCCACTCTCGCATCCACGCTAAAATACGATTGATAGCCCAAATTTTTAATGTTCTTACTCAAATTACAAAGACTCCAGAATGGCCGCTCGAAACACACGCATTCGTAATCCATTCGTTGCGAACAACATAGAAAGGCTATGTTGGCGTTCAACTTGACAACGGCCGTGTCCAGCTCGGCTTCTTTTAATTTATCGATAAAGAAATCTGAGAAATTCAAAGTGAATGGCAACCGAACGTCCAATACACGAGCCGCCACACTGACCAGTTGAGCGCAATAAGCCAACGCCGACAAGGCGCCCAAGGCCATTCGATTCGATATGGCACTGTCCGAACCGGTCATCGGGGGACTGTAGGCCACCACATCCCCAACGACAGCGCCGCCCGACGTAGCCGCGGATGCCTCATTGAATAGCCACCCCTTCAACATCGTGTAATCGCTGTGATCAGGCGCCAAGCAACTGTGCACCAGTCGATATTGAACATCCGACGAATTACCCATAAATATCCAACGATCGTGCAGAAATGTGGTCAACGTTGCGTCGGTGAGTATGTCCATAACGCCCGCCGCCCCTTCGAATTCGTCCAAGCTCGACGATCCGCTGGTCGCTGTCGTTGGCGAAACTGCATCGAGCGGGAAAACACTGTTCAATAGATCACTGATCAGACGTTGCCGTAAAATAGCCAAGTCACAACGCTTGCAATCTAGCTTATCCACAGAAATCGATCGAGAGCTAATTGCTGCCTTTCGTTTCAAAAAATCAATCGATGTCTGCAACTTGGTGACCACTTTGGTTCGTTGCAATCGCTCAGCTCGTAATTGACTAAATCGTTCCACCTTTCGATTTAGTGCTTCCCGCTTGACTCGTATCAAGGTAGATAATCGATTTATATTACATTCCACTTCACTTTTTGACTCTAAACACGCCGACAGTTGTTCGCCCGCGGCGTATTGGTCGCCCGATTTCCATCGTTGGCTAAAGGCTTCGTATAATTTCGTTCGTTGTTGTCGCAAGGCAACCAACACGCGCTGCTTCTCCAAGATTGAGCCTAAAATGATAATGACCTATCTATGTCAGCAGAAAAAACGAGGAAGATCAGGGTAGATTCGGAAATAAGGTCAACCGCACGATGACGGCGAATTATTGCGATACGACGAAAATTTTAGTTGGACTATTAATCAGTCAAGCTTAGTTAGAGCTCCCATGTATGTACTGCCCTGAACCTTTCCCTGTAAATTATCTACATTCAAAGACCGCTTCCAGGATCCCGCCAGAGTCAACCGTGTAAACCACGCATAAAAAGGCGACTTTACCTTTGTCGATGATGCATCGAGTACACACGAGGCCGCTGACATGCCTTAGACAATTCAAGCAATGCAGCGTTTGCCGTTCTTCCGTCAAATCGCCACCACTGCCAACCGTCACATCGGCAGTCACTGTTTCGTGAATGTTATCTGCCTTTTCTTGTTGAATTGTTGACAGAATAAACTCGACCGGTGGGAAACACTCTTCTTCCGGTATACTCGCCATTTCTCAACTTCTTCACCATCGATTCGCTACCAATAAAAGACAAGGAATCATTATTTACAATTGAAACACAGAATTTGCCGAATGTTTAGGAGAAAATGGAAATTCGCCCAATCAGCTGCTACAATCTTGAAACCACGGCATATGAAACGCACGGCTGGATATCATGTGTTACATTACAATACCGTAACCCCACAGCGGGGAAAATGGCGGCAATTCAAAAATACATTAATAGATCACGTCTATGAAATCCACCTTTTTTTCAAAAAATGAGAAAAACAATCGAGCCAAAAATAATCGCAAGATTAATAATTTAACTTGCAAAGTAAAAATCTTGCCCTTCAACAAATCCTAATCTTTTCAAATTATCCTCTAAAACACCGTTTGTTAAATCCATTTTTACACATACGACGAAAGGTTTTCTCGCCTCTTCGGCACTTATGATTGGGACTCGAGGTTTGACTTTTGACGGGCTGTCGGCATATTCATAATAACCCTGAGCAATCTTCTTTGCATCGACGTCCAAGAAGGCTACCAATTTTCTTTTGCTTTCTTCACTAAGAAGCTTATAAAACTTTCGTCCACCTTTACCAGCGTTCCAAATATAAAAGCTGGACCAATTTTGGATGACTCGCTCTTCTAATTCTCGAACTCGAATGAGCCGTATCGTGTCTTCGTGGACACTAAACGTAGCGCATTCAGGATGGTAACGATAAAGAGTAACTGCTGAATCATCGTCTACGCGATCCAAAAGGGCGCCCAAACGTAAACTCTTATAGAAAAAGTCTAAATCTTCAGGGAATCCAGTTTTCGGGGTCTCCTTAAATCCACCAGCCGAATCAAACAATGCGCGAGAACAAAACCAAGTCGGCGCCAAGACGGTCGGACCAAAACTGGTGTATATTTGGGTGTATAGTTCGCCATGGGTCAGGGAGTTGGCCCATCGAGTATAGCGAGGTGTGCTTTCCATAGGATCGCGATGAAATGAAGTGCCGATTATGAACATGTTCGTTCCCATTCGTTTAGCCGTTTCCAATTGAGCACGAACTCGGCCAGGCCCCATTTCGTCGTCTGCATCCAAAAAGCATAGATATCGACCATTGCTTTGAATTACGGCACGATTTTTAGCTCCACCCACTCCCAATCGATTTCCAGTGCCCTGACCAAGAACAAAATCGAATAGCTTTTCTCGAAATTTGGACTCGTACGATCGACAAACAGCACTCGATGCATCCTCGCTGGAATCGTCGAAAGCTGAGAGCTGAATTCGGCAGTCTACCGGCAAGTTCTGACGGAGAACACTGTCCAAACAGGATGGCAACCATCGAACGGCATTTCGAAACGGAATGATGATAGACTAGAAGACGGATATAGCGGTAAGCAGTCAGCGTTGAGTAGCGAGACCAGCCAGAGCTCTGCCCTCAGTTGCCTTTTATGCCCTACAGTACTGTAGTTACAGTTCAGGGGCGGCTGCACTGCTCGTAAGTAAGTTGCAAAGTTTGAGATCGCATAGCACGGACTTGATTGGATCCAGTCCCGTGTACAGCCTATGCATATAGCCAACATTTGCCCACACCAGCTAGTGGAAAGGATGAGACGGATCAAAAAGGTCTACAAAACTTACCACATCTGCCATTCGCTTCGAATTTAATCTAAAGTAGTTTCTTTTCCTCCAGAAAAATACAAAAGGCCGAAAAATTACGTACTCTTACTTTTTGCTGTTTGGGTTTCGTGAAGATTTCTGCGAGACGATTTTGCAGGATGATCATATCGAACGGGACGATTCGGCGGCAGTTGACCAATAGTTGGCGCGAAATACTGGAGGCTAGCAGACTATGCAACCGCTTATAGCAGCAGCGCGCTAGATTTAAAAACGTGAGATCGACATGTGAGCAGGCCAGATCATTATCACAAAGTGCATCAGAGCACTGTATCGGCTTTCGACAATTTTCTTCTTGAGGGCCAAATTTATCATGACTTCCACCCAAGAAAGCATTATTGGCTCACAGACCCGTTGGCAGTCCACTAAGCAGGTTAAAGTCCATTACTTCTGGTCAAACAGTTCGATGACTGAGTGAGTGAATTGAGCAACACGTGGTCCAACCGCTGTTTCTGCAGACAGCTAGATCTGCACGTCATATCATGTCATACTTTATCCATAGCCAAGTACTATACAGAGCACTCGAAGCTAAGAACACATATTTGACAATCATTTTTCCCCAGGCGGGAGTCGAGCCCTTGCCTTTAAGTGCGCATCTAGAGTCAGAGGCAGACGCCTTAAGCCGCCAGGCCACGAACCGAGAAGGAATCATAAGTGCAAGTGGGAATCTTGCAATTATCCAGAGTGTACGTAGAGTACATATAAGAGGACTAGACTGCACCGTAAAAAATAGGTCAACCTGCTTTTCTGCTCATACTGTATGTATCCCCTCTCTGCACTGACTGAGCAATATCGACGATCTGATATATGTAACTTTATAGCTGTATGTAACCATGTACAGGATAGCCTTATAGTCCCAAGCCCCATCATTTTGAGTGTCGCCACGAGAAGAAATGAGAAATACGCAGCCAATAAGCACAAATTAGCTCAATAATTGGCTTAGGTGCAGTTGCAAATCCGGGCTCTCTTTCCAGTCTGTGGTCAATATACAACCACAGTTATTCCGTGGACAGTAGTTCTTTCTGTGCCAAAGATATACCCGTAAGAACTGGCCGTTCTAGGCGCAAAATTTACCAACATGTTTGTTGTAGACATGGGCAAGCCTGGTGACATGAGACGCGCCAACGTCGCCACCGTTGCAGTTGCAGTGGGCAGCATATGCAAGCACTGGGTGACCTGCTTTCCCGCCTTTCTTCGACATCAATCACCCACCCATCAGACGTCATCTCCAGCACGACGATCTCGATCTGTCCATGAGAAGATTTCAGTTATCATTTCTCAACGTCACAGTGGACACATTAACAATGAGTGAGACCGAGTTTTTGTTGCGCGTTTCGCCTTGGCCACACCTCGGTTGATGTGACACGTTTGCCCTTCGATCGCTCATCCCACCCTGTATCTCCGCGAAGGGTGCGTCCGTCGCCCGGGGCCATAGAAGGCATTCACGTTGTCCCAGACTTGGCAACTTTCTATAAAAGGCTGCGACTGGCTTTGACTCCTCACTACTATTCTTCCGCTCAGCACATAGCGTGAAGAACCCTTCGCTGCCTCTCGCATCCTCCAAAGTCATCGAATTCGTTCTTTCTCTCAGCAGATTCTAACTAGAATGAAGTCATTTCTGGTCATAGCCTTGGTCGCCACTGTTTCTCTGGTCAGTGTAGACTCAGCTCCCAACAAAAACCAGCGTCTTCGACTGAAGATTCTGAGGCACCAGCCCTGTCTCGGCAAGCCGTCAGCGTCCGAACGAATTCGTTTCCCCGACTTGGCCCACGCGCCTTTGGTCAAGGATACTCGACGAGGTGAAGGTTGTTACATGATCAATGGACCAGTCACAGTTTCCAAGCCCATCAGTGGCACAGTGCAAGTCTATTCCGAGGTGAAACTCGGTGTCAAAGCCCCGCCAGAACCGTGCCAGAAAGCGGACAGCAACGGTTGCGGAGGAGTCGGCTCGTGCGTCTACTGCGATGTGTGCGATGGTGCCAAGAACATCGACAAGGTGTCATCGGGGCTCGTGCAAATCGAATCGACCAATGGCAAAGCATTGGAATGCAAATCGGGTCTCAAACCCGACACCTACGACAACATCCGCATTAGCTTCTGCATGCCAACCAAAGAAGACGTCCTCAAGGCGCAGAACATCGACGAAGAGTTCTGGGACAAGAATGCAGCCGACGGGCGTATGTTCTTGGTGACCATGTACGTGTTCGACGAGAAGGTCAACACATTGGCCAAAGATCAATTGCAAAAGAAGGCCAATACTGACAACCAGCACGTGATCGGGTGCCATAAGATCGCCGGTATCATATACGAGTCCGATGACAAGACTGAGTAAACTGTGCTCTCTTCTCCCACAGTGTCGTACACAGCAGAGCTGCACAATGCCACAGTTTCCTTATCACACTAACGAGTAAGCGTGTGCCCAGACAGCCAGACTGCCCTCTGCCGCGCGAGGGAACAATTTGGTTCTGGCTCACCAGTCTTACATGCGACTACAGTGTGAAGAGGAGATGAGATTGGTGGAGCGCACTTACCTACATGCTCTCACTGCTGTATCTAAATACCACGCTCACTGATGACCTTGCTTGTTCCCGATGCTCACAGCATTCAGCCAACGATGACAGTGAACTCACAGGATCGAGCATATAAAGACATTTCCATGCATTGTATGAGCAGGTGGCGCGTTCCGCATTGCATGACGAACCACCTGCTCGTCGCACGCACATGCAGCCTTGCGTGTTCACAATTTACGGGACAGCTTATTCCACAACCCAGCCATCTGCGCGTACTCATCGTCAGCCAACCAAATCCGGCAGCATACTTGCACAAATGATCAGCGTAACATTGGTGGCTCGTAGTCGTCTTCTTGAGATCTCTTCCCGAATATCAACGGTTTGTAGTCCTGATCGTCTCCGCTTTCCTTGTTCTTCCTGGCGATTCGCTTTGCGAGCAGGCCATGGACCAGCATATGGATCGGCAAACGCGGCATTTTCCTGTAGATCGGTCGGAATCCATTCACCACGGCTGGCTTCCTCTTGCCCGCCGTGACAGGACTTAGAAGTGCCGCACAGACGAGCATGACCAGCGCAAAGTGGGCAATAAGGAGGGCCATGATCAAATATTTGTGGCGCCTAGAAAGCACGTTTTACTGCAATGGCATCCTGCACACTCAACCACATCCGCTTACTCTTTGAACTGGCAGCAGGCGAGCACAGACTATTCGACGGTTGGCCAACTCTGCGAGCTCGAGGCCTCATCGAACCGATCTATATGTACTTGGCAGATCGATTGACGCAGACGTTGACAATCGCTACCGCTTTGACTTGCGTGATGGACCATAGGGGCCATCCGAGTCGACCAGGTCTCGATATAGCAACACTTAACTCAGCTGCTCCTTTCCTGTTTCCGAGCTCCTTGTTGTTCCTTCCATTCAACCGGACGTGCACGATGGCGGGAGGGGTGTCACGAGAACCGTGGGATATCGCACCCACTCATCTACTCTACCATTTGCTGTCTGCGCCAATTCGCGCCGTGGGTCGTCTGCAGCTGATACGGGCCACGCTGGTTGGCGGAAGCGACATGTCATGCAAGCAATGCCTATCCACATCTCATATCTCCCAGCCACCAGCAGCAAATTATTTTCTGTCACAAACCAGGATCCTGATTAATATCTTCTCACAGGTTCGACTGTTCCGTCCTCGCCTTTTGGCGAGTTGCGATCAGCGCAGCCACGCACCAGAAGAGGCTGCCCCGTATAAAGAGCCACGACGGAGCTGGGCCTCCCAGCACTATTCTCGCGCAACTGATCGTCCAATTTACTGTCACACAACACATGTCAAGATCAATTGGAACACATGTTACGTAAACTGCTCTATCTGAAATCGTACAAAAGACTGTCACGCACAAAACATCAGGTCGAGCACCGCAATGTCGGTAGTCCAGAAAGAGTATTAATCAATCTTAAGCCTATTGAAAGACAATAAATAAAAAGCTGTTACAGGAAATGTCAATAACGCAGCTTGCCGAATGGCAGTGAGCAAACCGATGATGCTCCGGCAGCACACCATTGCCACATAGACGTACAGACTGACACGGAATTAATAAATCGAGCGCCCCAATCGACACCTACGCAAACTCAAAACCGCAAGACGTTCCTAATAGCAGCGGGCAGGCCACTGCGGTCCCACAAATCTGAATAGCGGCCAACCACGGCCTCCATTTGTACGTACAAACGTTCCAATGCCACCAACGAATAATCACTAGTCAACTTGACCACATCGTCCAACACCATCTTCAGTTCCTCCTCATCCACTTCTAATTTCGGGGGTTCCGGCAGTACTATCGGCTCCTCCTCGACTTTCTCGTCACCACACTTCTAAAAGAACTTTTCTTCCGCCCACACATAAACACCGTCAAAAACCAAGCGCAGTCTCTTACCTCTTCTTCTCCTTGACTGGCTTCCACAACTTCGGCGTTGCTGTCGCCTTTGTCATCTTCCGACACAGCATGTGTCTTCTTCCTTTTTCCGCCACCATGCCGCTTCAGATTAAACAATGTACGCCGCGTCGCGTTCTTCTTATACTTCTTCACAATAGCGGCAGCCTTGACTTTACCAGCTGCGGCAGCAGAAATCACACAATTCCTGAAAGCTAATTTTTCCGCTGGTGGAGTTAAAAAAATACTAGCGTAATTACTTGCTCATCGCATCAACGCCATCAGCCGCAACATGCTCTGTACCCGTACCGTCTCCACTACCACTCAATGCGATTGCCTCAGCTCGGGTCTTAGCCGTAAAGAGGTAGGCTGGTGGAGGTTCAATGGGACCATTTTCGCCTCTCTCACGTCTGGCATTCTGAAAAGAACCATAGGTGTCAATTAGCACGCCAAAAAAAGATTCCATGAGCGTGCCGCACCATGATTTCTTTGCACCGTTTTTCGAAATCCCAATCTAATTCCGAATCGATCAAAGCATAGGCCACATCACGGAGGTCGCACGCTCGATGACGTATTATCTTGTCTGAAATCGCCAATTCGTAATGTCAACACAACTTAAAACACTAAAAACCTCTCACCAGTCGAATCCTGATCTGGATTATATTCCAACGCATTCTGTCGTATCAAGTCGATATCAGCCAAAAATTCTTCCACACATTCGTATTGATGTTGATCAATTTTTCGCATCATCTTTGATAAATCCATCGGTTTTTGTACAATTTCGTAATAATCAGGAGCCTGGAATCGTCAAGTCATTACTTAAGCCCCAAAATCTCCGAACTCAACCAAAATTCATACTTGTTCCAAATCAACTGGCTTGGCAAAAATTGCGAACTTTCGATCTCGAAATAAACGAAGAGCGATCTCGCGAAGAAATATACGTAATTCCCGCAAGACCGATTCTTCTTGACGACGAAGCTCTTTTAATTCGGACTCCGTAAACTGGCGTGGCGGTGGAGGTGGAGCAAGCGGAAGCTCGTCAAATGCACCTAAAAGAAACAACTCATTAGTAAAGTCCCCGTCGTAAAAAAACCATTACTTTACTTTGTTTTTGTTCTTTAGGTGGTTTCTGTGCTTCTTCTAACAACAGCTTCTCGAAAAACAAGCGCCTTTTATAACTCGAATATGAACCACAAATTCCCATAATTCCATCGCCAGCAAACAATGATTTTGTCTGAAAAAAACTCAACTTCTTGAGACCGACAAACACAAAACTCGTAGAGTTACCTCGTCATCCAACTCCGCGTAAGAACAATGGGCCGTCGCCAGAATCAAAACGGGAGTCCTCGCAGTCCAATTATCCAAACAAGTCTTTAAAGTTGCCCAAGCCGCTGGCGAGACAACGCAGTCCCACGAATCGATAGCTGGTACGAACAATACGCACGGGCCACTGCGAGCAGCCATTGCCAAAGTCTGAAATACAAGCCAAATTCGTACACCACTACCTAAATTAATTAAAACCCAGAATCCCCCTCCGAACTGTCACACCAAAAAAGCTTCCCACATACTTCTGCGATAAATTCTTCAGCGGAACGATTCGAAGATGCGTACAAATTGGGTATAGCCAAAGAATGAATTGGCAGGTGGTCCATAACGTGAAGCAATGCTGGAGCAAAATATTTCGTCTGCCCGTTTTCCGCCGATTCCCCACAAAGTATGATTCGTCGACCGAGTATTGGAGGACTAAAAAAAATAAATATGCATAAGCTAAGAGTCTACAAAGTCAACACGAAAAAGCGTCATACCGTTTCGCCAGCGACGACAACACCGAATGCACATCACCAAAATCGCGCTTCTCGTCTTTTGCACTTTTGATAAACTCAGGCGGAATCAGAGCAATCGCTTTTTCCAACGCTGATCCGATTAATGGATTCATAAAATCAGCTACTGCTCGTACTGGAGCGGTCAATGATCGCTCCGAACACGGCGCCTGTTTATCCATTGCGTGGACAAAGTCATCTTCGCCGACCTGAAATTCAACTGGAAGTGCATAATTTTACTGCAACCACTTTTTCTATGGCCTACCTGGATAACGCGAGGATCTAAAGCCAGACGTTGATCTTTGGCATAAATTTGCGGAAAAGATTTGCGTAATGCGATCAATGCTGCTTCAGTGCATAAGCCTTTCAAATCAGCTCCACCATAGCCTGAAAGCAACACAGGGATTTTTGAAGATCACGCACCGCCTGGCCTACCAATTCCCATATCTTACCAACTGTACGAGCAGCCAAACTACTCAGCAAGTCATCACCCAACGGAGGTTCCCACGCCTTCGTATGAATACGCAGTATTTCTTTTCGCGCCTAAAACGCAGTACATTCTAAACGATAACACCAAGCCCTTAAAATTATTCTCACCTCCTTATCAGGCATGCTGAACCGTAATTCTCGATCAAATCGACCTGGACGACGCAAAGCTGGGTCGATTGCATCCAAACGATTCGTTGCGCCGATAATAACCACTTCCCCACGTTCGTCCAATCCGTCCATCAATGCCAACAGCGTACTTACAATACTTGAATGAATTTGATCCTGACGACTGCTCCGAACTGGAGCCAAACCGTCGATTTCGTCGAAAAAAATTCTGAAAATGTATTAGACTGAGTCACTGGTCCAACAGCGTCACAACATGACTTACATGGATGGACGCATGGAATAAGCTTGATCGAACAAGAGGCGCAACTGACGTTCCGATTCGCCAACCCATTTGCTCAGGCAATCGGCTCCTTTACGCATGAAAAAAGCGACTTTCTTATCGTTTTTTGAGCATTCATTGGCTAAAGCTCGAGCAACCAGCGTTTTTCCGGTTCCTAAAAAATTTGATGCTCATCTTCCGGGTTCTCAATGGAAAATTAAAAAATTAAAACATAAAAAATTACCTGGTGGTCCATAAAACAGAACGCCTCGCGGTGGATTGATCTTGAATTTAGAAAATACTTCCGGATACATCAAGGGAAACAATATCATTTCTTTGAGGGAATAGATATGATGAGTCAACCCGCCAACACTTTCGAAACCAATCTAAAATCAACAAAAAGCGCATGATTCGCTGCTTTAGAGCATAGAAAACATGAAATGCATACCGCCGAGTCAATATGCATGGGATCCACGTCAGCGCAACTCGCTCCATGTCGTGGACGCCCTGCGCGTTTGTTCATCGTACGTTGCACATCTTTTTGATCAAGATTAAACGGCAGGAATCTGCAAAAGTTTAGATTTACACTCAGCGCAATCCCCATAAAGTCCTTGGATATACCGCGCGCGTGAACGTTCCAATTTTTTTGCTTGTTTGCGTTCGAATTTTGTGTCATCGTCGGATACATCCGAGTCCGAACTGCTGTCGGATGGTTTCTTCGACAGCCTATGAAAAGAATAACTGCTACGAAGGGGAGAAGAAAGAATTTAAGCTACAGTTCTTACAAGAAGCGTTTTCGACTTGACCGACGATGAGCAGGAGATTGGAAAGCAGTGGCGCGAGGTCCCTGAATCTCGGACCCATCATCGTCTTGTTCCACATTCTTGGTTATCAGATCTAATCGACGGCGTTTCGGTTCTAAAGGACGAGTAAATACATAAAACGACAACTGGGAAGGACTAAGACACAAGTTACCTGGCAGAGCAGCTTCGAAACGTTGCGGAACTGGTCTCGTCTGTCTCAAACAATAACGGCGACGAATTCTATCTTCTTCTATCAATTCGCTATCGCTAGATTCTAAAAAACACAAAATCAAAACACAAAAAATTCTTCATGAATAACATGCGCCACAAACCTGGCTCAATTCCATTTGGCACCTCTTTTCCCTGCCGCTCTTTGCGCCCTGGAACAACAATGTCACTGTCGCCCTCAGTAACGATCGAAGGATTCGAATCATCGTGCTGTAACGGATCAACAACAAAAGCTCGCTGTGAACAACGACGACGCCGCTTGACGCGAGAATAAATATCCAAGATTTCCTGAAACATCAAGCGCTGCAAGTCCGACATTTTGTCCATTCTCCTTTTCGAGGTACTATGCTTCAGGTCCAAAATCACAACAAAATTCCCCACTGGCTGAAAGCGATGTAAAAGTGACGAGAGTATACGGCGGCTTTTTAACTAGAAATTACTTCTGTGAGTGGGAACTAGCGCTCGTTCGGGATCCCGATCCCGATAAAAAATGGTCGGAATTGAGCGCTGTGGAGATGTATGAAGAAGGGGAGAGGAAGTAAGTGTTCCAGAAGGGTGAGCTGCAGAAACTTTTACGGATGATTGAACTGATAAAGAGGAAGGAAGGGATTTGTTTGCTAATTGGTGGCTATTTCTATGCTTTTTTGCTTGCATGATTTTTATGCAATAATAAATACAGTCGACCTCGGATAATTGCAAAGTCCAGATTAATGCAACAAGTCCTCATTCCCCGATTTTGTGTCCTTTGTTTTTCATGTATGTCAACCTCGGATAATTGCACTTCGGATATTTGCAACTTCGCGTAATTGCAATTTTTCTCTTACGATAGACGATTAATTAGACTTCGACAACAAATTCAGACTTCCCGCACTTTGGCCTAGGCAGTTGGTGGTCTGCAATATGCTGCTTCTTATGAAATTGAGGACAGTCGAGTCCACTCAGTATCACCAGCCACGGATGGGAAGAAAATGTAACAAAATCCGGACTGTGACTAATCCAAAGTACCATTTTTCGTGTATTCCTACCAATTTGAAAGACGCAACGCTTTTGCAAACAGTTTTAGTAATTAAAGAAGGTTAAATTATGCGAGTCAGTCAACAAATCAAAGCTGAAGCATATGGTGCTATGCCCCGAAATCGGCGCGTTATATTGTAACAATCCTAGTTTTTGACGATTTTGCGCTTGTTTTAGGCCTAATCATAGTTGGTCGCTACCCTGTCGTACGACAGGCGCGTGTGCACCCGACCATAATTAGGCCCTTAGTCTACCAAGGGTGTAAATGTGACCCTTTTCTGCTCCTTATCATCCTGGGTACAGAAATTCATGTGACAGTAAGCGGACTGGGCCAAATTCGGCGTGATAATAAGCGAACTCAAAATACACACAAAGTTTAGGGCAAAAAATTGGACTTTGAAAAATTGTGACAATAACTGGAGTGTGACATTATCCGGTGTGACTATAAGTGGACCCGACTGTTTGGTTGAAAAGAACTTTGTAATTCATCATCGTCACCGCAAAATTGCTAACTGTTTTGCTGTAAGATTAGTGAGGGAGAGATTTCGGTTGTACTCGATTAGTCAAAACTATGTGACTAAGAAAATGTGGTTTCCCCGGTAAAAAACTTTTTTGAAAGCATTAATAAAGAGTGACAGTGACTTATGTCGAGTGACTTGGTGACTTGCTATTCGAGTGCGCATTATATGCGTTTTAGCAAGTAAAACTAGAACTAGAACTTATGTGCGCAAAGTATAGAAAACTTCGCGTAATTGCAACTTTTTTCTAAAATCCATCTGGACTTCGCGTAATTGCAACTTCGGCTAATTGCAACTCTTTTCGGCGTCCCGAGCGGTTGCAATTATCCGAGGTCGACTGTACTGCGCAAAAAATTTTTGGCTCTTCATTTGTTGGCACCTAGGGGTGTGTGGTAGGTTACCTACAGCGAATTAAGTGAAAACAACAACTCTAAAAATCCCGATCCCGAAAAAAGTGATCCTGAGCGAACGATAGCGAGAACAGGAAAAATACGTAGGTATACCTCAGGAGACAGGCCTCCTAATCATTTCCTCAAGTAAGTCAGAATGAATCGATCGGTATCACGGTAAAACATCCAGTGACTCACCTCAGTGTCCGATTCACCATGATCGGCTCCGTTGTTCCGTAAAGCCATAACTTCCCTAGCCGACACCCGATCAGAAGACGATCGACGTTTCGATTCTTGGAGGTTAGATTGCAACGAAGAATCGCCAACGTCGGAAACATTTGCTGAACGAAGACTGCTTCTAGAATTACACCGGTAGCTAGAATCGAAAATTTTTTGAATTTATACTCAATTGCCTACTTTTTCGAAGGATGTTCTGAGAAAATGATATCGTTGAGATGGCGATCTAATAATAAAGTCTGGTTCAGCGTTTCGTAAACTTGGCGACGTTGACGACTGCTACGTCTCAAGCCATCGGTCGAACTGCCTCGACCAGACCTCGACATTTTGTTCTATACTAGTAAGCCTAATAAATGGACAAATCGTACGAAGAGCGAGCGACAGTAGACGTTGAACGCTTCGATTTATTTTGATTTGAATACGGGTTGGGTGGACAGCGCTGGACTCAAATTAGCTTCGACGTGCCGAACCACAATTTACGCACACTGCTACGTCATTATGATATAAGCATCTTACCGCCTGACTAAAGATCAAGGTAATGGCGGGAAAATACAAATTTTAAATTACGGAAGCGGTGATTTTTGTTTGTTTGATTTTCTATGCTTTAGATCAGTGACATAAAATAGAGGCACCTTGCAAAATATTACTAGGTCGGCACGATAAGAAAATTTAAACAAAAATAAACAATACAAATAACCCAAACAACAAATTAGTCTAAAAAGAGTTTTGGCACATGGTCAAACATTTTTCCGGCCGCGTGTTTCAATGCTCCATATTCGCAAAGTTGCATCAGCTGAACCAGTTAATAGCTTTCCATTTGCTACCTGAAGCAAAATTGGTTCATAGCGCTCCTATTTTGGGTAGAGTGATGGATCCAAGAAATCTCTTACCTTTAAGCAATTGATTGCTTTTTCATGGCCTTTAAAAGTAAACTTGACGGAGCCTGTTCGTATGTCGTATGCACGAGCTGTACCATCTCCGCTTCCGGTGAACACTAAGGTGAAGGCTGACTCTTAGGCTGTGCCAGGCTGCACGACCAGGCACTTACGTAATCCATTGTCGTAGACCATGCAGCCAATGCCGCCTGACTGCACCTTAACTGTGCGTACGCAATCACCAAAATCGGTCACCCATGCTCGAATTGTACCATCAGCACTGCCGCTGTACAGCATTCTGTTGATTGCCTGAAATGGTAAGTGCGCGTGATGCCCGAATGGCCTCGCTGCAGGGGCTGGCAGTTGGGGGTCGTCACCCTAATGGGTCATGTGTGCCATGTATCAAGTCGGCTATCAGGGTTTTAGGCATGGTGCTAAAAAGCTGTACCAGTTACTCCTTGGAAATAAGGACCCTTTTGTGATGTGTGCAATCCTGAAGCTGTCTGGTCCCCACGGGGTCTTCACCAACTTGAGCTTCTGATTGAAGAGTTATGCTTGTAATAGGTGTGTTTGGCCTGTGGATAAGGTAGTGTATCTGGGTGCCTTAACTGGCCGCCTCATATACGGAGCAGTATATGGTTGCCTTGATTGGCCGCCGCATACAGCGTATCAGTTGCCTTCGTTGGCCGCTCGATACCCTCCTCCAGGTGAGGCTGAAACCCGTCGGGTAGATGTCTCTGGCACCTACGACTAGGTGACCTGCATGGAGGGTTTTAGAGTTCATCCGCTCCTTGCGGAATCTTCTCCAATTCCGCCTATTACATGCTCAAGTCAGATCATTGATGAAACTAATGTCCACGACGCCTTTACGCACAGTGCCCTCTCCTAGCTTACGAAGAGTAAGCTGCAGTATGGGTTGCCCCGCACTGCTTTGCTTAGTGCCTGCAAGATGGGTCCCAAAGATTAAACCCCTTTTCCTGCCAGCTGTGCCTGGAAACGTGGGTTTGCACTCACCAGCAGAGTCAGCACTTCTCTCTCGTGGCCGTCGAACACTCGAAGCGCTTCTCCTCCACGTTGCAGATCCCAGCTCCGAATGGTCCTATCAGCCGAGCCCGTGAACAGCACTTGTCCATACTGGTCAACGCTCAAGCACTGAAGGGGACCCGAGTGGCCCACGAATCTTGTCAGACATCGTCCATCCGACACTGACCACGCCCGGGCTGTGCAGTCTGCCGATCCACTAATCACTTTCTCGGCCCTTCTCTCCCGCTCCTGCTCCTGCTGCTCATCATCCTCGTCGCAAAGTCGACTCCCAACGTGTGCTGGAATGTAGACTATAGGAAAGACAGCTTTGTCGTGTCCTTGATAAACTTTAACGCAAAAATGTTCGTCAGTGCCTTCCATTCTCTTTGTCGTGTCAAGTTGCCAGCACCTCACAGTCGAATCGAGGCTACTGGTAAAGATGAACTCCTTCGTGCAGACCAACCGGTTCACGGCTCCCGTGTGTCCTTTGTACACGTGCATGCATTGGCCACTGCCCACATTCCATTTCCGTACTGTGCCGTCGGCTGAGCCAGTCAGCACGTGATCACATTCGATGGCCACGCACCTAATGTACTTTTGATGCCCTTCCAATACGTGACTGGAGACAACCGTGCCGGACGACTGGTCCAATCTCCAAACTCGTCCCATGCAGTCGTCGCTGCCAGTGGCCACTGTCCGTCCATCACAGCTTATGGCCAAACAGTTGATACCGCCATGGTGGTCAGAGCATACCTGCGGCCACTGCTTGTCCGAACTTTTCGATAACTTTGCAGTCGAGAATTTTTGCTTGTCGCAACAGCCGCCCATTTTGAGCTGCCTGGCACTTCCTGATCCTGAACTCGACTGGACGCAATCTTGTTTCGCCTGAGACAAAAACGAGCTATGGGCAATTTGGCCATGAAGGTGTTTTTGGTCCCGTGCCCACGTATTAATCCTCGAGATTACTGGCATTAGCAGTCGTCACGATCGATTGACGTCATTGGCAACGGAGTCATAAGCAATGTGGCTACTGGCTACAGTAATCCACTTGCCCATAAGCGACCGGGATGCATCAACTTTATGAAACTTTTTGCAATAGCTTTTAAAAAATATCAGCTCCGTTATATGTGCTCGATGAGACAGGCCTTCTGCACCCAGTGAGAGATATTGAGTGCGTTGAGACCTGAATCACGGAATCCGATCACCTCCCCCACTTCACTCACTGACTTATGGCAGAATCATATTGGAAAAAGCATTCATAAAAATAAGGCAGTTAGGCTAGTCTACTAGGCCAATCTACTAACGCCAGTCTAACCAATGTAACAGAGGGCATCACCGTCCAATAATCGACCCTATTCGGTCACGTTCCCCAATTCCACGAGAATCCATCCTCCGCCTGACGACTAGGTCGGTTTAGGCACCACTTGCTTCGGCATTGGTTTGCCCAGATCTTTGCCCTGAAACCAAGATCCCTCAGGACATCTGAGTGCGAGCGCAATGCAACGTACTTTTCGAGCCAATGATTGCATGGTCACGCAAACCGAAAATAAGTCCCGTCCTAAAAAGGAAATGTCCATACACTGTGCAGGGCAAAGTGGTAAGCGAGTACCTTCGAATAGATCCACACTTTGAAAAGTAGCTTCGTCAGGCACTCCCAGCTTGCGACACGCTGACACAAAATTATTGATGTTCTCCATCGCCACAAAATTTGATGTTGCTTTTTGTATTTTCTTGACCGAATCTGGTTGGATAGCGTTGATTAGTCTGAAAGGAGGGCTTCGGGTAAGAGCATCAGGAACACTCACTCTCGCTCACTTGCACAGCATGACTCCGTCTCTGAAGATTTCCAAGAAGTTGTCATAGGAGCCGTTGGTGTCGATGTCCTCGCCAGTCAAGTCCTTGGTCCACTCGAGCAGGTACTGCCCCTCCTCTTCGTCGTACTTGGCCGCTTGCTATAAAGAGGCGTGTCAGGGTCAGAGGTCAGCAGTCCGGGCATACCTTGTCCAAGACGGCTTGTCCGAGTCCGTATCCCCTGGGTCGTCGGGCCATGGCTGTGTGCTGCGTGTACCACCGAGTGCAGAAGGGTGTCTAGAAAAGTGAAGAAGCCAATGCCCGGATCAGGGACAGCAGGAAAATCTGGTCTGACAGACTCGTCTCGCCCGGACAACAATGAGAAGTTTAGTCTAAAAGCATACAAGCTTCTAGCTTTGATTGGGCTCCAACAAGGACCGCGAGGAGGTGCCGCTTTTTAAAAGTGAAGTAAAGTCAACAAACGGCCTGCGCTAAACCAGCATCAACCACGTCCACCTTTGAATCACAGCCTATTCATACGTATTTCGGGAAAGAGGCCGCCTGAAGATTCTCGTGTTAAGTGTCTTAGACAATAGGCCAGCACAGTTTTCGAGGAAGGCCACCCGTGAGTCACTGTGTAACCAGGACCAGTCTGTGTGCACTACAGACCACACGGATTATTTCGGAGAATACACATCGGCCACGTGGAGAACACAAATCGATCGGCATCAATGATTCTGCACTTGCATGACTCGCTCAACAAGCCAATCAGAAGTCAGCGATCACGTGACCGATGGGCTGAATGATTGCTAGGCAGTGTTGCCCTTCGAGCCGCCGAGGTACAGGCGGTGATAATTTGGGGATCTTGCTTCGCAGCCACAAGCCCTGATGCTATCAGTGATATGACAGAATTCGTGATTACTATCTCTTTTCTTTGGGAATGTACACGCGGCCTATGCGTTAACGTGGAGGGTGTGTATGTTCTCAAAGAAAACAGGTTATAACTATAGAAACAAAATACACATTGTAGGTGCATTAGATAGACAGTATGATACACGTGGACGAGATGCAAGCCAGATATCGAGAAAAGCATCAATCATCGTTCTTTCATTAAATCCATCGACCAAGTTAGATCAGGATTAATACATCGAGGCACCACTTTGATCCGCAGTCGATGCTCGGGCCACTTCTTGAAGGCGATGTAGATGATCCAATGATGAAGTGAAGAATTCGCGAATACGACAAATTTCAAATTGCGATAAATTATTTACCTGAGCATAAGAACTTTCACTTTTCACGAACATATCCATATTATTTCTCAGTTTAGCCATTCGAATATCGGCCAAATCACAAATCAACGTTTTAATCGCCGTTCCATCCGGAACGTCATCGCAAGCGTATTGTAACAGTAGTTGAGAAATTTCGATCCAACACGGACTCGGCATTTCGACAAACAAATGAGATTTACTTTCGGCTTCTTTCAAATTTTCCAAAGGCTCGACTTTCAACCATGCTGGCGGCACCAGACGGCATTTTTGACGCTGCTTCAAGTAAAGGGCGATCCATAACGGTACATCGATGGCTAAACCAGCTTCGAACGGCCCGATAATTTGACTTAGGAGACGAATCATCGGCGAATTGAAATTTGGTATTATCGAAACTGATTGTTTCTCCGCCAAAAATTCTGCCGTTGGGAAGTCCAGTTTATCGTGAAAATTACCAGAAAATAATCGAGGATGCATACTTAATTGGGTATGTATGTTTTCTAAATGCCTAGTAAATCTTGACAAATAAAAAACAAGAAGTAAAAATTTCGTTCGATTGCACTTTCTTTCGTCGATTTCAAATTCCGAGGCGACTTTCCGCCATTTTGCACTAAGAATGTAATTTTAAGTATTACTCACCTACTTACAAATGTGTTAAAATCAATTTTATACTTGAATAATATATCAAATGCATAGTATTTTACTTCAAAATTTGCTACACACGGTGTTATCCATGGTAATTGTTATATGTGAAAGTTGAAGCTACAGTAATATATTTGAATGGGTGCGAAATACTGCAACTGTGTATCAATGTTCGTACGTGAGTCGATCTCAGAAAATGCATCTGAGCTGAGGTTATATCGGATCGGATAGATATTTTGGAAGAGAAAATGAGCTCAGACGAGTCTGAAAATGATGACGATTACGTGCCATCTGGTGAGCTCACGAATTTATCAGCCGTAATCTAATCCTAGACCTATGCACGTATTTTAGAACCAGAAAGTGTTCAGTCGGAGCAAAACAGTAGCGACGACGAAGGCGGTGATGACGAGGGCCCATTGAATAAAAAACGAAAGAAAAATGGTCAAGCCGCCACTCAGCAAAATGTCGAAAACAAGATTTGGGAAAAGACTGAAGACGAGCTATGGAATGAATTTCTTGGCGGCGGTAATTCCGACACTGCGCAAGGTAGGCCGCCGTGCAATGTTCGGAGTATGTACGTACCTACAGTAGTGTTGCCTATCATCAGTCACATAAAAATCGATGTGCTCTGCAACATGTTTTAGCTCTTAACAACATGTTCTCTTGTTGTATTCTTAAGCTTGAGTGCCCGGCTGTCTTTCGGCATGTTAACGTCGCCTTCTCTGTTTCAGCGAAAGAACCAAAGAAAGATGATCAATGTACGCCTTCTGCAAGGCTTTCGTTGAAAGAAAAAGACGGTAAACATGCGTCGGTTAATGCGGCGTCATCGTCAGCTGTGATTTGTGACACTTCGTCCTATAGCTCCGGCATTACTGGAGATAGCAGGTAGTGGACTCATGTCGGTGTTTATGAGTAGGAGTAGAATGGCAGAAGCCCCCGCCATGAAGGGAAACAAGAGGATACAGAAGCTTTTGATGCTGTCTCTGAAACAGTACATAAGGGAAGCCAGTCGCAAGCTTTTGTACACTGAAGTAAACACGGGACTTGTCTTACTCGTAATTCTCCTGTTTTAGCTTATTTGGAGATCAATCTTCACAGAGCACTTGCGAACCAATCGAACCTGAAGAAAGGGATCCTCAGAAATCAAAGTAAGCCTGCAAGATGTGCCTCGGTTATTTTACTTGCATACGAACTTCTTATAGCCCAACTGCTCAACCCACTATCAGCTCTTTATCAAAAAAGCGCAGCGGAGTTAGCTCTTTGTTGGAACGTATCGGAAAGGACAAGAAGTTGACGACTTTAGTAAGTGGTTTGTGTGACCATGGGAAATGTTATACATCAATTTCGATTTCAGGAAAAGTCTAAGCAAGATTGGGAAGGGTACAAGGCGAAAGAAGGGATCACTGAAGAGCTCTCTACTCATAATCGAGGAAAAGGAGGGTAAGACATTTTATTTGCTTGTTTCGATCATTCAACCACGCTATATAGTATGCTTATAATCGGGAGGTTGCTTTCTGTGTCTCGTCAGTGCGGTACACATCTGGTCTGTCAGCTGGGGTGAGGTAAGGTAGCTGAGAATTCCCTCGAGTCGATAATGACGTCACCACTGATGTACGGAGAGTGTCCGACAATGAGTTGGCTCTATGCGCGGGTGCAGTGTAAAGTAAAGTATATCGTTGGGTGGAGCCCACAAACAGTCATGACTGTTGGTTTTGATGTGTCCAGTCCTTGTGACTGTTAAGTCGCTTTCTTCAAAAGTTTGTTTGTCATGAAGAAGGTATTGAGAAGGCACAGAGATCCATGACATGATGAACTCATGACCGTTTACTGGAGGCATACCACCACGCAGTGTCAGCTTTGTTCTTTCGCATCTGATATCGAATGACAGCTCGGTGATTAATTTCAAGGTCCCCATTTTTCATGACTAACAAACTTTTGAGGTAAGCGATTCACCAAGAGCTGGGATTGACCATAAATACCTTATGTAGCGAGAGAAGCGTGAAGTTGAGGAGAGAATGAGCGAACCGACCGATCAGGTCGGCTTACGATGAGACTTATCGTTAGTATAGCACAGGCTTCGTTACACTAGCTTTACCGACAAAGATGAGCAGGGACCACTCTGGTCAGCGACAGACGAGAAGAGTGAGGCACAGGGAAGCGAACTAGGCATAAAAGGGGAAAAGAATCACATCGTAAATTCACAGATCGACGATGCTTCTCCTGAGCTGTAATGCGAGCATTGAATACATCGCGCTCCGTCGCAGTACCTCACAATCATAAAAATGGACGCTCTATCCAATGGTGTGCCTCACTTAACTGTACACTGCAACTGTGGGTTATTGAAAGGTCAACTCATTGTCGGACACCCCTTGTATCGGTCTCCTCTGTCTTTGCCCGAAAAATGACTTGTTCACAGACGTTACGTCGGCAGTAATTCTACCAGCCCATAACTTATGTATGCTCTTGTCAGATACCTAGAGAAGAAGGAATTCTTGGAACGAAGTGATTATCGTCAATTCGAGAAAGAACGGGATATTCGGCTATCAAAGAAAAGAAAATCGATACTCGATTGAGCGAACTTGTTTGCGTCGTTGGCTCAAGAGCTGAAACAGCTTCATGTTGGCTGTATGCCCGGCTTAAGCTGACGGGCTCTGGTTTCCGTTTGTCGCTAAAAATGTTCCTGTTTTGTGTTCTTTCGTCATGCACTTACGTTTCTACCGACTTTTGTGACATAGGTGGAGTCGGACATTGCCACTTGAAGGCCAATATTGTCAGATTGCACGAATGTATCGAGTGCACGAGTCGAAACGAGTTGTACAGGTAGTGAAACAAAAACAAGCCTGCCCCGCCCCGCAATTCAGTACGTTTGGTCAGGGGGGAAGTCTCGTTTGGAAGCATGTTTAGGGACCACCCTGCCTGAATGGTGTGGCGATGAAAACAACTGTTTGTTGTCTCGTTTGGGAAGAATTTGGGTTGCCGGATGTGAAAAGGTGTGACTAGGACTTTCGGACATTAGGAAACCAGCAGCATGGACATGCGCTGTTCGCTGTTGCACGGGATGCCCAAATACAGAAATGCCCGACTCGTAAGTCGCACCTTGCCAGAACTTGTTTGAATGGCCTCGGGGAAAAGTGAAGGGTGTTGTTATTAGATAGGACTCCGGTACACCAGACCGAGTCTCCGGGAGAAAGGCGAGCGAAGAAAGAACGAGAAAATCAACTCTGCGCTAATTTTACAACTGCTCGTCAATGGACGCCCGCCTCTGTCGAAATTCTGAAGAGTAAAAGTTTCGTCAGCTCCTTTGAGTTTTTTGATTACGCAATACGGATCAACTATTTGAAAAAATTGTCATGAAAGGTAAGACAATGACAAGAATGATCAACATCGGATGTAGTGCATTCTCCCTTGAATTCCCGCTCAACGTTTCTGATGTGCAGGTAGTATAGCTGCTTATGCTATTCTTGCGCAGTGTGCGTAGCCGGCTGGCGGCAAGATAGACGCTTCTTTCGTGCCTCCGATCGATTGTTTTCGTAACTTATTGTTTCTAATCACCAAAGATGTCCCACCCAAATGTCTTTCTTGATTCGGATTCGATTTCATCGTTATCGCTGAATTCTTCGGAAATATCAAATAATCGACCGTTTTTCGATGTGAATAGCGTTTTTATTGCTGCTCAAATGCCGCCACCGAATACAACTTCGGAGGGCAAGCCGAAGCGGAAGCGGAAATGCGACAGTCAAGACGGTATAGTCGGTTCACTTTCTTCAGGTAGATAATTCACGATGCACAAGACAGTCTAGGATAGTGCTCTGGAATGTGTGTTCCACAGGAATGATTGAGGGTGCCGGTGTGTGATACAAATGTAGGTGTGGTCTAGGTAGCCAATGTAGGCCTCCTTTTTGTTTTATTGTTAGTCTCTGAACGAAGAAAGTCGCTCGGAGGAATAGTTTTCCAAAATGTTGGCGCAGTTTTCGTTTTTCGTCCGGGCTGTGGAGCCCACATCGTTCCGTTTGGGATGCCCCGAGCGTTATTACAGTAGTTTAGATAGGTTTCCTCTGCTTCCGGGCGTTTGCGGACCGGTTTTATCTTTGCGTACAAGGTACAGTGACATTTTTCATTTCCTGCTGTCAACCGCCAGTGGTGTGATGACAGGACTTAGGCCTGGTTTAGTTTGAGGGTCCGCAGGCAGCCCCTCATAATCATGGAATCGTTGAGGGATCTGGTTTAGTTTGAGGGTCCGCAGGCAGCCCCTCATAATCATGGAATCGTTGAGGGATAGTAATGATATGATATGTTTGTCTTTTCTAAAATTACGGCCTTTTTGTGGCCAGCTGATCTTATTGCACTTGTGTCTACTGCTTATGATTAACTCTGTTCTTTTTTAGCGGAGATCGAAATCGTTCCTTGCAAAATCTGCGGCGATAAATCATCGGGTGTACATTATGGTGTCATAACATGCGAAGGATGCAAGGTACCTAGCTGCTGTATGTTTGCATTTTATTCTGTTTGAATGCTGTTCTTGTTTTCTTAGGGCTTTTTCCGGAGAAGTCAAACGGCTGCGCGACCTTATGAATGTCAAGGCAATCAGAACTGCGCGATCGATCGAACAAATCGCAATCGATGCCAATATTGCCGATGGAAGAAATGTATGGAACTCGGCATGTCGCGAGATGGTAAGTCACCTAGTGGAGGTATGTCGTAATACAGATTACATCTCTGCACGTTTGGCTAGTCTGCATGCTGATTTTTCAAGGGTGCCTTGACAACAAACTTTTGGTTTCAGCCGTCAAGTTTGGGCGCATGTCAAAAAAACAACGTGAGAAAGTGGAGGGCGAAGTGAACATGCATAAACAACTGAACAGTGACAAACGACGAGGAAGCTGTACTGGCAGTAAAAGAGATTCCGGTATTGCGGTGGTCGAAAATGCAACAGATTTTCTAAATGGACAGCATTCGAATGGTTCGTCTGATCAGTTGTCGTTGCACGAAACGTAAGTTCAGCTTAGGTTTGGCCTAGCTTCATAATCTAGTTTCAGCCGATCTCGTTTAAGGAATCAACTGATTCCGACTGCAGCTTGCCTGCCTCAGACGGTGCCGGCTAGTGTTGGAAATGTGTTTATGGCATGCAATGCATCGAGCCCTGTTTCCAGCGGGTATTCGTCTTCTCATACTTCGTCCCCCACACCAACCAGTATGCCTTCGGGAAACGGTTCAGCAATGACAGCTCGTGCTTTACCAGAAACCGCATCGACAATCAACGGCGCTGAACACAATTCAATGCGCGAAATTCTGGCATTAGGTCAGTGCAGGGTGGGACTACTTTACTGAATTGACTAAATCCTTTTTTAGACTCTCTTTCCAACTCGATATTTGATGCTCACTCGCAGACCTCGCTCTATACGCCAGAGCAACGACAGCAATTAAAAACGCTACCCTTGGATTATGGGACACTATGGAAATATCAGAATATGGTAAGGCCACTCTTATGAGCCCGTCCTGTGAGATACTACTGTCATATTCTGCAGAGTCAGTCAGACTGGTGGTCTCATACGGCGTCCGAACTGACTCCAATGATTCAACGAATCGTCGAATTCGCCAAATTGATTCCAGGCTTTATGACTTTGAACCAAGATGATCAAATACTTTTGCTCAAAGGAGGTTAGAATTAAGTCGTTTTTCAAGGTCTGAATTAAATTCTGATTTTTTGCGCCTCTAGGAGCGATGAACGCTGCCATCATTCGCATGACCACCATGTACGATCTCGGTTCGCATACCGTTCTTTATAGCGGTACCTATATACCAGCAGCATTGTTCCAAAGCGACGATCCGACCGAAGCTAGATTTATTTACGATCTTTTTATGTTTGTGCGAGAATTATCGAGCTTTGGGTTGACCGAAAAGGAATTGGCCGTCTATTGCGCCATGGTTCTCGTGTGGCCCCGTAAGGAACTGGTGTTTTTTAAAGTTTTTTCCTGCTTAGGAAGTTTGATCGATGGGTCTGGGACAATGGATTTTGATATAAAATATTGGAGGAGTGCAGTAGAGTGTCTTCGTTTTAGATCGTACGAAATTGAAAAACGTGGAAGCAATTCAGGCAGTACATGAACGTCTGATGAACTGCTTGGCATTGGAATTGCGATCAACTCATCGCGATCATTCGGATTTACTTTTTCAGCGTCTGCGAACCATGATTGGCAATTTACAGAATTTGTCGGCTCAGCATTCGTTTATGTTGGGTCAGTTCTTACAGTCGTCTCCCCCGACTGCACTGCCGCCGTTGTATAAAGAGATCTTCGCTGCGGACTATTGAATCAGTTATACTTCGTCGTTAAATGAAATTTTTGATTTTGTGTAGGGGACGATTATTTTTTCCGTTGTGTCATAATTTTCTTGCTGCCTTATCCGATTGCCTTCTTTTCACTGCGTGTTCTAATTTGACCAAAAGTGGTGCGCTGCGCTGTTGGCTCAGGATGACTGAAGTATGAGGCGGTACGTTATTGCTTGGGATTGAGGGGTTTTGACAGTTATAATGACATGGCGTCTGGTTTGTGTGCATGCAGTGGGTTATACTCGTGGTTAGTAGTGAGGCTGGCTGGACTTAAATCGTTCTATTTGGGGATTGACTAAGTGAGGGTTTTGTTAGTCACATACGAGTATGGGTTTGACTGAAGATGGGTTGAGCATTTGTTCATTTCGGTGTACAGTAAGAGTCAGAGATGATACTTGGTTTGGTTACTGTACCGTGCCGATGGATTTCATTGTCATGCATTTGGTGAAAAGGAGGGAATGACAAACGTGTAACCATTTGTTATTGGTCTGTAATCACCGCGAGTACAAGCACACCATCAGACAACATTTGTATCGCCCGGCCTGTCGTGATCTGCAAGCCATCGCCTACTCGAAACAGAGAAGAGACCGGGAGTCAGTAATAGGATGATCACATAAAGGGATGTTGGCACGGGCCTCGTATTCATATTGAACGGACAAAACCACAATCCCCGTCTTTGAGCGTCTCGTAAATGATGAGTGAAAAAGGCCCAAAACAGGACCCACGTCCACTGGACTTGGTTCTGGCACGGACGGAACAGACCTTCGATCAGCCAGCACGAGACGGTCAGGCCGATGGCCAAGGTGGAGCAATGAAGGAGGGGTCGTCCATGGAAGGACAAGGCGGCATTCAGGTCCAGTGAACTAGCCGCCATGAAATGATCCACGTCCACAGCCGACGATGCAATGGTGCAGCAAATCGATAATATCCATTTTCGCAGGTAAGAGTAGTCTGGACTGAACAGAACGAACATAAAGTGGCAGATGCCCGCTGTGAGACCATGAGCTGCAGTGTCGGCCAGCACGCGTTGGATGGAGTGCTGGCTAGACGAGAGCACCCAGTCACCCAGTAGGTTGACGATACAGGCCATTGTGGCCAGAACCAGATACGAGACCAGCCGAAGCATCGTCGATCGGATTGAGGATCTACCTGAACGAAAAAAGGTGTAAGAAGGCGCTGTTCAAGGGCAAACGAGATCCAAAAAGTCAATGCCAACAGGAACGTGGGCCAACAAGTCAGAAGCAGGTACCGCACCAAATTTCAGTCTCTAGTCGATTATTATCCCAAGGCTAATATTATTTCCACGTGCAGTATCATCGGTAGAGGGTATGGCTTGACAGCTTATCATCTGGCAAGCTTTTCAAGATTTTTCCTGCTCACCCGTTGAGAAATCCCTGGTGCATCCACCATTGATAGAGTTTTTACTTCCCATTCCACTTACCCCAGGAAAACTCGATCTCTGACCTTTTCCTGCGAGCACTGTGCCTCAACTGATCGTGAGGTTCAACAGGATGCACCCTGGGCAAAACCTTGCGATGCCGACTTTCATTCGTTGGGCAATCATACTGAGCCCGTGACGGACCCTGGTTCAGAAGCTCCCTGCCACACAAGACTCTTGGCTTATTTACCACCCAGGTGGATGAAAGGGTGGCCCACCGCTAGATTTAAAGGAGCAAAAAAGAATTCCACAGCCAGGAATCGACCCCCGACCTACAGATGTTTTTTGTCGCTACACCTTAACGGTTCTGACTGATCAGATGAGGCCCATGATCTCAACCTCGCATACATTCTACGCACGCAGACAATAAGCAAGAAGATATCCATGGACTGAGAAGCCTTTGCCATCTGAGTAAGATCGCACCCATGAACAGTAATTCTAATGCAAATAATACACCCAAAGCACGCCTGACAATATTTGTTCAATGGCACTATAAAATGCATAGTGTGTCGACATGGCAAGAGAAAACTGTTTAGAAAGTGGAACATAAAATTCCAATAATCAACCCGATCACGAATACTGCTCATATCAACCATCCAGTGTAAAAGTGTACAAATCAAGTCCATATGTCGCTCGTGCAGTCTCCTCCAGGATATCTGAAATCTTAGCGTTCGACAAGGTAGCAGTAGAGCAGTGACAGTCATACCTCATTTCATGCGCCAAAGCAGGTCCGTCGGGCTCTTCGCCAAAATCGATCAGAAAGCTCGGGTTCAATTTCATGCCTCCATTCTCAGTATCAATATCAACTTGGATCATGACGCTGCCTTGCCTAAACAGAAACATGACATTTTTCCGAACAGCCCAATCCGTGCTGCCGTACTGAATTGTGTCAGGATAGAACTGGTTGTCCCACACGCTGTACAGTGACGTCGTCGCGTACAGACGTTTCCCATCCAGGCTCAACTGCAACATCTGAGGCCCACCACGAACCGTCTTGCCCTCGACAACCGGCCGTTCATGCTGCTCCTAAATGACATCCCACACCATAATCGCTGGGCTAGCAATATCTGATCAATCAATAAGTAAGCTTACCTTCTTCGATCCGCTCTCATCCAGTACGCTTATTCCGCTTCCTTTCCAGGCTACTCCGCCCAGGTTGACCTGGAAGCGTACGAATACTTAGAATCTAGCGCTCGTTCGGGATCACTTTTTTCGGGATCGGGATCGGGAATTGCTCAATCCCGGCCGGGATCGGGATTTTCAGAGCGCTTTTTTTCACTTTCAATTCGCTATAGGCAACCTAGAACCCAGCCAAAAATTTCTTGCGCAGTATTCATCATTGCATTCAAAATCATGAAAGCAAAAAAGCATAGAGTTAGCACCAATTAGCCAACAAATCCCTTCCTTCCTCTTACCACTTCAATCATCCGCATAAGTTTCTCCAGATTACCCCTCCGGAGCACTCCCTTCGCGATCCCTTCCTCTCTCCTTCCACTTCTTCACACATCTCCCCGCAACCCGCAACATTCAATCCCGACCATTTTTATCGGGATCGGGTTCGGGATCCCTAACGAACGCTAGTAGAATCGTATCTCGAGAGCTCTACGTAGGATGAGCCCGAAGAGGCACTGTCAAATAGGCATCAGCAACATACCTGACCAACCAGTTTGGGCGAAAAAGGGTCGGTGATATCGAACTGTAGAATACTGCCGTGCAGCCAGCAGCTAGCGTACAGAAACTTGTCGTCCATAGAAATAAGGATGTCCGTGATCACGCCTGAAAAAGACTCAACAACGTAAAGTGCAAGACGCTATCCTGATACCCAGATGTACCAGGCAGTTTAGGCAAGGCCCATCCTTCCACTGTTTCTGGCTCGACTTGATAAACTTTCTCCGCAGTCCATTCTCCACCCTGAGAAGAAAAAAGTGCTCATCATCTGCATAACTGACTTGAATACGCACAGCTGCTTATCGACACCTCTTTCCTGTAAAAATGAAACAAGTTCGATCCTAGTCCACATCCCACAAATCCATGCGGACTCGTCGGCTCGTGCAAGAATCGCACTTCCAATGGCATCAAGGCGTCTGGCCCGAGTTCGATCTTTTGTAAATGTTTCCTGTCCGCCCAACTCCACACGTGCAGTGCGTGACCGTATTTCCCTGCGAACGGAGAAGACATGCAGTCATCACACTGCCACGACCTAATGAGCATGCACTCACCATTGGTCACATCGTCCAGCCTCAATCCGTGTCGAAGGTGGTTTGGGAATCCCCATTCCGAGCTGACCATCACGTCCAAACGAGGCTGGTACCAGAAGTCATATCCGAACGGAGTGTCTACATCGGCCCATTTCCCTTTCACTGCGAATGTCTTGCCATCGATCAGTATGAAGTTGCCTGAAGCAAGCAGTCCCGTGGACCCAGTCGTCCCCAGTGAGCATAGGCTGGTCTGTCAAATAACACCCATTTCAAGCCAGTGGGAAGCACTAATTTCCTGGGACTTGGTCGTCCCCATCATAACCCTCGCCCTGCCTGGTTGCGTCTGTTGCAAATGAAAGGAAGCGTACCTTTGGCGTTTCCATTCGCGTCCCCCATCGTGCTTATCATGAGGCTGCCATCGGCCAGGCAATGCGCAGTGTGAGGCCAGCTAACGTTGTGAGCGAGTAACTCCGAAGCTTCTATGACCTGAAACACGGAGTGTACACCTGCCAGATTGCGGAGGCCAGAAATCAATCATTTGTTAGGAATGTGGTACTGTGCTTGCTGTAGAGTAACTAGCCCAGGCAAGCAGTCGGGAGAACTATAGTATACTGTAAGGGGGAATGAAGATCAAGTTATGCTAATGAGTGCGACCTCGTCTGATGTTAGGCCTGTGTGGTGATATTTGGTGATTGCTGTGTGTGGAACGGGTCTCCCTTTGTCTGTTGTGTGTTACTCGTTTGTTTTGTGCCGGCGCACTATTACTCTGTTGGGCTGGTGCCTGTTGGCCAGTCAGTGTCCAGTTGACCAGTGCGCACTCGGTGCGGTTGAGTAATGAACCTCTTCTTATAAGACACGAGGTCGTACAATACTCCTCTCCCTTACGGAGGTATCAAACGGGTTTGATATTTTAGCCTTGTTTCCAGCTCGGAGACTTTGTCCCAGGCACTTGGAAAGCCTTGCTATCACAATATACCATAGCACACTTTGTTACCTTATCAAGCTTCGGCTTGGTCGAATTATCACCCCTCACATCGACCAGGTAAATTCGAGAGGAATGCAAAGCTGGCAAGACCAAATGCGATCGATGAGCCAGTGGGTCGTCAAAACAACTTGAACAGGCATTCCATCCAGAATGGTGCAGTTCATCGCCCAAATTTGGAACAAGAACGCGATTGATCACCTGAATCTATGACTTAGAAAATGCGTCAGACATTCCGACTATTTCCCTACTTTGCAAAAGGTAGCTGAGCCCGGGTCCACATCCACAATGGCCAAGTAATCTGGCACTTTCGGTTCATGTCTTGTGCAAGTGACGTACAAGATCTTCTCCCTTGGTCCAAATTGGAATGCAGCATTGGGCGAGGCATATCCAGGGCCCGTTGGCGATGTGGCGCAGCAGTGAACTGCCATTTTATGGTGTCTATGACCAACTGCTTGCTAACCGTTCCCCAGACATAATGCAATGCAAATGCAGACGTCGGCTGGCTGGCACTGCGAACCGAATTACAGGCAGCTGCCTAGCAACTGAGGAAACAAGTTCAATGCCCCTTCCTGCCAATTGGCGGGGAGTGCAAATGCTGGGCCATGCTACGTACTGGGGAGGGGAGCAAATAGCCAGTAATGACCGAGTTATCTGCGTGCATATTCCTTGCTTCCATTCCAGTTTCGCTATATTGCTGTGGTTTTATCCGTAGTACGGAGTGTATTACCATGCTTCTCGATTCCTGAATGAGCTACCATGTTCGTCCAAACATAGAGCAATCAAAGCAGAGACACGTGGAGTAAAATCAGCACATGACCAGCTGAACTATTTTGCTCCCAAGTGCATAGAAACCTTTCGATTGCGAATCAAGGCGGTAGACTAAGAATGTTAGACGTAAGCTTCCTACACATTCAATTTCGAGCCATCAGTCGGACAAGAGGCAACAGATCACAAGGTAAATTACAGGGTAGAGAAAACAGTTTCCGGGCAGTGAAATATTCTGTGGTGACAAGAGGTTCAATCGAACTCGCCAACCTCCTTCAAATATGGGGCTTCTCTGGTGTGCCGTGGCAACTTCAGTCTTCTCAAAATGTTGCGTTCACTCATGTTCTGAAAGAGTGGCACAACAGTCGAGTGGGCACCATGGAAGAGGACCAGTTCGGCATACCTCGATGCAAAGTACCACAAAATTGTTATCGCAGCTGAATTCTCCTTGATCCAATAACTGGTGGCTCTCCAATGATGACGCCATGCCCCTTTCCCACGTGCTATTTGTTCGCCACGCCTTGCAGAATTTGCCTATTTGCCGGACGCCCTTCGCGTCTGATCCGTGCCAAACGTATTTTCGTGGCCTGTGGTAAAGGGAAATGGTTTACGTTGAACTAAACGCTGTGATAACCTGATTTAGCACTTGGTAGTTACGCACAGTCGACATGCTGCATTCGATCGATGCCGCAGCTCCTGACTTCCAGAACTCACCAGGTATGATCTCTCAGTACATCCCTCCGATCGAATGAATAGAGGGGCACGCCATGCGGGAACCGGCCACCTTTGAATAAATTTTCCAGCGAGTTGAACAGAACGTCACCCTAATCGAAGGCCATGAAGAAGTTGCTTTATCCCCACAAACCTACCACGTACCACGATGTTAGTGACGGGGGTCGTCCTATCTCCAAAGTGGACAATTTTATCCAAATCCTGGACCTGCGAGCTGATAAAAGCTCGGAAGGTGGTTCTAAACCCGGCCATGCGTGCTTGCCTATAACATTCCAAGTCGGCTCCTCGGACTCCCGACAGGTCACCAGTCAAGGGCCTGTTGAGGGCCACCAGATGGAGCTGGAAAGGAATACATGTTCGAAGAATCATAACAAGCACATGACACATCGTCCTACCACTTCATCACGGGCATATTTTGCGTACGGAGAGACTGGTGGCGGCTCAGGCAGCGGCGGTTGTGGTGGTGCAGTGGCTGGTGCCCATGTGACTGGCTCCGCCTGTAACAAAACTTCATCAATGACTGCATGCCCGTAGAAATCCGATCATGCCGTACCGTCGCCGTTTCGGGTTCATAGTCATAACCAGCACGGGTGTGAGCGTCGACCTACACTGTAATGTAAGTTTTTCAAATACTCTCTTAATGGCAGGCTATACCTTGATTTCCCTCCACCCCTCGTTCACACGCACGAACAACTGCTGCGTGGAAACGGAATACGCAATTGTTCCTACAGCCGTCTTGCTCGTGGCGCGCATTACGTCCAGATACGTTTGGTAAATAGCAGCCTGCAAGCGGAATAATCTTTCGTGTTTTCTTCTTCGTCCACACCGCAGAAACCACAGAGAGCAAGTAGGACATACAGTACCTAACTGTGACATGAGTAAACACGGAGACAGGCCTACCAAATTGCATGGACATGTCTTTTAATGACGGTGGGGCACAGGACACACCTTCTGACAGCCTGTCTAGGTACCTCTACTCGCTTTCTGGTCTTTGAAGGTGTTACTTAGCACGACTTACGCCGGGAACCGTCACCGACGTTTCGGCTCCATATCGGCCTCCACCTGGTAGACCTGGTGAACCAGGAGGGCCAGGCAAACCTGAAGTGCGGCGTGGAAATGAGCTGGCCTATGATTAGTAGAACGTAGCGTTACCAAATCCATGCTCCCCTTTCTCGCCTTTCTCTCCCTTGGATGGCTGGCCACTAAAGACAGGAATGCCAGGCGTTCCCTGAAGCAATTGCAGTCACTAATCACAGAGCAGTCACGCAGTGTCGACGCATTGCCTTACAGGCAGTCCAGGCAGTCCAGGTGGACCGCGCGGGCCAGGAAATCCGCGTGGACCTTGTGGGCCTCTCTCTCCAGGAAGCTAGAAGGAAAACTCTTCGCAAATATTGCTTGGCTCCATCATAAATGCAGAATCACAAGAACTGTTAAAAAATGCACTTACAGAAGCAAAATCGCTGCCACGATCACCTTTTCTACCAGGCGGCCCCTAATTAAACCAAGAAAACAGAACTTATATGAGCAAAACACCACAGTTATGACAGTTAGACATGGCGCATGCCAGCAGTCATGCATAGAACAGTCATCGTGCAGCTTACCCTCAGACCAGGTGGCCCTAAAAAAGAAATTGAGACAGGGTAACAATGAAAACGAGGATTGCATAGAGCATACCAAAATCTCCTCTCGGTCCTAGAACATCAAAAAGATGTCAAATTACGGGCTTATTACAAATACAGGCAGAGCTTACCTGGCAGTCCAGGCGGTCCTACAACAAGAGAGCAAGGGTTTGATTGAAAAACAGCCAAGCGTACTCGACGTACCTGGCGGCCCCGGCTCCCCTCTGGGTCCAGGTACTAGTTGAAAGTTTCCATCACCGGAGAGACCAAAGCCAGGTGGGCCAGGTAGACCTGGTTCTCCCTGAAATATTAGAACGTGCTTGGCTGTCGATCGGGTTTATTCAGTACCCATCTTACCTTCTCCCCCTTTAACCAACTGGTATCGATATCTTCGAAGTTGTCGCTTCCTGATGCACCTTTGTCACCTTTTGGCCCTAGGAGCAGAAAGCTCGAGTAAACGCCTGAAAGCAAGCTGATCGCGATGCATACCGGGCCTTCCTGGAATTCCAGGTAGTCCTGTAAAAGGAATTCAGACTCTGTGTCTCTGGCAAGAGAAACAACTGCACAGCACACACCGTCATCTCCTCTCGGTCCTACAATATCAAAAAGATGGCTAAGTACGAGCTTATCAGAAAATGTATGGCATAGCTTACCTGGCGGCCCTGCAATAACTGAAGGTAGGTCGGTGCATGAACACTAAAATCGGCTACAATGTATCCCTCCTTC